>JAVJGJ010000001.1:2034024-2097823 GCA_035590215.1 Microhierax caerulescens
GTATTAAAACTTCACGATAATGATATAGGCCAACCAAATAAAGCATAAAGGATTCACTATACAGTATGAAGATAATACTCTGAATACTCCAAAGTGCAGGAGCAGAAGGCAGGGATTGACAGCAGAACCACAGCAAATCATAAACATGCCTTTCCCTGGACTGAAATGTAGATGTTTCAGTAATTATCTACCCTGTAACATTACTTTTCAGTGGAGGATGGATGATATTTTGTAGCCTTGTATACTTTCAAAAAAATTTTATTCAGTGTGTAACTGGTTAGAAATACATGCATTATGTGATTTTACTTGATACCCTATAATGAGTGCACAGACACTCCTTTTCCAAAATTGTCTGTCATGGAATATAAACTGAAAACACGGTAAATACAATCATCAACTATTTGTTGTCTCATGTAATACACTATGTAGATACTTCATACTATGTAAATACGTTTCAAAAGTATGTAATGGAGGACAGGAAATCAGTTATGAATTGCATCATCCTTAATAAACTTTTTCTCACAGTCAGACTATCCTAAATTAGATTCCTTTTCTCCACTGCCTGTTACCTACAAATCACTACTGAACTAAAAACCAGTAAATCTGCCATTGCTGTCTTCAAGATAACTAGATAAACTTTTATGATGGAACATCTGAACAACTGGCAACTTGGCCAGAATCCATAGAAACCTGTGGCTCTGTCTTTCAAGTTTACAGATAGAGCCAAAAGAAAGAAAAAAATTCAGTCTGAATCCAACAAACTGTTAGCTGACAATTTGATGGTTAATCAAAAATATAACACTTTAAAGCAACCCATGCCCATTCAACTTTATACTGAGGCTACACAGATGACAACTTCCTTATAAATAAAAATTATGTACAACATTCTGTGGAGTTATTCAATCAACAATTCCCAGAGAACATCTTTGCTATAAAGTAGGAAAGATCTGGGAATCCTTTTCTAGGATGTTAGGTTTTATGGAGCAGCACCAGCATATTTGTAAGTACTTGATATGAAAATGGTATTCCTTCAGACACGTCAGGGAGCATTTTCAGTGCAACACACTGAGATTTAGTTGCTTGATTCTCATTAATGTTAATAGGAGTTGCATGGCTGCATCCCAGTGGACTTAACTAAAATGCTGCCCCTTTCAGTTCACATCTGCACACCACGTGCCTATGCAGTGCAGCCTGACTATTCAACTAGTTCTTCACAGAAGATAAAATACCAGGAGCTTGCACTGCATTAAGTAATTGAACCAAGATAGAGCTCCCATGAAATGAAACTTTAAAAAAGTCATTGAGCACATAAGCCAAGAATAATGAAATGTAATAGAGACTTCTCCAAAAGATGTAGATAGTTGTACTTTAAACAAAAGTCATTATGTGATGCAGTGATTATGAGTGGTATCTTGGCCACTCTGTACAGCAATACGCTAGGGCTATTCCTAACTGTGTGACTTTGGATAAATTGTTTCATTTTCTCTGCCCTGGTTTCCACAGTAGTGAAACAGGAATAGCAAAACTCACCTCTATTACATCGCTCATCAGACAACTCTATAAAACAAGAATTGTTTATCCCTAACTTAAGGGTTGTGTTCACTGATGTGGTAACCTATGAGAAAAATTTAGATATATTTAACATTAAATATACAGAATCATTGAAACCAAACTGCTTTCAAGCAAAATTCAGACACAGTGGACACAGAGTTAGGTTTAAATACATGTTTTTAGCATATCAAACAATTTCTCTTTTTAACAGCACAAAATGAATGTGTCTCTACTGAAGTTGCACACATTCCTTAAACTGTTTAAGAAGAGGTGAAGCACTTAAAAAGTTTAATTTGGCAAAAATCATCTGGAAAAATCTAAAAATTGGACTCAGAAGCAGCCCTAAGTATGTACAGTTCTGGTCTTGAACATATCAATTACATGTTTGATTTTTTGTAACATTAGCAATGTTGTATCAAGAATGAGTGCAAATAAACTTTAGACCACTGTATTCTTCATTATGTGACTTGAGCCTGCTCTGCAAAGATACATCTTTCATTACACACAACCTATTGTTTTGACTAAGAAACTACTGCCAGTTCTGTTGGGACTTTCAGCTGCAGCATATTCTAATTCCTGTTGTCTGTAATAAGTGCCGATCACCATGCACAGTCTGATTCTTGAATATTAATTATTAATTTTTCAGCTCCTTTATTTCAGGGAAATTAGGTATTTAGACAGCAATTCAGAATTACATTTATGGACTCACAGCAAGTCCTTCTAAAATAAGTACTGATTGTTCAAACACAGGTCTACCAAAACAAACGATCAAACAATCAAATCATTCATCAATAATTTAATCAATAATTCTGGAAAATACTTTGGTGTCAAATCCCCCGTTTTCTTAGAATACAAGGGAAATGTTACAGTTTCTAGCTTATATGAACTTTGAATTAGTAATAGTTTACCATAAAAACAAAAGCATTACCAAATTCATTGTGGCATGATGAAGAAAAAGATACACATTTTAATGCTGGTGTTACCAAGCTTACTAAATCCTGCAGGAAACAGCTGAACTTGAACAGCTACACAATGAACAGACAGTGGGAGCCAGGTATACTTCTGATTAATGAAGAGAACAGAAGTGCCCCAGGAGTCTTTATGCAATGCTCTAAATCTACTGTAAAAAAGCTTCATGGATTGAATAGGACTTTGACCTATCAGATCTCATTATTCCTCCTCAGTTAAACTATTCTGACTTCTAACTTAATTTGCATCTATTTTCAACTGCTTTTGAACCTGTGCTGATGGCCATAGCTGTTGCTCACATGGGAAACTTACAATAAGGAGGCAATTATACTAAAATTATTCACAGAAAGCCATGTTTGCCAAATCTGCTTTTTTTTTCTCAAAAATTAGGTATATTCAGAAATGTAATTTTTCATTCATGCTGGTGTCATGCACATAATATGCATTGTATGATATTTTTTCCTTTGCTTACTTGCTGCCTAGAATTCATTGATGAAGCTAAGCAACTACAAACTTTTTTTAGGAACAGAAGAATTTACTCCTGTCCAACTGTACAGGAAGCTTCTCTATCTCATATATCCCAAATTTCCACACACACGCCACTTCATTAGTTCAACGGCAAGAGTTATTCTCCAATATTTAGATCTCCATTCAATTTCTTCCACCGCATGGGTTCATCCTCCCCTAAAACGCTAGGCTTTAGGCTGTCATTGTAGGGGCAGCTGCCATAGTATTATATTTCCTTTCCCTTGTCTTCCACTTGCATTCTACTTGTATTCATTGCATCTTGTTAGTGCTCCCAAAACACCCATCAGCTGAAGCCTTCCCTGTTCATGTGAGTAAAATAATACCTGCTTTTCTGATCAAACTTTGGCCTGAACATGAAATAAAACTGCTCAGCTCAGCAATATCATTTTAGGACTGAAATGATTCTCACTTCTTGCCCAAAGAGAACATTAGACTCCTGTAGAATTCTAAATTTGAAAAATAGCAAAGAATTAAACTCTAGATTCAGTTGCCTAGATTCCACTTTTTTTTTTTGGGGTGGGGGGTGGTTGTTGTGTTTTTTTTTTTTAATTTGATATTATTTATCAGAGTAAGGTCTCATTAGGATAGTTAGGATACGCTTAACCTTTCCTATTCCTTCTTCAAACCTTATTTCAAGGAAACACAATCTATTTTAATACCTTACTTGATATTCAGTATATCGTCTGGCACATTGTGCCCATGCTTTAATTGCATGTGGAATGTATATGCTTTATAAACCAAATAACAAACCTCAAAAAAATTCTATCTTGACAATAATCTGCCCATCACAGTCACCTTAGTACAGTAAGGTGTTAAATAAAATTTTGTCCTTTTAATATTGATGTGGGCCTCCTACTGTCACACTAGCCCAGAAGACAATGAAGATTTCTGACCTGAAAAATCGAGATACAAAATCATTGTAACATTTTAACATGTGACATTTTAACATGTACTCAACATTTATAGACCTAAACTATTGCTAAAACAGGTTACTTTTTCCAAATCATTGTTTTGGGAACAGTGTGACTGTTTCATTAAGTTCAGGTGGATCAAGATATACCATGAATTCTCCAAAGGATAGATAAATATCATATCAAAATATCTCTTCTATTTCATTTAAATGAAAACTATGAACACCAGTTCTATAAGACAGTATGCTGGGAAACAGAAAACTATTTCGGCCTTGAGCTTGTACATATCATGCTCTGATGTCACTATAGTATTTTCCCTCCTCTATTTCCTCCTAGTTTAAATATATTTTGGAGCAGTATATTCATTTAAGGTCAAGAAAAACCTTTTAACATGTTAATCAAAGTGCATACTTATTGTCATATCTAAATTCTGACATTTAAAGAAACTTCATGCAAATGAGATATGTGACTGAATTACTAGAAAAGGCTGTCAAATACTGAACACAGAAACACAATCAACCCCACTATATTGACTGAAGTCCTTCATGTGCCTCCTCTAAAGTGCAAATTAGACTTAGATTTGTGAATTTTGAAGTTTAGGGACCCTTGGATATACGTTCCTTCGTGCATACTGATGTCTACACTAAATCAAACTTTTAAGTATATCATTAAACAAGATTTCCTGCTGTTGCAAGTCCTTATGCTTGTAGATTTGGAACTGAAGAGCTGGTAAGTTGAACAAAGTTGACTGATAACCTAGAAGACTATCTTTTAAAACAGAAAATATCATTTTGTGGTGGTTTCCTTTTTAATATTTGCCTTTACTACTTTCCTCTGATCTGATTTTATTAAAAAGTAGCATATTATGTAATTCACAGGCCACTTTTTTCTATTATTGAAATAAATATTTTATCAAATATGGAAAGTAGCTTTCTCATTTCAGGAGTGACTATGTACTGAAAATATAAAAATATTTGTAGTAGCTAACAAAGGATGACATTAGTGAAGACATGTAGTGTTGTACATTGATAAAATAACTACACAATTTTCTTATTTTTAAACTCCAAGAAATTTGAAAGGCAAATGCTATTTGACTTAATATGGACAACAAATATTACAACACACCCATATCGACTAGTTGTTAACAGCTCGCCTCTCACAGTGTCTGTTATGGGTCACAGGTTCTCCCACTTGTCTCAGCTACATTGGGCACCAGTTGTCATAGTCAGAGTCCAACTCAGTCAGCCTCACATGGGGCACCCAGTGCTGCAACACAAACTAGTAGGCTGTAACAAGGCCTTTACTGTCAGTGAGATTTAACTGCCCATGCTGTTTCTCCTTCCTCCAGAGGTCAAACCACACAGCTACTCCTCCACCTAATCACCCCTCCCACAATCCTCAGGTCTATTTAACTACTCAGTGAGAGCGAGCTACAGCTGCACATCGTCCATGTCAATCAGCCCACTGCCCTTGAGGCAAGGCCACAGCTGCATGTTATCAATGCTGATCAACCCACTGCCTTCAGTCCTCTACAACAGGCCATTCTAAATAGATGGAACTTTTGGTTTTGATCCCATAGAAGTTTTCATTTGTACAGATCAAATCTGCTGGATTTTTACAGATGCAATCAATCAGTCGACAAAGAGAGAGCTATGTTTAATGTCTACCTTAACTTCAATAAGGTTTTTTATGCTCTCTGTCATAGAGCCTCATAGAGAAGCTGAAAAAGTATGACTTGGATGAGCAGACAGTGAGGTGGATTCAAAACTGGCTAAATGACTGCACCCAGGTGGTTATGGTCAGTAGCATGATGTCTAGTTTGAGGCCAGTAAGGTGCAGGGGTCAATACTGGGTCTAATCCCATTCATCTTCATTAATGATGGGGTAAAGTGTACCCTCAGCAAGTTTGTGGAAGACAAAACTGGGAGGACTGGCTGATACACCAAAGGTTTATGTTGCCATACAAAGCAACCTTGACAGACTGGAGAAACGATCTGACATAAACCTCATGAGTTTCAAGGGCAAATGCAAAGACCTGCATCTCAGGAGGAATAACCCTATACCCTAGTGCATGGTGGGGGCCAACCACCCAGAAAAGGACCTGACACTCCTGGTGGACACAAATTTGAACATTACCCAGCAATGTGCCCTTTGGACAGAAAGGGTTAATGTTATTCTGGGCGGCATTAGGAGAAATGTTGTCAGCCAGATGAGGAAGGTGATCCTTCCCCTATACTCAGCTGGTGAGGCCACACCTGGACATAGAGCTACTAGACGAGTCCAATGAAAGGCCACGAAGTTGGTTAAGGGACTGGAGCATGTCACAGATTAGGAGAGGCTGAGAGAGATGCAAAAGTTCAGTTTAGAGAAGAGAAGGCTCCAGGAGATCTCATGAATGTGTATAAATACCTGAAGGGAGGGTGTAGAGAAGATGAAGCCAGGCCCTTTTCAGTGGTGTGTACTGACAGGAGAAAAGGCTATGGACACAAAGGAAGGTTCCATCTGAACATCAGGAAACGCTTTTTTTGTTCAGAATAGGTTGCCCAGAAAGGTTGTGGAAGCTCCATCTTTGGAAATATTTAAAAGCTATCTAGACATGGTCCTGGAAACTTGCTCTGGGTGGCCCTGCTTGAACTAGATGAATTTTGGGGTCCCTTCCAACCTGTGATTCTGTGAGTGTGTGTGATACTGTAACTCTGATCCTGTAATTCTGTTTTACACCACAACAAATGAAAGTAAGAGCAGTTAAGAACTACCTTGTAATGAAGTAGAAGTTAAACATAGTAAGGTCTGAGACTTGGGACAGTCAATTTAATGTCAAAGCCACATGCAGATTTGGTTCTAGATCAGGAAGCAGAGGAATCTAAGCCTGCATTTTGCAAGTCCTAGGTGAATTCTTTAAATTCTGGATTTAGGGTAAAAAGGTGTCAGTGACATTGCATTTCTCAGGTAAAAAGGCAGCAGTGACATTGTATTTGCTCTTTGATAAGATAAGACTGACGAAATTTCTGCTGTTAAAAGCTTACAAACTCCTGAATTGTCAGCAGGATTATTAATGATAATATTCCTGTATCTCCCTTTCTGTCATCTAATCTTAGTGAGTGCAGAAGACCTTGTGCTGAACATTCCTGCCTTTCACAGGTGCCAGCAGTAGCTGATAGCTGCAGCAGTTCACAGATATGCATAGCAGCAGAAATACTTCACAGGTCTGGCTTCCAAGCCAATTTCAGACAAAACAGCAAAAAATACAAACCAAACAGTTACATATTCTTACTTAGGCACCTACTGGAACATTTTCATACATTAAAGACCCTTAATGCTTCTAATGCTCAGGCCACTATATTCAAAGATCTACCTTCCTTTGATATAGAGACCCTTCTCTTTTGTGCTGCATATGGACGAAAGAACTATACTGAAGACTTCCACATCAAACAGTTAATTCAACTAAGAACTAATAACTAAGTTCAAGTTTTCTTCAATTGTTACCTCTAATTAATTACATAAATTATTTACTTGTTCTGAAGGTTTTATTAACAGGTAATAATGAACGCCACTCTTTTCCTTAATTAAATTATGCTTTAATATACTTCAATATCAATTGTTGTTAACTATGGTCATATTACCAGTAGTAAATTAATTACAGCTAGGTGTTTGATAATATCGCAACTTATTTACAAACAGTAGAAAATAACCAATAAGATTAGTGTCAGTTACATAAGAGCATTAAGAGCATTTACTATAAATTTTTTTTTTTTTTCCTCGAGGAATTGCAGCTTTTAAATAGAAGACTTTTACTCCTTCAGGATTATAAAAACTTATTTATTAACAATATGGTTGTAACAGAATTAGAGCTAGCACACAAACAGACGCAGACAGAAGTGAACCTGTAGGGCTAACAGAGGGCTAACTCTTTCTTCAATATTCACTCACAATCTACACAATTCAAGATTGTGAATGTGTATACACTGGGTTTTATCCTAAGCAAGTTACCCATATTTAATAGTTGTTGTTGAACCAAAGGAATTTATTTCTATTAAGATTTGCACAAAAGTAATCTATTGTAAATTACAAAACCTATTTCACCAGTAAACACTTGAATCTTAACATGAAATAAATTAGGTTAACAAAAAAGGTTTGGAAGAGCATTGCACTGAACACATAAACAATAGGGAAGTCATCAAAAACAAGAGCTCCAGTATCATTAATAACAGATCTTTCTAATAAAGCAAGCAAAAATATTTTTTAGTATATTCGAAGAACACTAAAGCAATCTAATTTCTTACCAGTTTTACAGAATCAAGAGCAACAAGTATTATTATAGTCCTAATTCTAAAGGGGAAAAGATTTGTATAAGATGAGAGAAAAAGGCCATCACACAAAAAAAGTGAGACATTCCCATGAGTCACTAATCTGCTTGCTTTTGATGAATCTGATTTGCTCATTTGCACATTTACAATACAAAAATTCTTCCTATAAATTCATTAAAATATGGCGAGCAAGTTCCAAGTGAGGTTATCCTTTTTTCCCATTCTTTTCAGCCAATAATTTCAGGAACAGATAAAAGCATTGCAGAGGTGATGGGGGAAGTTAATTTAGAAGACAGAATCACTGGCAGAGACAGACTGAGACTTTAAGGCAATATTACACAGATGGCTGAACATTGCACCAGTATAGACATGTTCTCACCAACTCTGCAAATTGATAAACATGTTCATCACATAAAGATGATAGAAATCTGGGCCAGTATGCCTATTTCACTCAATATCTAGAATGACATAAAATTCTGGCTTTAATTAAGTATCTGAAGCATTCCATTACTAGCACCTTTTTCCTTTTGACTGCCAAGAGCCTCACATAACCTTAGTCATCATGATTTCCAATTATAAAAGCATTTTTTTGTAGATCATCATTCTGTGATTCTGTGAAAAGTGTACATCTACAAAATGTAACATCATGATGTTTCTTATAATAAAGGCAGAAAAATCTAATGGTTTTAACTGGGTGTACTAGTTTTTGCTGAAGCAGTTAATTTCCTTCATAGTGGCTTATATGCTGCTGCGTTTTGCAATTAGGTTGAAAACATTGTTGATAATTAGGGATGTTTTAGCTGTGGCTGAGCCGTGTTTACACAGTGTCAAGGTCTTTTCTGCTTTTCACCCCACCCCACCAGCAAGCAGTCTGGGTGTGCCCAAGAAACTGGGACAGGGCACAGCTGGGACAGCTGACCCTAACTGATCCAAGGGATATTTCGTACCATATGACATCACGCTCAACAATAAAAGCTGCAGGGAAAAAGGAGGAAGGGGACAGGGACATCTGCAGTTGCGGCATTTGTTTTGCCAAGTAAACATTACATATTAATGGAGCCTTGCTTTCCTGGAGATGGCTAAACATCTGCCCAGGAGACAGTGAAAGAGTTCCTTATTTTGTTTTGCTTGCATGCATGGTGTTTGCTTTACCTATTGAACTGTTTTTATCTCAACCCAAGAATTTTTGGGCTTTTACCCTTCTGATTCTCTCTGCCATCCCAATGGCAGGGAGTGAGTGAGCAGCTGTGTAGTGCTTAGTTGCTGGCTGAAGTTAAACCAGAACACTATAATAATTCTGGATTTGTGGGTTCTATATTTTTACACTTTTGTATGCAAAAGGTAATACAAGTTACATTGGCAATAGCCAGAAATATTCATAGCCTTTAAAATAGAAGGAGGAAGGTCAGATTTGGTTCTATCAAAGAGAAAAAATCTCATTTTATATTAAATACTTCTAAAAAGTAAAGTAAGTCTGTAAGAAAGAAAGCAATAATGAGCCAGATCACAAGTCATAAAACTGGATTCTCCATGCACACAGCTACCTGTGAAAATGACATACTGAAATGTTTTACAGTTCTACCTTTTAAAGTTAGGTATAGAACATATATATATTTATATCTAAACAACTGTTTCATATAAACACTGGATAAATCAAAGACAATCTTACATACTAGATCCATACAAGAAGAGGGGTGAAGTAAATGGCTTGCCAAAAAAAACCAGCTCCTGTTGCACAGGGCTTTTAGTGTCTAGTAAACTAATAATTTAAAAAGAACTGAAGTACCTTGGGAAGAACTGTTGACAAGGCAAGATTTAGCAGAAAGAGCATCATCTTTGAACTTGTGTTTCTTCCTATTTCTGTTCCTCTCTGCAAAAGAAAATGATACTTCATCTAAGTAACAGATCTGATATCGGTACAATTTTACATCAATGATGAAAACCATTGCTGCCTCAGGAACCAAAGACACTTTTCTTAATTGCTACAAGGTACATGTGATATTCACCTCAAACATATTCACATATTCCAAGATACTTAGGGAAACTTAGAACTGATTCAGCTGTTTCACTGCAAACACAGAGAATCAGCATTTTAGTTTAGAATTTTTTTTTTCCGTACTAACTAGCAGCTGCCCTTCATGATTTAATAAAAAAAGAAAAAGTAAAAATGACAGAATCTATTATGTTTAATTAGTTGTGCACCATTGCTACTGTCATGTCATAATACAATTTTTGACAATTTATAGTATGACATGATTGTGGAAGAACACCATCAGCTAGATCAAATGCACTGCACAGAAAAATAAAGACAAAACAGCATCACAGAATTCTTTAAATTTTTAAGACACGGTTATAAATAAATGCTTTCTGTACAAATTTCAAAATAAAATGCATGGATTTTAAAATGAACATTTTAGTGGAAACAGAATTTTTCATAGGGAAAATCTCTAACTTTCTGAGACACAAAATCCCCCAAACTGCTCCACTGAGAACCACTTTAGGGTTGATACATTGACTGCAATCAACAGAGTACATGTTGTTTTACACACAAGGTAACATGCATTAATTAGCTGATGTAATATTATGACTAACAGATGGGATGCATAAAACAGCGCCAACAACACTTCAGCAGTTCTTATTTAATACAGTCACCTTTAGGAAAGTCATGAAGATTCAAGGATAAAGTCATTACCTTTTGCTTTTATGTCTTCAAATGCCCTGCTTTGATACTGATGTTTAACTCTGAGAATGATGTTATTCAGGACATTGCCTTCATTTGTTCAGTCTAGTTGGTAAATTATGCCTGCAGTATAAAAATATCAGTTATTCATGTGTATATATTCATGTATATATGTGTTAATATAATGCACTAATTTAAATTTATATCTTTCTAAGAACATTGCTTATCTCTTCATTTCAATCATCAATGTCGGTATAGACTTCAAATGCAGAAAGGAGGCTGAACTGTGAAACTTTAATAGATGTCTGTGCTTAGCCTACTGCCCCTTGAAGAAGTTTCTGATATTTTTGAAATGAAAAATGCCATGTTTTTACTGGCAGCTATTGCTGCCTTACAGATGGTCAAGGACATGTGTGGGTAACAGAACAAAGTGAATTAACCGAAAGGATTAAAAGCTACATATAAGTACTTTTCTCAAAAGCTGTAGGTAACAAGTAAGCTCCATGGATGATTTCCAAACATGTTTATCACATAAAATATTTATTAAAATGGTTCATACAAACATTTGAA
Organism: Microhierax caerulescens; assembly: GCA_035590215.1. Classification (NCBI taxonomy): domain Eukaryota; kingdom Metazoa; phylum Chordata; class Aves; order Falconiformes; family Falconidae; genus Microhierax; species Microhierax caerulescens. Next base: position 2,045,541 of record JAVJGJ010000001.1, read on the forward strand.
TTTTAAAGTAGAATTCTGAGACAGTCTGCAAAACCTTGCAAACTATGATCTTACCCAGTGACTACTGGGAAAATCAAACACATAAAATAAAACCTGGGAATGGAGATCAGACGTTTCCTTTCCAAACTGCAGCCCACAGAATAAATGCACATTCTGCCTGGGCTCTGTGTTCCAGCCCCAGTTTGCACATTGACAGAGCAGGGTGAATGGAATGCTCCTTTGTTTGCTTTTTGCTAACTGAGAAACTATGATAGTAGTTCACTATAGATCACCAGCCTCTTGTACCCAAATTACAGAATAGGCTGCTTGAATTACCACTGACATGTTACATGCAGTCTTGCTATCAATAGAAGGAACGCACTTTTACCTGCAAAGGCAGGAATTTATTGTCAGTCTAATTAAAGTCCTTGTAGCCTAATCAAAGAATTCTTATTAATTCTCTTGTAACAATACTGACATTGATACTTTAAATTACACAGACTTAAAATGACACAAACATCAACTATCTAGTGTCTCCCTTCCTCTGGTTATATTTTCTACCCCTACAGTATCCTGTTGGATTTTAAGGTAGATGACCAGTCTAGGGGAAAAGGCTGTATAGCTTGTCATCAGCATCCTGATTCTATGAGCTTTTGTTATGAAAGATGGAACAACCTCTATTTCTTTTTAATAAGGTATTTTCTGCATCTAGATATCTTTGTTTTAGGAACTTACTCACATTTAGGTTTGAGCTAGGCACCTGTAACAGCTGTGGATATGCAAAAAAAGTTTCCAGGACACACAGAAATCTAATTACAAACAAGGATGAAGACATTTTCAGCAGCTGTCCAGTTTTGATTATTTCTGAAATCTTGTTTTAGGCAACTTTGCTTTTGTTGAATTGGATCTACTCACCAATAATTTCCTGTCCAAGATAGGGGTGTTAGATGCTGTATTAATGTGTTTACCTCATCCTGCATTTGAATCACAAGCTATAATCAATTGTAAAGATATTATTAGAATGATAAAGCTTATTTTTTATTGGTATCAAGCGGTACTGCATTCATTTCCCTGGATTACTGCAATCCACAACTAACATTGTTCTATAAAGTTCTGCATGTTTCACTCTGATGTCCTTTTAACATGACAAAGCTATGTTCATTTAAAGATTTATGTGCTTTAGAAAATGTTTTTTCATGAAGACAAGCCATAGAACTGCATGCATAAACTAGTTCCATTCAGCTGGTCTTGCACACTGACTTTTTTTTTTAAAAAAAAAAGGTAAGGAAACAAACATCTGAGGTGATCGGTATAGTTTACAAATGTTCATTAAATTCTTAGCTTTTTGTAAACTAGCTTTTTGAGCATTTCACTTTGTTTTTCAAATACAGGCAAATTATTTCAACATAAGAACTGTATGAATGTTAGAATCAGTACTCCATTTCACTGAACAGCCTCTTGAAATAAAATTCAGGAACTTTAAATTAGGTAGAATGTAATGAATTACATCATTTATATTGAGTTAAATAACTGCTTTATGTATACATTTGGGGGTTTATCCCTTTAATGCTTATCCCATTAATGAGGATAAAATAGCAGATCATTGGGGAAAAAAGAAGTGGGGGAGGTGTTATTTGTCCCTCTTAATGGTGAAGAATGTATGTATTTTAAAGTATAAACCATACTGTACAGCCTTAATTTTGATTAATGATTTAGATAAACTTGAGCAAGCTTAAAAAGTAAGGCAGATGATTAAAAGTTATTTAAGGCATATTTTATGCCTTTTTCTTAAAGAAAAATAATATATATTTGGATTAGAATGGAAGGCAATACAAATCAATAGCTATCATATATTTCATGCAAGTCCCAGTTCAATTTTCTGTTATAACCTGAATCCTTATTTTAAAGGTCTGAGGTCACAGATCATTCCAATTAACCAGACTGTGCAGGACACTTCCCAGTTCTGGATAAAATTTGCTTGTATATTTGCAGGTTAGACTTCTAGCACTGGTTCTATATGATAGCAGAATTTGGCAATTTCATTGATTGCTATATGGAAAATAAGTCTGCATTTTCTATATACACTGGAGGAAGAGAGCTTCAGATGGATGAAGCCAATGGAGTTCACAATATAAACTTATAAACAACAAAGTCAGTGTTATCTATGCTATTATCAGTGAATATCTTGTTATCTAAAAATTTTATTCACATTCAAAGTTATCACTTCTCGGAATTTACTTTAATGCCAGTATCTTGCAAGGATTTCTGGATTCTGGTTGGTAACTTTCTGTTTATTTTGTGCATTTGATTCCTTTCAGTTGTTATTATATCTAAAAAATAAACACATACTTTAGACACCTGAGATACAAAAGTATTTTCATTTTATAGATGCAAGGATGATGCACAGGGAAATTAATGACATGTCTAAAGACACATGGGAAGTATTTGCCACACACACGTGAAGCATTTCCCACTCCCTGAGCATCCTGCCACCAAAGTAAAATGGTTACTAAAAAATACAAAACAGCCTAAGAGAAATCACCCGTAGCCTCAAGACCTGAACTTCAGTCCATGGAAAATGCAAGCTTTAGGACTGTGTGTTTAGACCACATCATTCATGAAGTTCAGATACAAAAAAGATAAAATTCTTTAAAACTTAATTTGAAGTTTTTAACATGCACCACTCCCCAAACATGTCAAAAGTCTTTAAGGAGCTCTGTTTTTGAAATGTGGTAAATGCCTCAATGTTTGCTTCAGCAGATACATCGATTTGCCACGTGAGACCTACTAGCGGACCAAGATCCCAGAATCGTATCTTCCTCCACGTGCGAAAGAAGGAGAGCCGGATCCAAGCGAGAGTCAGTGAATGTGGCCCTGCACATGCGTGGCAGCTTCCAGGACACTTCCCCATGGAGTCCATTTTTTTCTAACACAGTTCATTTCCCCATAAATGTCCTCGGTTCTCTCTTGCTTGCCCAATGAATCTTCCTTATATTTATTTGTTTGGGGTTGTGGGTTTGTTTTGGTTTTTTTTTGTGGCACCGTGAGAATTAATGCAGGCCGGGGATGGGTGAGAGCTAGTCAGCTCCCTTTGCTACTGGCCACACAAGCATGCACTTGATCTTTTTCGCAAAGGCAACTACAGCACTTAAAAGATTATTTTTTACCTCAGGAGATGCTTGAGACTTGGGAGTATCCAGGCAGAGTAGCAGGGCAGGACTCCAGGGGCAGCAGAAGCGGCAATTCTCTCCGGGGCAGGTGTCCCTGAGGCAGCCAGGCCAGCGCCGCCCCGTCAGGCGCGGTCCCGCAGCCGAGGCAGGCAGGCCGGGCGGCTGGCTGGTGGCAGCAGGGGCGGGCGGGAAGAGGCCACATCCACGATCAGTGCAGGAAATCAAACTGCGCAAGGGCAGGACTAGGGGCAGGCGGGCCTGAGGCACTGCGAGGGAAGGGGCTGAAGGCCCTGCCTGTCCCGATCTGGTGTCCTGGGCCTGTGGGTTTCAGAGCAGGCACTGAGGGAGGCCAGCCCGTGCCATGGAGGCTGATTACTGCGCTGAGGGCCCTGAGGCAGGAACAAAAGCCTTGCATGTTTATCTCTGCTGGTCCTAACTGAGAATGTATAAAAAGATACCAGGTCGAAGCATCGTGCAGCCCATTTGCTCAGCTGGTAGGATATCTCCTTTAGGTCTATGTCTTTTTAACACAGATATTGTCAGTCAGACAATATAGCTTTTCTTCTTTTTTGTCACTCAAAAGATCATTTGCTCAAATAGGGACTTGCCTTACTTACAAACAAAAACCTTAATTATTTTGAGAGAAATCTTCATTAGAAATACATTAATATATTTCCTTCAAAAGAGACTTTTAACAGTCTTACTATTACTTAGGGTTATCTTTAACTTTTTAGTTTAGTTTTCAGTTTAACAATCCTATCTTGAAATATTTGTTTCCCAGGAAGCATTAAGACTAAAATATTTGGCCATGAAATGTAGCAGGATGAAAATGTTTGCGGGTTTTTTTCAACAATAGAAATAACAAAATGACTGGCATGGAGACATGCAAATTTCATATCTGCTTACTTTTATTTGAGGTCAGAGATATAATGCAAATTTTAAGATCTTTAAGAATGCATAATTTTTAACTGTATATGTATTAGTGACTTACTTGTAGGTAAGATAAATTTATAAAATTTATTGCTTGTGTATGAAGGTGACAAAGCAAATAAACTCCAGTGAAATATTAGACCAAAATAAAAGCCATATATTTTATCAGCCATAAAGAACAGAGCACAGGCAATTTCCCATAGCAGTGCAGAAAGGGGAAAGGTTAAACTGTGGTTCTTAATTACGCCACACTTCTGTTTTGAAAATAAACATATCAGTCTTTTGCAGAAGAGCCTGTATTAGAGATTGCTTCTAAGAATTAGACAAGAACTATCATTACAGAGAGAGCTGTCCAAAGGGCTGGCTTGGGGTCTGTTGACTCTGAAGATACAAGTTGCAGAGGTTCCTGATTCATAGCTTTTTCTGAGCCTCCTGAAGAAAGCAGAATTTACATTTGCTTACTGAACTTACTTAAACTGCTATCCTTACATTTCCACCCACCCACCACCACCCCAAATGCCAAGAAAAGGAGGTTTTAGAGCAGGATTTCAGGAAAAAGACAAGAGTCTTGTTAATTAAACAGGCAGGTTTTGAAATACCATTTCCATGAGGGAATGTTTTAAATTAACAACACTGATTTTACTGGAACTCAGAACATCACCATGTCTTCACATTCCTATTTAAAATGATAAGTGGCTAATTGTATTTCTCTTTGATAAGGAAAACCTTTAAGTATACATATCAGAAGAAATATATAATGAGTTAGAAAAATTAGTTACTATAATTGGAAACATTATTGGTAGTTACTCAAATACAATTTTTCTTAATTGCCGTATTTGTATTGTAATTTCAACTATTAAATCAGTGATCCAGATTTACAAACATCCCTTTCTGTGTTTGGTATATCCATAATTTATATTCTCACTTGCTTCTGTCTTTATGCTATGCAATGCTTCTGTCTTTTTTATAGCTTGAATCACATGGGCTGACTGAACCATTAATCTAAGACATCCCACCCACCTGCAGAAGATGAATAGCTATTGAAGCTTCTCCACATATTAAGGTTTAAACTTTGATCCTGGTTTAACAGCTCAACAACAGATCCAAGCCAAAAAGCCTTGTGCACCAGTCTAGGAGGTATGATCCTATCTGTCAACAATTAATGCTTTTCCTAAATTCCTTGCCTTTATCTTCCTAGCTTAAATATGTTCATATTCAGACCATATGATAAACACTCTTGTCCCAGTTGTTTTACTTCTACATGAAAAGTACTGCCTTACTAGTAGCCAGGAAAAAATCTGCACTGTGACATACAGAATACTTCTGAAAATGAAGATATTATTACATACAAATTCTGTAATAAAATTGATTGCCAGTATTTTTATCTTCACACCTGAACTACTGTGTTATATCTGGAATACTATGTCCAGTTCTGGACTCCCCAGTACAAAAAAGATACGGAGAGAGAGTTCAGCAAAAGACCGCTAATATAAGTACGGGACTGCAGCATCTGCCACAATCAGAGATAAATATATTGTACTATTCTCTCACTTTGACAACTCTACAGTTAAGTGTCTCTCAGTGCCTTTCATTCTAAACACTGATGTGAGAAAACTATAACTCACATTAGGTTAAAAATCTAGCATTAATTTATTTCTACAAGAGATAAATTATTAAAAATATTTTACAAACTTTTGTATACTTTTAACAACTGGGAGGATAGCAAGGTGGTACCAATGTATTTTGACGCTAAACTATTAAGAAATATTGCAAGAACCTGTATTTTATATAAAATGTACTGTTTATATTAGCAAAACATGCTATTAGACAAGTTCCTTTTGATTTTCTTAATGCTTCAGGGTTGGCAGGGCGCAATAGAGCTGCAGATCTAATTGTGTATTTTATCTACTAAAGGTACAGAATTTTTCTTGCATATCTGAGATTTAATTTTTTTAAAAATTCTAATTCTGTGGCAGTTGTTTTTCATGTACAGTATAAGTGTGTGTGTACTGATAACTCCCCATTAAAATCTTCATTATCATGTTACAGTCTTTATCCCAGCGGCTTATTCTATATGTATACCAATGTAGAAAATATTACGAAAACAGACAGATGTTTATCTGTATATGTATCTTCCAACTGCTTTTAAAGAGGGCAATTAATTTGCATATATTCAAGAAAAATAGTAAGTGTAACAGACAGAAATGAAGATAATTAACATTCTCCATCAAAGGAATAGAAAACCTTATGAGGCCTGGGACTCTGGTTGGTTTTTTTTTTTTCTTTTAAGCACAATTCAGACTGAGAGGGGCTATGACTGCTTTTTTTAAAACACATCATTGGGTAACCACTTAGGAGGAAAAAAAGCTGTAGAAGACAAAGCATATTGTTGGCATGAAAACAAATGTGTAAGCACTAACTAAGAATAAATTTATGCTGGAAATAAGGGAAAAAAATCTCTACTCATCAAGGAAATGATTCTCTGGAACATTCCAAGAACAATACCTGGTGACCCAGCAGATCACTCCTCATCCTCAGTCTTCAGTTTTCATATGTTTAAAATGTTGTGGGCTGTGTTCTCCCAGCCCTCCCAAACAGCTGTGACTTCTTGCTACATTAGCTAAATGTCACTTTAAAGACTACAGAGGAAGACAAAGGGAAAAGAATTCATGCAGTAGAAAAGCAAAATACATTTTTAGAATAACACTAAAGCTGAAAACTTCATTTTTATGGATTTCCAACTACAGTTTTTCAAGCTTTTTAAGTATTTTGCCAGTTTGTCAAAGGTAATGTTGTCCTTGAGGATTTGTCCTGCAGTTTTATAGCTACTAGCTTTTCTTATTTACAACTGCATTAAGCAGGTCACCTGATAGCAGCATAAATGGGTATGAAACAGTGGTGATATTTAGTCATTCCTAATAAGAATGCTGGCTAGGAGATATGTGTTCCAAGGGGCCAAGAGAATGCCGATGAGTTACGTTATGGAAAATAGAGCATGGAAAATCCAAGCTATCAATTAAATTCTCACCATTTCAGTGGAAAGAACTGTAGATTATCAACAAGATTAATTATTCTGAAATGCTAATGTTGAAGTCTCTGGTAGACTATTAGCTGTTGTCTGTGTTACAGACAAATTTACTGGGACAAGGAATATGTTTGTGGGAAAGGGAGATGTTTATCCTACACTCTAGAACTGGCTTTTAACAGGGCTGCATAGCTGTTTTTATGCCTATGTATCAGTAGCTGACACACTAATCTCCTCTTTATAAACAACAATTACTTTTATTGTAATCACTACTATTTATCTTCAGTTGTTTGGTTGCATATTTCTACATAAGAGGACACGTGGGCTCCAACAGGGTGCTGAGAAGCAAAAAACCTGGAGATTGCCTGAGCTAAGGCAGCTGCACTGTAAGGGCACTGCAATGTCTTGATCATTCCAGCTGCCTAGGAAGTCACCCACAAGGAGTGGAGTTACAGAGCAACTCATCCCCCAGCTCTTTACATAATCCAAGGACAAAGGTTGTGTGAAAGCACCTTTATGTCCCACCTACATACATTTCTGGCAAGAAATCTCAAAAGGATGTTAGCATCACTAGCTTGTTCTAATGTACAGCATCCACAAATTTGACTCCCTGAGGTGATTTTCTTAAAGAATAGTTTCCCCACCACCCACCATCTACTTGTATTTTCAGAGATAGAAATGTGCAATAAGCACTGTAGTTGCAATTCTTAATTGGCAGTCTTTCAAATGCAATTATATCTAAAAGATTGGCCTTTAGTCTTGCTACACTGCTACTTAAAATGCCTGATTTTTTTTTAATACACTGACCATATTCACTCATTTTAAATATCACTCTGACAGCTCTATACAACAAAAATCACTGGGTTTGAGAAGTTCAGTCAATAAATGGTTTTAACATTTAGAGTAATACAAAGTAGATATTTTCCCTGTAAAAACCTAAATTCTTTGGTTCTTTCACCTAATTAGCATGAAGTCAAGGAAAATAAAGAACTTAAAATATACTTTGTCCTTTATCTAGCTGACTTCTGAAAATAGCTATTTTCTTTATTTTCAACTAACTTTATCAAGATTACCTATTTCAGAGAAGACAGTTTCTGGGAAGGTGTCTCCTGTGGGTTTGTTTTTTTTTCCGTTTGAGGGCGAGACAGATAAAATATGGCTGCTAGTCATGGTCTTGCAGTTGCTAGCAGATCTGTATCTTGGCCAGATAAATCATAAATACATTATCTCTATGTTTCTTGAGTAACATTTGCATCAGTTTTCTTTAAAAGGAAAAAGGACACTTGCAGCCCTGAGTTTGAAGATTTGTTTTCCACCCTAGAGAATGTATTTCAACTAAAAAGCTAATTTCAACTGGAAGACAATAGCTTTAATGAAACCAAAATATCCACTTCAAATATTAAAAAAAAAAAAAAAAGATTATAAACTGGAAAAAGAAAGCATTGTTACAGATCCAAAATATCCTTTAAACATTTTTCAAGTTAGGAGAAACAGTCTTAAAATATTGCTGAAATTTCTAAAAAAATACAATTTCATTTTCTTTAACAGCTTAAAATAGTTTACATGACTAATGCTCAGCTATGTTTACAGAAGATAAACCCCAGCAATTCTGCAAAGTGCAAACTGGCACACTTATGAGTATGTTAATTCCTTAACATATTAGAATTCCTCAACTTATTACAGTGTATTACAGGCCTCCATAAAACTCCAATAAAACCCTCCATAATGACAAAAAGAATAAAACAAAGATGAGTGACCTCCTTAAACAGCATGCTCATACCTCTCTGCCTTTGCAGTGTAGAGACAAACATGTACACCAGCAGCTGAGAAGAAAACTGGGAGTTCTTCAGAGATACACAGTTGCATGTCTGTGCAGGTGGTATGGTAAGTTTAATTGAACATTTCCAAATCTTCAGAAACTGAAAGAGAATTTATCTATTATCCACAAAGTTGTTGTGGTTTTGTTTTACCACCTTCTGTTCATTTTCTCTTTGCAGAGGCTTTACTCTGGCATTTTTGTCACACTACGCTGAGTGCAAGATTATTGTGACACCTTTATTATTTTTAAGCATAGGGGGAACAATTTTAATGGACAGTATGCATGACATAAGGGATCAGAAATGGTGGTTTGGTTTTGCGCAGGTTATTCTGCATAATCCAGGAAGTACTGAGAAATACAGATTTAAAATGAAGTGAAGAACCCTAACAGGGGATGGGGGGGAGAAGAAGAAAAGAAATTATATAATTTGAAAGAGCAGGAGTATATAAGAATGAAAAGTAAAATACTCTTAATTTGTTAAAGGTGATTTATGAAGTGTTATAAGAATAATAACAGCCTCCTAACATACTAATTTTGCCTTCCAAATAATGTCTACAATGATGAGCAAGATATGTGGAACCACTGGTTTTACTCCATGTATTACCATTCTGTTTCTTCTTAAATCAAATTGTTTAGGGACATAATGAAATTGTGCTAATGGAGTGCCACAATTAAAAATGAAAATATCACTTTGCAGTTCTACTTCACATATTATATTTTCTATGAAAGTCTTAAACTCTTTCTTCTTGTAATCTTATTTATTTCTTTTCTGTATTGCTTAAAATAATTTCTCCCAAGGCAGACTCTTGTCTGTTTGAAAAAGTCTACTGTTAGAGATTTTGAAGGGGAAGTGGGAAAACTTAAGAAACAATAAGAATCATGAAGCCTGTCTGTTCATCTATCTGAGATACATGATTTTCCTGTGATCAAGTATGCTTGTTCTCAGGAATTATGTCTCTTTTGAAAGGCCTAGTCTTTATTGAAAGCACTCATCACTCTGAATTCTACAATTTAACCATATTTAGCCATATATTAGATATACAGAAACATGTCCTCATAATGATTCCAAATGTAATGCCATGCAATCCTATTATGATATCCTTTCGATCAAAGAATGAATCAGCCAAGAAGACAGGCTAGCTGACTTGTAAATATTTCCAGCTAAGTTTAATATAGAAGCTGTTCTTTAATAGTTTCCCAGAAAGTATCAAAAAGTCCTTGTTTTAGAAAGTTAACCAGTCTAATACTGTTTTACTCTTTTTAATTGTCTTTCATTCTCTACTGTTCTTGTTGACATATCAGTAAGAACAGACCTCACATCCTGGATGACATGATGTAAGTAGTATGACATAATGCCTTCAAGGCTTTAAGTGCTCTTAGACTTCATAAACTCAGAAACAGCAGCTGAAGTTTGTCAATGGTGAACTGATTCAGAGAAAAGAGAAATGGTTTTATTTATCTGTAGTACAGAGTAAGATGTAAAATGTAATATTTTTATCTTCCTTTAAAAACAAGCAAACTGCACACTGTGATAACAAAAATCAATAAATGATTATAAGATGAAAAAGCATGCTGAGAATCAAAATAACTGGGCAATGTTGTCAGTCTGGGGCATTTCATTTCAAGTTTTCCAGTATTTGACATGTTTCATAAATGCTTGAATCCTGGAATCATGCTGTCATAAGAGTCTCTGTTCTTAAACTTTTTATTTATTGTAAAATAAGCTCTGAAGCTCTTACGATCATGAAAACAAGCTTGAAAGTAGGACCATGAAGGATTAATAATAGAAACTGCTTTGAAAACAGAGGGTAAATAAAAAGATCTGGACTTTTCTATTGTTTTGAGTGCCATGAGAAGTAAAATATTTTCAAGAATTCAGGGACTTGCCTTATGTGTTGAGCAACAAGTCAGTGATGTGAATACTAGTAAACTTCTTGCTAGAGTACCTCTTACAGGCAGATAGGTTGGAGATTCTGTTAAGCTTTTAGGAAACAAGACTTCTGAAATATGTGGGTATTAAAACCAATTCCCACCTCATCCCAGAGCTTCCTGGTCCCGTATTTTGCTTCCCTTTTTTCATCTGTTCAGGAGCTAAATTCAGCAAACCCAGGCAAAGCTCAGAGGATGAGGCTCTACATAGTTGTTTTTTTTTTTCTAATCCTTCTCCATTTCATGAAATTTCTTCTGAATGTAACAGCATCTAGAATATTGATGAGACATTACAGTTGACTGTACTGAAGCTAACAGCAAAACCAATCATTTACTGCAGCAGGTTCAGAAGTGATTTCTCCTTGCTTTGCAATTAAGTAAGAAAAAGGGTATTTCACAGATTAAAAGATACTGTGATCACTCCACATATTGTATTTTCCTGAACAGTGATGATGATGGTGATGATAAAATGGCCTTAAAAAGAGGATTTGCTTAGTATTACTTACAGAATATATTATTTAGATAGTATTGCAATTTGTCATAGAATAGGACATTCACTTCTAATTAAAAAATGCGGTCAGCTTGGAAACTGTTTGAGCACTTTTAATCTAATGGTGTATTTAAGAACAAGAGAAGGCACCACTGAATATTTTTATTGTCAAAGTATTCAACCTGTTATGTTTAAAAACATTCAGACTCCAGAGAGCATTTTACATATGCAATAACTGCTGTTGTTGCTTCTGTTAGTTTTCGATGTTTTTATCAATAATCTAACAATATTTAGCTAGAATGTGAGTCCAAAGGTTACCCGTAAAGAAACACAAGATTTTTGTAATAAGTACTCATCAATTCAACAGAAGAGAAGAAATAATAAGTCTTTTAAAACCCTGAAAATTTCAATGGTGTAATAAATCCAAGTTTATTAACAGTATACCTAATATGTTTTCTTCTATGGCTGCCAAAATTTCTTTTAGAAGTCACAGTACAGTATACTCTTAAAAAGTAAACCATCTGACCATAATCATACCTTTCTTGTCTTGGGAGATTCTTTTAATTAATTAATAATAATAATAATCCATGCTTCCATATTACTTTCCCTCTATGATTAATGAGGTGTTTCTTAGGCATTATTAAATTAAGTCTCCTAATACCCTGAGAGATGAGTAAATACTATTATTTCAGCTACAATATACAGAAGAGAAGTTAGGTATGGAAAGGTTAAATAACTTGCCTAGCACGAATAAGTGTGAATGCCTAGTGTGAATAAGGATAAACAGTAAGAAATTGGGAGTAATTCCCACACCTAGAATTATGAGATGGGTTTAAAATCATGTGGTTCATATTTCTTCATATTATTTTTTAATTTGCTTTTGTTTTCCTGGATTTTAGCCTTCAGTTGTTTTTCTAATAGTTCTTTTTAAAGGTTCCTCCCTACAACCGAAGTCTAGACTTCTTTTTTCTTAAACTAGACAGAGAAAGAGATAGATAAAATTCTCACATAAAACTCATCCCCAGGGGCTTAGACTTCAAGCAGAGCAACAAATAATTTAAGATTGAAAGAAAAAAAAAGCAAATAAGAAAAAAAACTGAAGAATCTAGTGCAGCAGAACTGAAAACAAATAATTTCTTAATTTATTTTTTTTTCTTGGTTAGGTCCTAAAGGTGAGCTTTTATATCCACACTTAGGTGCCTACAGAAGCAACATCACTTTTGCCAGCTAATTATACACACAGTAGTTTTCCTTGAGTTAATTAGAATTTAATGAAGGCTTAGAACAATTGAGCACCCAGGCCATTTTTAGGTGTATAACTAAAGAGTTCTGGGCTGAACTTTAGGTTCCAGTTTCAAAAAAATCTTAACCTGTATCTACTGACTTTTACTCTTGGCTTAATGGAACATTTTTCTTCCTCACATTTTTATTTATATTCCACTTGTCACCATAGCAGATTAGGGCAAATTAAATTCCACAATAATTCACCAAAAGCTGTGTGTTCTATTTTAAGATTAAAAGCAGTTGGTTCATTATAATACAATATTTCCATGTTAACTGCATAGTGTAGGAAATGATGAAATTATTTTACAACAAAATTAACACTTTTGACACATATAGCACAGAAACCATAAGTAAACATGAAGTTAAATAATAAATGTTCTTCCTGAAGCTGTAGTTTCTTTTTTATTTATTATTTTTTCAGAATGTTCTCTAATTAAATTCACATTTGTCTTCTGCAGTGTAAACAAAACACATGTAAATTCAGCAGGTTCATAATACAACTTTGGCAGAATTGCTCAGCATGATGATGTCCTTTAGCCTTAGTAATCCCTTCAGCCATTCTAAGTTCTTGTGAAATGAGGAGCAGATAGCCTAATATTTTTGACCTCCAGCAAAAGTTTGAGTGGAAACTATGTGAGCTCAGGCACAATTAAGCACTAATATAATTGTCTTCATATGGCAGAAATAAAGTGTCCTCTCATTGTAATACTTTTGTTTTATACTTGAGAGAAAGGCCAAAAAGAGATAAGGAATGATTGCTTCGATGGCCATATAGATCAAATATGAACTTTAGCATGTAAGTAAGCACATATCTAAAGGATTGTGCTCTTTGATTTACTCCCGGACCTAGCACTGTCATAAATATAAGGTCAGTCTCCTTTTCAGTGTCTGAACCAGCCATTACTTTTTACTTTATGAACTGTATACTCCATCTCTGTGCTGTACAGGACTAAACCTCATTTTTCTCTCTTTCCTAAATAATTGATACACAACCATTATCACAACAGAACTGTTCCACAAAAGTGTTTTCCAATGCAGTCTCTCCACAAGCAATTTGATCTGCACTTGCAAAATAGTGAATGTAGTTTACTGGGGCCCTTTTATACTAAAATTACTTAAAGACAATATAATCCAGATGAAAAGCATCATCATCTGGTGTGGGGTTTTTTTTTGTTTGTTTGGGGTTTTTTTTAAGTGCATTATAAATACTTATAATTTCTTGAATATATATTTTTAACTTGATTTCATTTGGGAATATGCTGTACATAATGACTGTACAAATCAGAGCTGAACTCTTCTAATCACTATTTAAACAGACTATTTAGAGACATCATGATTATCAGAAGATATAAAGATATCAGAAGAGTTTGGTGGGGGAAAGTTTTGCATTTCAGGAACTTTTTGCAACTGGTTGATATTCCTAAACCATTTATTTGTTTCTTGAATGTATTTGTCAATAAGGTTGGAGATCTTGCATTATCATTTTAATTCTTTTTTTTTGTAGGGACTTTGTGGCAGTGAATAGCAAACTGTATGGGTAAACTCCACTGAAATCAAAAAGATTGTCAACAGGCAACCGTTCAAATAAATAGGAAGACAACACACTTGAGTGAGTGACACACATAGCACTCTCTTCTGATCTTTTGCCCTTCCCATGCAGTAACTATTGGTTGCTTTTTCCTCTTTTTCTTCTTTCTCCACCTCTTTCCTGCATTGTTGTTGTTCCTTTGGTCATGCATTTCTTCCTCTGCATCATTCCGCAGAATTGTCTACTTCCTCCAAGCTTGGTGATTTACCAAAAGGAATAGTGAAATATCATTATACTCCCATTTTAGAAATTATTCTAATTTCACTGCATAAAGCTCAAAGAGGCCTTGCTGTGATATTGTAACATCACCATACAGCTTGCAAAATCACCTACTACACTGGCATGTACATGTAAGCACAAAATATCTTTCCAAGGTACAGAGATGCATTCTGCATAATGACCTCAGACAACAGAGTTAAACACTGTAACTTTAAGCTCTGTGAGTGGCACCATAAGGGAAATTTTAAAAGTGAAATATTTAAGTGTCTTTAAAAGTTCCTAAACCATGTTGTTACTATCCATACTGCTAAGAATTCAACTAAGTATTCAGCTTTTAGCCATATATACATATATTTGGTTTTCTTGTTTATGTTAAAGTTTCTTCAGTAAAAATCCATGTGTGGAATGGTAATACATGTAACAGCATCAATAACAATAATTCTTGCATTCTGCTAAAGGCCAAACCGCTGTCAAAATGAGATTTCAAATTATGCTTTCATCTTCTTTCAGATAAAAAAAACAGCCATTTCATTTCTGTAGCACATTTATTGTCATTCGTTACAGCTCTACTGTATGTGCTACTGGTGCTGTTTAAGCATCAACTTTTACAAGAGTAACCTCATCAACAAGAATGGGATATATGTACATATGCTCATAAACTATTTTATTGTGATTTAGCTATAATTTATTTCACCCAGCATAAAAGAAAAAGGTAGAATGTAGGAAAATCTTATAGATGTATCAAAAGTCTGAACTGGATTTGAAGCTTATATATATCTAAGGCTTTTCCTTAAAAACAAAAAACCCCAAAACTTTATATATAGCCCAATGTTCTCTACAGAGGGTAAAATCTATTATTAACCATCAGTGTTTTTAGCATGGAGTTATGCACAGATGATTCAATCAAATTAGCAACCTCACTGTCTTGGATGTTGTGCAAATATGAGGCGAAGACATACTTCAGTCCTATATAACATAAATCTGATTGTCTATAAACAGAAGGTGGAGCACAGACAGTTTAGTTAAGCAAAACATTTGGGATATAATGAATACAACTGGGATGAATTAATAATTTTCAATGCATTTGTTTTCTTCTTTGCATAATTTATCCATTTATTTTGTTAACCCTTGATCAAGACTGATGGAGGAAAACTAGTAGTGGTAATAACAGATGAGCATAGCAATAGCAGATACTGTGGAAAGAGGGAGGAGAGAACCAAGTCTGGCAGCTGGAACTGGTCTGTTGCTGTATTTCATTTGAGATGTAGTTTATATGCAGAGTACATTTTTCTGGTTTTATTATCATTGCTTTTCAGTGTTGCTAGAAAAAACTCAAATTCTTTGAGATTCTTCTTTAATAATGTGGATAAAGACAAAATCTATTCCTAGGTTAACCAGCTTTTACCTTTTGCACAGTCTTTGTACACAGACAAATAAAGTTACCCTCCACAGTGTCTAGGCAGCAAGGAAATGCTTTTCATGACTACCTACTGTCATTATAGGAGAAATCTGAAATACTTAAGACTTCATATAAACTACAAAGAGTGGTTTCAATGTGTTTTTTGTGGACAATGCAATTATTTCTTATTTTGACCAACTGTTGACATTAAGAGAAATAGCCCTCACCCTCTTCCATGTTATTAATATTAAAAAATTGCTACTTCTTTCTATGACCTACAACAGATGCTCCTCACGTTGCAAACTTAATTAAGCTTCTCTCTAGTATCCGCATGCAACAAAAGCCATTCCGTGCAGCTCTTAAAGTGTACCAAGACAATGGCATAAAGGCATTATTTCAGAAGCACCAAACCCAGCAATACTGGTCAGTTTAAATCAAATTTTTAATCATTATATAAAGCCAGAAATTATATATAGTCTGATGAGTCCTCATGGATTACATTAATTGTTTAAAACAAGAAGGGAAAAAAAAAACAACAAACATCAAACTGAGAAGCAACACACAAATGAAAGCCAAAAAGCTGTGATGTGAATAGGTATAGGTACATATAGGTGTGTATAGGTGTAGGTACGTACAGGTGTGTATTGTCTTACTTTAAAAATATTCTTGATTTCACAGTGGTAACTCTTATCAGCCCATTCTGTGTCACAGAAAACAAGATAGACCAGGCAATCAAAGACCACATTTTATTATTAAAGCATGACCTGTAGAAATTAAAATAGGTTAGTTAGAATGTCTGCTTTTACATGTTGACTTTTATGTAGTGCACATCTTGGAAACTTGTTGGAAGGATATTAATGAGAGAATGTGATTCAAGGGAGAGAATTATGTAACAATAACAGACCATTTCACAGGAGTGTTAGACTAACACTGTCATTTAAAGATTTTTCTGAATTACTCCTATATAGTGTAACAGCATTTACCAGTCACGCAGAGCAATTAGACTGTTCAGTTGAAAAAGGATCCAGAAGCAAGAAAACAATGGCAGACTTGTAATTTTCTACCACAGCATTTTCAGAACATCTATCATGTTTGCAAAAAACTTGTATCTCTTAACAGTTCTAAGCTTTTGCAAGACATGGTGGATGTCTTGCACAAATGTATAACATCTGTCAATACTCTCCGTTAACATGGACAACATAATTTGTATATTAATATCTGACATCATGGCAGCATCATTACCTGTCTGAAATACTTCCAAAAGTAAGGCCAACCCAATCTTCAATTTTCAATCCAAACATAGTGAAGCCAGTACTCCAAAATTAACTCACAAATGTGCCATCAACAGTATTTTCTCTAAACAATCAGAGCTGTGAAAATAAAATTGGATTCATAATTTGACAGTATCTTCATGAGTTCCCTCAGTAATTCCATATACCTCAGTACCAAAATTACTCTGTATGTAAGACACTTAGATGACATTTTCATAATCTGAACTTAAAATCTGGAATTTCTCAGTCCAGCAGAAGTTCAGTAATTATGATTTCCCTATGTAACTGTCTCTGGAACACTCTTAAAATAATGTGACCTTTCAAAATATCCTGAGTCATATCAAAATGGGAACCTAAAAACTTAAATATATAGTAAAAGTATAAAATCATAGGCCAACAGATGAAATGCAAGATGAACAATGTCAGGAAAGAGTACTGTATACAGAAAACATACAGCAAAATTGACTCTAAAGTAACTTTTCCGTCTGTGAAAACATATTTTGGGATCACTGTGGACAGTTCTTTGAAAATGCCACCTAAATACTCCAATTTGATACCGAATTTGATTGGTAAACTCCAACTTGAAGTGATGACAAAACAACCAACAACAAAAATGCACAACCAAAAGCTGTCTAGACTTGCTTAACTGGTTTGTTAGATACTCTTTGCTAAGAACTTACTGTGAGTATTTCACAGAACGTTTAGTGACATGGTTTTGCAGTTTGAGCATGACAATTTTCAGTTCATATAATTTCTGTCACTCAGTAAGGTGTGTCCCACCTTTGACATATATGTAGGAACTAGACTTTCTGCTGTAGTAATAGGCTGTCTTAAGATTATGATATTATAGTAATATATTATATATATATATATACTATATATATAATATATATATATATATAGTATATATATATATACTATAGTATAGTAATATAGTATATATTACTATACTATAGTAATATAGTATGACATAATAGTATGATATAATAGTAATAGCTGACATTCAGTTTAGTTTTGTTTTGAATTCATGTCACCTTTTGTCATGGCCCTGTCTACACACACATAGCTTGCTGGCCCTGGCCCTGGCCAGCCTCACCTATGGCCTGCACCCACACCTACTGCCCATGTACCCCGTGCCCCATTTCAGCTCAGCCCAGGGAAGGGCTGTCTCGGGTCCCGCCTCCTCAGTGGACCTCAGCCATAGTAGGTACTTGTCTCCTGGATGTTCTTCTCAGAAGTACATGGTAGCCTTGTCTCCAGCTCTGTCCTTGGCCCCATCTCCTTTTGCTCCTGGTTGGGGTCCCTGGACATCCCATGCACCTGTTCCACCACTTGCCATATCGAGGCCTGGGTCAACCTCAGCTCTTGGCTCACCTTCCTTAGAGAGCAGCCAGCCCTCAGGGCTCCCTGGCAGTGTTGGAAGACTGTCGACAAGCTTGAATGCATAGGTGCCAGAATTCTTTTTCTAGGTGTAGACCCCAGGTATTGAAGAAAGAATTAACATAGTCTAAGAAGTATTTGTATTTATATTTTCAGTTTCATTCTAGTTCAGCTTATTAAACTAATCCTGGATTTATTCAACTTCTCTCTTGATCTGAAGTTGAAAAAATAAATCACTATAAAATAAATGGCCACTGAATCAGCAGCAGATTTATGTTCACCCGTATTTGTTTATTTTCAGTACAAATTCTCCAGAAGTCACTATGTTGGCCTAAACGTCTGCACTAATAATATGTACTTAATAATGCACAATATTTATATGTACTTAGTACACTCTTATATGTGAATATTAAACTACCTAAAGTTTCTGAGGAAAATGTTAAGCATGTAGATGAGTCTTTAGAGCGTTTCCTTGTGGACCATGATAAACCTAGAAGATTAATTATATTAGCATGCCTGTATCCTAGAAAATCCTAATGTCAGCATTCCCCCCCCTGCCCCCCGAGAATATTCCTTTTAAATTGTTATTGCATTTTTTATTCTGTCCCTTCTCCAAGATCCTTTAAAATCTGCTTTTGTTTTACCAGTCTCTAGTATTTCATCATCTGCTCTGCAGTTGATACTGACCCTTACAATTCTACACCTTGTAAGCAATATATAATTTATTTCATACAGATAATTGAGCTAATGCTGAATGTATAGTTAGACCTTTAGACAGTTGGAAAAGTTGAGAGTAGGGAGGTGGATAAACAGCTCCATCGTAGTTTTTTGTATTTCATGCCCTTCTCCAAAATATAATGTATTTCAATATTTTCAAAGTCAAATGTAAGCAAAGCCCTTTTGCAGTATCTTTCATGTAATGCAGTTTGTAGTGTGTTGCTAGGCAGGTAAATCAGTTTCCTCAGCCTTTACTTGGTCTAGTCCAACAGCAACAGCAGAATATTTTACCTCAGCATCTTCATTACACATACCCTGATTTTAGTCCATTGTTCATCTTCCTAGTCTTTGTATATAACATACTTATCCCCATTAATATGTCCAGAAAGATTTCCTGTGCTTACAAAACATAAATTGAACAAATTTCTCTCCATCCTTCAGATAATGTCATGAACCCAATTAACCCTCTGAGCAAAAAGGAGGGGGGAAAGAATGAACATTAAATATTATTTGAATTTGTTTCTGACTGGACACGCTATTCTCATTAGTTTTCAACTGAAAGGCTTTGTTTAGTTTTAATTATGTAGATACTCAGTTCTACTAACAGCTACTGTATGAATGTTAAAAAAAACAAATTTTCATTTCACATTTTTATAGGTATTCTACTAATTCTCTTTATAGAAGAATGTTCCAGATTGCACCATTCTCTAAAGATGAGTCTTTTTCCTTTCAGTCTCCTTCCCACTCATTTTTCTATTCACCAGTCAGATGTCATATAATCTACTGCCAGGCTCTGGGGAGGGACAAAATAAAAATTAAGTGGGCCAATCTTTTGTTTGAATCATACTGGGAAATCATTATTGATACTAACAAATTTAATTATCTCTTCCCCAAATAGAATAATAGAAATATTTTTTAAAAATGAATTGCATACCAATTATGATTGGAAACAAAGGAACACCAATGGGCCTGGAGGCAGATATAATATAAATTATAAATATACTTCTGTAATTAAGGAATGGTCATGAGGTTTCAGTTTCTGGTCAGGTGGAAAACATGCGCCTTTCACACATAAGGGGAAATGGCTAGATGGATGGAATGCCTGTGCATGACCTACCACACAGCCTTCTTACTGCCTGCTGCAACCACTGACAACTTGGAAAGAGAAAAATTCATCTTACTCTGTTTCTTCCTATCTTCTGTGACAGAATTTATATGTATTTCTGCAGACATTTTCAAGAATGCAATAGGAATATTTGATCTGCAGTTTTAAAATTAACAAAGCTTATGTTAAAATTAAAATACAGGGAAAAGGGAATGGTAGGCACAAAAAGAAAGTATGGAAAAACTTTTCACAGAGTAGCAGGGGAATGCCTAGAGCAGAAAAGACAGACTGGGAAATGGACACAAGTCTGGCATATGTGACTACATCAGTGAATAAGGATCTTGTCTACGCAGAATTCTTAAGGCCTTTGAAACAGTCCCCCACAATTTTCTTCTCTCTAAATTAGAGAGAGATGGATTTGATGGGAGGACTCTTTGGTGGATGAGGGTTTGTTTGATTGGTCACATCCAGGGGGTAGTGGTAGCATGATTTCCAGATGGAGACTGGTGACAAGTGATGTCCCTGAGGGGTCCATACTGGGACCAATATTATTTAATATCTTCAGCAATGAAATAGACAGTGAGATCGAGTGCACCCGCAGCAAGTGTGCAGACATCAAGCTGAGTGGGGCAGTTGACATGCCTGAGGGGTGGGATGCCATCTAGAGGGACCTGGATAAGCTCAAGAAGTAGACCCATGTGAATCTCATGTGGTTCAACGAGGGCAAGGACAAGGTCCTGCATGTGGGTTGGGGCAACCTCTGGTATCAGTACAGGCTGGGAGATGAAGGAATTGAAAGCAGGCCTGAGGAGAAGGACTTGGGGATACTGGTGGATGAAAAGCTGGACATAATCTAGCAATGTACGCTTACCGCCAGAAAACCAACCATATCCTGGGCTCCAGCAAAAGAAGTGTGGCCAGCAGGTCAAAAGAGGTGGATTCTGCCCCTCTGCTCTGCTCTGGTGAGACTCCACCTGGAGCACTGTGTCCAGCTCTGGAGTGCTCAGCACAGGAAAGACATGGATATATTGGAGTGGGTCCAGAGGAGTGCCACAGAAATGATCAGAGGGATGGAGCACCTCTGCTATGAAGAAAGGCTGAGAGATGTGTTGCTGTTCAGCTTGGACAATAAGGAAAACCTTATTGCGGCCTTTCATTACTTAAAGGGGGCTTATAAGAAAAATGGTGATAATTTTTTTTAGCAGGGCTTGTTGCAGTAGGACAAGGGGTAATGATTTTGAGTTAAAAGACAGTAGATTTAGACTAGATATAAGGAAGAAGTTTTTTAGAATGAGGCTGGTGAAACACTGCAACAGGTTGCCTGGAGAGGTGGTAGATGCCTCATCCCTGAGCAACCTGATCCTAGTTGAAGACATCCCTGTTCACTGCAGGGGGTGTGGACTCGATGACCTTTAAAGGTCCCTTCCAACCCAAACCATTCTATGATTCTATGATTCTAAAGGTTAGAGGAGACCCCAAATGAATTGCCATCAGTATTACAGGTCCTGTTGAAACGCACCTAGCAGCTAGCATTTCTACCAGCATTCACATTTAAATGGAATTACTTGCCTGAGTGCTTAAGAACCTGGTTTTACTTGCATAAATGAGTAGAAATTTAAATTCTTTAGAAGCCTGGGCTTTTATGTTTGTAAAAATGTATTCTAGTAATTATCAATGACTCAGACCTTATGAATAATAACCACTTCAGTTCAATGAAACCATTAACTATGTTTTAAAATTTGAAACAGTTTCATGGATCTGAATACTCCTATACCTTACCTAAGACTTTAAACTTTCATTAAATTAAGCCACAAATTAAAAAATCCTTAAAGTCAAACAAGCAAAGAATTGTTTTTAAAATTATTTTTCCATTTGATACAAATTTCTGATATTAATTGAAATACTTCAATGATGAAAAAAAGTCACTTTCCTTAAAATCAGATTCACTTTCTAACAGCACTGAAACTGAGAATTGGTGACATTTCAGAGGAAGATGTGTTTGCTGCTTTTTCTCAGCTCACTGTCTTTTGACAGGTTTTTGGTGTAGTTTCTTGGCTTATTTTCACTCACAGTACACTGTACCAAATGAGGGGTTTTTTGGTAGACAGATCACCAGTACACTCCCACTAGAATTGTGCAGGGACATATGCTGTTCAGCATATTCATAAATTATCTAGGGAAGGAGATGAATTGCAAAGTAAGTTTGCTGATGCTAGAAAGTTACTGCAGGTAGTGAAAATGCAACCTGGCTGAAATACTGCAGAGCATCTCATGCTATCGAGTGACCAAGCAGGAAATCCAAAGTTGATAAGTGATGAGCGTGTGGAAGTAGCTGAGCCCCCAATTCTATATGTGTAGAATCATAGAACTGTTCAGGTTGGAGGGGACCTTGGGAGGCATGTAGTTCAACCTCACGCTCAGAGCAGGCTCTGCTGTGGGATCAGAGGTCAGCTCCAAGATCGGTCACTCAGGGTCACTACCCAGATCATCCATCACTTGTCTTGCCTGTTAGCTATTCAAGACAGGAATCACTGTTCTGTTGCTCCTCTTGGGATTCTAGGAATGTGATTCTTTTGTCAAACAACGTTGTGTTATTTGTAACTATTGTGTACATTCAGTTGTCAAAAGGGTCTGACACAACATTGTAGATTTAAAGCAAGTACACTGAAACTTTTCCAAATCTTATATAGGACGTGTAGAATTTCATGTCACTTTTTTCACATTTCCATTTGGAGATTAGGGGGGTTGTCTCCCTTTTTTAAAAATTTCATCATGTATTCCATAGCGTAAAGCACAATTTGCTACTCATTTATTTTAGTGAAGCATTGACTACTAGTGCAAGCATTTCTCTTGAAAGCACATTTGAACCCAGTATGCGCAGTGCCTAAATTTCTGTCAGGTCTCAAAAGTCAAAGTATTTTTAGGAAACCTAACCACTTTAAGTATCTGTAACTTAATAGTCATAAAACAAATAGTCATAAAAACAGAAAACGTGACAAGGAGCTTCAATATGACACAAAGTGCAGCTTCATTCATGTTGTTTCTGCTTTCACCAAACGTCTTTTAGTTTCCAGCATCAATGCAATCTATGCCAGTCAATGCCATTGATAATCAGTTGTATTAAAATGTAAAAATGAAGGTCACATCAGTCTGTTTATGAAAATAACTGAGTGATGTATGTCAAATGGAATGAAGACTTCAAAATGTGGACTAAATGTTGCTTGGCAACAAAATGCTTGACTAATGCTGGGTGTCTATGAGACTTATGCAGTAGTTGAAACAGTGCTACTTAAAAACAGGAGGTAAAGCATGATAATAACAGTAATGAACACCTCAATAATTATTTAAACATCCCATACCTATCCATTACTACTGAAAAAACACAATAATGATAAAAATACAGCAACTGTAAGTCACAGTCTATTTGCATTAAGATAGCAGCTGCATTCTTGGCAGGTATTAAGGTGGACATTGTAAGAATTTTATTTTCTTTTATGTTTTAGATTAATTTGATACTTCAATTTACAAAAATAACTCAACCCACAAGCATGAGCTCCATTCAGGTGCAATACAGATTACTTCTTATCCAAATGATCTAAAGAAACCTGTAAATAAATACAATATTCTGTCCATCATTTTACGTAAGATACATTTTTAGAGCACACACCCACAAGTTACATTTAATTTCCAGACAGAGAGAAGAAATCAGGTCATTTTTAACATCTTGAGCTGTTGATATATTTGCATTAATCTGAGAAGGTGCTGGGTCACCCATAACCAAAATGAACACTGAGTGAAGTTCTCTTGCAGGTCCAAATCCAAAGGAAAACATTTTTTAATGGACAATTTAATTAATTTTAAATTGACTTAGCTCAAGAGAGCAGAAAGAGTTCACTACAAATTTTTGTAAGACATGTTATCTACCTTGCCTTCTAGAATTTAAGATAAAATTCTAGCCCTAGGGCACTGGGATAGCTGCCTGTGTAGAACTGCTAAAATTAGAATAGTTCTCCTAAAATGTATAATCTAAATTTATCTCCACAATACTGAGTTTGTGTATTTCTAGCTGCCTGTCTTGAGATAACAAATTATGATCCAATTTAATAAGCTAAGAACATATTGAACAATTTCCCTCTTTAGAGTATTTTAATTTGGGTTAAAAAAAATCAAAGTTGCTTCTGAAATGAGATTGTGTGTGACTTCAGAGTAATGCTGTTCTATGGAGTCATAAAATATATCAAAACACAATGTGTTCGTATAGATGGTAAAATACGCTTTGTATACTATGACACAAATTTCAGGGGGGTTGCACCTCTGAATTTATTTAGGGAAAATTGTTTTGCACTTCTTAATATCTCTTCAATATTTATTCATACTTCTTTTGTGAATGTCTTAATTAAGGAAAAAAAAAAACATTTAAATGCATTTCTGGAGAACCTAGCACTTCAAAGCTAAAATGGAAAAGCCATTCTTATCTAATGCTACCTCATAAACACTTCTACAGTGATACTTACCTTAGGTAAAGTATTGCAATACCTAGACACAGCAAGATCACTAAAACCTTAAATTTTGGGTTCAGCTCTGAACTTCATTGCTGTTATAGGTTTGTGTTAGCCAGGGTTCAGAATTACTTTGATGTATTGTAGGTATTTTTGGTCCTTCAGTTGTTAAGTGACCATATGTAAGTGCATGTATATACAGCAGAACTATCCAGTCATAGATTACACACATCAGTCACTCCAATAGCTTCACTTCCAACATCAGTAGGGAAATGGAATCATCACAGGGAAAAGCAATAATCTGAGGTTACAGCAAATGTTCTACTCTAAATACAGAACTTTTTTTGTCATGCACACTAATCTCTTCCTTTATAGGAGAAGGAACGTTTTGCCTAGGTGTGTTACCCTCCTTCCTTGGGTCATTTTTCAGGCATTTCTAGCCCTGCACAAAGAGCATCTGCCAGCAAGATATATATAGCTTAAAAGTATAATGCAGTTATTTATTGGCTGATGCACACAGAGATATCTAGGATTAAACAAGCTACTAGACTAAGTATTAATATACACTCTGGCATGATAAGACACTCAGACCCTCTGCTGGCCAGGCAGGCACCAGCCTGGAGAGGAAGAGCCAGCTTCCACTGCCCCTGAAACAGATACTTTTTCACTGACACCAATTTTTTCCTTCAGGATTTTATACCATTTCATGCTGATGTTCTTCCTCTTGAAACCCTGAACTACTAATGATCCAGTCCCAACAATCCTACTCTGTCTGCAGTTTTACCTTTCTTATCTTGCATACCTCTATTCTGCAGACTTCCTCGCAACTTAGCAGTTTCCTCAGAGGTCTGAGCCAAGGTTATGAAGCTGAGCCATATCCAATCTCGGTCTTCACAGGCAACTGTACCCTGTGGAGAATGTGGCGGTGGTTACAGAAAGGGTCACAGAGAGAGACAGGTACAGGTGCAATTCAGTTCATGACCAAAAACAGCAGGAAAAGTGGGCCTGACCTCAAAAAGCTGTTAAGCCCGCACAGTTTTCCAAAGCCTTCTGTCTCCACTTTTATACCCTCCAAATCCTCAAACAATCAATGCTATACAGCACTCCCCAACCTTGGTGTCATCTACCCCTGCACACACACTGAAGCTCTTTCAAATGCGAGGAAACACCTTGCCCACAAGCCCAAACCTGAGGTTTTGGCATAGCTGATCTCTTGCTGGATTATTGGATTCTATTATTTCTGTTTCAAATAGTGCTATGTGCACTACAGTACCAGAGATTAAAGTCTGTACGGGAAAACATGGTTTCATTCCTTTCCATTTAGAGAAGAAAAAGATAATTTTATTTTTTTTTTTTTCTCTACCCTCCATATGGCAAAGAAAGACAGTTTGGAAGTAATGAGATCTTTCATCCTTTCACCTTTTTCACCTCTTTCACCTTTAATAGGAGGCAGGGATAGGAACAAAAGGAAATACTTTTTCTTTTGGCAGAGATGTCAGTCATCTCTTGAGACGACTACATATGTGGAGTTGCTGCAAGCAGCATAAACATATCACTGTATTTCTTACTAAAAATTTCTAGCTAGTGAAGGTCTGTCCAGCAGTTTATTTTCTCCTAGTAGATTCTACAGTGCCCACCCTTGAAAACTCATAAAAGCTTGACCGTAAGGAGTTTAGCAGAGGGGAGGCAAGTTGACCACATTCCCCAAAATAGAGTTTAAAACAATCATATTAATTCCATCAGGTAGTTTTCCTGCTGAATCACTGTAGCCAGTACCGGTGCAAACAGAGCACCATGTCCCAGGTACACATGCCTGTCTGGGTTTGAGAGTCAGAATGCAGTCCAGAGACTGAAGGAACTTTGTGCAGCTATTGTGCAGTTAAATTATCTTCATTAGATAGGAAGCAATTTTGCTTGTTTGCAGGAATATCTAAGACCACAAATGAACTACAAAACAGACCAATTAATTTTCCATACCTTATCCCTTCCCAGTTTTAGCAAATGCCAGACACTTCAGACAAAGGTAGTTGTACAGGCAGTACTTTCCCAGGGGAAAACAGCAACTTTAGTTCATGTGTTTAGCTATTCTTATAGGCAATCAAATAATTATTGTATTACACTTTATTTTATGTCCATCCAATTAGGGTTCGTTTGGACATGAGTAAGTGTTTATTGACTAAATCAATAGTTTTAGCTATGTTACAGTGCACATAAAATAGTTACAAGAATAAAATCGGTTGTTACATTAACCACTTGCAAAGAATAGTCAGGCTAAGCTTTGAACTAACATTGCCTCATTAGGTTATATTCAAATTAAGAAGTAGACAGGAACAAAAGGAAGTAATTTTTAAAAAAATTAGTCTTCCATTTCCTTTCCACACTTTAGATTAATTAGAAGTTGCCACTAAAAGAGCCAGACAGTACAATTAAGTTTTACAGCAACCATATTAAAGTTTTTAAAAATTGAGGTTCGACTTCCCCATAAATCCCAGGGGTACTTACAATTAAATTAGGCTTTGTCATTTGAAATAACAGAATGAGATACATAATATGCCACACACTCTCTGGTACATGAACCCAGCTGATCAACAGAGCAACCTAGCATATTGCTACTTAAAAAATATAGCAGCAGAACAGCACTACTCAATCTATCTGGAATCACCACTCTACAGAGAATGTATGAATGCAGAAGTTATTTCTTGTTCCTTCTCCCTGACACAGCACTGATCTACAGCAGAATGAATGATGTATGACAAAAAAGTTATTAAACAGATTTTGCCTCTTGTCCCCTTCCAGTTGTGGCATATCGATGAAAGGATCCAGTTTCTTCCACATGTATTAGGTGCTAAATAGAATGTGAACAAACCTCATTGCCAAAAGCCTGCATTGTATTTTCAGTTGACAGCTCTTCTCTTTGTGGACACAACTGTTAGAATAATGCTGTATTTCACAGACAATATCCACATTAATAACTTGTTAATAGAATCACTTTAGAAACCTGGTATGTGATTTGAGAGTCTTTTGGTTTAAATGCTGGGTCACTGACCAGACCAGAAGAGACAAATCTGCTTGCCTCTGCTTTATACATAGTGGGCTATAACCTCTCTGAAATAAATTCATACGGGTGCTGGAGTATATCCTGGCCTCTACAGCAGAACATTAGTTATAGGAAAGGATCAAGCCAAAATGATGAGCCCAAGGAAACCAACACAAAGCACTCTTAATTTCACATCAAATCCCACTCCCCTCTGGGAATTAGGTGACTTCACCTAGTGGTAGAAATCTTTGCGTTTTCCTTCATAAAAACAGCAAGAAACATCAGATATTTCTTTCAAAATATGACCAGAAAATAACTGTGGGGATAGTGAAGCCCCAAATAGTATTTGTTGTTTCCAAAGGTGAAAGCTAGAGCTGCTTCTTTGTCTGATGAGATATTTCACACCTCACAGGAAAGTAATCTACCTTTCAGGATAAATTATTCAGAAGTAAAGAAGTCTGAGATTAATACGCTCCTGTTATTCAATTAATGTTCTATTGATTAAGCTATTCAGTTAATATTAACTTAGGCATAGAGAGATGTGAATGAGAGTTAAGCATGATATACCTGTGGTGACCTGATCATCTGTGGTATGTCTCAGTGTGCCCAGAAATGAACCTTTAAGCTTCTGGACCTGGTTGGTGGGTTGTGCTTTGTTTTTTTTGTTGTTTTTGTTTTTTTTTTGGGGGGGGGTTGTTTTGTTTGTTTTTTGGTGAGAGGTATGATTTTTGTTTGTGATGTTGTAGGTTTGGGGTTTTTTTCTGAATCGCTAACATTTATGCTTGTGATATTGGTCACGGAATGTTTCTAGCAAATCATTTCCAAACTTCTGGCACTATGTAATTGCACATGCCCAGTGCTCATGTCACAACCCTCACTCAGCTGCCTTTCTAGGTACTTTCCTTTTGTCTCCAGGTTATCATGAAATAAGCACTCAAACCATGCATTCCTTGAGTATCAGTTTGTTATGCATGCTTCAGAAACTACTATTTCTTGAAGTTGCTTTTGCTGCTAATGCAAAATAAATAGCACCAGGGCACAGCAAAGGTAAGTTAGCTGCCTATGAGCTGTTAATGTAAATTTCCCAAAAAGTTCTTACAAAAGGACATTTGCTTGCAATTTAGATGCTAAACATCTTTAAAGACAGATTGTTGCAAAGGAAGTGTTCCAAAGCTGGCAGTGGGTGAATGAAATGATAGCTGAAGACAGCAGAGATTCAGTGTGTTTGGTTCCTCACAATGGCATTATAGTCCAGACAGATGCAGATAGCTGAGTGGTTTAAGTGGAAAATGAGAGATTTATTGCTGTGTTACATATTTTTCCAATTCCATAACTTGGAGCACGAACAGTTTGACCTAGGCAGCTCTCATTCCCACAAAATGTCAGCAGAAAGCACTGATAATTGGTATTAAAATTTAAAGGAAAAATGTATTGTGATTCCTGCTTCAACAAGAAAAATATAGAATATATGCATCTTTGTTTTCATTCATTTCAGTATGAATACTTGACACTTCACAGATTATGGATTTTTTTAAAACAGTTAATATCTATCACCTCTGAAATTATATTTATCTTATGGCATCTGACACATCTCTCATGCTTTTCAGTAGCTGTTTTCATTTCTGTAGTCTCTGCGATGGATGGCAATATACGATCACTAATACAGCACTTTCAAAAGAACCATAAACAGGCACTTAGGAACTCAATGAAAGATTATACCATTTTCTAGTGGACAGAGTGCTTAACTCCATTAGTGTCATAGGTTGATTAAATCATCCTACATCACATTTCAAATGCACTGCAACCAGTTAAGTCAGCTTCTGGTAGCTCACTACACCCTTACATTTCTATGGTTATAAAGATGTTGTGAAAAAATTTCTGAGCTAGTTAGCCCATAAGTGAAATAAGTTATTGTGTTATAATTATGCCTAACACAATTTGATGTAAATAAAAGTTATTAAAACATCTTCAATCAGGTGGACTTTGTATAGAAAATAACTGTGAAATAAGTCTTAATTGCACACTTCAGAGGGTTTTCCTGAACTATAGCAAGAAAGTAAAGGACTATGTGAACCAATCAACTGGAACAGAGAAAGAAATAGGCTACATTCATTTTCAGTCAGGTCTCTAGCATGGCAACATCTCCTTGTAACTTTAATATTTCACCCAAATAATAATATTGCCAAGAAGACACTGAAAAGGGTGAATTTGATCCCTAGTGTAATGTCCAATGCAATCAAGCTAACCAGCACATTTTAAAAGTATTTCTGATTATTTGGTTGTTTGGTTTATTGCCACATTTCTAACACCACACAAGATGCCACACTAGTGTCAGTGAAATTACTGAATGCTTTCAACAGTATCTCCAGGATTCAGCACATGCTCACACTGGATGTGATTTATCACAGGTTCCTGACTGAAATAAAAAAGCAGGTCACATCTGTACACCCCAGACAGCAAAGATAGAAAGTTTGGCACTAAGAAATGTTATTTTTTTCTGACAAAAAACCCCCACCAATTCTTACACTCAGTAACTGAATTTTTATGTGGGCTAGAAATGTTTAGTCTCTCCACTGTCTCTCACCTCTTGCCATTTTGCAAGAATCTGTGAAGGATCAGCATCTAAGGCATATCAGGATATTATACCTATCCAGCTCAAAACAGAAATAGAATAAATCCTGTCATTCCCCAGACTGGCTTGCATTTTCTTATCAGTCTTCCACCGTTATCCCACTATTTTTTGAGGTCTTTGCAGTAGGATCGCTGGAATATACTGTGTGCAGGCTTTTCATTCACAAAGTTTTTTAATCTTATTTTGACAGAAACTGGATGTTGTGATAGTTAAAACACCATTGCTTGATTCACATAAATGCATTTGTTACACCTTTGCTTTTTATAAGTAAAAGTTTGATAGATCCCAAGCATACTGGGTCTGGCTGGGATGGAGTTCATTTTCTTCATAGCAGTCCATATGGTGCTTTTTATTTCACGTTTGTAGCTATAACAGCACTGATAATACCCCAATGTCTTAACTGCTGCTGAACAGTGCTCACACAGCATCAAGGCCATCTCTGTTTCTCACCGTGCCCCCACAGCAAGCAGGCTGCTGGTGTAGAAGAGGTTGGGGGGGGGGGCACAGCTGGGATAGCTGAGCTAAACTGAGCAAAGAGCTAGCCCATGCTGTATAACATCTCTCCTAGCAATAAAATGGGGAGGGAGGGAGCAGCTCACAGGTGCTTAGCTGCAAACTGGGGTCAAACCAACTGCAAAACTTCTTAATCTTTGCACAGTATTACATAGTTCTGTATTTTAGCAGAGATGTTTACTAGGAAGATCTTATCCTTGGATTACATTATACCCTATCCAAAACCGTGACATTCTCAATACATTGTGGTAGACATATCATTTTACACATTAACAGCAGAAATGAAAAGGATGAGGAAATATACAGGAAGGTAAAATATGCATGGATTAGACACCTGATACTGTCAAAGTGAAATGCTATCACCCTTAAAATTAATGGCAACATTCAAATGGAGTTGAACGAAGCCAGTATTTCAGCTTTCAAAATTTCCCATCATTCCCATAATTCTATTCAAATATTATTAGAAGCATACAAATAGGGGGAAATGTCATGTGTACTGATGCTAATTCCTCTGTCCTGGGTGAGAACAAGTAGTCATCTCAATTTTCAAGATGCATGGTGGCTTGGGCAATATTGGGATTTAGTAATACAATATTACCTGACGTATTAGCAGACACAAGAAAGTATCCAATCAAAGTACCCGTAGTCAAAGCAGAACTATCATCAAGAAAGGACATTTTCATGTTTTATTTAAGTACTATTGTGTAAGTAGTGTATAAGGAGTTCTTGGTGGAAGCTAAGAACGCTGGAAAGTGTGTTCTTTGATTGTGGAGGTAGGGCTTCATTCAGCCTGCCCGTTTTCCCCATGATTTTTCTCGGTTTCTGACTGGATGTGCACAAATGAATGTGCTGCAAAGGTAGCAATGGTTTCAGGGCAAGATTTCTTTAGTTTATTATTTACAGTTTGCACTGTGGGCCAGGAGAGAGAAGGAAAGAGAGCTTGCATACCAAAATCAATACAAATAATAATAGCCTCTTACAAGAGAAGCCTCGGGCTGAATATCTCTGGGTTCCTTTTTTTTTTTTTTTACATAAATGATCTCAGTGGATTATTGTTTCAATGTTTTATGCTGTCACTCAGTCAGCTACGAGCTCTCTTTTTGTCCCATGGAAATCTTCTCACTTCTGTATGCCAAAATAAAACAAAATTACATAGCAGCGGGTATCCCATGATGGCTTTCCTGAATGTCTTCAGCAGAACAGTGTTACAACAGAAGCAGTAATCCATGGTGTTCATAGGCTCTTTTTCAGGCACACACTGTCGGTCAATGCTCAAGTAGCCTCATTCCAGAGCAGCTTGGGATTGTGGCTAAATTTTGTGTCTCACTTTTTTTTTTTTCACTTATTTTTAGCAAACAAAACAGTTGGAAAAAACAAAAAAATATTATTTTGGGCCACAAGAACAATCATATTTAATAACATTACTGTCAGTTCAATAGACATGTGCATTAGGATTCTAAATACCTTGATATTATGTAACCCAAAGACATTCAGATATGTCTGTATCTTTAGTGTGTGCATATAATAGCAATACTTAGTGCCTATATTTTTTCCACAGACTTTTTTTTGCCTGAGCAACCCACTTACTTCTGTTATTCTGCTTACTATTGTACTACGTACAGAGGAATGAATATTTTTCATAAATTTTGGCATTATCATAATAGGTTTTTCCTATTAGTCATCTTTATTTGTCTACATATTCGGTGAACATACAATAAAATATTTTAAATGTTTATAATTTTTATAATTGTACAATTATATTTAGAGGATACAAAATCTTGCATAAAATAAATTACATCTTTTTTAAAAAAAATAGATTACCATAATCCTGTTTACTGATTTATTCAGTGCTTATAGAGAACATGTTACAATCTCTGCGTTTTTGCATTTTTATTTTACTATTTTACTAAAACAATAACAGTATTTTGCAAGCAGAGGCATATTTTAATGGAATTCCTTTTGGGTTTTTTGTTCCCTTTCATACTCAGATAATTTAGGAACATAGAAGAGAAATTATGATGTCTGCATTTTCTGGATCCTGAAAGAAGCTGAGAAGTTGGCATTTTGACTCATTTTTGACAAGTAAAAAGGTGTTTTCTCTCCAGGGATCTTTTCATAATAACTATTCTGCTTATTGTGCAAGTTGTGGGTCATATGCAACAATGGAGTCTTACAAACCTACCTTAACAGAAAATGGACAGAAGGGTAGAGCTTTTGACAAAAACCAGAAATGTTGCTCCAAGACAATAAAATAAATAAAAAAAACCTCTTACTGTATCACCCACCTGTGCATACTCACACAATGTTACTACTTTAAGACCACATCAGCTGGAGAAATGAGGAGTTTACTGCCAGCAGCTACACAATCAAACTAAAAAGTAGGGAACAGACCAGCACATCAAAGAAATTTTGGTACTTTTGCCTAGCTCCTCAAAGCTATATTAATACTATATTAATACCTAACTTCCATTGCAAGCAGTACCCTAAAAACAAACCCACAAGTCTTAAAGCAACAGAGGTCTTGAACATGTTTCAAGAACAAAGGTAGGAAACCAAAAGTTCTAGCCCTTAATGTAGCAGTGTTTAAAGATCAGTATTTTCCTTTCTTCCTTAAAACATCTTTGCTTAGTTCTAGGAAAAGAAAAAAAAAACCAAACCTTCTTATCATTGCTATGTGACAGACTGTACTGATCGATGTTTACGTCAGTGTCTGCTTTGGCAGAGCAGCACGTGACTTTTGAAACACATGATGCTTTTTCTGTCTACATTATTATCGTAGCTCATATTTTTCCTTGATATTCAATTCCTCTTCCACTTAATGAAATCTTTTTCACATGCAGTGTATTTTGTGCTGCATTCAGGAGTCATGTCAGACTTTCTATATTGTTTATAGAAATCAAAATTACTGATGTTGTCAAAAAATTTTCCTCTGCAGCACAGTTTGTATTTTATGATTATATACTATGTCAAATTATTGATACTTATGTATTTGTTTACATTTATGAGAAATCCAGGTTGTCATGCTTTGTACAATATTATGGGAATTGTATGTATAAATCAGTAAAAAGTAGATGTAGTTTTTTTCTGACTTAATGACAATTTTAAAAGTAGGAAGAATAACATTAGAGATGTGATTTTAGCCAAGCTAAAACTAATGACTGTTACTGTAACTTAATTGAAGTATGAGCTAATGGCTTTACATTTAAACCCTTTAGTTACATATCCAACACAATAAACACAATTTTCTTCCAGCACTTTAATTTTTAAACAAGAAGTGATACTAATTTACCTTATCACAAGATCAGAATACAGAATGCCAAAACCTTATTTATTACAGGAATATTGCTATTAAAATTTTTGTACCCTTACCAGTAAGTTAGTATAACTAGGTCATCTCATTTCCTAAATCTGTAACACTTCAGGCTTGTCAGACAGGAATCTGGGAGTAAGAGAGGCACAAGAACAGAACCACACCACTTACTGAGAAGTCGTTTTCAGATGCTATAGCTGAAGTGCAGTTTCTAATTCATCACATGCACACACATATAATCTGTACAGAAACACACACTAGTCAAGGCCTCCACTCTGTGACTGGCCCCATGAACTTCAGGGACATCTGCAGATGCCTCGCAGCCCCTCAGAGTTATTGTTTTCATTACTTATTGTTTACAACTTAGATGGTTGCAATGAGTTGCCAATGGCTTTGTTGGCCATATCGCCCCAGGCCAGTACCTATGATGTTTTCCGGGTTTCAAGCAAATTTACCTATCATTAAGTTAATATCACCTTCTTGTTTCCTGCCTCAAATGCATTATAGGGATGTACTTGTCAAAAGTTCATCTGTACTACTTCGATTTTTCCCTGTGCATAACTAAAGCAATAGAAACGAGCAGATGTAGTTGAGGGCTTTTGGACAGTCCTCTACTATAACCACTGTGTTTCGTTTTTTTCCTAGTGCATACCAGAATCACCTAATGTGTGAAAAGGTGGGTAGATGTAGTCAAGATACCACTTACCTGGCAGAAATTTTAGCTGGAGTTTGCCCCCTGCAAACGCTCTTGCCAAATCAAGGAACAATCTGAATGGTTTGAATTTATAAAACTATTGGTCTTGGAATTTGAAAATTTTGCTACTAGTTTCTGTAGAAAGTTCTTTTTGTCTTAATTGTGGGTGTCCCAATCTGCACCTTTCAAAAATTAATCTTTACTCAAAGGTCTGGATCTAGGCCAGTTCATATTTTATATATCTACGAGAGAAATAGTTATAACAAAGCATAATGGTTTACCAACTCTTAACCTCAAATATTTTGCAACATAGCTGAGTGTGGCACAGCCATCCTCTCTGGTAGCTGCGTGACTACACACCAGCTTTCAGCTGTTATTTTACATCTTCACCCAGGGCTGTCTATGGGTGAAGAAACAGCTGCTCAGGAGATTATTTCAGTGAAGGTCACTTGTGCAGACCCTTCCTCCTGTTTTGCCTGATTTTGAGGCACCTGTGAAGCAAGATTTCCAGGGGAGGTCTCACCTGCAGACACCGACCAGAGATATCTACAAGGCACAGATTCTTCCTACAGCTCACTTCAACTAATACATTTCATATTCAACTGTGCTTAGCAGACAGATGCTTTTTGCTGCAAAGACTCAACAAGTGGTCAGACACAGCTTGTTAAACCTATGAAGTAAAATGGAAACAGGTACCATGCTAATTACACTGACTGATAGCATTAGGCTTTTCTGAGTTTTGGGCTATTTAGGATCCAGTCCTTCCTGTGTGGGCTCCGCCATCAGCACGAACACACTGACCTGCTGGCAGCTGGGGGTTCTGGGCCCGGTGTCCGCAAAGTCAGAGCTGCTGCCTAACAGTTACTGATGAAGTATGCACACACCAAAGCTTGGGGGGAGGAAATGGGATGGACACAATATAACTGAAAATTTAGATATTTTCTGCATCAACAACCTTTACTTTTCCATTTTCAGCACTCAATGAATGTAAAATACTTGTCGCTAAGGACCTTTCATACTCTTGGTGACAGCACAAGAGCTAATAGTGTGCCAATTTACACTCCACCAGAAGAAATACTCCAAGAAGGGCACATTTTAATCTAAAGTAGGGTACCAAACTTTTTTGTCTCTTCAAGACTTTGAGGTTTATGTATTTGCATTTTAGACAGAGACAGATAAACAGAATGACTGGAACACTTTTAAAATGAGCCCACTTGGTAACCTCATGCAGCCAGTTCTCTGCTTAAGGTTTTAACTAACATTTTCTTCCTGCAGTTTACACATGAATGGAACTGAAGATGCTAGCTGTCTCCTCAGTTCCCACCGTTTCCTGATGTCTAACAGATACTGAGTTCCTTAGCACTAATACAGTGGGTAGCATTCTTATTTAGTCAACACTACGTATTTAGAAAAGTAAATAAGTATTAGACAAACTGCCTCCATTAAGTTGTGCCTCTTAACTAGCCTGCCTGCATGTTTTCTTCTTGGCTTACTCTTTGTCCTACTCTTACTCAGAGGGTTATTTCAGATAAGATTATAAACCCTTAGAGAAAATGTCTTCATTTCCACAAAACAACTAATACAATGAATCTCTAATCCTAACTACAGTTGTTTATTTATATATAACACAAACGTTTTAAGCTGATACATGCAATTCAGCAAGGACAGCTTAGCACTATCTGTATATAGTATCTCTTTATTTTCACTCATTATTCTTAATTCTTCAAAGAGGTCTTAGGACATGTGGAAGCAAAGGTAAACAAGGAGAAAGAGTAAGGAAAGAAGCCTCACCTGAGCTATCCTAAGTTGACATTTATTATGATAGTTATGTGTGATTACAGCCAGCCACCTGTAAACAGATAGTTTAGCATTATTATAATGTCTGTTGTGGATGTAAAATTCCAACTTAGTATTTGGATCCTGTTTGCTGGAGGAAATACTCTGTACCTCAGAGATGACAGTGTCTGGCCCTAAACGTGGGTCAGATTCACACTTCCATGTTGTGGCATACTAGAAACGTAAGACATTTATACACTTCACCTTTTTTTTTTTTTTTTAAACACCATCCCTCCTAAACATTTTTTTCTTTAAGATTTCCTCAGGATTTCCCATAAATCCTCTATTGTCTCATAATTTTCACTTTCATATTAAAATTTTCTCTCCCAAACTTTTAAAATGGTAATTAAAATTGCATAAATAAGGAAAACCTTTGTCTAAACATGATCTATTATGGATGATTTAATACAAAAATATATTTAGCATTAAAAAGTAAAATTAAAACTGAACAAATAGTATCATAGGCTCTTCTGAGCAGAATAGAAAGAAAACAACCTATAGAAATATGGCTGAAAGGTGGAATGACTGGATGTTTCTCCTTAAGAACAATGCAATGGGCTTGCAGTTTTTTGAATTGCAAACAACTAGCATATTATAAAAAGCACAGTTTTCTTGGTGCCCCACCTTATCTCCAAGTGTCAGTAGTATCCATATCTAATTTGAGCCAGTCTGTAAAGTTATACACCGAATTCTTTCTAAATGATAAAATGTCACTTATTGTGACATTGGAAGGCTGCTAACAAAGAAACTGTATAACAGTTCTTTCTTATGCAGTTCTCAGCCTTTGTGAGTTGCTGAATTCAGAGGAAGATGAGTTCTAGAAGCAGGCACTGGAATTTGCAGCTCTTTAAAATAAATCAGCAATTCAAACAGTTGTTTAGATTTCTATACAGTCTGCTGGCTCAGCCTTGCGAAGTTTGAAGTTCACCCAGGCTCCTGTTAGAAAGCTGCAGATATGCTATTGACAATTGCTTTTTTAAACCCCTACCAAGACATCATCAACACACTTTCATGATATCCTTCGTAACATTTTGAACTTAGTTTATTATTGTTGTTATGTTTTCTCTATTTTATTTCCTGAATGCATTTTTTTCCTGTACTGTTTTTTTTTTTTTTCTTTAGCACAGTGTACTTGGTGTAAGTGCTATTCTTATTAGAGCATAAACTAAGTCACATAAAGCATATTCTTTTTTACAGGATAAAAATTCAAACTCAATCATTTGTTGGAAAAAATCTTGTAATGTATTTAACTATTATCTCATTGTGACCATTTATAAACAACTGTGATCTAAAGTAATTATTTCCATTTTAATTCAGACTATAATCATAAGCATGAAAAGCACTGTAATACATCACATTTAGCACAATCTTTACAGCTTATTAAGTCCCACTCTTAAGACTAACAATCTTTTTTGGCTAACTCATTTGTGAGTATGGTTTCTGTGATCCCTACCCTTTCTGCCACCCAAATTACAGCAGGCAATATTTAGGTGTGTATAGATTTTCTTGAGAATTAAAGCATTGTGAAGTTCTAAGAAAGTGCTCAAGCATAATTAGCAGAGTTATATTTACCCCTAATAAAGACAATTTTAATTAAAAAGAAAATGGCATATTTGAAAATAAGAATAAGTTATTAAAATGCAGTGGATATCTTTCTTGAAAAGGCAAACCAATAATTCAGTAGCATTTTTTACTATTTGTAACCATTTACCTTTAAGACAGGATGTCTACATTTCAAATGAAAATAGAATATCATACACAAGCATCTTTTAAGTTCTATGTTGTGTCCCTTCAAGCTTTATCATCATAAAGTCTTCTGGTTCCTCTTTCAGAAATACCAGTGCTAATGAAGTAAGGTAAAGTTTTGCTTTGGAAGCAGAGAGCTGGGCTAACGAATTGATAGACTAGCTCATGTCCTTCTACGAGATCAGAAGCAGTACCTACGCAGCTTAAACATCTAACCTACTGTCAGATAAAAAAAAACATTTTTCTCAAGCCCACCATCTTTCCCACCACCATCAACATTTTCTCAGCAAAACTAGAATTATATCACCAGTGATTACAAAAACAATTTCCTTGACTTTAAGAAGAAACTTTATTAACATATATAAACAATTAAAAAACACAGACTAACAAATTTGTTTATATTTTAGATTGAATATTGAATGAGTAGTCAGTATGAATACTGAATTTTTAAATTACAAAACACTATTGACAAGAAGGTGCTAAAAACATCTTTTTTTTTTTAACTATTGTTTCTGCAAAGCTTCTTTCCTGATGAAATGGGAAACAACCAAATAACAAGAAGTAAAAAAAATAATAATAATAATCCTAGCCATAAATACTATAAACCTGTAGTTACCCATCCACAGTAAATCTGCTAAATCTCAACCATGTCCACATACGGCATCCAAAATAATTCCTAAGGCAACTCATTTCTTTATCATGTCGTCTGCAATGCCAAGAGTCCAAATGTATCTGATATAAAATAACTACAATTTGTCAGATATGCTTAAATAAGTGTATTCACTACATACTAAGTATAAATTCAGTTTATCTGTGCCCAAATTAAGTGAAAACAAAACATGCGATAGGTTACACACAGTACTAACTAAACTGCAAATGTGAAACTCTGAGATTGGGCATCACTGCAGATAAAACTGGAAACCTATGGGAAAAAGGATGATTGGACTATACCTGAATTTGAACCTTTTGTAATTCATACAGAAGCAAATTCAACACGTGCAAACTTCCACCCAAAAGAAAAAAAGTTGGGGGGTAGTGCAAATATCCTACAAATGACTGTTATTCTCAGCTTTCAGATGTATCTCATGCTAGTTGTCTTCCTTACTTTCTCCCCAGAGCTACATTTCTTTCCTATTCCCCCAGACCTAATCTTCCTTCATTTTTTACTCTTGTTATTTTCCTCAAATATTAAGTCTGTACAATTAATTTTAAAGTAAATTTTGTCTTCTCTCTGTACTAAAAGTAGTTAAAATTTACCTCTTTGCTGAAATATCTCCTTTTCCTTCACAAATTAAAGATGCAACATTCATCTACTTCAAGTATATTAATGAACAAAACCTTATCCATTATGCCTGCCTGTACTTTATTATTTTTAAACTTGTAGTTATTTATGAAGGTACATTACTCAGGCAAAATGAAGGTAAGAGAAGGAAAGCTTAAATGCAGAACTTTGGAAGAATGGTTGGTTAAAATGATCTCATAGAAGGTAAAGGTGACACCCAAAAGTTTCCCCACAAAAGTAATTAAATCCATCTTATATTTCTCATATTACAACAGTGTTCAACCTCTTGCACTCAGTTTTATGAATAAATGAATAACAGATTCATATAGATTTGTTGAGAAAAACAAAACTTTCCACACAATGTTTATGCGGCTTTCTTCCACAGTTCACCTGCTTATGTTCAGGAAGTGTCTCCGCTGGGTGCTTACACACAACTGAAATGCAAAATTTACCAATTCATGCAATTATTTCAAAGAAGTGAAGTTTTACTAATTAATTCTGAAGATAATAAGTGTTCAGATATGGAAATTTGTATTTTTAAAAATAATTTCCCTTTTAAATCAATCTTTGCTACCAGAGGTTAAGATTTAGTATTCCAAATACGTGGGACCAAGTTTAGAGAAGTGTAAGGGAACCAGAGAGTCTAGATTACCTTGATAAAATGATGATCCAGTGGACAAATCATATTGTGAATTGCAATAGGAAAGAGTTTCCTGTTGATCTCAGTTTTTCCATACATGTCTTCTAGCAATATCATACATTCTACCTTTGCAAGAAAAGTTACAATTAAATTTCATTGAGGAGCTGCAGTTCAAGAAAGATTTTAGATCAGAGACTAAATTTAGATCAGAAAAGGAATATAAAAGCATTACAAAATTTTTGGACTAATTATTTTATGTTCACAAAAAGGAATTTAATTTTTACCCAAAACAGAACAGGTGTTTTGTTTTAGACTCACTAGAAGAATTAAACAATAACTACGCAACATAGATATAATATATGGTTTAATTTGTTAACGTCATAATGCAGCTAAGATATGAAATAAGAATGAGAAATTACTATGGCTGAAGCTCTGGCTACATTTGGAAAAATAATCTTAGTTGTAAGGAAAGGGAGGCAGAGACCATATGAAGACACAGAGCCTTCATCTGCTGCATGGGCAAGTCTCAGTAACTGTATCTTGAGTAAAATGAAAGCCAGACTTACACATTTCACATGATGAATCCTCTCATAGAAATTAGTAAGGCTACCCTTTTCTCAGCTCTTCTTATATTATCTCGGCTTACTAGATGTAGTAGTATCTTTTCTTCTTGATAAAATATGTTCCAAGGAGAAAGTATTTAATCTTTGCTGTTAACATTTAAAACAATAAACATTAAATCATACACATTTTCACATGATAAATCTCTGGCTTGTGAAAATCTGTAAGATATACTAAAAGCCAAGGATCTTAACAGGTCAATAGTTTGATTTTGGGATAACAACCTAATTTTTTAGCCAGATATTTATATGTAACAGAATTTTATCCAATTGATTCCGTCACCAAAAGATGACAAGCTCTAAAGTAAAAGAGAGCAGCTACCTGATCAGGATAACAGCGTATGAGATTTCAGAAAGGAAAATATTTTAAAAAAAAAATAGCCAAACAACAAACAATCAAATTTGCGTATAAACCACACTAATGAGCATAATATAAAAATACAAGACAAGTTAAATATAGGCTAAAAATAGGTCATTTTTCAAAGGTAACATTAATCAGTATTTTATGGCTAGAACTTCCAGTTTTTATTAAATGTTACAAGTACTCTTACAACAAGAGGTCTTCTTGATTTCAGCTGGATAATCAAGCAGAAATCATCTTTAAGACTTTGTAATAGCATGCAAGCATAGTAACTCAGAAACGTTATTTTCTCATTGAAATTCCATTTCTTGAGACATTGTTCTGCTCTTGTTTTTCTCTTGGTTTATTATGTTCTGTAAGCCTCTATTTGCATTTCCTCAATCAGATTCTAGTTTGCAGAACAAAAGCCATTGTCAATACTAGATTCTTCTATACATTGTGCCATTTCTGTCTACTACTTAGATAAGCAAAATGAAGATAAATTGTCCCCATATCAGGGCAGCTTGAGATATAAGAAATTTTTTTTTTTGAAACTAAGCTTTTGTTCATTTATTATTAATAAAATCCTGTGAACAATCTACAAATTATAAATGCAATCAATAAACCTTTACAGGTATTTTAGGAGAAAAGGTTAACTTTCCTTTATAGGCGTAAAACTTTAGGACATTGTTTGTAGCCTGTATAGGCAAAGGTAGCATAGGAGCCAGAGAGGACAAATCTAGCTTGGAGCACTGATGATGATTTTCAATAGTATTTTACTAAAAAGTTAGTGCATTAAAAGTTTATGGCAAGTAAGATTTCTTAGCGTATCAGGATACTGTGTTATCCTTAATACATTCATGGAGGCTACTTGAAGGGCACTTTCAGTGCACGGACCCATATACATAATACAGCTTTTTATTGTTGACAGAGTATAGAGCCCTGTGAGTATTTTTACAGTACATTATTTTTTAGAACCAATAAATTACTCGTCTGAGCTATCAAAGTATAAACATGATGACTTTTTGTCAGGCTTGACTATGATACTATTACAATGAATTATGGATTTTAGCGGTTATCTGGTTTTGATGTGGTGCAATAAATCATGATCATTTATGATTGGTTCTAAACTTCATATCAGTTTTTCATATAGTCTGTCCTGAATTTGTAAGGTTCCTCAGAGTTATAGTTTTAAAGGTGTCAGATAATTTCAAGATAGCATTGGACCAATTTACAATTTTTGAAAAGCATAGATGATAAGTAAAAATAAATATAAACATATTTTCAGACTTTCTATTCCATATACAATTATAAGAAACTCACAGATAGTGAACTCAAAATTTATACATTTTTTTTAAAGGACAGGAGAATGTGAAATTTAAAAAATGAAGAAATAAAAATTGGCCTATATGCTTCAGTTACAGAGTAAATTGACAGCTACTGGCAGATGATTAATCTAACAGCAGCCGCCAGAATTAAAAAAAAAAAAAAAACAC
This sequence comes from Microhierax caerulescens, assembly GCA_035590215.1. NCBI lineage: Eukaryota > Metazoa > Chordata > Aves > Falconiformes > Falconidae > Microhierax > Microhierax caerulescens. Next base: position 2,088,491 of record JAVJGJ010000001.1, read on the forward strand.
AAAAAAACCCAACAACAACAAAACACCAAACAAACAAAAAAACCCCAAACCCAAAACAAACAAAAAAAAAAAACACCACCAAAAAAAAAGGTTAGACATCTTTAGGCCATATGTGAGTATAGCTATACTTCATATCATGAACATACACAAAAGGGGAAAAAAAGAAAAATCATCTCTTAATCTCACTTTCTTTACATCCAGTCAGTCATCTTTTCCTATATCCTCTATATTATGCAGAAATGACATCACTGGATATGGAATTGAGCCAGTCCCCCAGTGGAACTAAGATTTTACCCTAATTCTCTTTCATCCTAATTAATTATTCTCCTGTTCTATTATCTACCACTGAATTTCTACTTTTTTTTCTCCTGACCTTTTATATCACTTCTGTTTGGCAGGATGTATCTCTTTTTCTTTGGAATTCTTCTTCCTCTATTTTTCTCTTGTGTTATACTGAACTTTGTTATTTATCGCTGCTGGGGCTAGGCCCTTCTCCACAGTGCTGAAGTTAGATTTAAGGGAAACATCTGGTCACTACATTTGACAAAAGAAGAATTATTTTTAAAAAATCTTATATTAACAGTTAAGTATTCATAATAAAATGTTTTAAGTAATTATTTTTTAGAAAAAAAAAAAAAATTCCTTCCCCCCCCCCAAGGTTGAGATTGTATGTATTTAAATCTTGTATGATAATCTTGTATAACCTTGTCCATATTTAAAGTTATACGGGACACATAGGACACAAAAGAAGTGACTTCTTTCCCTTAGGGAAGCATTTGTGCAGGCACAAAAGAACTTGTCTGTCATCTCAGAATTTGCAAGAAAACTCGCTTTTTACCAGCACCAGTAGTATCCATCTCAGGTGTTTTGATGCTTTTCTTTTCAGAGAGCACTGGCAGACTCAGTCACCATGACAGTCTTGTTGCACGCACCTGTTCAACACAGCTAAATGCATTGAATGCAGATTAGCAGCTTCTCAGTTACAGTTTATTCCTGCTTTACTTCTACTGTACATTAGCATAAGCTATCCATGGAAACATGTTACCTACAAGTTCTGCAAAGCACAATTCTTTAAGGAAGAAAAAAAGATAGGCCTTCACTTGGTTTCCTTCAATCCCAACTCAGTGAATAAGTCTCTTTCCCGTTTCTTTAATATGATTGCTCTAATAATCAGAGATACGTTCTACACTCCAGAGAATGTGTGGGTTGTAGATACACCTGGATCCTACATCAAAGGGAAAGGAAGGAAATAAAATTCTTCTTAATGCTTCTAATACACGTACAGGGTGGGGTTTTTCTACTACTAAGTTTGAGTAGAAAATTATGTGTCGGTAACCTTTTGAATTTTGTTTCATGCATTTTGTTTCACAGTAACAGAATGACAGATCTGCAGTTTTCACTTCTCTTTAGACATATATTTCAATAACCCTTATGAAAGAAAGCTTCAGTTTATTAAAGAATCTCAGGAAGAATCCTCTCTAAACAAGGCATTACATTAAAATTTACTCCAAGGATCCAACTAGGTCAGAAATAGATATTAACCAACAAATGCCTAATCTCCTTAGTTAGGCATTAACTCTTATTTGTTAATATTCCATCGTTACAATAGGAATGCTTCTCTGTGTTGCGTCTTACCTTAGTTTTCCTTACCTTTGTAAGGTAGTAACGCTCCTTGCTTGACCACTGCCCTCCCTGACCCCCACCCCCCCTAAAAAACCCACAAAAAAACACCCAAAAAACCAACCAACCAAGCAAAGGACCACTGTCACAAGCAAGGAGAGGAATAGCACCAGTACCATTATGTACCATTGCCAGCTGGGACTCAGTGCAAGGAGAAAGAACAACCACTTTCTACCTGGAGCCTGTTTCCTGGCAGGCTCAAGCATAGCAAAAGTACTAGTGCAGTTAAGCACATTCCCCATTCTAACTCATTCCACTGTTGAACACTTCGCACAAAACCACTGAGAAAACAAAACACAGCAAAAGGAAAACTCATCCAAGCAAACCCCTGCCTCAGCAGTGAGCCAGTCAATATGACCATTGCCTCCAGCCTGCAACTGATACTCAACTACACTGTTAAGCTAAACCACCTGGCTGCAGGGAATAATCTCTGCGGAGAAATAGCTGAGACTATGAGCTTCTGCTTCCTAGTGAGCCTGGTGTTTGCTCCTTCCCAGCTGGAACATGAGCCTCGCCAGAGACCCAGCTGCTCTATGTCAGGCATAGGCTAAGAAGGCAAGTCAAATGCTCAGTGGGAGTGGATGAGGCTACTGTAATTATTGGCAAGCTATTCAACCTCTCACCTGTGTAGGCTTGAAGTCTGTTAGTGGTTCAACAGCCCGAGATTCAAGCCTGAGGAATGCAATGATTCTTTTAAAGTGGTAAGTGCCTGAGCAGTCATTGAGCACTCTGGTTGTGGTTTAAATTATTCTACAGTATTTTCTCGCACAGAATCTGCAAAATATTTTACTAGCTTGAATGGAACCAAGCAGGACCATTTGTTAACTGATAGCCCTTCTCAGTGTTTCCTTAATATGATTTAGCTCTGTCGATATTAATTTTAACAGTCTCCAGGATTTAACTCTGCATTGTCAGGCAGCTATATGTGGATGATTAGAAATGTATGTGATACTTACAAAGTATAATAAGCACTTTTTTATTCTCTTCATGATGCCGTCAGACTTATTGCAATTTCTTGTAGCGAACCGATGGGTTTGCAAAGAATTAATTTCACAAAAATCTGAAGCTAGAGAGATAGCGGAATCCAAATTTAATTTAAAAAATCCTGTAAAACTGTTTACAGTACCCCTGTTTCTTCATCTGTATAAAACAGACACTGCAACAATTTCCCCAAAGTAGCACTCAAACATGTGACTTGCTTTGGCTCATGATTTTATTAGATTAAATATTTAAGGCTGACAATAAGCTACTGTCAGTAATTCCTTAGAAAGCTCAGATTTTATATTATGGTTTGTATTACCAGGACCTCTGATTCCCAACCTGAGCCTTCCTGACATCTATTGCCAAATACACAGCATCTGTACCTCTAATGGCCTCCAACAAAGGTTACCATCAAAAATCGCTTGCAGCTCACATCTAAGATCCAGTGTGAGTTAAGAAAAGAGCTGAAAGATTCTTTAGCATTCTGTTGGCACTTGCAAAATATAACACATCTAAATCGCTATATTCCCTTTGGAAGAAAACATGTAGATTATTTCACAGTTTTCAGTGGCTATTGCAATATCTCAAATTTGAGTTTAGAACTAGGAAATCTCATGTCCATGGGCATTGTCACTTCACACTGTTAAAAGATGTTTACTAGCTCTTAAATAAATACAAATAATGAGATTTGTATAATACATAACTTTTGTATGCTGCTCTGAATTTTGTTCTTCTTTGCTAGCAGGTAGCCTAAGGAATGTGAGTGTGCCAAATCTACTTCATCTCCAGCTGCTGGATTCTTCTACCGGCTTTTCTTTTTCTCTGACTGGAAATAAATAAATAAATAAATAAATAAAAAACCCCAACAAAACCCCAAAACAAACAAACAAACAAACAAGCAAACAAACAAACAAACCCATCAACATCTGAATCCCATATGGGGGCACAGAAAACATCATGATGATTACATAGTTATGGCACATATGGAAACAAATTTAATAATCCATGACTAAATGAACTACTGGGTCAACATATCTTACGGCCATTAGGGGCCCTCTATGGCACTACAGACTCACATTAAGAGCCTGGGCCAAGATTGTAGCTCCTTTATGTGTCTGCAAAACTAATGCAGATGGGAAAGGTTGTTTTTCCTCCCCTTACAAAAGAGCTGCTCCTGCTTTTGGAAAAATGTCAAAACCTGAAAGCACACCTAAGCAGAGAAACATAAATATGAGCCAGAACAGCAGCAGCCTTGCCTTCTAAGGATCTATCGTATGTCAATTTAAGCCTGTAATATATGGCTAGTTCTTCAACAGGTCCTGCTCATTTCAAAGATGTGCATACATTCCCAATTGTGCCTGTTGTGGAAGCTTAATTTTTTTCAGACTGCAGCCTGAAGTTAAGCTTATTCTGTGTGCGGTAAAAAGATTATATCAAGCACATTTCAGAAATCATAAGGTGAAAAATATGCAATGTATATAGATAATAAAATATACTCTTTTGTGTTGCTTTTATTTATATAAAAAAGGCAAGAGTGATACTATTTCTTTATATTGCATATCCGTATGTACAAAGGGTTAATAACTGAACAAGCACTAAACAATATTCTAGAACTGTAGATATAATAAACAAACTTTATTATGACTCTATAAGGACTTCAAAAGAAGTTTGAAAACTCAAAGACATTGCAGAATTAATCTCAGTTGTCAAAGGCATAACCATGAGTTTCCTGGCAAAGTATTTCCGACTCACTCATCAACACTTGCCGCTACACAGACAAACAGCTTCTTGATGCTAAATTCAGTAGTGCTAAAGCTAAGAATAGATAAGACTATGCTCTTTCCAAACCATCAGTGCTGAGAGGTTCTTGCTCAGTTTGTACTCTTCACCTCTCCTAGTCATTTACATGGAAATTATTTCAAGTAGGGTGAGTAAAGACCCGAGAACAAGTTCAGAATAATCAACATTTTTCCATACTGAATGGCAATGATACATTATGAAGAAAAGGAAATGTTTTGCAGATGAGCAGAGAACATGCAAGCACAGGAAGCAACATGAATGTACTGCATTAGGAAGTTTGGGACAGTATACCAGCAGCAGAGCAAGCGAGGTTACAGTAACTCTGCTTTTTTTTTTTTTTCGTTACCAGTACCATGTTCTACCAGAACAGGATTCCATCTCCAAGCTATTCTTCATAAACAGAAAGCATTTCAAGACTTTTAGTGTTACAGTTATAGCAATGAGGGCTGAAATCCTAGAGATATTAGACACTCTGAATTCTCAAGGGTCAAGTTACATGCCTACCTAGCAATTTAGTACCTTAAACAATTTGCATCCAAGTTCAAACAGGAAAAAACAATAATGGCTTCCACATTTGTGGCCTTTTTCCTGCAGGAAATAAATTTTTAAAAAAACACACAAAAACCAACAACAAAAAAAAAAAACCCACCCAACCCCCCCCACCTCATAGAATAAGTAGGTAAATAAGACAGTACATTAACCATTAGTCATTTACAGGATAATTTTTTTTTTAACTTGTCCTTTACATACACACCAGGAATCCACTGTGTTCTACTAACCATACATTTTAGCTGACAGCTGTTACATTTAGTCAAACTTGCTTGTGATTTATTAATCATGTTCTCAAACACCCTCAGAGATAAATTCCAATGAAGCTCAAAGATTCATCTGAATGGTTGCTGAAATGACATTTGATAGTATAAGGAGTGTGTTGAACATGTCTTGATAAATCTGATGCTATGTTATTATAATGCTCTTACAAAACTTGTAAGATATTTTATTACTAGTAAGGTGCATTTTATGTAAGACTGTCATCAAACATAATTATCTTCGGAGGAAAAGGTAAAGGCCAAAGTATGATAGAGCAAACTGATTTGCTGCATAATCTGACTTAAAACATATTGCCCATGGAGGACTGGCAAGATGTTCTAGAGCCCAAAGTCATAAAAAGCTCCTTATCAATCAGAGTTAGTAAGTGACAGGGAAGGAAGCGACTCATATGAAACAAAACAAGCTGTTTATATTCAGTGCTTATAGTGTGAAGTGGCATGAAAAAGTTAATGTCATTTCTTTGCTTGCTTTCCCTCTTTCAAGGTTTTTCTGTCTTTCTGTGAAATGTTTGTCTCTAGCCAGTAACTTCCATGGGTAGAATCTGATGTACAGAGCTGTATCTCATGTTTCTGTCAATAGAGGCCTGTACAGAAATATAAGTCTGTATCATGCTTAAAAGGTAGGAATTGAAAATCTCTTTGAAAGACTGCAGAAATTTTTTAACATTCACAGACCTCAGGTCTCTAATATGTTCAGTTTCTTCAGTGCCCAGGATAATCTCTGCATGTGCTCTTCCAAGCATGCATGTCTGACCTTGCTCATATATATGAAGGCCTTATTTTCTGTCAACATAAATATGGATAAGCATATGACTCAGTTCAATCTTTGAACAAATGTTCTCGTTATTACTTCCTGCATCTGTGGATGAATCATGGCCCTTGCTATTCCCTTGCATTGAACAATGAAGACTGGGAATAGCTTTTAGTGTGGTTAATGGTCTAAGAAAACAGAAAGAAGATAGAACTTCTGAATATTTGTGGATTTGAAATTTGCTGAATCATCACCTTGAATATGGCAAGGAAACATGAGCAGTGAATACAATGGCAACCTGGGGGCTGCAGCATAAGAAATCACAGCATGCATTCTATGTAGATCTATTTCTTTTATTGCATAGATTTAATAGTATTGCAAGATAATTATATATCAACAAAATAATAATGATAAATTATATACAACTGGCCTTTTTAATGTTATTGGCATGACATAACTAAGATTCAAGAAGACAAACTCCTCTTCAGCTACATATTTCAGTAACTTCATACTTGAAATTCTTTTTATTTTAGAAATTATTTTGGAAATATTCTAATTTTGAACTTTAATGAGCAGCCTGGGTTTGGAGTACATTTAGTTGGACTCAGCCTCCTTCTTCTGAAGTTTGATCTGCTATAGCAGAACTGGTTTTAGCACTTTATAGGCCCAACCTTTTCAGGCAGTTACCCAATAGATAACTGCATGAGGAGTATTTGCATGTATAATTGTATATGCCTATCTACAATTGTATTTCTGTTTTGAGCACCAGTCTGCAGAAAAATTGGGAAAAAAAAAATAATCTAAGTACTTCAGGGAGAAATGTGCTCTTCTCCTATTGGAAACCTGTTCCACATAATTTCTTTACTCCCTGCTTCCTCTTAGATATCTCCATGTCCTCTGCTTGCAGCACAGGAAAGGTATTTTCATTTAGGTTAAAATGCATCTGTTAGCAGATACTCTTAATTCCCAGCAATACGGCTTACTGTTCGCTATATACTTCTGTCAAGTTATGACCAGTTCTGCCCTGCTTCAGATCCCACCATTCAGAACCAAAAAAGAAAAATAAGAAAGTCTATGGTTCATGTGGATTCATGAATAAACCATCTTCGAATTACTTTGGAAATCATCCTGTTTAAAATCAATTTAAATTTTAGTGTACAGAGCAAGACTGCTAAACCCAGCTCTCCAAGGTCAATATATCACTATTAATCAGCACTAGAACACATGCTCCAGAGGATGGAACATGTTTCAAGTGGTGCAATGTCTGCTGAGTAACAGTGAAATTGTAGGTGGATAATAGTAACTAGGTATCTTGGGACAATCCCTCCTCTTTATATTAAGAGGAGAAAGGTGCAATAGAGTCATTAATCTGCACTAGCTATGGGGTCTCGCAGTACCAAGCTAGATCCATTACCAGAAAGGTTGTGTTTCTTTTCACAACAGTGATCTCTAATGCTACTAGCAACAATTCATCGTGCATCTCCAGACAAATGAATTATGAGTATACCATAATTGCACTAGTAATAATAAAATCAACTGATAAACATACGATAGTCAAAATTACTTCTAAAGAAGCGTCATTTTAATTCAAAATTCATTAAACTGACATAGATGGGCACTTTGTGTAAAGTACTTCTGCTTAATAATGAAAACAATTCCTGATTTGACCAAGTATTTTGCCAACAGTGTGTTTTTTTTCAGAAATTACTTGTTTTCTTATACTGAACATGTTATTCAACAAGAAGTTGTTAGTAAAGTGGTAGATATTTAGAACCTCAGGTAGACATTTACAGAAAAAAAACTTGGAATTTTGCCAGAAAAATATGTATTTGAGAGAGGAGGCTGAAAAACAGAAAAAATATAGATTCTCTTTGGTCACAGTCTGTGCTAAACAGCATCCTAACATAAAAAACAATCATTAAAGGCACATAAATAAAAACATTTTTGATAGTACATTATGCTATGTTACATTACATTGTTATGTTATATGTTTGCCTGTGTTACCTATACTACGTACATAAAATAGAATTTAATTATTTTAAGCTTGAGCCAAAAGCATAATTTTTAAAACAAGGAAACTATCTATAGATACATCTGGTTTTGCTGGCACAGGTATATTCCTTAATGGAAATGTCTGCTCATGTAATGAGCAGCAGCAGTGAAAAATATATTACAAAGAGAGTTACTAGCCAAACAAATAATTTAGCAATCAAAATATCTAAACAAGTTAACTCTGACACACTGAACATAATTAATGATTCTGAAACTAGGTAGGCAAATGTACAGATTATGTCTGGTTAGAAATTAAATTGCCTGAAACCCTTCTGGAAGCTAACAAGTCGTAAAGTGTTGCACTCTTTTTGGTTTAATCAAGCAAGTAGAAGTAGCTATCTGTATTTATGGAAAATATTATTACAATTTGCTCTGGAGACAGACTGAAAGTACAAGGATCAATTCTGTATTGATGTATTCAAATTATGTCTAGTAACTACACTTTCAATGGCAATATAACTATCCGCTTCTGTTGAGAATAGTATTTCTTTTAACCTTATAATGAAACTCAGCCTAAGCATGAGATTATAAACCTGGTTGCATCTGACTGTATTGTGTAAATTAAGCTTAGAAAATGATAATATCTTATATAAATGCAGAGATGGAAATGTTTAAGCTTAGGCAGAAGCCTTCACAGTTAGCAGATTTTGGGCAGGGAAGGCCTTTTCCTGTTCCTGAGAAGTTCTGGAGGTAAAAAAGTCTTCTAAAAGTCAGGCTGACAAGATGTAGAAATATTTCATTAAGAATAGTAAAATGAAAAGAAAGTTTAAAAAATGGATCAAAACTGACTCTTTCCCACAAAGCATTGTTTTTATTAATTTAAATCTCAATGCAAAAATTCTGGACAGTTAGCACAAAATAGACATTAAACTGTAAAACTTAAAATATTAACTTGTTTCTAGGTTCTTTTCTTAGAAAATATATTGGATTTACTTTGAACCTATACTTAAGTCACTAATAATAGAAGTAAAATGTAATGGTAGCTGGGATATGGGAATGGATTGAAGACTGAAAAGTCAAACACTAGTGCAGTTACTGATTTATCATTTTGTATGGGGTCTGGCCGAGCCCCCCAGCAGCCCTCCCAGTGCCATGGTCGTGCTGGCAGCTGGAAAGGCGGTGACAACAGCCCAGCGTTCTGACGCTGCTGAGCAGCGCTGGTACAGCATCACGGCTCTCTCTGACCTTCCCCCGCCTCCCCTGTAGGCTGGGGGTGGGCAAGGTCTTGGCAGGGGGCAC
>JAVJGJ010000001.1:2106290-2119289 GCA_035590215.1 Microhierax caerulescens
GACTACAGAAGAAAACAATCATGTAATTACTTAAAAGGTTATAGCTTTAAGGAGTCTCTCAGCTTCAAGGCCCCTTTGTGTCAGAGGCAACAAAATGCCTTCTAGTAAATATTTTAATACCATGCTACGTGCAGTCTTATTTTTTGTCACGAACAAAGCACAACCTTAATTTCTCAAAAGGAATCATAATTCTCTTGTTTACATTTCTGTCACTCAAGGAAAAAGTTTTATCTTCCTGCTCTATTTTGTGTTAAGAACAAATTATAATAACAAATACAATTCCCCACTGACTTTTGCCCTCACTTTTTCCTCAAATCTTTCTTGCTTAAAATGCCTGTCAGTACTTTTAACAGTTCCTTCTATCTCCAACAAGACTGGCCTTAGGCTGTAGCTTGACAAAGGCACCCAAGATACCTCCATCACTTCATAGGTGGCAGCTGTCACCTTCCCAAAGCTCCTTTTGTTAGGAGAGTGTGTTGCTACTTGGCCTCCTCTAGCTGTTGTAAAGTTGTATAACCAGGATGCTTCAACATGATAGTATTGCATCACGCAGCCCTTTCACAGCTTAGAAATAACATCAAGAGTTGTCTTAATATTATGTCAACTTTGTTACCTAGGTTGCTGGTAATTTTTATAAAAAAGTTGAGTTTTAACTACACAATCACTAGCTCAGGGTAAGATTAGAAAAGGGTGCAAGACAGAGTGTTTAAAAGGAAATTAAAAATACCACTTATACCAATACTACCTCATTTTCCTCACAGCCACCCTTACCTGTATATCTGCATTCTTGGAATGACTCACTACATCATCAAACTTAAAAATAAACAACTCAAGGTCTTCCTGAAGATAAATTTAGTCTAACCACCTAATCCAGCACTAAGAATTCCAAAACCCCATCCTAAATTATTGCAATTTCTCTGTCTGAGGCAATGATCAATAATGTCTCATCAATGCTTTAAACAAGAAATCTAAAATAAAAAAAAAGTAAAAAATTAATCATCCTTAGTAAAACAGTTTTCTAAATCAAAATAAGGCAGGTAATTAGAAAAAAGAATATACCCTTGTTTACATTTTTTTCCGCTACATGTGAAACAACCAAAGCTGGCAATGGTTGGAGACAGGATGTTGCCCTTAAAATAGTAGTATATAAGAAATCTATTTTCTCACTTTCCCACAGATACACTTAATTATGGGGATATTCAGCAGTATAATTCTTTGAGATACACTTCTAACTTAAAAACATGGCAGAATTAATGATCCTTAGACTCCATCCAGAGCTGTTTTGTGGAAGAAGGATCCTGTTATTTATACTCTTAATACTAGAAGCACATTTATGACTGCTTATGTTTTAAGGCCAGACACTTTTGTTTTATTATTTTATTGCAGATGTTTGTATTTGTCAACACAAACCTTAAAGGCAACTGTATTATTGACAAATAGATGGCTTAACCTCCTTGAGATCCCTTCCATGAGGGTCTACAGACCAACCAAATGACTGTTTTGCCCATGCTACTCTAAAATGCAAAAATCCTAAAATACAAAAATCCTTACTGTTTCAGTTTAACTTTGAGTTCCACATTCTAATCACTTCCTCTCAAATTATTATTTTAATTGAAAATTAAAGCTGAAGCCCAGTCCTCTGAATCCTTCTGAGAGGATCCTGTCTACAAAGGCTCTCGTCTCCACTCCAACTCCTCTTTATTCAGGCTCAAGATACAGTCAACTTATACCACTGTGTCTTCATTTAGTAACACTAAGGTATTACTCAAGAGTCAATAAAATCCACAAGGAGAAATCCATATTTGCTTATCTGTGCATTTGGTAAGCATAATGACAAATTTGTTGATTTGTTACCATGGGGCAGGAGTAAAATCAGACTTGCCAGTGCAGTCTTTGTACATAACAGACTATGCTAATTATCTTGTAGGACCAAATTTAAATGTGAAGTATTAACTCTTGTTCATCCTAGGTGGGAAAGTTGAAACCTTTTTGTAAAAAAAAAAAAAAAGCATAAATGAGTAGGTTCCACAGAATAGAAGCACTGGATTTGTAACACTTATTATGTGCTTACAGCTGTGCATCCATCCTCAAGGAGCTGTATACCCCCACGTAATTGAAATAATTGTTTGATGACATCATTCTATAGGGAAGGTTTTCAATAGACACACTGTATTTCTGTGGATGTCATTATGATATGATGCCATCAACACTGTGTGTTGCTGCAAAATCATACCCTCAGCTGTAATAAAAGCCTTAGAGAATGCCTCATTGTACAGCTTCAGGGTCTTTTTCCCCTATTCCAAACCATAATGAGTTACATGCTACATACCAGCTAAAAAATTCGATTCCCCTATTTCAAAAACATAGGACACTATTACCTGAACTACCACATATTCTCAATTGCATCATGATACTGGGATTTTGAACACAGAAAGTAGACACGATAGCAGGCATGATCTCTGGACCAGATCTTTGGCCTTCAGCTGTATGGGAGAGTTATTAAACTCACAGCAGTTTAGAGCACCTCAAGCTGTGGCTCATTGACATTTTCAGGGTCAGGAGATGAAAAGTAATGCTTTGTGGCTTCTGTCTTCTTTCTCCACACCCTGTGTTTGCCAAATACTTGGATCATCTTAATTTACTGTCTTGTTTCTGTTAGCTTCTTCATTTAAGCCTTTAATTGGCTTTGGTTTTGAAACCCTGAAAAGTTCTTTAAAATTTGTTGTATCAGCCCTCTTCTTAGGTGTTTGGGGAAAAAAAAAAAAAAAAAAGAAAAAGAGGCTTACTTTGCTAGGCTCATGAAGTATCTTCAGTGACTGAATGTGGCTTGCTTTGTGGCAATACCTGCAGAATGGAAAGAAGAAGGAGAACAATGAGGGAAGGAAAAAGGAATATTCCTAAATTAAGTAATCAACAAAAAAGACAAAGTTCTAGCTGTAAGGATGAGGGATTTTATGTGGTATAGAAAAATGGGACATATCTTTACAGACTTGCAATATTATGCATCAATATACTCCTCATTTACAAAACTCCTTTCAGCTGGCCTTGCTGACCTGCCCTTTGGCTTTCATTTCTCATGCCATCTGTATAATATCTTTAATTAGATACACTGAGGCCAAAGGCTTTTAAAGGATTAGACATTTATATAGATAATGATAACAACTGTAGTTGCATTAGGTAAGATTAAACGCTTTTTCTGAAGAGACATAAGCTTCACATTTTATGGAACAAGAGAAGTTCAACTGACAGAAGGAAGACAACTTCCCAAAAGGCAAATTATTTCATAATTGTTCACTAAGGGGATTCTCCTGCCTTCTTTAAAGTACAATGTTAAACTGCATCACAGATAAAATACCAGACTCCATGGATCTGTCTAAGTGTTTGATCCTATATTCCAAACACGAATGAGGACTATTTTAACTAACACTAACTTATTTCAGTACTTGATCTCTCAAAACTTTATGACTCTTCTTTTTTCTGCATTACAGCTAATTAAGGCTGTAAGATCCATTGCCTGAAGCCTATTACTATTTCATTACCTAACAGTGTTACACTGGTAGTAATAATTAAAAAGTATAATCATGATACTAAAGCCCCATAGATGGTGATTCTACCCATAAACACAGGTGCATAATTTGAGGTTTTAAATATATTTACCATAATAAAAGGTATTAGTAGTAATTGTAGTGCATTTAAAGTGGGATTAATGTAAATGTTAATTATGTTAGTCATGTTAATTTTTGAAAAAAATGGTAAAGGTCACCTCATTTTTCTCTTTCCACCTCTTCCTAAAAACTTTCTTTTGCCAGCATGTCATCAGCTGTTAGGTAGCTTCTTACTGCACTGATCAGATGTAATTATTATATAGTGCTTAACCTTGTGGCTTTCTCACCTAATATGTTCGGACTGGATCGGTATTATGAAGCACAGGACAGATCAGCTTATGGATCTGTAATCTGTACTGATCAGGGTCTTGATACACTTTTTTTATCTCCCAAATTTCAGGTACATGGCCATGAAAACAATAATAAGGCAATGTCTTAACTGAGATCTACTTTTGATCTGAGAAGCCAGATTGCATACAAGAGAGAAAATGATACATTTCTTGTCTTCAACAAAGGGAAATACATACTTCTTGTTAAGTAAGCAAGAATTGGTTACCTGGACTCCAATTTCTCTTTATTTAAAAAAGTTCTGAACTCAAGAAAAAAAAGATATTGCTAGAAATAGATCCTGCTTTCCAGGAAGAGAGATGTAGGAGGCTACAACAGCCTTAAAAGACCAACTTGCCAAAATTTATGTGGAAATATGCTGTCATGGTTTAGTCCCAGCTGGCAACTAAGTACCATGCTGTCACTTGCTCACTCCTCCTCCACCCCCACAGTGGGATGGGGAGGAGAACTGGGAAAAAGACAAAACTTCTGGGTGAAGATAACAACAATTTAATAATTGAAATATAATAATGATGATACAATATAACAATAATGATAACAATAACAATAATGATGAAAAAGAGAGAGGAATAAAGCCCAAAGGGAAAAACAATAAAACAAGTGATGCACAATACAATTGCTCACCACCCACTGACTGATGGCCAGCTAGTTGCTAAGCAGTGATCAGCAGGCCCTGGCCAGGTCCCCCCCAGTTTACATACTGAACATGACATTCTATGTTGGGGAATATGCCTCTGGCTAGGTCAGGTCAGCTGTCCTGGCTCTGCTCCCTCCCGGCTTCTTGTGCCCCTGCTCACTGGNNNNATGGGAAACTGAAAAGCCCTTGACTACGAGTAAGCTACACTTAGCAACAACGAGAACATCAGTGTGTGACCAACATTGTTCTCATACTAAATCCAAAGCACAGCACTGTACCAGCTACTAGGAAGAAATTTAATTCTACCACAGCTGAAACCAAGACATATGCTCACTGACAATCATTTAAACTGAGTTCATCATGCTTTTTCTTGTACCATTAAAGAACAGGGTTAGTGCCCAGAAAGATCCAGGGTTGGAACAAGTCTCTGCAAGTTTTGTTCAAGGGGTGCAGCTGATTTTAACCACTGCAGATGGGAGGCGAGCCTTCCCTTATGCAGGCCTGAGAAGGCAGGCGGAGCATAACCCAGTGGCAAGCAGTTATAGGCATATCTGAGCTTTCACAAGATAGAGCCTTTAAAAATAACAGATACAAGTTAAGGTCTATATGAACACAGTGGCTTTCAGCTTAATTAATGTAGAATATAAATGTGTCATTTTCATTTTATATATTGTTTATTCCAGTTCCAGGCTATACCATCTTTGTGGTAAAAACTGCTGCATTCAGGTTAACAGCCTCCAAGATCAAGGATACCAGACCAAATACCACATGCAATTTATTTCATCTGAAGAAACACACCTTCTAGTCAAAGCCAATATTTCAGTTTTGGTCTTATTCAAATCTGAGCAATCTAACATTCATAATCCAAACTGTCCAATTATTATGGCTCATTACCAAAAATCATACAAGTAAAACAGATGTACACAAGCTTTTTAGTATTTCTTCATCTTTTTCTGGTGTTAATACTCACCCTTCCTATGCTGCCTGGGTACTGAAATGGAGGGGAGAAAAGGGCATGTGTTGTGGATGGAGTCATGCACATCCCTCATAGAAGAGAAGCAGCAACCTACTTTATTGATATTAAAAGTGAGTTAACAAAGTTTAATGGTAAACACGACAGTGGTTTAACAAGATTTAGTGGCAAGGTAAACTTGATTATTTACTGTGTGGAGGACAGGGTCAGACAAAACTGTCAGTGAGAACCTCCCTGAGTCGTGAGGTTCAGAAAGAAAGCCCTTGCTTTCCAAACTCCTTCTCAGAGAGGAGCCTAGGTATGGCTGGATCCAATCCTACTCCCAGACATGGTCAGTACTTTATGTCTAAAGGATTATATATGTGCAATCAATCCTTTATGTCACTTAGCTAAGATGTCAAAGTTCAGCATGCATTTAATCACTTAGCAAGAATCTTTTGTGGCAAGGAACCTCTCAGTCTCAAGCAGTAACCTGGAGAGGTGCCCCTATTCATGGGGGGATCATGGCGTGCAGCCCACTGCCGTGCAGGAGAGCTCAACCAGCCCTGGGCTATCCACTGTTTATGGAGTAAAATGGTTGCCTTATAGTCATATCTGCATACTAGCAAGACATCTGGGTCACTGTTTCAGACAGCCATTGGCTACCATGTTGCCATCCGTCCCCCAAAGTCCAGAGTAAGCTGGATGCAGCAATCACAACCCCCACAAGGGGCAGGGGAACGTGGGAGAAGCACACTGCCAGAGCATGACAAGTCACCAGCATCTCCAGTTCTTTGTCATGCAGGAGGAGTACGATGATGTCTTTGGTTTCTTCCTCCCATGTACTGGAATAATTCTTGTACATATACTAACAGGCAGCGTACCTTGCTCTTTCTTCATAGGTTTACAACTCCACATTATAGTAGTGGGTGTAGGGGGACCTGTTGCAATGTCCTGTTAATTCCTCACTAGCCTTCAAGTTGTGGTTTGCTGATAACATAACTAGTGTTTAAATAAATAGCACATCACATCCATGCATACATCCTTGTTCTAGGTCATTTAAATCTCAATGTACAAAACCAATAATCTCACAGAGCTATTAAGGCAACCTCTTGCCACCAATACCAGCTACTTAAGCAATACCAGTGGTGAGTTACCAATATTATTTTGCAGAAGGACATACATTTTTTAGAGAGAGAGAACAGTCTAAAGTAAGTGGAATATGGAGATAGTGACCTGGTTATGTTCTGTTGTTCTCACAGAAACCTAGTGTCAGGGCACTAAGAGCATTTCTGTGTCACTGGGGAGGTCTGGCTGGCAGATCTCAGGCCCAACATGGAGATAAGTGAAGCCAGCAGCCTTGAAAGAAAGAGAAGCTTCAGTGGAGACTCCCCATGAACAGTGCTGCTAATAGCTGTTCTTAACTTAGGCTTTTGTGCTTGCTCCTTGCCTGAATGACATTGGAAGTGCACTGCAACCATGCCCATGCCTGGCCACATAGCCTGTTGACTCAAAACCTGACCCAAACCTTAGAACTGACACCCCAGCTTCACCTCAGACCTACGTTATCAGTATGAATTTCCTCAGAAATCTCATCTTTTGGCTGAGCCTGAATATTGTTGCTTTGTCCTGCTCTTCCACATTGCTCAGGTACCATCACCTTTGCTGATAAGACAACTGCCTCTGCCTACCTTGTTATGCTCCTAGCACCCCTTACCTTTGGAGCAGCCTGCCCTTGTTATCCCTTGGCAGCTAGGTGTGAAAAAAAATCCACAACATTGAACAGTCTAATGTGTTTGGGGCACCTGCTTAATGAGCAATTTAGCAGATTCCTCTCCCAGCCCAAGCTAACATTTAAATTAAAATCTGCAAATCTTAACTGAACAGCTAAATCTTAGGTTCCCTTTTTATGCAGCTGTACTTACCACGGGCTAGCAAGTTCACCCTTCTCCCCCTCCTCTTCTGTATCTCAGTAAATCTTTAATTATTCTTTGTAAAGTAAAATGGTTGCAGTGAGCAAGGTTAAGGCTGAGCAAGGTTAAGGCAGTCCTATAATGTTATTATAGGAGTTAGAATCGGCGTACAGGATAGGATTGGCAAATTCAGATCCCTTTAGGCAGGTATAAGAAACTACAAGTGAATTATCTACCTTTAGCTAAAATGGGAAGGCATTTATTCTGTCTCTTGGGATTAGTCTATTAGATGGTCTTTATAAATACCTATTGGATTTGAGTTTGCAGGCAGGAAGCCCTGAGCTCTACTTCTATCTTCTTATATTCCTCGTAAGATGTGTTTTAATAGAGCCTGACAATGTTTCAGTTTTTCAATGTTTTCAATGTTTTCAGTACGTTTCAATGTTACGTACTCATAGGCATGCATAGGACCAGAATTTCACTGGTTAGGCTACTTTATCACTAAAAGAATACACAAAGATGGGCTTACAGCATTGCCAGGGTTAGATAGTAACTGAGGAGGACTTGTGGATATTTCATATGTGGGTTCACAAATTGCCGGGGAAAGACAGAAATTAATTAATACACTTTATTTCTGATATACTTTGCAAAATTGCCCTGGATGACTGCTGAGATTTAAAAGATATCTGCAGAAAGTAACTGTAACTGTAGAACTGTTTCAGGGTCTTATGAATTTTCTTGCCAATACCAACTATAGAAAAATATCATTATGTCCCCCAAATCACAAGATTAAATTAAAATAATCAAATGTATACCATACCATTACCTATTATAATGAGAATTGCTTTATTTCTTTCTTCCCATCTTTAAACTTTTCTGTGTATTTCTGTTATTTTATAGAGATATGAGGACAAAAAGTTACTTTTTTAAAAAATAACGACTTTTTGAAAAGTGGTGGCAAAATTAACAATGCAAGACTTCTGATTAAAAAGAAAACAACAACAAAGAGTTGGAGAAATAAAACTATATTCATAAAAAAATAATCACATTTCTAAAATGCAGGACATAAAAGTATTTTATTTATTTTGGGTGACCAAGATGAAAGGTAGTACTATTGACAGAAATAGCAACATGATATTTTTAGATAGAATTTTATTACTGAAGTTGAGGTTTTGTCAGTTGAGCATACTTAGCACTAGTACAACTGCTAGTTATATTACCCAGCAAAGCTTCTTAACCAATTATGTTGCACGGCACAACCCTATTTGCTCCTGCCAGAAGATCTCTGGTCCTTCAGGGCATGTGCTTTGAACAGCACAAACTACATGTTTCTGTTCACAGTGGGAAAAAGTGGTTTTAAGCAACTACGGTTGGTTGTTTTTTGTTTGGGTTTGGTTTTTTTTTAATAAAAGAAAAATAGAAGGATATCTCTCTATGCCCTTTTCAGCCCCTGGGAACTCTACAATCCTTGGGTAGGTTCTGCCAAGTTTTGCCTTTGTATGGCAGCACACTGTTCCTGCTCCTTTTCCTTTCCTTGTTGCCTGTTATCCTGCGTACCCACTCCAGCAGCACGGATGGAGTTTTCTGTAGCTCATAATGCTGGGTTTCTAAAAGGAAGAGGAATGGTGCTGAGGACGAAGGTGCTTAAGTGCATTGAGTTTTGCTGAATTTTGGCTTGCTTCAGCACAAAAGGCTAGGTTTGAGGTTTGAAGAGATTACATACAATCAATCTCAAATTAAGTCCATAAGGGTACTAGGCAGAAGGCTGGAAGATTGGCAGGCTGAATGAAAGAGGGAATTAAATCAGCTTCTCAGTAAAAGTGAATTGCTACTTTGTGTTGAATAGTTAAGTAATAGAGAAGTGTGAAAGAAGATGAGAAAAAGGTGAGCCCAGAGTTCATGGATCATCCAGAGCTAGGGTCTCTCTTTCTCTGAGCTGATAGAAGTATGTTGTCTCTGGTAGGCAGAGACTTCAGGCTCCTACCAGTCATCAATACAGTCAAAACTGGGAAACAAAAGTTGGCTTTTCTCACAGGTGAAAGATCAAAGTTCTGTCAGAGACAGGTTTCCCATTTTCCAAGTAACTGACTTCCCCAGAAGATTAAATAAAGGGAGACTAGAAACTGAAAGGAATATATCAGATTCCCAGGCAAATAGTTTTCACCCCTTCCTGCTCCATACCATGCAATATCCTAGGGTTTCCCTGTGAAAAAAAAAAAGAGCTGTTCGTCCTTTGCACTTCTCCCAACACAGTCTTTTTATGCTTATATTTTTTTTTTATAATCAGAATATTTTTCTGATTATATGTCTGCCTTTCATAGTGAGCACAACACAGTAAATAGAGAACAGGTTTCTATTAGCAACTTCAAACACACACACACATCTTTTGTGGCAGGATCCAGGAGCCCTTCAAATACACTGCTAAAGACAGACCAAGCCAAATTCCAGGGGAGTTTGATCTGAAAGGGTGCGGAATTCTGCTTTGGATTTCATACAAAACCAAAGCTTTTAGCAAGTCTTTGCATGTTAGTCTATCGAGGGACCTGGTTTACAGTACTTTCAAGAATGATTTGCATCTATCAAGTCAGTACGATTTTCTTCAGCTGCAGGAATTGCCTTGGAGATCCCCTATCCAACTAGCAATCAGAACTGCATATTCAGTGTGTCTGAAACAGTAAAATAGTCTGTGTCAGCCAGCACTGTCAGCCTCTCTTAACAAATAGCCAACCAATTTTAGCTAACCAACCTTCTGCAGTCCCGTCTTTCTGAAGCTAGATGCTGCCGTGATCAGCAATGTTCTATTGACCAGCAATAGACTACAAGCAATGCTCCGTTTCATTTATGGAAGCTCACTGAAGAAAACTGTGCGGCACAGAAGTAAGTAGGAAGTGTTTACAGACAGACATGGATTCTAGGGTGACTTTATAACTGAAATAGTGACATAACCCAGGAGGGACAAGAGCAACATCCCACAGTTCAGGACTTTTCAGGTGACATTTGATAGAGTCTTCAATAAATGCTGCATATGTATATAACAAAAAAAAACCCAAAAAACAAACAAAAAAAAAAAAGCCACTGTATTATTTTTATATCTAGCTTTATAAAACTCTTTTTAACACCCCTACCAAGCAACGTTCTCCACATGCTCTTTCCGAAGAAGTGTCTTACATGAGTGAGTTAAACGCACTGAGCTATGCTGCTGTTAAACCCAGTGTTATAATTCACCATTTAAAAATTGCTACTACGTATGCATGTTTGGTCATGACATACTTCTCTGTAAATATGTGCGCACACACATACAAAACCAATAATTATAAATAAAAATGAGAATCCTTTTTTTATCACATGCTGGAGAAAAGTAGACTGTGTGACTGACCAAGAAAAAGAAGAGAGAGGATAACTCTACTTTGGTATTTATTAAACACTTGTGCTTTTTAGTTGCCCTCTTGCACTTTACAAAATCGACATCCTTCTGTTTAGAAAAAAAAAAAACAACCAAACACTGATTTGTGCTTGTTACCTGAGCTAGCCAAAATACATAACAAACTGAGATCACTGCTGTTCAAAGGAGATTAGGATAATGAATTCCAAATTCAAAATTGGAGTTTTGCTGATAAAATTCTGGATTTTTTTCTTTGAGCCACCTGCCTGTCTCTGAATTGGTGTGCACTGGCAAGTTATTAGGGTGGTTCTGTGAGTCATCCTACTCTTTAAGGAAATCTTAAATGATTCCTTTCTGGCATGAATATAGAGGATCCAATTATTTTTCACCAAACATATATGTTGTTACATCCAGAAAAGAACAATTGTGATAAAAACCTAGAAACACTCTAAAGTCAAGTCAAAATAGTCATGCAGTGACAAGAATGAAGCTTTTGGTTAAAGCTGTGTTTGTTCCCATTTAATGCATGCCATGTGACAAGGTTTTATGTTCACACACTGGTTATTCTGAACCGTCACAATGATTGTGGGACCTGGACCCCAGCCAGAAACACAGCACCATGACATAGCCTCCATGTAACCACATTTGTGGGATTTTTTCCCCACAAGATAACTGTTTTGGTGTTTGGTTTTTTTTTACCCTGCCCTTCCCCTCGCTGCTAATTTCGTATTTCTTTTAATGCCTAGGTCACTTGGAGGATCCAGGGAATGACAGGCCTGTCAGCCTGACCTTGGTGCCGGGGAAGGATGTGGAGCAGATAACCCTGAGCACCATAACAGAGCACATGCAGGGCAACTGGGAGATAATGCCCAGCCAACATGGGCATGGTAGTAAATGGAGTTATATCTAGCAGGCAACCAGTCACAAGTGGTGTTCCCCAGGGCTCAGTACTGCGGCCAGTCCTGTTTAATATCTTTATTGACTATCTGGATAAGGGGATTGAGTGCAACCTCAGTAAGCTTGCAGATAACACCTAGTTGTAGGGGGAGTGTTGATCTGCTTGAGGGCAGGAGGTCTCTGCAGAAGGATCTGTACAGGCTGGACCGATGGACCAAGGCCAACTGTGTGACATTCAATAAGGAGAAGTGCTGGGTCCTGCACTTGGGTCACAACAATCCTATGCAACACTACAGGCTTGGGGAAGAGTGGCTGGAAAGCTGCCTCGAGGAAAAGGAACTTGGCATGCTCATGGTCAGCTGAACCTAAGCCATCAGTGTGCCCAGGTGACCAAGAAGGCCGACAGCATCCTGGCTTGTACCTGAAACAGTGTAGCCAGCAGGACCAGGGCAGTGATCGTCCCCCTGTACTTGCCACTGGTGAGGCCGCACCTCAAATGCCGTGTTCAGTTTTGGGGCCCTGACTTCAAGAGGGACATTGAGGTGCTGAAGCGTGTCCAGAGATGGGCAACGGAGCTGGTAAAGGGTCTGGAGCACAAGTCTTGCAAGGATCAGCTGAGGGAACTGGGGTTGTTCAGCCTGCAGAGGAGGAGACTTAGGGGGGACCTTCTTGTTCTCTACAACTACTGAAAGAAGGCTGTAGGCAGGCGTGGGTAGGTCCCTTCTGCCAGGTAACTAGCGACACTAGTACAGGAGGAAACAACGTCAAGTTATGGCAGGGGAGATTTAGATTGGATATTTTGAGGAAAAAATCATTTAAGGGGTGTTGAACCGTTGGAACAGGCTGTCCAGGGAGATGGTGGAATCACCATCCCTGGCGGTATCTAAAAAGTGCATAGATGCAGTGCTTAGTAACATGGTTTAGTGATGGACTTGTCAGTCCTGGGTTAGCAGTTGGACTTGTTGATCTCAAAGGTCTTCTCCAACCTAAATGATTCTATGGTTCTATGATAAGATATTTAAGAAGGGAAAAAAAACCCACCCAGCTGCACAACAATAGTAGCAGTGAGAGCAGTGAGAATGTCTGACAGCAACCACTCTGCAGGCACCAATGTCAGTGAAGAAGGAGGGGCAGGAGGTTACCCTGCAGAGATCCCTCTGCCGCCTGTGGTGAAGCCCGTGGTGAGGCAGGCTGTGCCCCTGCAGCCCGGGGGGGTTAATGGTGGAGCAGGTACCCACCTGCAGCCCGGGGGGGTTAATGGTGGA
>JAVJGJ010000001.1:2119382-2134783 GCA_035590215.1 Microhierax caerulescens
GAGCCCGGGGGGGGGTTAATGGTGGAGCAGGTAGCCACCTGCAGCAGTGTGTGAAGAACTGTAGCCCGTGGGAAGGACTCTTGTTGGAGAAGTCTGTGGAAGACTGTCTGTGGGAGGGACCCTAAACTGGAGCAGAGGAAGAGTGTGAGGAGCCTCGTCACCAAGGAGGAAGGAGCAAGCAGAGACAGCGTGTGATGAACTGACCACAGCCCCCGTTCCCTGTCCCCCTGTGCCACTGGGAGAGAGGAGATAGAGAAGTAAAGTCCAGGAAAAACTGGGGAGGGGGGGAGAGGTATTTTTAAAATTTGGTTTTATTTCTCATTATCCTACTCTGATTGTTTTGGTAATAAATTAATCTTTCCCCAAGTCGAGTCTGTTTTGTGCATAACTAACTGCTGAGTGATCTCCCCCTGTCCTTACCTTCACCCACATGCCTCTGGTTACATTTTCTCTCCTCTGTCCAGCTCACAAAGAGGAGTGATGGAGCAGCTTTGGTGGGCACCTGGCATCCAGCCAGGATTAACCCCCCACATCCCCCCTCCCTCTTGTTTCAAGTGTTGCCTTCATCTTCTTTTCCTGCCTGACCCATGTATTTTTTTCCCAGTTTCCTCTTTTACCTACCAATACCCTTAGATTTCACTCCTCACTGCCCTCCTTTCACCTAACAGGAAAAGCCTTATAAACACAACTGGAATTTTGCACCTCATTTTAGTCCCAACTTTGGTGCCAAAATGGCCTCCCAGCAGCAAGCAGATGGAGTGGTTTTTTACTTCTTTCCCTTTTTGTGGCTTACTACTTGCATATGTTTGTTTGGTACAGAGAGAATCCTGACTGACTTTAGCATGTCCGAGTCCTGTTACTCTCCTTTGATGCACCAAGATGCAGGCAAGGGCATGTTTTCACAACAGTGGCAAAAGACATCATACGTGATTCAAAAGCTGCAGACAATGGATACCGTAAAGGTTCACAACAAAACAGTTCTCAAATTTCATTACTATTTGATGTCTAGTTAAGCCAATATTTCCCTATGATCCCTGGAAGCAAACGATGAGTCATTTTGGTAAATGAGGATGGTCTGTATGGATTTTCCACATGATTTCACCTTCATAGATTTTCATCTTAACTTTCTGACTGTTTCAGACCAAATGTGTCAGGTAATGCAGAAAAACAACCAACTGAAAACATATTCTTATAAGGCTATGTTAACAAGCAACCTTGAAAGTAATCACTCAGTGCTTCTTCAGTCACCTTTGGTATCCCATATGTGCGGAGAATTTCCATGCAGAAGACAGCTTGGACCACCTGTCCTGATGTCCTTCTCTAATCCGTCATCACTTTGCCACTTATGTATAGTTTACAATATTATTTTCATGCCAATAAAATCTGTAGACCACATCATAAAGCTTTATTCTCTATATATCGATAGAGAAAGTGATAGCCATTGGCAGGCTTAAGCATTTTCATTATAATAATCCTTATCTCAGTCATAAACCTTTAACAAATCTTTTCATCCACTTTTCCTAGTGTAAACTAATAATCCTGAACAACTGTCTCTGCATTTTACTCTTCATGAGCATGGAAGCTCATGTGGGTCCCTTCACCTCCAGAAAAAGTGAATTGCTGTCGACATGCAGAAGCCCAGCGAACAAGACTCTGTCTTGATTCTGCTTAGTTACAAACAGCTATTTGTGTTAACAGAATAGTCAAATAGAATGAATGTTTACTTTTCACCAGACAACTATTGACCTTCCATAATATTTGATCTCTGATTACACATGCCTTCAATAGTAGAAAAATTAGTTAATGAAAAAACATATATCGAAAACTGCTTGCCTGAATGATATTTGCAAATTCCTACTGATGGAATAAAAAGTTAATTTAGTTACTATATTACTCAATTTTATCACATGGTTCCACTTTTCATTGTCGTAATTTTCACTTCCATGGGTACTAAAACAATGCAAGAACACAGAAAAACAAAGTTAAATTATTTTTATTCATTGATTAGAAGTCTTTTCCTGTCCTTTTCACTCTTTTAGTATTTACCTAATAATGAATCAATGAAATATTATGTAGTAGGGACTGTGATAT
Organism: Microhierax caerulescens; assembly: GCA_035590215.1. NCBI lineage: Eukaryota > Metazoa > Chordata > Aves > Falconiformes > Falconidae > Microhierax > Microhierax caerulescens. The sequence goes on from JAVJGJ010000001.1 coordinate 2,121,474, forward strand.
TTATCGGTACGATGCACATAAATAATTGACATGAGGCTTCACGGGTTGTATTGGAAACAGCCTTCAGAAGTCAACAGCAAAACTTCTGTTGATTTTGATGGGAGCAAAACGGATCCCACGCTCAGCAACTTGCATCAGAAAGTTATCAAGACTGTACCACAACACTGCTACCTTGTGGTATGACTTAGAGTAAAATCATTATTGCTTTTGTGACACTCCTCTCACTTCAGTAATGGGGATGTCATATGTCACAAAATGCTAATGCCTCATCTTACACCTGAATGTATGATTCCCTTTCCATTGTAAGCCTTTACATGATAATTAGTGGAAAGCTATGCCCATTTCACTCGTGTTAAGACTACAGAGTTCTAAAAGATGATGCCAAATTACTTTTCCATTACCGTTCCAATTCATAATGTATTCATTCTTAGAGATGCTAATCATCTGGCAAAATTTTGTAATGCTGATGTTAGGAAAATGGGTATAGTTTTCCATTAACGACCTGAACAAGTTTGGAACTAGTTTGTATACCACAGATAAAAATACCCTTCCCTACTCCGTTATATTTATGTCTCATTAGTTTATGGACCTAAAGCCCTCCAGGGATTGTCACTCACAAATCCACCTAATGTTTATGAGCTCTAGATTTTGCATTTGGATCTCTAATTTAGCCAACAGATATGGAAAATCATATAGATAGAAAACTCCCTAGTGACTACAAAGCTCTAGGTTTTAATAGAGAGGGCAGAAATAGTTTGAGCGTAATGTTTAATATAAGCATAATGCTTAGCACATTAGTGGTAAGCTAAGCGTACCACCTAGGAGAGGAGGAGAGGCATTCACTGCATTTCAGGTAAGTGTAACACTATTCCTTCCAGGACTGCTGGCTTCCAGTGATACAGAGTTTAATATGGTCGTGTTAATGCCAACCAGCCCCTGCTGAAGGTTTTTTTTTCATGAAACTTTTCCAACAACAGCAAACGAGGATCAGCTATTTTCTAAAGTGGTAGCCCTAAACTTTGGGGACCAATGGGCCACTGTCATTTCTCCAAATTCTTAGAGGCCACCACACATTCTTTACCAACACTCTCTTTATTTGCAAACCCTGTACAAAGAGCCCTACCGTAAATTACAATAGGAGCGAAGCACACTACTCCAAAATTGAAAGCTGTGTAGGAGCGTGAAAATGTTGTACAGTTATTACTACTCTAGTTTCTGAAACCTCTATTAAACATACGTAAATTTAACCATTTCACTTTTCCCAGCATAACACATGGTGCAGTTGATGGATCCTAACACACGTAGAGAACTGTCATCTCTCCTACTGGTACATACATAGCTTCAAAACAACTATTGAGGTACCTACGAAGTAAAATATAAATAGGTTTTTTTCATCCAAAAAGGGAACTATGTCCTAAAAGAATGCACGTGCCTACAAAGTAATGTTTGGGAAACTGAACTGGAAACATGGGAATTTCCTAAGAGAAAAGATTTAGGAACGGATAAGAAGATATAAGACAGGTATTTAGCAAGACTTTTTAAAACAATGGATAGTCAGCAGCATTATCATAACAGTAAATGCTAAATAAAAACCTCCCAATATATGCTACAATTCTGAAATTTGGCTAAACTAATAATGCAGTTTTATACCTAAATCAACCTGTCCTGGCAACAGGAGTTTAGTGAGACAGTACTGTCTCAACCTCTTGGTTACTTTGGCATTAACTGTATATCAGATGGTTTTTTCCTGTCAAATAAAAAATTAAAACTAAATGAGAGGACCTCATAGAAACCGTTCTTTTAAGAGGGTATTATTTACAACAAAGGTGATATATGTTATGTTTGTATTCAGTAGTATTCAAAGATATTTTCCCAACTAAGCTCTCCTTTGCTTAAGACCATAATGTCTTATTACCATCTCTTTACCCTCCAAGATGTAACTGAGTAGATATTTCTTGGGTGATTAAAGTTCATATTTTTAAAGGGCTTGAATTTTTACAGGGATTATTTTGTTCACCTAGAAATTTTGAGGTAAAAAATGACATGTCTGTTAAACTGAAATGTATCACTTGTACTCTCAGTTCAGCCCTGTGAACCAGTAAATAGATACTTACATTATTGTTCTGCCTGCTCTGTGTTAACAGGAACTCAAATATAGTATTACGACCCTGATAAATATATTCAGAGTTGCATAACGTGCATAATATACACATCTATACCATAATTCTTTGAACTAATACCAAAGCTATTGGATTAGGTATTTTATAAAAGTAGTATTTGTAATAAAACTTGCTGGCACTAGCAACCTAACAGCAGATGGAGTTTTATAGAGAGCACATAATGATGATTCATTGCAGTAAGTACACATGGATCCCTCGGATCTTCTTTCAGTTTAGTTCTTCCTTTGGTTTATACAGTGATTACCTGGCTAGATAATTATTTTAAAAAGCAAGTAAAAGTGATGCCAGCCATCTGCTAAATTATTAGTAGATATAAGCAAGCTTTATCTTTCGGAAGCAGAATTTTTCCTGTAATGCCACTTACTGATGTGAAATTAAATACCCACAGTTAAAATGTTTCACCAGATATGCTCTCTATTGTGAAGTCAGCAAGTGATCCTTGACTGATAAAATGTATTTCAGAAATGTATCAGTGGGGAACAGAGAAGACAATTCAATGATTAAAATACTGAACGGAGTTTGAAAATCTGGGACTGGTATTCACAAACTCCCTGTGCGTCCCTAAGCATGTCTATCTCTCTCTGTCTCAGTTGCTCCAACATGGAGATAAGTCCCATACAGCTCGATGTCACAGAAGTACTGTGAAAAAAACCACCAAAACAACCCAACATAAATGACTGATACTTTAACCTTCAATAAATTATACTTTACTGTGTTGATCCCACTCCATCACCTGATACAAATAAGTAAATTGGTTCCCTCTAATTACATGCAATTGCTTATCTAGAGGGGAAAAGTGGGAGGATTATATGAAAATGTAAAGTAAGCGAGAGCTCACTTGCACCCTGCATCCAGACCCTCTCTTGGAGGGAGAGCAGAGACTTGCTTTTGACTTCTGAAGCAATGGAAAGTTTCCTGTGGAGCCTCAGCTCCGTAAGTTCTGCTGTGGATGCTCTTCCAGCCTGCTCCTCATCTACCTGAGTGTTGATCAGTTTTCAGCTCAATCAAACAGGCAGTTTCCCAAAGCAGCTTATACATCCCCAAAACATCTAAAGAAGTCACCCATACAAGACAAACTGTAACTGGAAGGACCGTCTCAAGCATATGTTGCTTTTCTGAAGGAAGTGGAAGACCCTAAATGTGAAGGGCTCTGCAGGTGCTTGTTTCACTTCTACAGATTTGTGTGCTACCTCTTGTGGGGCAGCGTTCACAGCATCTGTTTCTAGAGTGAAAGTGTTCATAAACATATCTTTTCTCCTCCAGATTAAACACCAGTACATTCTTTCTCTACTTCATTTTTACAAGCAGTTTTAATAACATGTTTGAATTTATTAAACAGATCTTCCAGACTAAGCTTGTTTTATGTGTGAAAATAAACAGTGGCAAGTATGAATACTGCTTACCATTTTTCACATTTTATACACAAGGCATTAATCAAATTAAATGAAATGGATTAAAGTCATTGCTAGCTTAAGAACACTGATGTCACCAGATTTAGAGGAAAAGGAGATTGCTCCCAAATTACTACAGTGGTATACTTTTCTGCTTCTGATTGATTCCCTGTATCTCGCTCTGTTTATCTCAGTGTAGGAGCATATCACTGAATGAAATGGTAAGTCAATCACAGATTAAAGATTTTATCTGAAGACACAAGGAATGTTTGTGACTTTACTGTGAGAGTAATGTGTAAGAAGAAATACATCTTTCCGGAGTCAAATGCAAGAGGCTTACATAACTTTGCTCAAAATCATGACGGGTGTCATCCATATAAGATTCTTCAAGTTACAAACTTCTGACTAAGAAAAGATTTTTATGAAATACATTTTATCATTTTTTTAAGAAGTATTATAAGTTTAAGGAATAATGTTTTGTTAATAACCAGCATCCTGCTTAGGTCAATAGGACCATCCATCTGAGGCATACGAAGCAGCATAGGAGAACTGGAGCCAAAGTTAGATCAGGTTTGAGGGTTTAACATTATAGTTTTAAATCTGCAGAAACTCAGACATAAAATAATTAAATTAAATATCTTCTGCTACTATCGTACTTGAAAAAGCTTTTGAAATTCAACTGAAACCCCCTAAAAGAAAGATTTTCATCAAGAAGTAAGTCTGAGAAAAGAAGCCTATTAAAAATCTATCTATACCAACAGTTACTTCCCAAATATTCTAGATACAGCTGGTAGCATTTCTTAGTCCGAGTCCTGATTTTTCCTCCTGACTGATAAATCAACATAGTGTGATCACATGCTTCTGCTACCGAAGATTTCGCCACAAAAATTATCCCAACATCCCTATTTCATTTAATTCCTGATCTCACAATATATCCCCTTTTGTTACGGTGTAATGAGCTCACTTAAGCTGGAAGTATTTCCAGTTTTCCAATGTGAAATAAACAGCGATGAGCACATAATATCTACACCCCTAAATTACTTGCAGTTTGATGTACAGGATGCCCATAAAATGGTGCAGTACAAATACCAACTAAAAGACTGTTCCTGTCACACATGAAAACCTCACAATCAAAACCACGTATACAGAGCTAACACAAAAACAGAGCTCACAAAGTGACTCTAAATCATCATGTTAATACCATATTAAAATATTCATATGTTTATTTTTGCATGAGTCCATTTCAGGAGGAACAGGAAAAGGAGAAGTTAAGCTGAGGAGGGAGGAGAATAAATGATGAAGGGGGAGGATGAAACAGAAGTAAATTATCTGTGGGGAGGAGAACTGGATCTGAGAAAGCAGCATCAGCTGGCACAGGGCACAGAAAATCTACTTAAAGCTGCTGAGAACTCTGAGCAAATCCTTCACAGGGTCCTCAGGGCTGCTGCCTCCAGCTGACAGACCAGTTTCTGCTCAGAAGACTAAGTATCAACTGGCTCTAAAGCTCTTAAAACCTCTCCTATATATCTCTGGATCTGTAAACAGTGTGGCCAAGTGGAGAAAACACAGCCCTGGAATACAAAGCTCAGCACTGTTATAGGTCACTGACTGCATAAAGACTTTGACACGGCTCTTGATAACAGCTCTCACTTACCTGCCTGCAAGGAGATCGGGTACTATGAGGGGACTCGTACAGGAAAAAGAAATAGAGTTAAATTTTATTACTATATATAAATAGGCAAAAGAAAAGTCAAAACAGTGCCTGAATTAAAAGGGTGAGACTAATGCAAAGAAGCTTTTTAGTGTTCTACATTAGAAAAAGGAAAAAAAAACTTGACCAGGTCTGATTAAGTTGCACATTAATCTTCCAGGCACGGCTTCAGAACTCCTGTGCCTCATGGACTGAGTTTTAAGCCACAAGAGACTGACAAATATACAGCTGTGCTGCCAGAACACTGAGCATTTGAGGCATTAAAATTCTGACAATGACTTAAAAAAAAATACTGGAATTAAAAAAAAAAAAAAAAGATAAAGTAAACTAGATATTTATGGGGAAAGGGGTTTATCTTACTTATTCCTTAAGCAAATATCTCATGTCCCTACAGAAATGCACACTAACTTCATTTGCTGATTGACTTCTTAAATACCTTGGCAGTCGCAAAGTCACAGAGAACTCAGTGCAGGGATGGGACTTATATTTTTGTAGGAATACAAATTATATCCAACATGGGGTTGTGAAGTTGTCTATAAAGTGTTCTGCTATTGTCATTAGAAAGTGCATAAATTAATTCTTCCATGGTAAAGAAATTTTTGGAGTAGCAGCTCTGTGGAGACAATCTACATCCTGGAACCTTTTTGCATCGCTTCCCTATACATGAAAGACCCTGCATATGTGTTTGCAGAACTGCTTGCAAACAAGCATTAGCAGAATGTGATTGTGATTTGCTTCTACCCTTGTAAGAGAAACCAGTGACAATATTACCAGAAGAGGGGCAGGCCACCACACATAAATCCATGCACTCTAGTGTACAAGTCTCAGCTGCCCACCCTCAGCTAGACAGTCCAGAGTGATGTTTTCAAATTCTCCAGGGAAATTCGGAACAATGCACATTTATGCTCTCCAAAACAACTATGACTCCTATAACATTTTATAAAAGATTTTGTCTATTACACAGCTTTAATCTCCACTGCCTTGAACTACAAGTTTTCCCTAAACCATCTCTCATTCTAGTAAGTCTAATTTAAAAAACACGAAGCTATGCAGTTAGAAAATGTATCTACAGGCAACCAGAGAAAAAGAGATTTCCCCATAAATGCATGGCATCATCTTTCTAACTAGTGTGAAAATGCATTTGTTTCAGCAGCTCCGTAAGCTCCAGCAAAGTAATGGTTAAAGACCAAAGTCTGCATCACATGAAGTGATTGGATATTTAACATTATGTCTTACAACGTTTTACTTTGTGTTTTGATATGGACTTGACACTATTTTCCCAGAAGTTTTTTCTATGAGGTAAGCCTATAATAGCCTAGCTGTACACTACTATTTGTAGGAGCGTTCCACTCTACCTTTACCTTAGAAAAAGATAAGCACAGAGTATACGAAATTTGACAAATAGTAAACCCATAAGTTTCTTAAAAAGTAAAAATGTGCATAATTGCTTTTATCAATTGCTATTTTGTTTCCTGTTGAAAATATAAAATGTAGCGTACACATACTTTTTATTCATATGATAAAATCTACAGAAACTACTTAAAGATTTTGCTTTCAATAAAACGTCCCTTTGTAGTAAAAAAATTTAAACCCCCTCTTTGTTCAGGCTACTTGGACTATTTTTAGTAGTAGGCCTTTGTATTTACTACTGAGAAAATTTCTGTTACAAAGTACTAGTAGAGCTGATTACAGCTAAACACAGATTAAATTTTTACATGTAAAAGTATTTCAGGATGTAATAACAACTTCTTTGAAACTGCCTTTGTATTTGGGAGTGATAAAAATGTTCCCATTCCCAGTTCTCCTACACATCATGGTAAGAAACTGGTGATGCATTCTTACTTGCTGCTTTGGACAATTCATGTGTACCGAGCACAATCCATCACTGCAGAGGGATATGGGAGGTTTTACATCCCTTTCAAACACTGAGTTTTGTGGTGTTCTGAGTAGCAATTCAAGCACTCTCGCTCTATTCGGCTAATAGAGATGTGTTCTTTGCTGTACATAACAGCTGAGTTTAGAAACTGAAATACGAAATTTTAGTTTATGAGGAGATACGTTACAATTTCTGGCAGAAAAGTCAATGGTAGCAGAAAGATACCATCCTATTTCAAAAATTTATGTGTGTGGTATACAGAAGTCCATTAGAATGTTTGATTCTTCCTTTTTTTTGTTTTGATAGATGCAATTTTCATAGAGAAAATAATCTTCTGAAGAAAAGAGATGGAGATGAATCCAGTGATTCAAGAATGTTTAGGAAATGTCTTGTGCAATGGGAGTAATTCATATAGATAGGTCCTTAAGGAGAAATCCTTAGAAACATCCATATGTTTAGAAAGACGTTATAAACACCTGTTATAAGAAAAGTTGGAAACAAGATTTATTATTTTTCTTTTAAAGCTACAGCTTATATTCTTGTAAAGAGAATTCCAGACTGTTTCAGGTCAACTACTGTGCTCTATTGACACATGCTTAGTGTCCGCTCTCAGCCAGGCAATATAGGTAGGGAAATCTCTTTCTGTAGTTAAAGGAGAAAGCCTGATCTCCACAGGAGGGAACATTAGTGCACTTCAGTTTGGTGCTTTCCTCCCTCCACCCTAATCTGTAACCTCAGTCCCAGTTCAGCTAAGCTGTAAGGTCCAGATCAAATTTCAGAGCATTCAGTAGCTGAGATACATAAGTGAGAAATACAGTATATGCTGGCATGGAGCCTATGATTCAGAGGGAGTCTAACTCCCACAGAGACCAATAAAAGTGAGGAATTTAAGTACTTTCTTTGCTTCAGATCCTGAAAGTTAAATCATGACTTAGCTGAAATCTTCGGGAATTTCACCAAAAATCTTCTCCATCTAAGTAAAAGATAACCACTAACTTAGCCACTAAAAGCTAACCAGCTCTGCCTCAACTGCAGCAGATTTCCTTCCTGAAATCATCTAGATCGAGATATTTTAACGTCTGTTTTTAAGCAGAACATGAAATCCGAAGTGTTACACAGCTGAAAAACAAATGGATATGCAGACATTTATTAAGCACGTTATGATTATAACTTTTATTTTATTATTACTCTTGCAAGAAAGTACTAGAGTAAGTCCGCTGTCTGTAAAGCAGAAAGAATTTCAGACACTGTAGTTCTTGTAAAAAAACAGCCAAGTAAGACAAACATCTGTCAGGAACAAATTGGGTATGACTGACCTTGATTTGGAGGAGGATGAGAGAGGCATCGACTGAATAGCCACTTGATGTCTCTACTCATTGTATTTTTCTATGATTTCTATGAGGGAAGAAAGTGAAGCAAACTTTAAGCAACTGCTTGCAGTCATAATAATACTTCTCAACATCTAAAAAGCAGCTGTTCTAGTATTTGAATTACCATCATAAGGCACATGGTTTCAAGAAAATGTAATAAAAAAGTCATCAAAAGTCACCCATAACACAAAGGTTTTCTCTGGGAAAACCTGTTCCCATTACTTAAGATGTATTACTCTTTAGTGTGTGTATATTAAGCTGTTTATATTCACTGAATGTGAAATCTTTTCTAATTCTGTGCCCAAAATACATTAAGAGAATGCTAAGCTTGCAAATACAACATAACTCTGCTTTCTTGAATACTTGCACACAAATATAGGACAAACTTTGAATTTCTTACAAAGGGGCATTCTTCTAATTTCCACAGAGACAGAGTAAGCCACTCAGACAGAGACTGTAGGCAACCGTTCTGCATCCTTTATCATGTGTCATGTAGGGAAGAATAAAGCAATAGATAAATAGCTATTATATCTCAAAATATTTCTAATGATTATTCACTTATAACAGCTTACTCACTGGAATGTTCTATTCTGTTCATAAGAGATGCTCATAATGTGATTTCTCCCATTACACAATGAGTTTTCTTACCCAAACCCACAATTAAACAGTCAGTGGTGGGCTTGGACTGAAAGGTCTTGTTTGAAAAGTACGGCCAATGTTTGTCAGACTCCGAGATCCCCATCTAGTAGTGAGGGATATCCGGGTTTTGAAGTTAATACTGAGTTTTTCAGCCACTCCATTTCTGGAGCAGTCTAGAAGTTGATATAAAATGCCAGTAAATGGTCAGAAGCTTTAAATCCGTGACCCCAGAGAATTAAGAATCTTAGGAGGAAACAGTCGGTGCTCATAGGACCCATTTCTGTCTCTGGGTGATTCACGGAAAATAAAGGAGAAAGATCTCACCAGCTCTGCTCCATGTGCCAAGGACTTTCAGCGCAGGTTAAGCATTAAGCAAATCAGTTCTCTGCCTGATTTCAAGCTTTTTATTTCTTCCAGAATCAGCAGTAGCCTGAGGGGATCTCACGAAAAGAAAATTAGAAGGCAGCGTCTTGCCAAGCATACAGGACAGGAAGGGGGAAGAGGGAAAAGAGAAGGAGGAAAAGAAAAAGGTGAAGGGTGAAGGAAAAATGTTACCAGCCAGCTTTGTGAATTGTACACGACTTGATCAATGTGAAGTACACAAATGCTTCAGGGAGATACATTTATCAGTTCTTTTAAAGGCATTTTTTATTTTTATATTATAGCATAATTTATTTTTTTTCATACACATAATTTCATGGGCTAGGTTTGCCTGTCTTAAATGGTTTATAAACAAAAATAAAGTACCTAATATAAACTGAGATAAAATACTTGATCATAAAGTTGAAAATTGCCTGATAATTTCAGTGGAGAACAAAGTAATATACACCTTAACTTCCCATTTCTGCACTTTATAGTCACCTTTCTATCAATATAGTTCTTAAATAGAAAGTCATATTTTGCTTTAACTATTAGTGTAAACCACGTAGTATGTCAGAGTAAATAAAAATCTCTATTTTTCTTTTATTGCTACAAACAAAATTGTATACGAACTATGAAATAAATGCTTACCAAAATACCTAAAAGGTGTAATTTAAAGGAATAAGCAAGCTATAAGGAAAAAGCAAAAGAAGACTAAAAATGGGTTCAGAATCTTTTCTGTTCCAGGATTTTCCAGAGCATATAGAAAACAGCTGCAATAGCTCCTTACAGCTTTTATAACTGTTCTGTATATTAATAGACAGACTCAGCAACATGGACAGTAGTACAAAATGAAAAAAAAAGATCTTTTTTTTTTTTTGCACTGTGTGAAACACTACAACTATGCTGTATATAGCATGAAAAACCTTTCTTAGGATCTTTTTAGATCTTCCTTAGATTTCACTGCCTCCCTGCTGTCTAACATGCAGTTACCTTGCTAATATTCACTTTACTGTGCAGAAAACTTTCTACCGTACAACACACTGCAAAACATTTACAAAATCACCGTTGATAAACAGGTCTGAATAAAATGTTTCACCTTGCCAGCAGTAAGAAGCTCTGCTGTTATAGACGTGGTAAGCAGTTCACGTTACAAAGACCGTAAAACCAGCAAGAGGTTCCCTTGGTTTAAATTTACTCCACAAAGATTTGATCTTTCATAATGCACTACAGTGAATGGCTATCTTAGTAGTAAAATATATATATATATATATATATATATATAAATAAGTAACGTAGACTTCATTTGTCAAATGAATTGAAAACTAGTCAATGAACAATAAGTAGAGTTGCTCGGGATTTTTCCCACATTATCCTGCAAACTTTTGAAACACTTGGTAAAACGATAGGGTGTCTCATGGTTCCTGTTCCATAGCGCTTCAAAGTTTTCTGTTCATTCCAGTGGCTCTGAAACACTCAGCGTGCCTCTAAGTAGGCACGAATGCAAACTTTGCAGATCACAAGCAAAGTTTTGGTTTTTGGTAACAAAATCTAAGCAAGATTTTGTTACCATTGCCCTTTAAGATCATAATAAAATAAGGCAGAGGTCTCTTGGCAGGCATTTACACCTCTCTGTGAACGCTACTAGTAATTTTCATTGTAGCTTAAGTTAAATGTGCATTTAAAAAATAAAAGCTCAGTGAGGTTTACTATTTGACAAATACCAGCTTTCTACTTCAAGTTCTTTTTTGGTGTAGACTAAAAAAAAAAAAAAAAAAAAAAAATAAATAAAAAAAAAAAGCTGCAAAACATGTGTTACACTGTGAAGTCTTTTCCTTCACCTACATTGAACTGGAAATCATGTAAACTGTTGTTACATGAAATGGCACCAGGGAGGGACCACAAACATCTTAATTTCTGAGTAAATGAGAGACAGACACAAATATTCCTAAAGATCAAATAATGTGACTAAAAATGTGAACTTGAAAGTACCTTCTTTGGCAATGATGTGGTTTCAGATCTGATTTACAATATTAAAATTCTTACTGAATGAAATTAGACGCTGCAGAGCACTGCATTATAGCAAAGTGATATACTTTATTTTATATATGTTAAATGAACGTAGCTCTGTTTTTGTAAGGAAGAATGAGTTCCATTCAGTTGTGCAGTATTTCAGGCTAATCTTCAGAAGCACTGATTAAGTAATTGCACTGTAAAAGAACTCATGTTCTGCTTCTGACTCCAAATGAAATTTTCTTCCTAGACAGAGAGAAAGTTTTTCGAAAAGCCTGAAACCTCTCCTAATGATTTTTTCCTCAGAGGTCATTTGAAAAGTTTTTGTCCTTGAAAAGTAACAAAGCCAATATTTTTATTATTTAAAAAAAAAAATTGATTGTGCTCTCCAGCACTTTAGCTATCACTGTTTTTTGTGTCATGTTAAAAGGCTCTCATGGAAATTCTAATCCATCCAGTACAATATCACATACAAATCGTGTATAATCTATTATTTTTTTGCCAAAGGGTATTTTGATTCTACTGAATGACGATAGTAGTCTTTTAAGCATTTAGCATCTTTCTGTATATATTTCACCACAAAGTGTAGTCGGCAATTATAGAGAAGCTTAAAAATAGCACATAAATGAAATGGCAAAAAAACCTTCCATTAAATTCTTTTGTACGATTTTGAGGATAATGGGGAAAGCTAAAAGCCATAGCTATGTTTATGTTTTTCATACAGCAAGAGGAAATGGCAGGAAGTCACACAGTCTCACTGAAGATTCAGAATAAAAGTGCCAAAATGGGGAGAAAGGAGCAGAGGAAACAATTTTGAAAGGCACAACACTCTAGATAACAATCACGGCAAAGTTAAGCAACTGTGAACCCCATTTTCAGGTGTTAGAATAGCTGAAAGCGACTATTGTTGCACCCATAGTAAAGGCACTTCCATATATAGGCTCTTGATGCTTAATGGCAATTATTAGGATGGTAGATAGAGGAAAAGAAAGAACAAAAAATAATCAGTCCTTCCTTCAGCTACCTGCCCTTTAAAAAGCCACTGTTCTTCGGTGTGTTGATAATCAGAATGGCATTGCAGGGACATATTCCAACACAACAGGGTAGTCACCGCTAGAAGAAAAGTAATCAGAAACTGATTTGACTCAATAGACCAAATCCTTTCCCAATGTTACTTCAAACCACTGGGCTTTTCACAAAACCCTCATATGCTAGAAATGCCTGTTCCCTCTGTCAAGTGAACATGGTCTACCTGCAGAAAGAATTTTCACAGGCTTATCTCAAAAATAACAAGATAGAAACCTCACACCAAAAGCATACAGTTTGGTTTACCAGAACAGAATTTTAGACAACTTTCTTTTCCCAGATGAAAAGAAATGAATCTCGTATAAAAGGAGGGATGGGGAGGGAGGTGAAACAGCCGATAGGTTTGCAAATGCTGTAATGAAGGTAACGTGACTTCTCTAAGGTCAGACCAGAACCCTATTGAACCCCACAAGGCACTAACTAGGAACTAACTACCTGTGAGCTCTAACTTGCATTTTTACCTGGTAAACTGAATGTAAAGTTCTAACCCTTACATAACTGAAAATAAGAGGTCAAGTGCAAACACCTGAGCAAGAGTAACTTGTCTGTCACATGGATGGGCAGAACACGTGCTCACATGTGAGCATACACCTTCGCGCCAACTGGAACAGAGGCATGGCGGAGTGCTGTGCGTTCATTGCAAGATAACGGCAGTGCTGTAATTGCGCGTGAGAAACAGTCAGT
>JAVJGJ010000001.1:2140250-2160147 GCA_035590215.1 Microhierax caerulescens
TTAAGCTATGTCTTTCAGGGGTTGTTTCAATAGGAAAGGTATTGTACAAAGAGGTGTTGGGATATGATTTCAATATGATAAACAAGCAGGCTATCCATTACCTGCACAGCGCAAGCTTCTTTACTGTATTCTATCTATCTATTATTGTCATAATGTGTTACTCTCCTGTATCGGGAAGGGGCATCCTCAGGAACTCACCAGCAATCCAGTAACTGGATTGGAAGACTGCTTCAGTTTCATTCTTCTGAAGGTGCACAGAGATGGACACTTTGCTTTACACCTTTTTGGGGAAAATAATATAGATCAGACAACTCCAATATAATGCACGAATGCATTTGTTTTTGCCAAAGTGCTGTAAGAAAAGCTTTAGAACAGCTTTACACTTGCTGTTGTAAAAGCTTTGAAAAACTTTAAGAAAATAAGAACTGATCAGTTTTGAATTGATTAATATTTAAATAACCATATATGGATGATACGTATTTTTATTTACTTTTAAGTTGTGCTACATATACTCTGATTTTGTGTTTGTTCATTTCAGCCTGAACTGCATTTTGCTTCACTTTGGGGGACTTCAAAAGAACTTTCTTTCCCATTTTGTTCAGATAGTTATGTAATTGTGGTAAAAGAACCCAGGCTGTTTCCCTAGTCCTGTTATTTTCCCCTCCAATTCCTTTAACCTATCCTGAACACTGGTCAGTTTTCAGGAACTGTACCTCTGTTTTCAAGCACTGTCATGAATTTTGGATTTTCAGCTGAAAACACAAAACCAGGAGCTGCAGGTAATAAGATCTGATAGTAGCACACATTACAAATAGGACAGATGCCTAAGACAGTACTGGACATGATGGAAGTAGATGTCCATTAACCTAGAATGTAGTCACAAAATGGTATAAACACACTTTAAATTAACATAAAGACAACATAACTCCTGAAATAACTCTGGAATGGCATTGAATCTAGAGAAATCAATACCATTTACTAGAGAAAAGAAACTCAAAGCTCAACCTATATTTGTCATTATCAGCCTACTCAATGTAGTCTCTGTACCATTATATGCTTCTTGCATGGACAAGAGAGTGACAGCATGCATACTCCTCCACCTGTTACAGCACGTAAACTCAATATACTCAATAAAATATTTTGGCAATAGAAGCGTAGAGAAAAAAATCCTTTGACGCAGTCCTGGGAGTGACAGGTATCTGTCATAGCCTGAAATTTGTAGTCTCCTGTGTTCAAAATGCGAGAGATGACGTTTAATTTTTCAGTCTGTTCATTCTTTTACAAAGTCTTGACACTGAATCAGTACACTCAGTGATGTACTACTGCCTTTGTACAATACAGGTACAGAAAAGATCTGATGGCAAATCACATTTAAAAAAGCAACACGAACACCACGTGCTTTTTTCAGATTATCTGAAAGCAAGAATCAATTTCACAGCAATTCAGAGACACCAACAATATCTATTACAAATCATCATGATGCAAACTGTGATAATTATTGTGGCATTTCTCTCCTCTCCTGCTAGGAAAATCCTGGCATACCTAAACTGAACAACTCAATTTCTGTTTTCTGTAATATGTCTTACCAAAACTTCAGTGTGGAGTTATTAAGTAACACTACAGACATGACCCTTTACAAATAGTGTCAAGTCAAATTACAGTCTTTGCTCGCTGACTATTGACCTAACTAAAGGTTTTGACAATGTAAATTATAAGGAACCCTTGAAGCTTTTGCAGACTTGCGAATGCCCTGCAAATTTTATTTCTGACATATTTAAGTCTTCTGCAATAAGATGATGGTTAGAGAGGTGGAAAATAGCAAGATCTCTTTCATGTCATAAATGGGTCCCATACTCCTTTCCATCTTGTCTCTGTTGTTCAGATGGAAGCACTCTGTGCCATTGGCAGAGCTATATTTATTCAGTTTCTTACTGATGCAAGTTGTTCAGTCTGCAGACACGTGTGGCTGATTTCTTCATTAGTGAGCTTCTTTTTGCTGATGACTGTGAGTTGGTAGCTCAGTCAGTCAATAACATTCAATTTACTATTGATGGCTTTCCTTGTGCATACTATCCCTTGACTTTTTCTGTGAACTTAAAAGACAATGGAAGCACCAAACCAACCAACACAGAGGCACGAGCACGTGTGTCACATTTTCGCACTCATAAAAATTTTCACAAGCCTATCGAATGTTTTTCTAGCTAGACATTCAGATACAGACACATCGTGAAACTGCTGCCACATTGCCAGTTTTCACTCTTATTTTGGAATATTAGCATAGAGACCACGCAGCCACAAGAAGACCAGTCCCCAAACATGCACTGGGCACTTGTTCTCAGGACACCCCAGCATGTTCGTAAGATGCAGACAATTTATTCTTTCCACATGGGAAACTCCATTTCATAGGCAGTGCCTCTAGTGTGTCTGGAAAATTAAATGACTACATACTTCTAACAGCAGAATCCTTAAATAACAACAAATGTTGAAACTGATGTTGTGATCCCAAAAACTGGGCTAGGACAACGATTAGACAAGGTGGCCCAACTCTCAAGGAGTCATGGTTACCTGTCGGTGCTGCCTTCTGAGCCAGTCGGTGCAAACTGCAATATCCTCTGAAGCGTATCGAGAGCACGCCATGCAAAGCCAAGCATAGGAAAGCAGTTTACCAAGCAGGAGATTCAGTACATTCTGGCTAATTCTAAGAGTCTATGCTGCCCTTCTAAAGTTTCATCCTGATATTTTGTATCACAATGCCATAGCCTTCCCTTTTCTTCCGCTGGAATTGAATAAATTTTCCTGTGCTCAGTGGGGTGAGCAGAGCAAGGCAAGATCTTGCTGGCCTTTCAGGCAGCCTGGAGAAAAGTCCAATAATTCTTCCAAATGACAACAGCTGCACGGAAGCCTGGACTGTGTCCCACTCCTGCGGGAACTCTCTTCTGCTATGGGATCTTTCCCGTGACGTTGATATGACTTGCAGACCAGGCACTGGGGTTTTGTTTGGAAGTGCTGGGGTAGCCCAAGGGCTCCTTCCTAGTGACCAGCAGCCAGATGCCCAATCATATGTGAAAGAAGTTCTAAGCCATACAGAAATGCAAAACAACGTTCAGTAATTCCCTTGCAGCTTTTCTCTCTCCACAGATCAACCCCTAAGTAATAAACCTTTCTGCTAAGAACAACAGAGCTAATGAGCTTTACTACACCATATGTCCATCAGCTAGGCCGTAACTACCTCCCCTGTCTACTGCTATTAGCGGCTACAAAGCAAGAAGGAACATTATATTCTTTTACAAGCTTAAAGATTTCATTTCCCCTGGAATAGCTCAGCTAAAATCCACACACATTCTTCTGAGGTCTGTGAGAAAACTCCCGTAGTTTAAATGAATAAAGTAATTGTTTTCTAGGATTAGGCCATTGACATTTCATGAGAAAGCATTTTTATCCAGGTTTATTTCCTAACACTTTTTCGGAGTGATGCAGGAACATCCAGGTCTGATGGCTCTCCTTTTTTTTTTTTTTAATTTTAAATAAGTTCCCTTTTATTATATGACTTGTCACACCAACTTAGTGACTGACCGAAAACCTAGATTTTTCTTGTAAGAAATCAGTTTGTCTGGCAGCACTTTTAACTATAATTTGACCCATTATTTTCAGTGAAGTTAAGCCACTTAGGAAAGCAATATTCCTTCGTAGAAGATATTTCAGATGCCTGGAAATTCCTAAACAGAAATACACAGAGATGTTGAAATTCAGAACATTAACAATGCCACATTTAGTACTGTATATCTCATCAACACCTGTTTGTTTAGACTTCAAGATCCAGTACTTGCTGGATACTTCTTAAGTCATTGCAATACCTTTGAATACTGGTTTAAAACACTTGAAAATTTGCAAAACACTACATAAAATGAAATATTGTAAATGATGGAATTTATACCTTTTACATCTTTCAAAAATTAGAAAGACTACAGCTTTCATTTCACAAACAGTCAATTCAACCAGATGAGGATCAGGTAAGGAGCAGGGCTGTACTCGCTGCAGAACAGGAGCATTATTCATGCAAAAACATGCAGGAAATCAATAGAAAATCCAGAAACAGAAGTCTTAGTTCCTAGTTTCATGTCCGTGTTAAACATATTTTTGCAGTACTTTGAATAAAAGATAATTGTTGCATTCTTTAACTTGTATTGACTTGTATTGACCAGCTAAATAAGTGGACTACATACACATGTCAACTGATGGAAAAATAATTTATAAAAAATTTTCCTCCTATAAACAACTTACTTATTGCATTAAACAATGAAGAGAGAGACATTATTTAACTTATAATTTATGATACCTGTTTTTAGAAAAGGCATTTTGCACTTTAATCGCTCTATTCTGTTAAGCACTGGTCAACACTTCTTGTCTGATCAGATTTACGACAGATCTTACTGAAAGTAAAGATTTGAGTGTGTATTCATTATGACATTATTTATAAAAATGGCATGTTACTTAAAAGTGTTTATAGTAATATATACTCATATATTTCCTGTTTTGAAAAGGAGATTCTATTTGGACTTCAAATGTACTGAGAAAATGCTTTCTGAATCTGAAGCTACACTTTGGGAAAAATTACTTACATGAATTGAAAGTGGTGTTTGTTAAGTATAAATGATCTTCAGAGGAAGCATAATCCTCATTTTTTTATACACTGGAGAGCATCACACAGACAATAAAAAGTAGTAAAATATATACCAAAAAGAAAACGGAAGATATCTAAGGAGATGTTTTAGATGAACCTTTGGAAAGAACTTTCATATTCCAGTTCTACTGTAATCATATTATTCCATCATCTTTCCAGAAGCAAACCCTAATATTTTCCCTACTCTTAGTGAATATAACTCCCGCTTGGAAGCAGAAGAGAAAAAGCAAGGGAGAGGGAATTCCTTACTATGATTCCATTTCATAAACAGAAACTAAAACCAACAAGAGAAACTTCATAATTCTTCCCTTTGAACTCGGTCACATGGTGAAATAATAGATTCAAACAGATTTTCTTTTGTATGTATTTTATATCTTTTCTTTAGAATTTTGTCCTCTGACAATATATTTTGGATTGGGGAAAATGTTTTGTTTTGCTAAAATACTCACTTTTTTCTTATTGTTCTTGCAGTCAAGAGGTGACATTCCATTGAAGGAAGAACAAAATGACAAAAAAAAATAAAAAAAGCAGAAATCAGGGAAGAATTCATTCCATCCCAAAGGTTAGTTTTCTTGTCCCCTTTAACTTTATCAAAAGCATTTTCATTACAATGGAACATGCAATACACATCTATTTCTGTATGACTCCCAGCCACAGCCAGATTCTCTGAAGATTTATGAAATTTCATTTAAATTAACAGCTGTCTGTAAATTTCTGTGAAGATCTCTTTTTATAAGGAACAAAAGTTCAATCGGTAGTGCTTTGGAATGTTCTACCACTGCCTAGGGATGTTCAGAGAAAAAAAAAATCCTGATTCTTTGATATTTTCCAGTAAGGAAGGAAAAGAATCAAATTGCTATCGCAGGGGAATTTTTAAACAGACACTTGATACTCAGGGACAAAAAAATCCCACACCCAAAACAAAACAAAAAACCCCAACACAACCCCTAAACCACATTAAAAAAAAAGAAAGCACTGAAAAAAGAATCCTATTGAGTCAGAAACACAGAATCTAATAGTCCTTCTTACAATCTGCAAAGTGATGACATCAGAAAGCAGAGGAGCAATTAAAGAAACATAATCCTTCACATTGCGATGTAGAGATCTAAACCCAGCAGTCTACAAAAAATTGTCTGCTACTAAACCATGTATGTATATAGCAACTACTGCATCTTGAATAATCCCTCAAATCTAAGCACGGTTGTCTATTTTTTTTTTCTATTTCAAATGTTACTGTATAACCTCATTAATATTCTTCTTCGCTTTTGGTAGGTGCTCCAAAATTTGAACCTTGAAAATGTCTTCTTTTCGTTTTTTCTGTTTTAATCAAACTGTTCAAAAGAATCTTTTAATCTTAGTTATTAAGAAAAAAAAAAAAAAAACAATGGCTCACTGAAAACGATATGGAGAAAGTAAGACACAAATTAAATGTTAATAAAGAATTATAAACCTCTTTCTAATGAGCTCCCATGCAGTTCTGTAGCTCCCCCTAGAGGACGAGCAGTAAAAAGCAGAGGAGGAAGATAAAGGTGTCTAAACCTGTAAGAACTTGTTTTAAGTTGACTTTTTTTTTTCCTTCTTAGTACGTGATACACTGTGTAGTGCTCCCTGTTCTGTGAAGGGAAGAAATACGCTGACAAACATCAATTCCAGTGGGAACAAAAAAAGAAATAAAAAAATATCCCAGAAATCTTAAGTATGGTTTCTAAATTCTATAATGTTCTTAATTATACAATTCTTTGATACATTTTGGAAGACAAGTGTTGCAAATTTTGGTCTAAAATCTTATTTAAAAGTAAATTAAAAAGGTTTTAGTCAATAACACTTTATCTATTGATTTAGATTTGTATATGACTTTGCCCTTTAGCCACTTCTAAAATGGAAAATGTAATATGTAAAATATATACACTTGTTTTGACATAAAGATAAATTATCTTATTTCTGTAATCTATCTCAGCCTTGGACAGATGCAGAAAAAATTCCTGGGAGGCAGACACTGGGTCTTTGAGGCAATGTGCAACATTTTGAAAGTCAGAACACAAATAACCTTGATATAAGGAACAATAATGGTCTCTGCCAATTTATTAAATTGCATCCCTTTTCTACTCACATAACTTCGTTGGTCTGGGTTAAGCTTGAAGTGGCTCTTCCCTCAAGTTCTCAATTCATTAGCACATTTAGTCATTTAGTGACAGCTTTATCTCTTCTTTACAAGAAACACAGAGCTGGGTGTCAATATATACATTTAATATGAACCTCTTATTTTTGTTATCTTGGAGATGTCTGAAAGGTATTTTGAATTGGAAAATAGACAGGTTCAATCACCATGTGACAGCTTTTGAAAGGACTCACGCTTCTTTTACCACCTTTAAAAAACAAAACAGAGAGCAATGGGAAAAAAAAAAGTGCATATGAAATATACCGAAAAGCAGTTATTTGAAGGACCAATGTGTAGGACAACAACCAACAACTAATGAATGTGGTGGCTTGAAAATGCATATACATGTAACTATTTGAGAAAAATCTTGGGTAAGCAAGAGTGTTTTGTTATATTCTGCAGGATCATCCGCAATAGTACATTTTTCAATTTTTTTTTTTATATATTTGAGTTGTCTTAACACTATGCCATACAGTACTCAGCAGTGCAATACTCCCATTGTTTCAGAGTACATCTCAGGTTTCAATTTCAATTTTTTATTCCTCTTACTGATGACAGATTTTTTCAGAGGCTTCAACACAGTGGAAAGGTGGCAGGGGAAGAAGGGGATAAAAGCAATTAACTTGCTGAAATAATATAATCAACATAATGCCAAACAGCAAGGGGTTTCTTATGTAGCTGCAGCATTACCAGTACCTGAGTGAGGAACCTCTAAGCTGTCTGTTGCCACATCGCCAAAGTACTGATTGTATTAAAGATGTATCCCAGATGCTTCGTGCTCCACTGATGCAAAGCAGTCATATGGAACAGTGTACAGCCACTGGGAAAGACGCATGAAATGAGGTCCCTCAGAGTGTACATCTAAATTCCTGACCTGATAATAGCCAGCCATTGTGATACAATCACAGCCATTGTAATTACTCCCAAATCAGAGCCTGCTCTTTTATTTCCATTACTGCCACGATTTCTTTATATTCTCATCACAGTAAATTTAGGTATTAACACAGGGCCTGCTTCTGTAGAACAATGGGAAGCAACAGACATTACCAGTATACACCGAAATTTTCGACTAGTTGATCTCAATAGCTTGTATGAATGTTCATAGGGGAAAAGCTTAACGATGTTGTGGATGACGTACATATGACGCTCCTGCAATTTAAATATGACATATTTGTCTGATGGGTTTTGTAGTGAGACTGAGAAACCTGAATTGCATGTGGAGACTCATAGTATTTATTTGCATGTTAATACACTTTTTTATCCCATATGTTTGTTTCAATAGCAATACTATGGCCTTGGATCCTGCCAAAATCTTGGGCACGTTTTAGATGAATTTTCTGGTTTGATTTCAGTTGAAGTTCACTGCAAGAAGACAAAATCAAAAAATCATCAGAAATATAAATATACATATACATATACATATGTATTTCTACAAACATAGAAAAATAAACATACATTTTAGAACACCTTAAATCATTCTCATTCATAGAAAGATCTTACTGTACAAGTACAAACATTCCTGCAGAAAAATGCCAGTACGTACTTAGAAAATGTAATTTGTATAAGCAAGTTCTGAATTACAAAATGCAATAAAATTAATTTACGCACAGATAATATCCATAAATACTGTCATCTTCTTGCACTTCTCTGTGACTATTGAATGTTTGCTTTGGTATGAAAATATATATATTTTAAACGGTTCATTAATTCAATTTAATATATTATATTCTATATGTTATGTTCTTGATTCTAACGAACATTTATCTATCTATCTACCTATCTATCTATCTATCTAAAGAATACATATTTCTTAGGGTCTACATGGCATAATCCTTAAGTATGGACTATACTATGTTAATATTTTCTAGAGCTAACGTGATCATTAGCAGAATTTCCACTTTTCTCTGAACTTTACCAAAATGTTCTTTAATCCCTTTTTTCCTGCACATCAAGCACTGTCCTACAGATGGAGATCAGCTCAACGGAGAAGACATATGGGCACAGGATTATAAAGAAAGTGACCAAGGGGAGATGAAACAAAAAATTATTTCTATCCCACAAATGAGGAAAAGTTGCGATGCTGCTGACTTACAGGTGGTTTTCCTCACAAATAGGAGACCTACCTTAAACCAAATTTGCTATTGAAATAGCAAATATCTCACAAGATGTTCTTCTAACTGGCAGACATTTTTCATTTTAGTTTTTTTGAAGTCCTCTTAAAAGACTTTAAAATGTCAGTCCATATGATCTAAGGACAATTGTGGGAGGATTAGATTTGCACACAAGCTCTTAGGGTACATTACAAACTTTAGTATAATGATACTATATGGATAATATTACTTTCTTAATGCAAGTAAAGATAAATTTACCACACTTTCACTCTTTTTCCAGTAGAACAATCCTGAAGTGAAGCTGACTTAATAAAGTGGGTGAAATCTGAAACAAAAATTCCTCTGATGTCTCCTGGAAAAGTCATTTTAATAAGGATGTTCCCCAGCCAGATACACACACACACACCCCCTTAATCTAAAGTAACTTCAGAAAATCACTGAATTTTTAGTAAGAATATCTTATTACTATAAATCAATGAATAAATATACTGATCCATATGCTATAAGGCATAAATATACTATTTTCCTCTCTCGGTGACAGATACAATCTTTCCTTTGTATTATTCAATCCTTCTTCTCTAGAAAGGAGCATAATTTCTGGCAGGTTAAAAATGTAAGATGTAAATTAGGAGCACTCCAAAGCAGACCGTGAAAAGTAAGTAACCAAAGACATAAACAATTCTTGAAAATCTAAATAAAGGATAAAGGAGAGTTAAAGAAAGAACTGGTGGTATGGCTGGATTTTAAAAGACCACAACATCCCCAGAAGCAGGTAAATGCTTTATTGTGTCACTTTTCTCCAGAAGATGGAAAAAGTAATGTACAAAGTTTCTGAACATTAGTGGCAAGAAAATACTGGAACAAACAGATAAATTGAAAAGCTGTACTTCATTAGGCCTGCGTACAGTTCTTCACGAGTTCTGCTGAAGCCTCGGAGTCATCTGGCTGAACTGTTAGCTCTAATGCAGTAGTTAACGAAAAAAGAAAAAGGCTGCAGGGTAGGAAGGCTAGTTATCCTGTGCTAGCTATGACTCCAGATTCATGGCTACCAGCAGTCAGAAATGATTGCTTTAAAAGAAGATGATACAGAAAAATGTTAAAAAACAGTTATGAATTCTGTCTAATTTGTACATGGTTCATGCAACAGGAATATCTTCTACTAAGGAGAGATGAAATATCTACTTTCATAATGTAAAATAAAAAATATAAAATTATATTACAATGTAATTATAATTGTTTATGTTCAAAATTTCTTAACAGTAAAACCTGGGACTGCTCGTGGGACAAGAGGAAAAAATGTATCATGGAATAAGCCTCGGTTAGCTGAAGAGTAGGAATAGAGAAAAGAGAAACCAAATAAACTGTTTTAATTCTCTCCAGTGGTTAGCGCATTAATTAACATGTTATTTACTATATATTTACTCCTGTAAAGGGTCAAGCAAATACTGAAATTTGCAGGGGACATAGATTTGTACGAGCTGGAATGTCAAGATGGTAAGTGAGCGGAGAAAACAAAACCCAACAACTTACAATGTTCTTTGATGTCATTCTTCCCTCAGCACATGAACCTCAGAACTCATTATCCCATCTTGAAAAAGATAGGCGACGAACAGAAGGGGATTAGAACTGAAGGTTGCATATTGAAACATTTTTCTTCAAGGAGACACGATAAAGACTGTTAGTACGAGGGCACACAATGAAGCCATGCAGAATGACAGACATCACACAGGCAGAGCAGCACTTCCAAAGACTTTAACCTTTTAAGTTTCATTTTCAAGTATCTAAGGAATTTTAAATGCAAGACTTAAGACTGCTAATTTTTTTTAGGCTCTCTGGCAAGTTATACACAAGAAATCAGGTGTTCTTTTCCAGAAAGAACATAGAAAGGTTCACTGACATTTTAGGGCAACAAAATGAAAACACACGGAGACATTTATATAAATACATTTATATTTACACATGTGTGTCTAAACAAAATGCATAATTGACTTGTGCGATTCAGCGTGTTAGAAATTCACAGTAGAAGAGTAGGAATATGCATAAAAGAACAGGACAAACCCAGCAAGATGTAACTATGGGTAATGATATTTGTCACAGTTACCATTAGAAAGGAAAAATATTGCGTGTCAGCCTTGTAATCTATTTAGTGGTGAGCTCACACAAGCAAGCGGAATCCTCTGGCAAGTAATACAGGCAGAAACTCAGCAGATGACAAAATCATGTACGCTCAGGGAAGGAGAAAAGGCACCTTCCCTCCTCCTCGGCAAAACAGCTTGTTTCCCCTTAGAGGTCACTACCAGAAATTCCTGCTCCCAACTGACACGCTATTGTACATGGAACAAAGTGGTGACATAGCATTAAACATTGCAAGGGTTTCCTTTTTTTGGTAGCAAGACCTCAGATTGCTAAGATTCATGGAAAATATAAGTGGAAAATTAACATTTAAGGCTTGGAAATTGACTGACTATGTTGGATTAGAAAATGAAAAACAGAAATTCAAAGCATTGCAGGTTAGCCATGGGGGCTGGACATCAGGGATTATCTAGTTCAGTCAAGAAGACAGTCTAAGTAGAAACTCATTTTTTGCTGGTTATCTCAGACTGATTAGGACAGGTATGCTGCCCAGCTGGGTGGTATGAAGAACAGAAATTTAGAAAATGCAGGGCAAAGATATATTAATAGGAATAAGAAAGAAATACAAATGAGGCAAAGCAAACCGGTTTCACATCGGGCTATCAGGTATCCTTGGCTGTTCATTATTGAGGGCGAGGTATCAGCAGAATAAATAATGTCCTTTATGGGGAACTTACTATGCAACTATCCAGTATGATATTTCTCACTAATGGAAAATGAGAGTGAAAAAAAAAATTGTATGAAGATGATGATGACGATCTGATCTAATACTCGAATTTTTACTTTCCTATTATTAAAAGGGAAATTATAATCCTCTAATACAAGTTCTTGCTCTAAAATTCCAAAATGTAATAAAGTACCTCTCAATTTAAAACTTTAACATATCTATAAAACAATTTAGTATCTATTCTAATGCAGAATATTTAGTACCTATTTTAATGTAATATTAGAATATATGAACATAACTTTGACCAGTTTTATACATAAGAACGGTTTAGAATCTTCTAAAATCTTTAACAATTAGGTAAGGGAATATTAGAAGTTAAAAGGAGAACATGAGGTGAAAATTCTGGTAATATGGGCATCAGTACAGGAAAAGTGTGTTACATGCAAATTTGGTGCTAAATACCATGAGTTAACACATTGTTCTACAAACCTGACTCCCACAGTCTTATTCTAAAACAAATAAAATTGTTTACTTAAAAATCACATTGATCAGAGTACTTAGGGACAGAAAGAAACAGGCATATCTTAGACCTTTATATCTGTCTCAGTGTTAGATTTAAATCTATTATTTGGGTAAAGCATAACCTGCACCTGTTTTTATTTGAGTACCTGAAAGAATGCAGAATTTCTCATTCTTTTGGGGAGTTTGTTCGTACAGTTCATCTCATCGTGAAAAATACATACTGTATTTACATTTTAAAGAGTTCTGATGGCTATCTCTACGAAGAAAGACTACAAAGTCTTCCTCCATTAGGCTGAAAAATTCACTAGTATCTAGTATTTTCCTCTCTTACCAGATAACTAATCTGTCTAAATACTCAGACATTTTCTCCAGTTTCCAAGCACTTAGGGATCTTTTCTCTAAGCTTTCTACTTTTCAGCTTCATTTTATTGTCTGGGCACAAGAAGCTGATACCACATTCTTCTATCAGCTTTATCTGTAACCTACATGTGAAAATAACATTAGTCTCTAGTCTCCGCACCACTACTCATTTCTACATATCACAAATGAAGAGAAAAACCCTTTTACATGCAACATTGGGGCAGGGGGTGGGGTGGGGGGACAGGACAGGACAGGACAGGACAGGACAGGGACTTAACTGTTATATGACCACTTAATTATGCTCAGAATAATTATTTTCAAGTGTACAATCCCAATTTTTGAAAGTCTCGCTTATGTATCTAATTTCTCAGCATACAACTATCCAGGCAGCTGTACAAAAGCACTTACTTTTATCAGCCAAACTTTTAACATTCTGAAAGAAAGAATTCACATTTGTTTGACAGGACTTTATCTTCCAAAAACCTTCGGCCTTGAATTCTAGCAGTAATGCTCTCTATTCAAAGCTTTTGATCAGTTATGTATAGAAACCCACCTCACCATTCTATTAGCTTCTCTTTTACAACATGGGTCACGTTGCTTGCATTTCTTTTTTTTTTTTTTTTTTTTTAAGCTTTAATACTACATTCACTGCTTCCAGGAACTTCTAGAGAATTCCAGGATTCCTCTAAAATGAATACAGTATGTATCTACTTCTGCATTCAGTCCATAAGAATCAGCTGCTTTCAAATATTCATCATAAAAATACTGCTTAATGCTTTCCTTAGAAACTAATTGCTTGAAAAATACTTCACCATCATTATGGAATATGAGTGCATTCTCCTACTTCTTTCCAGAAAGAGAAAAGAAACAGATATTGAACACTTTATTTTCTGTCATTACTAACAATTTGATTTTTTAAAACTGTTAATGGTGCCATTTATATATGTAAGGAGATATTCCTTTTTCCACCTAATATAATGTAATACACGTTCTATTGTCCTTTGCTAAGCCAAGGATTGTTCCTTGGTTTCACTTCCACTGTACTTCACAGCTTCTAGTCCACATCAAATTATATTTGCCTTCCCACTTTTCACACTGTGATAGTATATATAATTTTTTTTCTAACTGGTGTCCTTATATTGTCTACCAAACAAAGCTGGGTTTTTAGAAGCTGCTTTTTCCAATCATGGTACAGTGGTTATGTGGCTGGTTACTAAGCTTCCTCTTCTTTAACTTACCTTTCGGTCACAATCTCCTATCTATTTACACTATTATCTCCAAAGAATGTAGTTCAGAACATGTTTAGCTTTGAGAAATTAGCCTCTTTGAGGTATCAGCTCTCCACGTTGTTGCTAAGGTCCTTCCTCTGTTCACCAACAGTAAGTACAGGCAACGTAAAACCACTGGTCCCTAGGCAACTTTAAACTTCCATTACAATGATTAATTCATCTTTATCTAGCCCAATAAAGTGCAAACTGGAATGAGTGCATGTAGAGTATCTAGCTATCCATTTCCTAAACTGAATTCCCAGATAGCAATTCCATTTTTCTGAAAAAGCAAAGAAGTGAAGTAAGTAAATAAATAAATATTTTTTTTAGGTTTATAAGAGTAAATATTCTAACCATCTTTTTTTTTCCCCCATAGCTATAAATGAATTGTCTAAATATAAAAATTGAGGTTTAAAAATTGAGCATGTACACAAATGTTTGCAGAGTAGCAAGTCCATGAGCAAGGAATTACTAGCAACTGAAAAACAAAGTGGTTCTGAATATCAGCACTATGCACATTACAGAATGTAGTTCCTCTCTGTGGGACTCCAGTTTTTTTAAAACTTCGCTATATACATGGCTCCTGTGTATATATATATAATTCTGCAAACAGTTCATTTTAGCAGCTATTTGCCTACATACACTGGAGCAATACAGACACAGACCACAACTCTGTAAAACTCAGTAACTGTTTCACATCGAGAGCGCTGAATGTAAAAAGTGTAACGAGTGGTTAAATTCCTTGATATGAAGCCCATAGGTACAATAATTTCAGAAGGCAAACCAAAATAAACTAAAATGAAAATTATAACATCTATTTGAAAAGCAGTAGAAAACCAAACATTTTCTTTTCCACCTATAAATATCAAATATCTATCATTATATCAAAATTCCAGTTGTGACATATATTACTTCAGACAAGTATTTTAGTAGTTGAGCTCTCTTTCAGATATCTCTATTATATATGAGCTTTCATCTTTAAATTTTGCTTTTATTTTTTAATTTAAATATTTAATAAATTTTAATAAGTTAAAATTTTAAATTTTTTAATCAGCTCTTACTATTAAAGTGACATTTTCCATTGCAACCTCTTGATTTCATAAATTCATAATCCTATGAAGCCTTAAAGCTAACTTTTTATGTTTATTTTTTTTCCTGAAGTGCGTATATTATTAGAAAACACTCAGTTACAGTGAAATAGTCTCATTTACTCCAGTATGAGCTGTAGAAGAGGTTCCAACGCGATACAAGAGCAGACAGACTGGACCAAATCAAAGATGCCTCTCAGCCAGTACCCCTCCCCGTCAGAAAGCTGTTTGCCAGGTAATGTGATGTCTAAACATATGCAAGTGCACAGTAATGATTTCCTTGAAAACTCCCCCAACACCTGGCACTATATGGCTGAAAAGAACTCAAGTCAAAGATGTTGTCTATGTTTTTATAGCCTTCATTGTATTCTTCTCCCTAAAAACATTTAAGCACACTTAAACTGTCGACATTCACCATGTCCTATTGCATTGTATTGACTAAACTGGAAATTACAGCAAATGCCTTTCGCTTTTGGTTACTTCCCTATTCCAGAGAGTTCAAAAGGTTACCTTCATCTTCCCTTAGACCTTTATACCAATTAATCTTTCCAGGTGCAAGACGTTTTTTGTGCCTTGCTTAACGGAGTGTGTACCTTTATGTCAGTATTTACATGGCCAGCAGGAAGTACCTGGGTGCTGAATGAGAAGTTCCACCAGAAGAAGGCATGGCTGTTCTGAACATCTATGGTACCTAAATGTTTTTAAAAGACAATGTATGGTGGAAAAGACTCAACTGGCAAGACACTGTATAAATATCTGCCCGTCTCACAGGAACTGCCAAATCAGAGGCAAGTCATGACAGAAACTGCTGTTCTATTACAGAGAGGATTATAAGCATTAATTCACTCCAAATCAGGAAAAGCACGTTGCTCAGGATCAGCCGAACTTTTCTAATCCGGCTCACATCAGTTTCAGCTTCAGCACTTCAGACATGTTTTGCAGCATTAGGCATCCCATCAACATGCTCATAAACACATCACTCTGGAAGCTTTTTGGTTCAGCTGTATAGCTCTGACCCAGGCTGCTGGACAAGTGCCAGCGAATCATGACAAATAGAATGTATTGCCACAGTGAATGGTATTCAAGCATCCTCAACATATACATAAATGACTCTTTTCAAATCCCTTTACAAAATACAGCAAAATTTACTAGTGCTGTTGACGCAGATGAAGAAACTCTTCATGGCTGCTGAGGGACACAGGTGACATGGGGCCAGACGTGAATGTTTTAGTGTGGCAGTAATGATACATCTTCATGTTACATCTCTATCTTTCATAGAATCGAATCACAGACTATCTCAAGTTGGAAGGGAACCGTAATGATCATCAAATCCCTGCTCCTCACAGGACTACCTAAAAGCACATCGTATGACTAAGAGCATCGCCCAGACACTCCTCGACCTCTGACAGGCTTGCTGCTGTGACCACTTCCCAGGGCAGCCTGTTCCAGTGACCGACCACCTTCTTAGTGAAGAACCTTTTCCTAATGTCCAACCTGAACCTCCCCTGATGCAGCT
Organism: Microhierax caerulescens; assembly: GCA_035590215.1. Taxonomy (NCBI): domain Eukaryota; kingdom Metazoa; phylum Chordata; class Aves; order Falconiformes; family Falconidae; genus Microhierax; species Microhierax caerulescens. Next base: position 2,156,755 of record JAVJGJ010000001.1, read on the forward strand.
TCATTCCATTTCCTGGTGTCCTGTCGCTGGTCACCAGAGAGAGGAGATCAGCACCCCCCTCTCCCCTGCCCGCCTTGAGGAAGCTGTAGGCTGCAATGAGAAGAAATAGACTAGAAATAAGACTACAAACAACTCCCACAGCCAAAGGCAGCTGCTCTTTCTCTTTTTCTAGAAGCCACTGAACTCACCTGTGGTTGGATGTTTCCTTACAAGAAATCATTTCCCCCTAACCAAAGAGGAAAAGTAAGCGGTGGTCAGACCCAGACCTTACTATTACACATCACTTCAACTTCAGGGTTTAATTTATGGGGGAGCAAATCATCTTGCTCCAGCACAGTAGCTTGAGGGTATCAACATTTTCTTAAAAGGCTACGAAGCTTATTTCTATTTTCCAGTCTTTGCGATGGTTTTCCCCTCTTCCAGATCTCTCTATTGACACGCACTTCTTTTAAAATACGCAACATTAGCACACTTCTCCTAATCAGTTAAATATATTCACCTTTGGTTACAGGAACTAAAGAACAAGCGAAAGACTGAATTCTCTAGAAGCCCTTGGACAGGCTAAGGTAAATGCAATGCTTTGTCTATTGTATCTGAAAAAGGGAAAATTCCTACCTTTTCTTGCCTTTGAAATGCTCACAGTAGAAAAATATTCCCAATTCTGGCTAGCTGAGAAACCTATTCATTAAATCTTCATAAGATTGTAATAATTAGGTAAGATTTCATAATATACTAAATGTTATCCACCCATAAACTTAACATGCCCTCATGGAGAACTCTTGATTCTTCATAATATTACAGCAGCGTATGATTTTTGACACAATTTAAAAACTCAGACTGTCTGATATATTCTTGCTAGTATACTCAGAGCTTTGCCTGACATATTTATAAATTGTGATCAAAAGCATTTCAGCTACCTGAAAAGAAATTGAAAAAGGACTGGAAACTTGCCTGTTCAGCTGTGGAAGAAAAATCCATCTTTTTTTTTGTAAAAAGCCTCCTGCACAGATAAAATAGCTGGGGGTAGAAAACAATGTTTGTTTTTGGAGAAACTTCTTACTGATGAGCTGTCTCTCTTGATATTTAAACAGAACCCACTCAGATTTGACTGATGCAAATATTTGAAAATATTAACACATGCATTTAATTTTCTGCTGAGATCATTAGATGCATTTCTGAAATACAACATACTGCACAAGACATGTATAAGCAGCTCCATGTAATATTAGCAGCTCTTTAAGCCCTTAGAAGCAGGATTTTAGGAGTGCAGGCAGAAACCAGAATGTTTTATTAGAATAAAGCAAGCTAGTTGCAAGGTTGTATCGGTGTTGGTGGTGGCAGTGGGGGCTGTGGTTTTGGTTTTTTTTTTCTATTTTGCAATATCAATTTGAAGCACTTAAAAACACCAAAATTTCACAATTAGGTCACAGGGACTTAATTGTGGAAAGAAGCCAAATGAAGGCAAGTCAACACCACCAGATGAAATTTTAGAAGACGTAGTTTTGCTTTTTCTTTCTTTTTCCTTTCTGTTTTTATGCGGTTTTTTTATTCCTGATATTCTTAATTTTAGCTTAATTTAATTATTTGTAGCCTTCTGGTGTATTTTTCAGCTATGACTCCAGAACACGGAATACTATTCTGCTTGCATAACTATGGTGAACAGTCAGTATACTAAGTAGCCACTAAATCCATTATTAGCTTGATGTAGTCATGTCCAAGTCCTGTAAAGGTGGATCCACTTGCCTAAGGTATTAATTTTCATGGTATGAGATCAGTTTTGTTAGGGGTTTTGCTGTTTCTAGGTAGAGCTTCCTTTTCTTAAAAATCTATCTATTGAGATATATATATATATATATATATATATATAAAGGTTACTCGTTAATATATTGCTTTTTAGATCTGTGAAACAGTTGAAATTTCAAATGGTGTATTACAGTGGGTCGAAGTATATTTAACTGAAAACGCTGAGGGTCTCTTCACTGCCTTTGACAAGTGGTTATAGGCCCATCATTAGTAAAGCAGTATCTTCTATTAATCTTCCATATTTTGAAAATACAGTAGATGATATTCCAGTGGAAGACCCTCCGTGCTCTTCTGAACAAATACTTGCCGGACACTCTCAAGTTTACAGATTAAAATAAGTCAGACAGTCAACTTTTTAAATATCACTCACAAAATGTTACTTCAAGTTGGTGGCACTCTTTCAGGCGTGGGACACATCTATCATTTGCATTTCATTGACCTTGAAGCTTACTGGTTAAAGATGAAACTTCACCGATTCAAAGCAAGCTGTTTAAAACTTTAAACTAGATTATATCTTTTTTTTAAAAAAAATATGTTTCAATTTTTAATTTCCTACTGTTCTTCTTCCATTGAGAAAGCACTGTGTGAACCCAAAGGCATTTTCACATCTAGCTTTCATGCTTTTTGTTGCTACATGGTAGTGACCGCTAGATCAGCAAATAGAAAATTGCCTTTGAGAGATTTCTTTAAGGATGTTACAAGCATGAACTTCATTCTTTTTAAGTAGGTTCTTAAATAAATGCCTCAAAACGAAGTCAACTATTGATCCAATTCTTTGAATAAAAAGTTCTCCCCATTTGACAACAGGATTTACTACTGAAGACAAAATGTACATTAATCTTTCTAGTTTATTGTCTCCAGTTGACAAAGGTAGAATTACAGAGTTGCTGCACAAAGAGAGATTTGTGCCCTCTGTTTGAGATGACAAATCTACATAAATTCATTGGCTGTCCTAGGATAAAAGCAATCTTTACATCTCTACATCTTGTCACCTGAAGAGAAGTAAGGATATAAGTTATGCTTTATTGCCTAGTAATATTGTTGAATAACTGTCTATTCTCTGAGCACATTTGGGATTTCCTTGTTTGTTTATTGAAGTGCTGTATTCCCCCCCCCCCCCTCCGGAAGCAAAAAAGAATGTCTATTTACTGTCAGGGTAGGAGGGTGGGAATTTCACCCAGGAAACAACAACCAACCAACCAACACCCCCCACCAGAGCATCTGGAAGAGTTGGTACCAACTTTACTGATTTTACGCTTCTGCCTTCTACCGCTGGGACATCTAATTCGAACCCTAATTTCTAAAGGGAGCAGGATGGGAGAGAAGACAGGAATGTCAATATTCTGTCTGTCACGTGTGTGTACAGCGGGATAAAAACAGCCGCTGTGGGACAGAAAGGTGGTTTGTTGGTTTTTGTTGGTTTTTTGTTTTGTTTTTTTTTTTTTTTCCCCACTGACAGCTGCAGGGAGAGGCTGAGCTAGGACGGACGCTGCAGGCACAGGGGAAGGGACCCATGACACGTATACAGTGGGTAAATATCACTCACAGTTCAGAGACCTTTGATATTTAGTCTATACCACTGTATGTGGA
>JAVJGJ010000001.1:2166667-2219031 GCA_035590215.1 Microhierax caerulescens
GGGGAGGGCAGGCAGCCAGCGAGGAGTGAGCTTGTGTTTATCCACTTTCAGAGCAAGTGGAGTGAGGAAGAAAGAGGGATGAAGCTTGTGCTAATTGACAGTGGCCAGTGCCTCTAGGTCGCAGCAAGAGTGAAGCTTGTTGAAGTTTGGACTGAAATACCTCCAGCTCAGCTCTTGAGAGATGGTATTTTGGCAGCTACTTTCACTTTGTGTTAGACTGGCCATTATATGTACAATTTCAGATGAAAGCATTTGAACTGTTAACAAAATTATCTGAAATTGCACTGATTTATGCAGTGACAACCAGCTAATATTATGAGTGATAAAACCCATTTAAGCACTGTTCCCGCAGACACTACTCACGTGTTTAATCTGATGACGAGTCCTGCTTGTATTTTTAGGACTACAACTTGACATAACAAGAGGTATGAAGCATAAGCTTTTAACGGGAGCAAAGTCTGTTTAATACTTTTCTCCTTGGAAACTAAAAACTTGAATTTTGGTGGGCCTCTGGCAAAGCGTCATACCTCAGCAAGTGCACATAGTACTGTTTCAGTTATATGCTAACACCTGTAAATCATCAGAGTATAACTTGTTCTTGGGCAGCAGAGATTGCTAGACCTACTTTTATGTTACACTGAAATAAAAAACCACACTCGAGGAACATACAAGTCTTGCCAAGGTAATTTTTAAGTATTTCTGTTAGCTGCAGTGAAGGGGATAAAATACAGGGATGAGAATCAAAATGGACTAGACGATGGTCTAAGGGGAAATCGAGCTTTGGAGAGAAGATGTGATAGTTAATACATTCGTTATTTTTTATTTTATTTTAATATATTATATTTCAGTAAATATGCTTCTAATTTAGGGTATGGCACAGGATAGCCTGTGAATTTGATGCCATGGCTAAGAAGGTACTGTCCAATGACTTAAAAGCTCCTATTAATTTAATTGGATTTTTAGCTGCGTTTCAGATTAAACTGCACATGTTTTCCTAGTCCATTGCCGTAGGAAGTAAAATATGTGCCTTTGCAAATGCAAGACTAATTAATTTTGCTTCACTTTGTGGAAGATTTATTGTGGCTTATGTGTCCCCAGGAAAAGGAATTGTGGTTTGTTGTAAAGTGCTCTAGAATGGAGATTTTATTATTTTTTTTTCTTTTTTAATAAAGAATGACTACTTAAGGCTTATTTCAGTGAAAGCTAGGATTAGCGACACTAATGCACAGGTAGAATAAGGGTTAGGTTTTACCACCAGTCCTTAGACTCACTACTAAATACTTGTAACTTAGTATTTGCTCAGATACGCTCTTTGATTTCTCATGCAAAAAATGGGGAAGGAACTACAAAAAATGAGAGGAGGCTGCATTGGACTGATTGGAAAATGAGTAACAGCTGTTACAACAATCAAGGGGGATGGCAAGTAGTTACTCTTTAGTAGGAACCAAAGGAGTGAGGATTGGATTTAACATAAAGGAGAAAAAGGGGTGATGAGAAGTGAGAACAGCTACAGAAGGCTTTAAAATACTGTCTTGTCAGAAGTTTCTGGGACAAAAAGGTTAGTCAACAAGGGGGGGAAATGATGTTTATATATATATGTGTGTATATATATATATATATATATATATAAATGAAAAAAAAGCCTTACTTCTTTTTCTTGGTTAGAAGTATGAAGTTGGTTTATGAAGTTTCTCTCTTGAAGAGCTTGTAATGTGCTGTAGGGGATATGGAGGGAGTGAATCTCGGCATACAAATTCTTTGGGTTTAAGCCAAATGGGGAAGAGCTGTTCTCTATATGCAGAGTTTACTTCATGCTGTGTGGACTCATGTTCTTGGGGGACAGGAAGAGCTTTCAGCAATTTCTAAAATCTTCTGCCTTTCTTTCCTTTTAATAGAGACTCATCCTACTGACTTTTTCTCTGTCTTTGTTTTCTTTACTTATGTGATTGAAGAACATGAGGATCTGAAGATAAAATTGACCTAAACTGAAAACTCCCTGAACCAGTAGAATTGACTGGGGCTGTGATCACACTCAATTTCACACTGCTACTTGTGTCATGTAGAGTAATACTGTGAAGGATTCTGTCAATTTTTGGTTCAGCTGCTAGTTGTCATAATAGTAAAGAATCACAGAGAGAGCCACTATCGTCAGTCAGTGAATGAGAAACTTTATTAGAGAAAGGAAAACTGATACTTTTTCTGAAGCTTTCTTTTTTTTTCCTCATTATAAAGCTTCACATAGAATCTTTTCATTTCCTGACTGAATATCTGCAGCTGATTTTCAAAAACTGTACATGACATTTGAAGCCTTGGTTCCATACATATTTTTCCTGTTGGAAATTGTTAAATTGTTCCAACTCTTCGGCTGTTCATTTCTACTCTCTAACAGCCTTCTCAGCTGAATTATTTAGAGGGCTACACACACAACCAATCTAAACTGAGTAATTCTGTGGTGCCAGGGGGAAAAAAACCCAACACCAAAACAAAACCCCCAAGATTTCTTTAACCATATTGAGTCACCACGCTGCCCCCAAATAGTTTTGCTGGTGCAAATGTGGGTGCAGAGTCAGGCCAGGATTTCCTCCTGGGAGGGAAGAGGAGGTGGGATCAGCTTTAGCCAACATTGCCACGAGAAGGATTTGTAGAACTTCTGCCTTATGCTTGAATATCACCTATACTCTGTAGTTAGAAGGTTTTGTGATGATTTCCTTATCATCTTTAATCTTCTGTGTTCTGCCATAACAACATAACAGCTTGTAATGGGCATAAGATTCCACTGTTTGTCAAGATATGTGCACTTGGGTGTGCAGCATATCTAACAAAACGTGTAAGAATACTTGTTGCTATTTAGGACTTAAGAAAATTTAAAGGACTTAAGACTTTAAGCTTACTCATGTTTCTAATTTTTGTTTGTTTGTTTGTTTTTCACTAACTCATGCAACATTCTGCCATCTATTCTTCACGGGTAATTTATTGGCTTTCAGATCACACACTGAAGATCCTATTTTCTATTTATGTATTAATAACTCCTGGTATAGCATAAGTAGTGTGCAGCTATTTATTGTGAATAATTCTTTGCTAAGGAAACCTTCTATTGCTGCTTTTCCTTAGTCAACTACAATGACTGTCTCCACCCACCCAGCAAGTCTTCCTTTTTTGCTCTTCTGTTTTGTCTCCTCTGTTTCTCTGGTGTGACTGTGTTTCTGCTGTCATTGTAGTTACCTGCATTTACAACTACTCGTTGAGTTCACTGTGCTCAACCCTGAGCGCTGTATCCTGAGCTTTGTGAGCACCTGTCCTTTCCTTTCAGTCTTTGGCTGTCTCATTGCCCTTCACCTCCCCACAGAAATGCTGCAAAGTTGATACTTCAGAAGCCAAGTCTGAGTCTCAGACAATCCTCTTTGTGAATAACCTGTAAGCCTGGAAAAAGATCTGTTGTGAAATCTGGGTATCAGCCCTTCTTTTTTATCTTTCTTGTAGAAAGGGGAAAGCACAAGGAAAAGATGAGGTAACCAGATGGTATTTTTAAGAATAAAAATAACGGTCTATTGCCCAAAATTACACCTTCGTTAGTGCAGATGTTATGATCCACTTAAGAGTGCTCAGCGGTCACACCTGCTCAGAGTAACACAAGGAGCGTATTGCTTGGGCTTTTCCGAAAGCCAGGTTGAAGCCAGTGAAGGGGAGGTGTTCACTGGGTGAGCTGACAAGCTTTTCACGCAGCTAAGAGCCACACACTGGGTACGTAGCTATAAGGCTCGATTTTGTCACTCTTGTGGTAATCCATCTCAATCTTGCTTTAGGGAGGCCACTTCTAAGTTTAATGTCACTTTACTTTTCAGTGAATACCTTGTTTCGATTCAGTTTCTTCACTGCAGTGAAGATAGCCTCACTTACTACATGGCAGCATTTTTGAAATGCCTATTGTGTTCGTAAAATACTTTCAGTGACAAAACATGCACAGTAAAATGTAAGCTTTAGAAAATAATATTGCTCGCTGAACTGCCAGTACGTTCAGCCTCAGTAAAACAAAAGACACTGCTGAAGTGATCCTACATTTCCCTAACACCCCTTCGGTACTCCAAGATGATGAATGAATGCCTCTATATTTAAAGCCTGCTGAGTCTAGACTCTGAGGGGACCCGTGGCAGAAGTCTAAATGTCAGTAGGAATTTTTTTCTTTAAATGCCCTCGATAACCTCAGTAGAAATGTTGCTTCATGGGGAGAAAAATGCATCTCGTAAGCAAGATACTTCAGGAATTATGCATTCAGACCACTAGCGTGAACTTCATTTTTACAAAACATAATTATTATTATAGAATTATACCTGCAGCTCCTTGAAATCAAGAATCATTATGTTATCTAATATAATTTTTGCAAGGAGATACAAGGACAGCATGTGACACTCTGCAAAGTAAAAATTGTACTTACTTTGTTCTCTGCGATTTTGCTACTGCAGCTTGCTCTCTGTTCCTCAGAACTGTGACAGATTCTACCAAATATACTGCATATTGTCAATACAACAGTGATAGGTCCTCTATATTAATATTAATATAAATATTTTATTGTTAGCACTGCTGTGGAAATAGCTAAACACAAGTATTTTTTCATTATAATTTTAGATCACTGATAACTTAAAGGTTTACATAATTTGAGGGTTGTCAAACATACGTACTTTGACTCTGGCTATGCCTGCTGATGGAAAAACTGTTGAAAACATCCTTTTCTTCACAGTTAATGCATTATCATATGCCCTGCTCTTTTCAGTTTCTTTCGCAGAACTACTCTTCATGAAACCATCTCTAGCTAAAAGAAACAACACATTTACTCCAGATCACATTTACTTCTCTTCTAATAGTAGCTCATAATTAAACCAAAACAAACCCGAGGCGGGGGGGGGGGGGGGGAAGGCCATTGATCTCTTAAAAAATTGGTTTTGTCTGTATGTAAGTATTTTATTAGCATATTGGACCTGAAATCCACTATGAAAATGCTGAATACTAAACTACATCAGACTGGAAGCTAAAATTTTAGTTTTCTGCTGGACCAGTATTTTTTCTTGGTTATTTTAATCTTGTCGACTTCTATTTTTTACCGTTTTTATCTGAAGTTATTCAAATGGAATTAAATAAAAGCCTTAAAGATGTTCTTTAAGTGGAAGATTGCTAGAGATTTAATGCTTTCTTGTTGAAATTCACATGAGCTTTTCTGTACATTTTTGTAAACTGTAATGTTTTTGTAAACTCGACTCCTAGTTGAACTGTATTAATTTAAAAATTAGCAACTGTGCAATACATCAGTTTCTTTCACATAAAAACACTGGTTTTGAAACAAAAATCTACTATTTCTAATTTTGTGGTTTACAAAATGGACATTCTTCAATTCTACTTATATATTTTGTATCACTTGTCAGTTTCAAGCTGTTTTAATAGGACCCAGTCTTGCTAATATTCATGCATATTCAAGCTAGAGTTAAAAACATACGAATGAGAGTGTGCATAAAATAACTTCCAGTGCTGTAGCTCCAATCTAAATCTAAAAATACATAACTTTTCAGACATCTGAAAAATCAGGTATTTGAAAAAAATGGCATGATGCTAATACTTGTTTTCTTTTACATAGTACATTCTCACCTCCTTTGATAGTACCCATAATTTTGCTGTTAAAACTAAGATTATCATGTGGTTCCTTTGCGTTGCAAAATATTTCTTACGACGCATTTGAAGAAATTTAGTTTTAAATCCTTCGTATTTATTTCTGGCTTTGAGTCTTACCATGTCCATGCAGAATCACAGAAATGCTTGAGTTGGAAGGGACTTTAAGGGCCATCTAGCCCCAACCCCCCCACCATGGGGCAGGGGCACCTTCCACTAGACCAGGTTGCTCCCAGCCCCATCCAGCCTGGCCTGGAACACTGCCAGGGATGGGGCATCCACAGCTTCTCTGGGCAGCCTGTGCCAGTGCCTCACCACCCTCACAGGGAAGAATTTCTTCCCAATATCTAGTAGAAATCTACCCATTTTCAGTTTAAAAATTGTAATTTGTTCTGTATCTGCAAGTAAATGAGGCAAACGTTTTGAAAATATTAGCTGGCAAATTGGAAGAAAGTGGAAATTGCTCTCTACCTGAAGATCCTTTATATAAAGAGCAACTTGTAAAAAAGTAATACTCTGGTTTTCCATTGAGAGTTAGCTCAAAGGTGTGCACTACCGAGTACATAATATAACCTGCTGAATACTAAAGGGTTATATCTCCATTCTTTGCAACTAGAAAAAATATAAAATATATGTGAGAACTTAAAATGCAGGAATAGCTGGTAAAACACTTAACTGAATTTCCTCATTTGTTAGCATGTGTATTCTTAAATACTGAAGAACTCATTATTCTTATAAAATAACTTTGATACCTTAGCCTTGTCTGGTTTTTGTGAAGCGTATCTAGGTCCGATTTGGATATAAGTTCAAAACCTTTGTACAGTTTCAAGGTGATAAGTACATTGAAACCTGTTCTTTTGACTCAGTTGTGATTGTCTTATTGTCCCATTTGTCCTCCATATTTTAATTCCCTATAATAAAGTTGGTAAAATTTCCAAGTAAATAATTTATAATAGTCTTTGCATTAGTGAAGGATCTCTTTTTTTTTTTTTTTACTTTTATTTGAAATAATTTTCTGATTTATTTTTACAGTCAACTTAGCAGAAATTAGTGTATTAATTTCTTATTACTTCATTTAATTTTGCATTTACATTAACATTAAATCTTCATGCTTTAAAGTACATGTGGAGCTGATGAGAAACTTAATACTGTCAGTGAATTCCAGATTCAACTGATTTTATTTCCAGTGCACTTTTTTTTTTTCTTTTAATTATCTTTTGGACAGAATGTGAAAAGCTCTGGAAAAAGTTTTATCGTTACTTAATTTTCTTGCCATTGTTTGATTATCTGATATACAGGAGGCCAGTGGAAGCCTCATTCTCTTTTACTGTGGATTAAAAGAGCTAAATATAACCTTTGTCACTGGCTCTGGAGAGCTCTTATACAAAGTAATATTCTACTAAATTGAAAGCTTCTCATAGTCAATAATCACTTTATGTAATAGGCATATATCTTATCTCCTAGTTCAATTATCATATAAAGGTGCTTTATTGGGAGGAATTTGCTTAGGTAGGCCGGTTATTTGGTTGAAATCCAGCAATGTGGTGAATTAATTTTTTGATAGCCACGTGAAAAGCTTGTAGACTGTAGTGACTGGCTCTGTAGTCCTTTCAGTCTGTCGTTGATACTTACCCCATGGATTAATGGTAAAAGCATTACTCTGCTGGTTTGGGAAGCTAATTTAACCTGCCTTACAATCAGAATGGCTAACCTAAACGGGGCCTCTTGTTTGCTAGGTGCCCTTTATCTCTTTATAGTGTCACTTTTAGTGCTGATTTATAACATATTTTTCTTCCTGTTTGTCTTTGCTGTCTGACGCTACGCTGAAGTCAATGTACAAATGAGCTGAAGATGCTCTTTCCTAATAAATACGTTCTTGTCACTGGCTGCCTTGGCTGTGTATGCTAGGTATGGCAGGTATGGTCAGGCACGCAATTTAATTCAGGGAACTTTTAACAGAACGATCTAGTCTGCCTGGTTAGAGCAGTTCAGCTCTCTGTGCTTCATGGAGAAACTGCCTTTTGAGGTATGGTCAGAGGACGCCGTGCTCGTCGAGGGGCTGCGGGGAGCTGGTCAGTAGAAAATGCCGGGTGTACAGTGCGCTGGGTGAAATCTCACATCTCTGTAGGGCTTGAAAGGCTGAAGCAGGGCCGTAAGTTCAAAGTATCTCTTCATTCAGGAGCCAGGAATCTGGACTTCTTTTTATGGGAGTAAACACCTGAGTGAGAGGAACGTCCTCCCTTTAGAAGGACAGCAGCAGCAATTGCAGGCAGCTCTTCGTGCTTATGGCAGTTGCACAGGCAGGGAGAACACAAATTCTTCGGTCTGCCATCGTTTGAAGGGACTTCAGTTAATAACTCCTGTGTCCTACAGAAACAGCAGGTCAGTTTATTACTGTGCAACACGTAGTTCTGAGAGAAGTGGAAATAACTAAAGAACATTACTCTGAAATGCAGTGAGTTTTAGAGGAGGTCTTGAGTGTGCCAGTATATTTCTTTTGGTTTTTTTTTTTTTTGTTTTTTTTTTTTTTTTTTTTTTTCCATTGCATAGTTACTGGGTAAACAGATTAAAACCTGTGAGCAGGAACTAGAATCTGGGTCTCAACGCAGTAAAGTTTTAAAGCTGCTGATTGCTAAGGTCGTAGATGCACAGACATTCAGTGTCAGAAGTGGATATAAAAGATCTGGCATTTAGGCATTGTTAGCGAATGTCAGCTATTGTAGGTGGAGAATGAATAGCTTTAGAAGTAAAAGTTTACTGAAGTATATAAGCCACCTTCCTCCTATCACAATATTCTTATGTGCTTTACAAAAGCAGAATGTCTTTTTTTTATTGAATGTGTTAGAGAGTGTCACAGTTACAATTTCAGCTAGCAGAGAACTTGAATGGAATTTCAGGATTCAAACTATGTAGATCAGGTAACTGTATTGTACCAGATAAAACATTGGGGAAAGATTTCTCTACTGTTTTACTGTCAAGTGATAATGTTTAGTAATTTGCTAACAAAAAGAAAATTAAGACTGTGTTTGGGAGCCTGTACAGTGGCAGTCTTAGCAAAAGTTTCCAGGATTTTCTTAGGTTTCCTTAGCAAAGGATTCCACAAAATCACTTTAAAGAAAAAAAGTTGAAAAGAAGGTATGTCTAAACTCCATACTGTTAATATGTGTCTGCCCTATTAATGAATACCTTCTGTATTTCGAAAATGTATAGATGGGGGTGAAAATATATCTCCAGTTAACTCTCAGTCATGGCGCATACAGTAGTGTCTTACCTGATTTAATATGACCATTTGTTCTGTTACCGCTCATATATTTTTATTAATCTTTAAAGTCTTCAGATCTTAAAAGCTCCTTGGCTTTCTGCATCTGTATACTGATTTTTCTTGTAGTGCCAATATAGTTGTTCTCAATATTATCCCAGTGATGAACAGATTAAATTAAATGGCCAGCTGTTGTCTTCTGTATATTTTTCCTTATTTAATATTCTTATGAATATTCATATAACTCCTAGATTCATTCTTTATCCAACTGTTTAACCTGAAACTACAGAATTCCTTAGTTCTCTAAAAACTTATTTGTAATTGTTATTTGATGAGAGAGGTGGTATGGCTAAAGATTGGAATGCTAATTGTGCTGCATTTCTTTGTGGTATAAAAATCTAGACATTTCTATATGCTTAAGCTTCAAATATAAGGTGAGATGATCCAATTACCAAAACAAGAAAGAGGTTCAGCTTGTAAGCCCTAACAAAAATGCTAAGTACTGTTTATTTTTCTTTGTAACAATAACAGGCTGAATGCTGCTTTTAAGATGAACAAGTGTAGTCTTCATAAAATTCATCTGTCATGCTACAGCTGACTGTGTGTAAAGTAAAATGATGACTTCCATTTGTGTAGGGTATTGTGTATTAAAGAAGGCTTTTGAGGCATCACTATGCTATAACCAGAATGATTAGTATTCGTAAGGGCAGTGGAATCAAATTTGGAAGTCTAGAAAAGGGTTAGTGTTTCAGATCATGCTTTTTTCTTACGTGAACATTACTCTTTGCATAAGGGTTTAGTTAAGCGGTATTAAAAACTTATATATAATTATATATATTATTTGTAATTATATATATATAACATAAATAATTAAATATATTCAAAAATACCCTGAAGCACAGACAGCCTTAAAGTGTTGCCACCAGAAGTGTGCCAGCCAGTTTACTAGAAGCTAATGTATGTTTTACAAATGATGAGTGAGGACTGAAGATACAGTGACTATCGCTTATAATCAGTAAAAGGATCAAATACAAAGTGTCCTGGATATTAATGAGACTATTTACTATCCAAAGCTCCCTGCTTCACTTATTCTGAAAGGTGGCTTTTTCAGGAGCATTTTGAGAGTTGTCCCTATGTACTTCTGCTTCTGTCATGGGTTAATTGTGAAATTTAATAAACAGAGAATGTAAGTAAAATTCTGTTGCGCTCTGTGAGGAAAACATCCAGTCTGTTGTAGGGTGGAATCCAAGTAACAGACCTGTAGTTATGGGAAATGCTGATGTATTTGTAGGCACCTACTTTGGAATAGCCAGTGTATGTCCATGTGGAAAATCCACCATTATATTAAGCTCATCTTTCACAAAAATTTGTACCTGGTGTAACTATTTGCAGTAAATAACTCTGAGGACATGAGGACCTAGAGCAAGAAAGTTTGTTGTTTCAATTGTATCTAAAAATATTTTACAGTTCCATGTGTGGTGTTCAAGTGCCTAAATATAATAATATGTAATATTAATAGTTATAATTAATAATGCATATTATTGTGTAGTTGGCATTTTGCACTTAAAATAGTTGAACATAGGCAATTATTTTTCTGAAAAGGTACATTAGGATTGTTAGGTCAGGATTACGATATGGCACTTAAGCCTCAACCTGTTTTGCCACTTTGTAAAAGTATCCTAATAGCATTTATTGTGGATTTCTAATTTATTAGCAGAATCCCCAGTGATGTTGGTATGTGCATATAATTTTATTGTTTGGATGCAATCTACTCACAGTACCTCTGTAAACTGGTATATGGTAAATACCTGCTTTATCTAGCGTCGTGCGTATCATTTGGGGATCCTGTTCAGTACAGTGGTCTACAGCTCAGCACATCTCAAGGAAATTACAAGCTGGGGCAGAAGAAGAAAGGACTGCAGTTTCACTTGTTAGGTTTTATGGTTCTAGGACAACATATCTACATTCCATTGTGTGCATCAGAGGTGAGCTTGAGCGTGTACTGCAGAACTTCAAGACTAAAAATGTGCACTAACTTGGTAATACAGGTGTACTAGAGGATCAGCCTGTCCTTACACAGCTGGTAATGCTAAAAGAGCAGGAAGACTGGAGAAGGAAAACCTCGATGGATACCACTGACTCTCAAAGTGGTTTTGGGTGGGGAAATTGACTGAAAATTTAGTGGTTTTGACTCAAGCATGTAGAATGAAACAAGGCTGGAGCATGCCGTTGTTTCAACAGAGCTGAAAACTCAACGTCTGAAGAACGTGTTGCTGGATGATTATTATATTTCTTTTTAATCCAGCCTAGAGAAGAGGCTCAGATCCCAACAAAGGGGAGCTAGACACAGCCTTCCAATACCTGAAAGGCAATTATAAAGAAAATGGAGGCACTCTCCTGATGACGATACATAGTTATAGGAGAAAGCAACAGGTACCTAGTGCTTCAGGAAAAATTCTGTCTGGATGCAAGGCCATGAGAACTAATTTGGTAATAGGTTGTCCAGAGAATAGGTGGATCCTCCTTACTGGATTTGAAATCCAAGACTCTGCTCTGACCTTGATAGGACTCTGGATAACCTAGTCTAGGTTCTGCTTCAACAGAAGGTTGCACCAGATGATCTTCAGAGATCCTGTCCAACACCAGATATTCTGGGATTCAAGACTGCAGTGAAAGCCAAATGTGTTCCTTCCATATTTCTGCCTAAAGTGAATGAGGAAATTCCCTCCTTTCCATAAAACAGAGAAAACACTGAACAGTAGCAAAGTGTTGAATATTTTCTTTGCTTTTTGCAGTAATTCTTTGACAAATCTAGATGTGACACAATGTTTGATCGTGGTGAACTCTTAAAATAGATGTTGTGTGTGTCGATAGTTATGCAGTCTATGTCAGTATCCTATCACATATGCTTTATCATTATTTGGATACTCTTTATATGAGTATATTGAGGAAGGGAGACAACCTTGATCACGTCATGTCCAGTTGCAGAACACGAAGTGGAAACAGCAGATAGGTTTATAATCGGGTATTTTCTTATCCATAGAGTGAACTGTATATATTTATTTTAACTTATATCTGTGTTGTGGTTTACCCCCACCCAGCACCCAAGCACTGTGCAGCCACCCACTCGTTCCCTGCCCCCCACAGAGGAAGGAATGTAAAACTGAAGGGTTGAGATAAGAACAATGTAATAATTAAAATAAAATACAAAAATATAATAATTTTAATGGAAAGGAGGAAGAGGTGGAAAGGAACAAAATCCAAAGGGAAGGGAGAAAAGTAAACAAGTGATGTGTAATATGGTTACTCACCACCTGCTGACCGATGCCCAGCCAGTCCATAAGCGAGTATCGGCGGGCCTGGCCAATCCATGCCCCTCCCCCCACCATGTATATACCGAGCATGATGTCCTATGGTATAGAATACCTCTTTGGCCAGTCTGGATCAGCTGGCCTGGCTGTGCCCCCTCCCAATTTCCCGTGCCCCTCCAGCCCTCTCGCTGGTGGGGCCTGAGGAACTGGAAGGTCCTTGACTTAGTATAAACATGACCCAGCAGCAACCAAAACCATCAGTGTGTTATCAACGTTGTTCTCACACCAGATCCAAACAACAGCACTGCACCAGCTACTAGGGAGAAAATTAACTCTGTCCCAGCTGAAACCAGGACAATCTGGAAGAATTAAGCAACTGCATGTAGTGACTCAGAGTCAGTTTATATAACATTGGGTCCAGGGCTGAGTGGTAACTCTCAGTGTAAAAGAAATGTATTCTGTATAGTTGTAAAGAGTACTGTTTACACAGTGTAGTACTCTAAGGAAAGAGCAAGGTCCCCAAGCAGACTGGTGTGTACTCATGTTCCTGTGACACAAGAAAAACATGATTTTTGGGGGGTGGGTGGGTTGGTTTGTTTTGAGTAGCTCTGAGTTGTGGTTTTGTGAGTGGGTTGTAGCATTTGGGGGAGTTGTGTTTGGGGTTCTTTGGTTGGTGGTTGTTGTGAAAAAGTGTCTGAGGATGTTTGAAGTTGAAGGTACTGCAGAGACTGGCAGGATTCCATCTTGCACTGGCTGCTGAGGGTGGTGTGGGCTGTGCTTGGTGTGGTGTGCATAGTCACTGTCTGTCTACAGCGGACTTGGGAGGAGTCTTTGTAGTGGTGACTGCATTTCCTCTTAGAAGAGGCTAGAATGACTGGATTACCCTAAAATGAACTCTATATGAATATGAAGGTCATTTTCCCACAACGTATCGTCACAGCAGGCTTTTCCTTTGGCATCCTAAAATTCAAATGTACTAAAAATGTTACAGGTGCATGTTGCATGTTGTGGGAAGTAAACCCGGACTACCTGTTGAGGTCCAAGCGGTGTGAAGCTATGTGTGAACATCTGAAGAATTAGAGTAGGCCTGGCAAGCTAGTTGTAGAGATGGTTTTGGGTTTGGTGTTTTGGGTTTTTTTGGTGGTGGTTGTTTTTTTTTTTGTTTGGTTGGGTTTTTTTGTTTTTGTTCTTTTTTTTTTTAAGAAACAGTGTGTGTCTTTGCAAGGAATTAAAAATGAACACGCTGATGAAACAGGCAAAAGATGGCTTCAAAATTCTTGCTAGAATTAATCAAAGATCTTTTAAAGATCAGTACATTTATCTTTTAGGGGTTCAGATGATCTGTAATTCAATTTCCTTTCATCTGGTCTTTATTTCTTTTAATAAATAGTTCTTCTGAATTGGGGCACTTGGTTTTCTTTGTTTTCAGCCTCTGGAGAACTAGTGAAAGTGTGATTTATCCACTGTTTCTTGAATGGGTTAACTTAGGATGTGATAATGCATGATCATGTTCAGATACATTATATGAGAAGGTATGGTCCTTTCATGTCCTTCCTCTGAAAATATTACCAAGTGGTTGACTGATATTTTTAATGCATCTGCTGGTTATTTCTTATGTAAATGTTCTAGATCATCTTATATTAAGAAAAGCTTAAATATTTACTAGCCATGTTAAACTTGCAGCCTAGTACAGCAGTGTTATATATATGTATGCTTGTATGTGTGTATATATATATACACACACGCTAGAACTAAAGCTACTATATACAGTTTTATATAATTTGTGATTATTCCTAAAAGATGTCAACAGTTTCTGCAAGCAGTCAAAACTAGTAAAATCATGCCATATGCTTTCAACAGCCTGTTCATAAATTCTGCCATTGAGACCCTTTAGTCAGTAACAAGTGATATACTTCATGAACATATAATCAATGAGCACTGAATGGTCCTTGCATAAAGCCAACTTGAGTGATTCATGTGAAAAACCACCACTGTATGTGCCGGCGTCAGAAGTCAGTTTTCTTCTGCTGCCTCTTACAATTTATTATCGTATATCTATAAAGCAGAGTGGAGGGATCCGATGTCTTTTGTCTGATACCATGCAGCTTTGCTGGTCAAATTCAGGAGGATGATACTATAATTTATTTCTGACAGAAACATCCTGAGGGTGCACACTTAATCCATCGCAGTGAGAAATTGGAGTAACTTTTTCCTGAGAGATTGTAGTCAGTATGGTCTGCATTAATGTTCCGTAGTTCCTCCTTTTCTATGTCTTCGGCAACTCAGATGTCAGGTTTTTGACAGAGCTGTGTATTATGGTCATTGGAGGAAAGCCTGAAGAGGATAGGCTGCTCATCCAGTCCTGATTGACTTAGCAATTAAGAAGAAAAAAAATCGTTCTTGAATAAATGAGGTAAATGCTTAGCTATGGTGGGATCCAAATTAATGGTAATTTCCCAGCTAGTTATTTAAAAGAAGGCGGTTGTAAATCTTCTGCTGTTTAGTGGTTGATAGTGTTATAACTTGTAGAGGAAGTTGGTTTATAGGAAGGGTTGCTTATCTGGGGTAAAATAGAACCCCAAAAAAGTTAATTATGCACGAGAAGTATTTTTTAAAAACAAATAACCCTGAAACCCCAGAGAACAGTTTGAAAATATCCTTCTGAAGATACAGGTTTTATGTTTCCAAAGAAGGATGTATCTTATGAAAAGGGAAACGAATCTGACCCCGCTAGCTGTGGACATGCATTGATTTATTTAGCGATGGAAAATAATTGAAAATTGTGTTTAAACAATACTGTTTGAAATACAAAATAAGAACATAGCTTGGCAAATGCACGTGTGACTTGCCTCAATGATTTTACTGATCTTGGTTGGAATTCTGTAAAGCTTATCTGCTTGGTTATCTTTTCCTTTTAAACGCAGAAATTAGAAAAATGTGTAGTGTTGTGTTTGAGGGTAGTTGTTGCTGGTTTTATTTTTTAAGCAAACAGGAGAAATTCTACAAATACATCAGGAGCAATCTAGACTGGCAGGCAGATCTGAAGGGCTACTTCAAAGTTGATTGAAACGCTACCTTTGAAGAGTAACAGATAGTTACTGTTTATCTGTAACATACAGGGCTTGAAATGAGAAACTAGTGATACTTTTACATAATTCTGTGTTTAAATATAAGGATGTTCTATAAAAAACCAAAAAACAAAAAAAACCCACAACCTTGCAACAGTACTGAAGAGACTACTTAATAAATCAGTTAATATAATAATTCTTTGGAATTGCTAATGAGATGTTTGCAGATAACTGTGTGCGGAATTACTGCTTGATGAATCACCCACATAGAACTCTATATAGGACTTAGCACCTGCAGTTTGTCCCACTGAATGTGGTGGTGGCTTCTAGCATCACAGATAAAAGCAGAACATGAATATTTATAGAATAATCAGACACTTGTACAAAAGCTTTTTGATTATTAGCTTACTCTTACATGCAGAAGTTCTCTGAGAACTCTAAAACTTGCTCTCAGTTAAACTGCTCGGGTGTCTGGTAGCCTGCACTGGAAAAAACAGTTTAAACTTTGGCATGTGCTAACAGTACTTGTGCTTCCTAACTTGGAAATTGCCAAGGATGTGACTGTACTGACCTGGGTATCAGTTTAGTCATTAGTGATCGCTAATAGCTTTTTTGTTATTACTGCTCATAATGTCACGTGCCAGGATTTCAGGAAAAATTATTAAATGCGTGGCCAAAATTCTAGCCCCACTGAATTCCACAGGAAAATTCATAATAACGTCTTTGAAGTTGGACTCACGTATTAACTGTTTGGTTTTCGGTTTTGTTTTTGTTTTTGTTTTTTTTTCTCATATCTATTGTACTTTCACAAAGAATTCTCAAAATATGAAGATAGAAAATGCTGTAGTTACATAATGGACTTAATGTGGAACACAGCTGGACTATTTTGATCTATTCATATTTAAGTTACAGCTGACTGCTAAATTGTAGGATGTTTGACTGTGGTAAGCTAAGTGGCAGTTACAGTGAATAATATGCCTCTATCCTCCAAATTCTCATAGTTTCCTTCATCCTCTCTAGTTCTTCCTTTCCTTCCTTCCTTCCTCTTTCTTTACCAGAGGGTTGGCTTGCTCAAACAAATGACAATAATGTTAGGACAAATCAAAGGAAATAATATTGTCTGTTCATTAAATAATGTCAATCCAGACATCTGGGATAATTTTTCATGCTTGCAGGCAGAAAGATCAATCAGTAGTTGCAAGTTTGTGCTGCCATAGTTTTTCATTTCCCCTCCACATTCTATTCTGCTAATAACACAAATGAGTATTATTGTTCTCCTTCTTTTGTTTGTAGGAAGAATAAAGTGTTTGAATTGCCATTGTAAGTTTCCTGAGAACTTGGAATTTTATTTTTTATTAAACAGAAGAGGTCTTTTGCCTAACTTACGATTTTTTTTTACAAGTTAGTAAAAATAGGAAAAAGTCTTATCCGTTTATCCATTAAAGTAGAAAAGATGACACATGACAAATGATGGATATTTTTGTCTAACAAAAGAGTTTAGGAATCCTACTGCAGTATTTTATATATATATATATCTTAGAGGAGTAAAATTTTTCTCATTGAAGGAGAAAGACGGGTGACAAATTTGATCAGTCTTTTGTAGCTTTTTGTTCTGTAGAAAAGTATGGAAGATGCCTAATTTTTGATCTGAAGAGAGATGTTTGAGTTGTGAATTGACATCACTATTACAAATATTCATCCTAGAATTGTCTGATACAAAATCAGGATTCAAATCCTATGAAAGGCCAGTGCTATCCAAAAAAAAAAAAGAACTGAAGAATGCAAAAATATATAGTAGAAGAAACAACTGGAAAAATTAAATGTTTTGTAAAATGCTACTCTAGAAAGCAAAACACTGAAGCCTTAATTGACTGTAAGGTTTGTCTCAAAGTTTGTGTTGTTGCTTGTCAGCAAAGCCAGACCTGCTGGACGGATGGAATCCTAATTACTAGTGACACCCCCACTTTTGTCCTATGTTCTGATTTTTTCACCTTTCCTGTACCTCTCTTTCTCACCCACATCCATTCTGTTACTGAATTCAGAAAATAGGAAGGAAAGGTAGAACTTAGTTACAAATGCATTTATCGATTGTGATCATAACAGTCATTCATCCAGGAAGACATGTCAAATACCCTTTCTCCCCCACTCAAAAAGCCAGCAATTGATGCACAAATACTTTTTTTTTTTTTTTTTTTTTTTTCCCTTCTGGTTTACCCTCGTGCAAATTTTTCATGATAAAGGCTTTAAACAAAACAAAAAGGCACAGAAGAAATGTTCCTTGTAGTCATCTTTCTAACATCAAAGATGGGATTCTTTTCAGACTTGAACAAAAAACTTTAAACTCAAATACAGATATATCTGATCAGTCAATATTTACAGGATTATAGATGAGTAATGTGTGTGTGGGGGGAGTTGGGGGGAATTGGTGGTAAATGTAAGTTTGACAATAATGAAACCCTTTCATGTTGTATACATGAGACGTGGTTGATATCATATTTAGTCCTACTAGGAAGATTTAATTTGGTGTTAAGTCCAAAGACTGAATTACTTTTGGGCAGCTTCGGGTTTATACCTGTTTTGTCTTGAATGCATTGCCCATAATTTTGATATATTTCTTAGTGAATTGGGGTTTTTTGCTTATTAATTGCACACAAAGGAACTTTGCTTAGTATTCACTTAATCTATAATACAAGATTATGTTGCTAATAAATGCAATCTTGCCTCTATGGAGTTTTTAAAAAATACATGCTGTGTAGTTTGGCAAGCTTTGTTCTTCTGCCTTTGGGAGTAAATTGGAGAGTTCAGCCAGCAGAGGTTACTTTCTCAGAGGACATAACAGGCATTGATAATGTACTGTAAACTGTAATTCTGTAGTGACATCAGACTGCAGACTGACAGCAGTCCCTTGGGTGCAAGTGCCAAGGTTGTAATGCTTTCTCAGTGAAGTGACTGATGTCTTTAGAACGTGTGTTTGATTTCAAAGGACATTTTATTTTTCTTTAAAGATGAAAGCGCTTTTTACTTCTCTAATTCAAAGTTATGACTGTAGAATAACTGTGAATAAAATTACTACTCTTTTATGAGAGATTTATTGTTTGAATGTAGTTAAGTCCATCTTGATTTCAACCTAATTACCACATAATTAAATTGGGTTTTTTGTAAAAGTAGGCTGTCTGTTTTCTATTAATAAGAATTGAGAGCAAAATTTATAAAAACTTGTGTTAAAATATTCTTTTTTTTATTGGGATTTTTTAATAAGCTTAAACTATCCTATAGGCAGCTTTATTAAGAATTGAAAGACAAGTGAAAATTTCAGTTAATGATTCATTATTATTTTAATTATTCTCTAAATGTAAGGGCTCTTGTATGTGGTACACACAAAGACACATATTTAGTCACAAATACTCTTCTTGACTGTTATAATACACATCTGTTAATAACTAAACTATTCCAGAAATAGTTTCATAAGTAATTTTATTTGCAGCTTAAAAAAAAATAATAATAATGAAGTGAACGACACGATTGGACTCATAGAAACTACTTGATCAGATCTTAGTCTTTGAGAAGCCAAGGCCTTTTTTTAGTCCAGCTGAGACAAAGCAAAAGGTAAATGAGTTTTACATAAACTTTCCAAGTATTTATTTGACCTTTACTGCCATAGTTCATGTTAGCACATTACAATAGTATTTCCTGTTTACAGGATGCTTGTTTTCAAGGGAAAAAAACCCAAAGCCAACACCTAGATTTTATTATCACTTCTTAAATGACATTCTTCTTTTTTTTGGTACCTAGTTTTTATCATACTTGTTGAGTAATGTGATGGCTTGTGGGTTTGTCTGAGCAACATCAGGCTTTATACCAGGTCTTGAGCAACTTTAGTTAGTCTTTGCTTAATATTAAGTAAGTATTTGTTAAGATGTTTTAGAAAGCTGGTTTTTCTTCCATAAGAAAATACCTGCATGTTCTGTTTACTTCAAAATCTTTTGTTTCCATATCTATTCCTCTCTATGGAGCTAAAACACTTCAAAATGGACATCTGCTGAAATGCATTAATTTCAGTTCTCTATACCCTTTCTCAACTGGTTTTTGACATTCATCATCAAGCTGAAAACAAAGCTTCTGTGTATCCCTTTGATATTTTCATCTCCACAGAGAAGAATAACCTGTGTCAGACCTATATATCCTCCTAGGTTTTTGTATTTCTGTTTTGTTTTGGTTTCTTTTGGTTGTTTATTTTTAATAATTAAAATGATGAAAATCTGTTTGATTTGCCCAAAGCTTGGTCATAAACTAATTTTTGTAGTATTTGCTGTAAACTTCTGCATGGCAACTGCTAAAAAAATGAACAGCAAAGCATAAGAGGAAAGCAGATGAAGAGAATAAATGAAACATTTATTGAATAAACATTCATTGAAAGAAATCAGTGAATGTAGACTAGTAAGTACTGGTTGCAGTGTAAACAGAATTTAATACATTCAAATCTGAGGACGAGTAATCTATTTTCTGGTATTAATAATATTTGTCCTAATCTTCCAGAACCAGCTAGTCAATTAGTGTTATGTTTCTTTTTGCTACCCAGGAAATGAAAAATTCCTTGTTACAAATCTATTGAGCTGCTCTGTTGCTCTGTATGTGAAAATCTTGAACAGAAATTACAGGGGCGCAAGTGCTCTCTCTATGTATAAGTGTTAAATCTAATTTTAAGACAGAGATGTTTCTAGAACCAGAGAAGAAATCAAAAGATCTCTTCATTTTCTACATTTAAGGTGTTGTCCCTTTTTGTCTTAAAAGATGATTTTTCTTGACAGGCAGCTAAATGGGAATGTATACTATCTCCTCAGAAAGAAGAAAGCAATAGGGTCTTAATTTAAATTTAAAAACATGGGGAAAAAATAGTATGGTTTTCATGGTACAGATTGCTTTTCTGTGCTAGGAAAAATCTGAAGCTTACCAGTCACCAACATGATTGTTAATTACTTATTTTTAAATAGAGGTGGATATTTTTTTTGTTCCTGTCACTTGTCACTAAGTTTATTACTCTGTTATAAGAATAGAAGATACTACTTTGGGCTCTAATCCTTAAGTTGATTGTTTGTAGGTGCTTTGATTGATTTGCTGTCCATCCCTTAAAATTGTCTGTTTTCAATTAAAACACCACTTTTCCTCCAGAAATTACAGAGAAAGCATTAAGAATACTCTGAAGTTCCAACTGGGCTGCTTTTCAGATACGAGTGGTTTCACTACCAGTTAACCAACAGTTCCCTAGAGGGAAGAACCAGTCAGTCCTGGAAGCTGCAACAGTGTGTATAATTGCACTGGTGGCAAACATTATATTCTGGCAAAGATTGTGTCTTCTGTCCCAGTCAAGTATCCTTCTGTTTTGCTTTGTAACTCCAAGAAATGAATTTCAAGTTTCAGTAGTGTATAAATCAGGACAAGTAAAAGGAAAGGTGCTGACTGATACTTCTCTGCAACAGTATTTGTAGTAAACTATTTCTATAATCTGCATCAGTTTACTAGCGAGCAACGTTCCTTTTGCTGATCTTAATTCTTCATTCACTCTCCTGTCCCGCAGTTATAAAGAGGTTGTAATAGTTTCTCCTTCCATTCACAAAGACGTTCTTTTCTCTAGTCATCCATGTTGATTTATAGCCATCCTGTACTTAAATACACTCCCTGAACAATATTCCATATGCTTAGATTTTCAGAGATGCAGAGGTCCTTCTTCTGCTTCAGTTTTCATTTATTTCACTGATCTGCAATCATTGATCTCTGCAAGTTTATACAGACCATGTCAGCATTAGTCATTTCCAGAAGATTTGTACAGCAGTGTAATAAATACATGGAAGTACAATAATTTTCATACAATTTGTTGAACATGGTGGCTTTTTCCTTCAGTTACTATGTTCAGAGCTGTATTTTAACTCTCAGTATATCTAACATGTTCTTTTCAGAGGGAGGGGAAAAACTGAAACGGTGTCTGACTATTTGAAACTAAAAACATCATTCATGAATTGCAATCATGCACTTCAGAATTTTTTGAAGGAGGAGTGACATCCAAAACAGAATCAAAAGCTTAACATTTTTAATAGTAGGAAGCTATGAAACAGAAACCTATGCCGGAGAGGATATAGGAGATGCTCATTAAAAGTAGGTAATTTATCTGTAAAGTTTATGGGGATCATGTTTTCTCAGTTTAAAAACTTGTACGTTTCTTAAATCTCCACGTGGTAAGGTGTATAGAACATAGAGACAGCTTTCAGGATATTAAGTACAGTCATAATGTATTAATGGGCTGTCATAACTGGAGAGAAAAGTTTTTTCATCATAAGGTAAATGAGAAATGAGTTAAAATTTGTTTTATCGTTCCATGAAAGGGTAATCTATCAAGTCAATTTGCGCTGCTTGTTGCATAACTTGACAGTAATTAGGATGATAAAGTAAAAATATCTCTGCGTTCTGCCAGTGAATATTAAATCATCTTACATTTTTTACTTTAAATGATTTAGGTTTGTTTACAGATGTACAATAAACATAAGATAAACTCCAAGCAGATTTATATATGTGTGGCAATTTGGCAGCTTGAAAACGACTGTAGTTTTTAATGAGAGGTATGCTTGAAATTTCTTTTGAAGATGAAGAATTTGCAAAAGAGTTTGAGAATCTCAGGTGGAATAACCATAAAGATGCATTTCCTAATAGTATTTTAATTGATTCCTGAAGACTGGAAGAATCACTTTGTTGGGGTTTTTTGTTGTTGTTGTTGAATTTGGGTTTGGGTTGGGTTTTTTTTTTCCCCTTCTATTTGCAAGTTTCTGTGAACGTAGGAGTAAATTTTGAAGAAGGTCTGTAGTATAGCTACATCAGTTGGGATTTGTGCCCACTTTAGCATAATCTTACCTCTCAGGGGACTTCCAAGGAGGGCTTTGAATGAAAAAATAGAGCAATTTTTGTCAGCCTGTGGGAACACCTCGAACGAGAAGGGCAGCCTGGAAGGCTGCAGTACTTAGTCAATGCGAGGTGTGACTTACTTTTCAATATGTGGAAGTGTGGGTTGGTTATGAAAATGAAGTTTCTGTTAGATGCACTAGAGAGCCTGGCTGGAACGTTGGAGGGGATAACCATAACGGAATGTAGAGTAATACAGAGCAGAATAGAGAGTTTTAGGAGATCTGATTTCCAACAAAAGTTTGTCAGTGTATTTGAAAGAACCTAATAGCAAAGAGCTATGGAGATTGAGTAGTGGATTTTTTAAACATTCATAATAAATAGATGAAGATGGAGAATAGAATGTTTTCAATAAATTGCATGGGACAGAAGACAAATCAGAAGTAGCTGAGGATCAGAATAAAGCCCTCTCTATAGTAACTGTAAAACTTTAATAATTTTAGCTATGAGAGGTAGATGGATTATTAAAATGGAAGGTAACTAAGATTAGGATTGCTTTTTTTTAAAAAAAAAAAAAGGCGATTCCACCTTTATGTGAATGGTGAGAAGAAGAATAAAAGGAAGGGCTAATTAAGGAAGGCAAAGACAAAGTTTCTCACAGAAATGACTGTAACTGTGTTTATAGATTTTACTGGGACCTTTGATACGGGGTATGTCTTGATCAAAAATCTTAACCAGTCACCATCAGATGGATGTTAATGGGAGGAGTACCCTCCACAAGCATCCTCACGGAGGCTTTGTAAGATGAGTCAAGTGGTGTGAATCAGAGGTAATTTTTGATTAACGGACAGAACTTAAAGAAAATTCAAATAAATGCTCTAAGTTGTTATGGATATTTGCCAGCAGTTAGTGATAATGGAGGAAATCTGATAGCCGCAACTTAATTTCAGTGTCTAAGTAGGTAACACTGTAGTGCTTCATCTTTAAAATTAACACTGGCTCTCTGCTAGTGTTGGCGTACATGAACATTGTCTCTTTACACTTCTGTAAAATAAGTAAATAGATTTTGTAAGGGACTTTGAAGGCACTTCAACTGTGACTGATGTTCAAGACACTAAGTTTTGTTCCTTGGGAAGTCTATGTTAGATCTCTTTTTATTTTATTTTATTTTTGGATCCTGGCTTGGAAGGATGAGGTGAATTCCAGAAGCCTGGAATGATAAGTGTGTATGAATCTCAAATTATCACACATCTGATTTTGAGCAGAAAGTGGTTCCCTAAGACTTGAAGTGAGCCCTCTTCTGCTAAATGCAGAAAACAGTTTTACTAGTCGCTTTTCTAATGTGTTTAGAAATTTTAAGATTTTTTTCTGAAGACAGTTGATGTACGGGAAGTCTAGGAATATAATTTAAATAGTATAATTGCATTACTACTTGTCCTTATATTTTAAATAATATATGATATTACACAAAGCAAGAGAAAAGGTGTACTATAAACAGTATAAACTGCCTGAAATGCACAAATTGAGCTGAAAGATTCATGATTAAATGCTTGTAGGGAATATTCATTTTCTCTGCGTGCTTCTGTAAAACTCCCATTTTTCACTGGCAGTTCCATATAAACAGAATGGCACTTAACAGAATGGCACTTTCAGCCACTATCTGTGCCTCCTCTCCTTGGCTCTTCTGCCTTTTGCAAATAAAAGGATGCATCTGAGCCAGGCAGTTTGTAACACTGGGGCAAATGGAACCTGCAGAGTTGGAGATAATGAATCAATAAATATACCAAGTAACAAAACTGTTGTCCTGCCAGTATTTTCATCGCTGTATGCTTTCTGCCTGACAAGTGGCCGCTTGGGTCCATTCCTGCTACATGATAGGGAATAATAAAAGTATCTCTAGAGGTATTAATGTGACAAATCCCAATGCTGGATAAATAATAAGACACCCATATTAATCCTTTATGACCTTTTGTAATAAAGCTTCAGTGTATATCAATTGGCAGTTTATGATCTTTTCTCAGAAGATAAAGTTTTTTTCTCACTGGCATTTTACAGTAGTGACAGAATCCAACCCATTCAGTGCAGAATAAACGTGTAGTAGTTTACACTATTAGAGCTTTTTTGGCAGGTTTAATAGCACATACTGGATTGAAACACTTGCAAATAACTTGTAAGAAAAGGAATAACCTCGTACTGGTTCAGTCTATATAACATAGGTCTCATGAAAATCAGGGAATATCTAACATCTGGTTTTACATAGTATCTAACACAGCTGTAAGGTCAACCACTTTTTGCTCATGTGTTGACTCTGTAAATGGATGTCAGCCTTTATACAAGTCTGGGGGACATGCTGGTCTTCTGCAATCCCTTTAGAGGAGAACTAGAAGAATTTATGTAAAGATTATGACAGAGGAAAAGTGAGAAATGTTGTGTCCTGCCATGGCTTTCTGTTCTGAAACACAAAAAAAAGAAGTCTGGCTGTGCTACGTTGCTGTCCAGCAGGTGTTTGTTTGCTGTTATATATGGTCTGTATCTCTCCCTGCCCTCCTTTCCCACTATGCTTAAGAAGTGATGAAAGTGGAAAGTGATGTTGGTTTTGAGCATATAAATACACTTAAGAGGAGAAAAAAAAAAAAAAAAAGAGCCAATGAGGCATTCTGATATATTCTGACATAGTGGGATGTAGTGATTTGTACACCAGAACCTCTGAACAGTCTAACAGTGTAAAACTGTATATTCTTCAAGAATAATATTTCTTGAAGATGTAGTAACTTGATTTTTTTTCTCGAGTAAGTTATGAGGACTGAATCAAATTAGTGGTATTTCACAGAATGTAAGTAACAATGTCTTCCCATATCATTTAAGGTTTTTTAAGAGGGAGGGAGGCAAGAAAAGCTTTTAAAGAGTGATGATGCTTTTGTCACACGGTGACATGCCCAAGGACTCTGAATCTTACTGATTCTGTAGATTGTATTGGTTTATCTTTTTAAATATTTTAATTTAAATTATCTGTATCAGAGAAGACACCAGTTTCAGACACCATTATATTAGGCACACAAGAATGTGGTGGGAATTACAGACTCTGTGATAGTGATCAACATTTGTCAAAGTAATTTGCTGCTTTCAGAACTGAAATTTAAATGTATTTCAGGCACGGCAACTACTCTTAGTACACTGCAAAGATGATTGAGGGCCTGAGGCATCTCTCTATGAGGAAAGACTGAGAGAGCTGGGCCTGTTCAGGCTGGAGGAGAGAAGACTGTGATGGGATCTTATCAACCCATATAAATATCTTTAAAGGCAAGTGCTAAGGGGATGGACACCAGGCTCTTGTCAGTGGTACCCATCGACAGGACAAGGGGCAACGGGCACCAATTGCAGCACGGGCAGTTCCATCTGAATGTGAGGAAGAACTTCTTTACCTTGAGGGTGGCAGAGCACTGGGACAGGCTGCCCAGGCTGTGGAGCCTCCTTCTCTGGAGATGTTTAAAACCTGCCTGGATGTAATTCTGTGCAACCTGCTGTAGGTGAACCTGCATTAACAGAGGGTTGGACTAGATGATCTCCAGAGGTCCATTCCAGCACCAACCATACTGTGATTATGTAGTGAAATACACATTTACCAATATATAAGGCCATCATGAAATGATGTAATCAATTAAAAAAAAAAAATCAGTTTTGGGAGTTTCTGGAAGCTGTTGGGTTCCCTTAGATTTCAAAAATAATTTATAAAATTAGTACTGCATGTTAATGTTAAGGCAATAAAATAGTTTAGTGAGGCACCTGCTATATTGGAGAGTCTGTTTCTGTTGAATGGAGGATACTGAACATTCTAAATATCTTAATGCTTTTCCAGAGATCCTGAAATGCTGTTTGTGTTGTGTTGTGCACAGTAAGGGGAGTTTTTCAAACTGAGGCTATTGAAACAAGCAGTTCCTAAAATAAAGAATCATAAAATGGTTTGGGCTGGAAGGGACCTTCAAAGGTCATCTAGTCCAACTCCCCTGCTGTGGGCAGGGACACCTTCCACTAGATCAGGTTGCTCATAGCTGCATCAAATCTGCCCTTGGGACACCTGCCACTTCTCTGGGCAACCTGTTCCAGTGTTTCACCACCCTCATTGCAAAAAACTTCTTCCTCATATCTAGACTAAATCTACCCTCTTTTAGTTTAAAACCATTATGGTTTCTTTATCTTGCCCCAACAGACCCTACTAAAGTCTGTCTGCATCATTCTTATAAGTGCCTTTTAAGTACTGACAGGCTACAATAAATTCTCCCCAGAGCCTTATCTTCTCCAGGCTGAACTACCCCAACTCTCCCAGCCTTTTTTTCACAGGAGTGGTGTTACAGCCCTCTGGTCATTTTTGTGGTCCTACTCTGGACCATCCCCAACAGGTCCATGTCTTTCCTGTACTGAGCACTCCAGAGCTGGACACAGTGCTCCAGGTG
This sequence comes from Microhierax caerulescens, assembly GCA_035590215.1. NCBI lineage: Eukaryota > Metazoa > Chordata > Aves > Falconiformes > Falconidae > Microhierax > Microhierax caerulescens. The sequence goes on from JAVJGJ010000001.1 coordinate 2,193,300, forward strand.
GGGTCTCACAAGAGCAGTCTTAGGGGGGCAGAATTACCTCCCTCGACCTGCTGGCCACGCTTCTTTTGATGGAGCCCAGGATACAGTTGGCTTTCTGGGCTGTGAGCACAGCTAGCTATGTCCAGCTTTTCATCCACTAGTATCCCCATGTCCTATCTCTGCAGGGCTGTTCTCAATCTCTTTACCTCCCAGCCTGTATTGATACCATGGATTGTCCCAACCCAGGTGTGGGACGTTGCCCTTGGCCTTGTTGAACCCCACCTGAGGTTTACATGGACCCACTTCTTGAGCTTGTCCAGGTCCCTCTGGATGGCATCTCATCCCTCACATGTGTCAACTGCACCACTCAGCTTGAAGTCTGCAAACTTGCTGTGGGTGCACTTGATCCCACTGTCTATGTCATTGATAAAAATATTAAAATAAAAAAAAATAAAAAATAATAAAAAAATAAAAGTATTGTTTAATACTGGTACCAGTACAGACCTCTGAGGGATGCTGCTCATTACTGATTTCCATCTGGACATTGAACTGTTGACCACTACCCTCTGGATGTGACCATCCAACCAATTCCTTTTCCATCATAGAGTCCATCTATCAAATCCATACCTCTGTAATTGAGAGAGAAAGATGTTGTGGGGGACTGTCAGAGGCCTCACAAAAGTCCAGATAGATTATGCACAAAAATATAGCTTTGGTTGCTCTCGTTCCAGTAAATATTCAACAAATCTCATATAATGCATCCTATGTAATACTTTATAGAAGTAAAACAGGGTGTGGGGAAGCTATCTAGTTGGTTCTGTACTTAGTATTCAGAGGAAAATTAGATTTGACTGAAAATATGCCTACAAAGAATTTAATACTTTCTGATGTTTATTTTAGTAGGCGTAATGATCCCAGAGGCAGTGTAACTGCGTTCCTAACCTGTTGCATGTTAAGTTTTATAATAGCTAAACATAATGATCAACACAGGACAGAGACAGTGACCTGGAAATGAGGCTAGGGGACACACACTGCGGTAGGGGATGAAACACAAGGATCTCCCTTCTCATGCTTAATATTACTGCAGTTGCCAGGGTGTTGGTATAGTTCTGTCATATTGCTGACTGTATCAAACTGCAGGCTCCAAGACCATTTGGTTTGCAAACTTTATCTCCATTCCTATGTAATAAAATATATAGGAGAAAGGAACACTTAAGAGTCAGATTTTCACCTTACCTTATTAAAGACATATTTGTAGCAAAGGTAGTAGCTGCTACACAAGTTAATATTTCATATGTCTTGGAACTCTAGCTGAAATTTCAGACAGCTCAGATATCTTGTATTCAGCAGCGAAAGATGTTTCTTACTGTACAAAACAAACAAACAAAAAAATTCAACAGAACTGAGGTTTACCAGAAAGATCTTGAACTCTACCAAGACATCAATCTTTAGCAAAACCGGCACTACAGGTAATACAAAATTAAGCGAATAACCCCACAACACTCATTCTGCTGTCTTTGAAGGAGACTTACTGCACACAGAACACATCTCTATTTGTCTTTAGCCTGTACAGAATAAAAGCAACGTATAAATGATATATTGTCAAATTATAGTCTGCTAAGTTTCATAACGGTTATGTTGTGTACTGTGTACGATCTTTCATTTCTGTACATTTAGCATCATCCAAAGTTATTTGTTTTACTATTATTTGGTGATAATCCTCAGGGCAAGCTGTGTCTCACTAATGACATGTGCAGTGCAACGTTGAAACGAGGTGAGAATACATTAGTATTTGTGAAGCACATTTGGTTCTGTCCTGTAATCAGACTCAGATGGATCTGGTAAAGGAATTAACCCAACTTACACAGTCTGTTCTGTTCAGGCTTTCTAATACAATCTTCACGAAGTTGCTCGAGCAATTCTTCCAGTATGCACTTACAAGCGGGTTATGTTTTCTGTTTTTAAATAGTTCCCATGGTATTTTATAAGCCTGAATTCCATTAATTTGAGCTCAAAATATCCTAGTTCTTTGTATTTCTGGTTTTCATAGATCTGAATCCAGACTTAATTTTTTCTGAAGTTAGCTAAACTTGTAGAGAAGTTGGAAAGGCATGATACACTACAGAGAAAATGTAAGCCTGAGTTCTGGGGTTTTTTTAAGAGTGGTGGTAGTGGTGGAGAGTTGTTTTACTTCAAGTACTACCATGTGGGGGTTTGTCCACTGCTGTGTACCTATGTTGAGTATGTTTGGTACAAACAGAAACCAGAAAAGTCCATATGAACCAATAAAATGACAGTATCTAGGAAACTTCCATCATCCAAGACCTCTAATGAAATATATAAATGTCAGTGGAAAGACTACTATTGACCCCTGTAGATTTTTATTGTTTGGATTGAACAGTTTTCAAAGTTGTACCATTTGATAAACAGTAACTGGTTTTATATGTCATAATACAATTCCAGAATATTGTGCTGAGATTCCAGATAGAACAATTATCTTCTTGGGGTTTGCTTAATACTTCTGAGAATTGATATTTTTAACTTCTTTATTTTCTTCTCAGTATTTTTTTAGGTTGCTTGCTAATCTTTAATGAAATGTGCTTTGTTATACATTCAACCTAAATGTTTATTCAAACAGATGTACATAATTATAAGTGAGAGCAAACAGCTGCATTTTGCTATTTTCTGACCCCTTTGTGCTTTCAAATATAAGTTTTCTGTTGCATTTAGTTGATTGTTGATTTTAATATTGGAAGACATTAAAGTTTATTCACTATAGAGTGCCTGTACTTTTAGTATAATAAACGTTAGTGTTCCCTGATTTTTTTAAGAGACAAACTGTAACACTGACAACTTTTTATTACTGCTTCTCGCCTAAGAAACTCCCAGTTTATCCTATGTAGTTGATACATAAATACCTATACATTGCAATATATTAAATTAAACAAGATACTGCAATATACTCTCTGCTATTTACCATCTTGAAAAAAACCCAACCCAACCCAAATGTATATAACATGCCTATCATCTTCTGATAATATTACTGGTTTATCTATTTCATTTCAGTTGTAGTTTTTGGAAACATCTCAAAGAATGAGGTAGGGAAATAATTAGTGGGAGTATTTTGGACAGAATATGTAAAAATCCATAATGATTTTTGGGCCTAGGGGAGTGATCAGAAGTCCAGGAAAGTACATCAGTATAAGAAGAAAAACTGTTAGGGCATGGAAAGCAATTAGGAACTTGGATACAAATGTTGCAGCCTGGGGAAGAACATTTGTCTTTCATGGTGGATTAAAACAGCTTGAGCCATTCGCGTACTTCCATGTTGTGTTCATGAGTGTGGAAACTGACTGCATCTAACAGAAAAATATACGGTGTTACTGAAATTAAATATTTAGGTTAGGCAGAAACAGAAATAATAGTAGTACACAGTATAATATAAAATATGAGATTCTTATAGTTGGTTTTGAGTGCCTTCTAATTTTTTTCTCCTGTATCTACATTGTGAGAGTACACTTTCCTTTATTACACTTATTCTGCAGGTAAAATAAGTCTTCCTTTTATGCATTATCTGTTTTTAAGTGCATATTGTCAGCTCGTTTTGTTGGGTTTTTTGTTGGGTTTTTTGTGATTAATTATATAATGTTGTTGGTTTTTTTAAATATCAGCATGTGAATTGTGAGCATTTGTGCCTGCCAATTGGCATGCTCTGTTGAGTTTATTTAACTTCTTAAAAGAATTAAAAATTTATTTTTTAAATTAAGGAAATCTGTATAAAGCTGTGTCCTACAATTGAAAAAAAAAAAACACCAAAAAACCCCCAAAAAACAAAAAACCCAACACTACAGAATTTTGTTAAAGAACTGGCATTACGTTGCTTTATAGTTATGCTTTAAGGTCTGTTCCTAGATACCCCATCCTGTTCCAAGGGACTGTCTGAACAAACAAAACAGATTTCAAAAGATATTTCCTGATTTCTGGACAATGAATATAACAGTGCCATTGAAAGAATTCAGGTAATGGTTATGCTGTACTTCTAAGTATCATGAGTAAGAGTCTAAGAAAATTGATACTAATAATAAGTTACAGCATTCTAAACTGATTTGCAGTGGAGAACTCTTACAGTCTGCTTCCTGAAATTTTTGTCTGTGTTATTTCAGCTTGAAACACCAAAATCGATAATCAGTTTTAGAAACCATGACTAAAGTTAAAAAAAAAAACAAAAAAACCACAAACCCAAGACTTCAAGGTTCACAATACAGTTGGGGTTTAGGCAGAACTTTTTGGTGACATATCTTGCTCAACTTAGTAATGCTTCTGAAATTTGGGATTATATGTATATGCTAAATCCAAATGAGAACACTGTCTTAAAATGTAAATAAATCCTGAATTTATTACAGCATTTTGAGTGCAGTTGAGTCAAAACATAGCTGAAGTTATTTACTAGCAATGCTGCTCTGCTGAAGGTATTTTAAAAAGCTGAATTATTTAATTATTTTAATACCCTAAATAAACCACAGGCTGATACAGGGAATGTGATTGCTTCTCCTTATATTTTGTTGTGTCGTTTTAATTTCTGCCATTACAGCATGCTAATAAACAATATTAGAGAAGAATGCATTTAGTATTTTGTGACAACTTTTTAAGGTGTACCAGTAATGGAGTCTTTAAGACACTTAGCTAAGACACTGGGACTTTTTCTGCAGTATTTGTCAGTGTTTGTAATTTGAAATGGAGATTTACTTTTTTTTTTTTTTTTAAATAAAAGAAGCATTAGAAATAGCGTAGTATGTGGGTAGTAAAACCACTTCTGAAAAATAAAGTTAAAAATTTACTGATGCATCAGTACAGTGCTGTCTAGGTTAACATTCATCTCAGCTGCCTTAGTCATTTTAAGCTTGCGTATCTAACAAGTTCTTCAATGGAAGGAGGCAGACACTTCTGAAAAGGGCTATTTTTCTTACCTTGAGAAACATATGAAGGAATTCCAAAACCACTTATCATTTGACGTTGGAGCTGTTGTTGAGACTCTTTCAGTTCTTCCCCAAGGTCTACACGTGCCCTGAGGTCCAGTGACGAGACTCTGGCCAGCTCCAACGTAAGCTGGCACAGCTGGCTGGGGTTAGGCAGTGTGCAACAGCTGTGCTGTGAGGCAGAGCTGGGGGCTCAGACCCTTGCCCTTGGTCCTGTCCTAAGATATGTTGTAGGTAGGACTGTGCCTAAGCCTTTACTTGGCTCATGCTGACCTCACCTTGCTGGCTTGATGTTAGATTTGCCTCTTCACTGTAGACTTGCCTACTGAGCGCAGGGCTGTGATTTTTATCCTGAATCCTTGCAATTTGGGATCATGATATACATATGTCTGTTTGATTAGTGTCTTTTTATCTGCAATTCTGTACCTGATTAATGGATATTAAAATAGTTGGTTTCTAGTCGAGTAATTTGGCCCCCTGTCATTATTACAAAGCTATATGATTGTGCATTATAACACGCTATTTATTATTTTTTTCTTAAATACTAAAAGAGTAATACTAGTGTTGAGCTTAATGTCAAAAACCCCTATGAATTTTCAACATACAGATCTTTAGTTCAAGTTCACTGGCATTTTTCAGATTCTTAAAGGAATGAATGAATAGTAAAGTGCTTTCTGGAACTTAAGCACTGCTATACAATTTTTTTTATGTAACCATGGAAAGCTAGCAACCACAGATCCTTAATATCTTTATTTCTTCAGTGCAATTGTTCTGTCTTGCACTGCAGGATGAATGATGGGTGTCTAGTGTGGTTATCTTCCCTTATGAGGGTGCTGTGTAGCAGGGTGCATTCTTTTCTCTCCGTTGTGTATTTCTCTGAGGGAGGGGGAGGAGGCCTGTTCCTCTTAATTAGCAAGAACAGACAATACTTTCTCTATACTGTAACTTGGGAACAGAAAGAGTCCATTTCATGTGAATGCTTTTTTTTAAAAAAAAAACCAACCAAAACTGCTTCAGCTACCTTCAGCTATGTCAGGGTCTCTGCCAAAATTGCTATAGAGGAACAAGGCTTTGAAATGCTGTAAGAATTCTGGTACTGCTTTTAATAAATGAAAATAGCTATCGGTAATGTATTATAGGACTTTCAAATCACTGCACCCAGGCTGTGATGAATCACAGTATGAAGTGAGGATAAATGTGCTGAAAAACACAGTGAGAGTCTGTTTGCTCCTGCCTTGTTAACTTCAATTGAAAATAATGTTTTAGAAACTTGGAAGTTCTTGCCTTAATTTTCAAGATATACTATTGAAAGGGCGTTGTAAGTCACCTAATACAAAACTTCATTGTAATGAGCAACTGTATCCTCTGATACTGTTAAAAAATTGATCAAATTCCCCTTATAGCTTTAATCCTGAAACCTTTGTGTTATGTGTACATGTTTAAAGTATCTTTTCACCTATAGATAAACTGTATGTACTACATGTCTTTGTAGTTACAATATAGTAACGAGACTGCTAGGAATTAATTCCTTCAGGTTGCAGTAGCAATCAGCAAAGAGAGAAACTATGGGAAAGGATGCTTCCCTGCTCATGCTGGAATCCTATTACCTTTCAAGTTCATGGCAAACTCCATAGAAACAGAATTATGATATATTTTCTCCTTCATTGTAAGTCATTCATCAGAAGGGATTTGATTGATGCTGATCTGCATGTATAAGTTCTCATGTGGACAACACACTTTATTTTGGACACTTGTGAAAAGAACTTGCCTGCAGAACACACTGCACACAAACCTTTGTACAGAGCTGATTTTTCTGATATCAGAAGCCTGCTTAAGTACTTAAAGTAGTAATTAAGAGGCGTGATTGATAAATAACCAATAGCTTTGTGTCATCTATTGATATACGACAGTACAGAAACATATTCATAGTGATTTCACTATGTCATGTTAGTGACCAGACCCTAAAAAAATAATTGTTCTATCCAGAATAACTAAAAGGAAAATTACAAATTTACAGTGGAATGTACATCCTGAAGTATAACTGATTATCTTCCTATTTCTCTGATTATTTAGTAGAGGAAAGCCATTTACTGAATTTGCTGAAGTAATTTATTAAAAGCAGCCAAACTGCATTTTTGTAGGAATGCTGCTCAATAATAATGTGGAGAGATCTGTACTAGCCCTAAGACTATGTCCATGAAACAACATATTCCACACTGAGCATAACATTAAAACATGGCATGATCTTGTAGCCTAATTTGGACATTTTTTTTTTTTATTTGGGGACCAGTTCATTCTGAACACAGAAGGTTAATATAATGAAGGGTGACATTAAAAGCAGTTCCATTGTTCTTGGCTTAATCATTATTGATTATACAAAAAGCAATCACAAGGAAGAAAAATAAAATCACTCTAGAAATTACTGGACTTTAGATTATCAAAAGCAATGGTAACCCAAACACATCCTTCTCAAACCCAAAGGGAAGGAAAAAAAACCATAAACAAACAAACAGAAAAAAAAGAAGCTGGCAAGAAAGTAAGGTTATGGAACCATTGTAAGGAATATGAATGTTGCAGATTACCCTGGGTTGTACTACTCTATAAAGCTGATTTTCATCTCCTTATCTCTAAGGATTTCAGGGCGGGGAAAAAAAACCTCCTGGAAAGACTCCTGAGTTGTTTCTTTACTCTAAGGAATATAAAAAGCCCTCTGACTGGGTAGTACCTTTTTTTCCCATAACCATACATTACAATCACATCAGAAGAGTTAAACATCTGGTGTGCAAAATGTTCTTTCCTACTTAACCTGCCACAGTGGCACATACTATAGAAATAACTTGATTATGATGTCAAAGCAAAACCACTTTGATGTAAAGAACATCCAATTTATGATCTCCTTTTTCATTTTGCAAGATCTGCCAACTCTAAAAAAAAATAAAAAATTGCCTCTTTCAAAAAGGTTTGCTAATACTAGAAATATGAAATCTTGTAGTAACTCATTTTCTCTGTTAATGCAAATCAGTCCTCTTCCCAGGATATTTATGGTGCCATTCTTAGCTCAACATTGGTCTGACCAAAAGTACATGGGCTATTTTAGGTGCTGAAAGAGGGACTGAGGGCAGAGAGATTTGTTGCAGGTTCAAAGGTAGAAGACCAGGAAATAACTTTAGAAGAGATGAAAACCTATTAAGTACTGCCAGTTCTCTGGCTTCGAACATCAGTTAGCAATCTGACCTTTTCCCAAGAGATTGATGTAGTTTCATTTCAGGTGCACTGATCTACTGCAACTTTATACAATTAACTAATACTTGATTTGTAAACAGTTAAATATAGGTATCTTTTATAATTTGTTCTATCTTCAGCAAATAAATAGGAAACACAGGTAAACATGACCTGTTAATTTAGTATTTAGATTAATAAACATAGCATACAAATTAACACAGTAAAATTTAGGTTTGAATGTTTAGTATTTAGATTTCTAGTTTAGTCAAGGAGAAATAAATATGCTGGAACAAAAATAAATACACCAGAAATGTGGACTAAGAAGTCATAAAAAATGTTTTTAAAAAAATACACTAAATTTTCTTAATGTTATAATTTTTAAAGTTATGATTCCCACAGAAAGTTAAGCTTCATTACACAAAATGGTAATTTTTATCTTGTGTGGGTCTTTTGTTTTTCAGCATGGAAATAAAATTCATAGAAGTATCATCCAGCACTTTAGAATCAAATGTAAAATATGTGTGTCAGGCAATTGTATCTTTTTAGGCACTTGGGATGATACCTAAAAATTTTCTATGTTTTAGGATTTGAGATGGAAGATTTTGTAGTTGACATTGGATTTTTTCTTTAAAAATAATTTGTCACCATGTTAATACAATATTTATGCTTTATTTGTTTTATATTTAATGTAAGTGAAGTTCTCTAATAAAATACATGTATGAATGTGTTTACTCTCTCTGAACTAAATTTAAAAAAAAATATTGAGCAGATTGGTGGCTTATTAGTCTATCCTTTTACTTGCACATTGCTAAGAAGAAAGACATTATCATATACCTAAATTGCTTATGAGTATGTTCAAGCATTTACAGTCAGCTCATATACGTAGCTGATTAATAAAATGATCCTAAATAAGAAATGACTGTATGTATATAGATGAAAGAGATACAAGAAATGTGCCATAGCTCCTTATTAAATTTCTTCAAATGTTTCTTAAATAGATGTTAAATAGGGATTTATTATTGTGATTGACTGATTTTGGAGTAAGAATGAAGGATATAATTTCACTTAAGATTAGTTTTAGATCAATGAAATAACTTCAGTCTGAAATCTTCATTGTGCTATGACTAATCTGTTTTCTTTACATGGATTGATTTACTTTACAGCTCCTAATATTCATGCTGTGCACTGGCAAGAAGACTTAGACTTATCACTTCATATGAAGGAGTTGGACTATGAAGATTCTTCCCACAGCTTCTCCCAGCAGTCTGTTCTGTTTTCACTTATAAGTAGGTTGTTGAGGTAGTGGTTTCCTTGAAACAACGCTTTGAAGGTTTCTCTCCTGCACAAAGTCATTTGAACACTGGCTTACTATCATGAGGAAGAGAACTCAGGGAACTGTACTGTTCAAGAAAATAGTTTATAATAATGCTATTTGCTTTGGTAGAAAAAATGCTTAAAGGACCTTAAAGTCATTTTTAAACAAATCTATTTTGTATTTCCTTCAGTGCTCATCTTTGTACTATTAAGGACTGAAAAAGTAAATTATTTCGCTCCAGGGGATTTCATAAAACTTTGTTTTTCATTCAGCTTCTTGGAATCTTTATTTCTGTCTCACTGTTTTCTTTTTAATTGGAGAAGATACAGGGGGGAAATATTTTTAAAAGGTAGTCAGGCAATCAGTGTTTACACTGGTTAAAGCAAGATTCAGTTGTGATCTCTATAGCTCTTGCAGATCAGCTTTTCTTATTTTTGCATGGATACTGTTAATGGCGTTGTCATAGGGGACTGTGACTATGGTTGCTAGTCATGGACAGAGATCTGTTGTATGCTCTGCTGTAGTGATAGCTCTAAAGACTGAGGGATTGGAATCTGGAAGAAAGGGTGTTACGTTTTTCACATTAAGATATTCTGTATGGCATCAGTATTTATCTCAATTATGTTTGTTCACTTGAAAAATCTTTTTTCCTGCAAAGCATTTTATCCCCTAACTCTGTGTGTGTGTGTTTTTAAATTGGATATTGGGAAAGTTCCATCACCCAAAGGCTTGTCTAGCATTGGGACAGGCTGCCCGGGGAAGTGGTTGGGTCACCATCCCTGGGGTATTGAAAAGATGTGTAGATGCGGTGCTTAGGGACATGGTTTAGCGGTGAACCTGGTCATGTTAACTTAACAGTTGGACTCAGTGACCTTAAGGGTTTTTTTCCAACCTGACTGATTCTATGATTTTATGATTAAACTCCTGATTGAAATATAAGATCCCTCACTGAGAAGGAATGACTTGAAATCATAGAGCAATTAGACCAAAGCCAGTCTGCAAAAAATAATGCTGCCAGTATTTTAATAAGTATACTGCAAAAAAATTATCCACAAATGCAATGAGCTTTGGTTCTTGGAGAAGTTACATTCTGTGAGATAAGATATTGAAAGATATGTATGTGGTACTCATCAGTTGTAGCTGCACATTTCAGAAGAACAAAGGCTGTATTGTGATGTGACAGAGAAACCTGCATACTAAAAGGATTTTTTTGGGAACATTAATATTTTGCCTTTAGAAGACTATATTCAGCAGAAAGAGAAGTTGTGATCTGACAGCATGAAGTATCAATCAGCTTGAATACTTAGTGAGAAGTATTAGAAGTATCATTCTAAGAAAGTACTCTGAACCACTTGAAATCTCATCATTTTCTGGGGCATTCCTTTAAGGACTCTATTAATGGATAGGAATTGAGCATTTATTAGGGAAGGCTTATATATATATATGTGTGTGTATATATATATATATGTGCGCGCCTCATCTTTTTCAAGTATAAATATGAATTTTTAATGTGTGTGTATACTGATATGTATAAAAGTGTATATACGTGGGCAATGAGTCCTTTTGGTACCCAAATCACAGGAAAGCTATCAGAGGTGCTTGAGAGAATGAATGCAGAGAGCAGATAATGCCAGTAATGCCATACTGTTCTCTTCTCTCCCCAACTCTGTTCCAAGTGATTATTAAGTGCTAGGTTCTTAAGTACTCTTACATGGCTGAATAATGATAGAGAGAAAAACAACTTTATTTCTTGCATTTGAAAACCCATTGTGGTGAGAGGAAACTCCAGTATATTTACTCAAGTCACTGCATGAGTAGAAACAAAGCTATTTCAGGTCCACCAGCGCAGGAATCTGTTTTAGTAGATGGTGTATATGTCCTGGCAAAACATAGATTTGTCCCTGCCTATCTTTTCTGTTAATGTAGATTAATAGGATTAGACATTACATCTTTTTTAAAGGCATGATTTATTTAATTTTCAATTAATAGATTTATGGCTTTTTCCCATCAATTATTTTATACTATCATTGAGTAAGACAAGGAAGAACTGATTCTCGTTTTGATGCTTAATAACCTTGACTGGAGCAGATTGCTATGTTTCGTATTAAGCAAAATTTACACCAAGTATGCATTATTCAGTTATCATCTGGGTTTCATACTAGACAACGTAAGGTTGCCTCAAATGTAGTTTTGATACCAAATCCACTTATCATAAATTCATGGTTGTCTTTTTTTTAAACTTTTAAGACTGGATGTTTTTATTATTGACATTAATGTTAAATTCTGTTGCTGTTGGTTTGGTTTTTTTGGTTTTGGGGTTTTGGGGTTTTTTTTGCCTCTAAACTACCTGCAAGTGCTACAGACTAAATAATTAAACTTGTAATTTTTCCTTTCTGTACTTTTTCTAACTCTGGGGTATTTCAGTGGAGGTAATAAATATTGTGTAGCAGATTCCAGAGAGGGTTGCATCCATGATCCATGAATGCGACATTGTAACGCTATCTGTAATTTTTCATGTCATTCTTCATGCATTCTAATATGCTCACCACTTTCTTAATCATATTCAAATACGGGAGAATTAACAGAACAATTTATATAATTTCTCAGCTTTTTAGTCAGTTAATTTAGATGCTTTTTAAGTGTATTAGTAGTCCAAACTTTTCCTGCATTGTCAATAGAGTTTGATTCAGTGTCTATGATTTTATCACAAAATATTTTGAACTGGCATGATCAGTTTGGGGGGAAATTCCAAAATCAGCATGCTGCCAAGCACATGCTTGTTTCTCATATTGTATAAGAAAATCCATTTAGGTTTTTAGCTTTTAAAATAAATAACATCCCTATTTTAGAAAAGTATTGATATTCTTTCTTTGAATAATGAACTCATCTTGAGATCAATGTTGGTAAAATAATATGGTACTAAATGTTCATTATTGCTTTTCATTTTCATGTGGATTACCTACCTAAAACACACATAGCTATTTCATCATTTGGAAGTAATCATAGCCATCTGGCTTTTGTAGACCAATATATGACATGCTTTTAAGATATTAATGCTAGGACACCTGGGATCCATGTTAATGAATACAGATTTTTTACATTTAGATCTATTGACTATTTATTTTTTTCTTCAGCAACAAAGGTGCAGGTTTTTGGTACTAAGTCTTTCTCTTTTGTCCCCCCTGTCCCCCCATCCGTCCCCCCCTGTCCCCCCACCCCAAAGTATTCAGAGTTAGCTGGTCTTCAAAAAGGGAATCCTTTGAAAACAGTTTCTGCTGAACTATTTGTACAGTCAGTGTTCTTGCAGGCTTCCTGTGTACAAGCCAGTTGATTCCCTAATGTGAAACTGAATGAACTTGGATACATCTACTTCTTAGGCAGTGAAAACATAAAAATAAAAACATACGTATAGAACTCTTAGCTATTTCAGTGTTACTTGCACATGACTGCAGTTTTATTGTGATTTCTGTTTTCTTTCCAGTGTTTATGTACCTGTATTCTTCCTCAGATTAATGTGAAGATACCGAGACAAAAAGTGTGAGTTTATGACTCAACAAATAATAATATTTTAGGCAAGAATGCCATACCTTGAGTAAAGATAGGGATTTTGTCATGGTATTAAACACTAAATACCAAGATGTATTTATTTTTAATTTTAGATTGATTGTGCATATTCAACCTTCCCTTGTGGCTATATATAGCCCAGTGTACATAATGTTCCCTGCAGAATCCTGATTAGGCAAGTATATTTTAAAGGCAAAAATGGCCTGTCCTTAAAGAAGACTCTACCATTGAGACAACCGATTTTGTAGCTAATGTAAAAACTTCATAGGGTTAGATTATAAAAAGAACAAAGATTCTTGCAGTAATATATCACACTTGAAACTAATGATTAACTCCATACTTTATTGGATAATTTTAATGAATCTTAGTATAGCTTCAAGACATAACACATACAGTCATTTTCAGATTTCTCATTTTTATAGCCATCAGCAGACTATATCTTAATGGCATTTTGAAAAAGAATGATAAAGGAGTTATAAGAGTGGCTAAAATGGATTTCCTCATCCACATACTGTGGTATATGTGACTGTGAAGTCTAAAGAACTTATAAAGCACAAACCAGAGTAAGAGTCAAATGTCCATGAGTTAGTAATGCCCTATGTGATACAAGAATTCACATAATAAGATGGAATTGCACAGATACATGAGTTTGGCTGTATAAAGCCATTTAGCCTCAACAGGTTTTATTAACTTTAACAGATTATTTTGAGTATTAAAACATGAATAAACTTAAACATGATAATTTTTCCTCCAGTTGTGGAATTAACATGGGTGTTCAAAGCACGTGCAGGTGGCACCCACATTCTATTGACCAGCCTTTCTTGAGTTTTCTTCTTCTCACCATAATACCTCCTAATCAGGATCTTGTAGACTTTCATCATCTGATCTTTACCTCTTACCACAGCACAGTTTCAACTCTGAGCACAATGAATCTGTGGGTTGGTTTTTTTGTTTGCTTGTTTGGGGTTTTTGTTTGTTTTTTGTTTCTTTTTTTCCCCAGCAATTGAATTCTAGATTTTGGGAGAGATAATAAGCTCTCCTTCCCATTCTCACAATACAGTATTAATGTGCTAATTTGTCACAAAGAAAAATTTTAATTTGGTGCATTTCAATCATGTTTTAGCAAAGCCTTATATGTGTATGCTGAGCTATTAAAATTAAGATAACTATCTAGAATGAACACTCATCTAAAAATACCAAAACACTGTTCTGGTTCCCCAAAATTAACTGTGTTGGTAATTTTTAAAACAGATAAAACTTGGTAGTATGTGCATTTGAAGTAATGTTATTTATCACTTGGGAATATCAGCTGTATTCTGCCTCTGCTTCATTTTCTAGATTCAGTTTATGCAAGGGAGCTCAAAGAGTTTGTCAACACAAACACAGCAGTGTATCTCTTTTCGTACTTGGCCAAAACTGTCTGTTGTGTTTTAATAAAAAAAAATCTTCTTTCATATACCACTAAAAAGTGATATTGATGGAGAAATAGAATAATAATTAGAAGAAAATCTGTTATATTATTATTGATGTATTCTTCGAAGTAGAATAGACAAATCAGTGGGAAACAATTCACATAAAGTTCATGTTGTGAATGATGAAGTGTGATTGAATAAATCAATTTTGCATTTTAAATAGAGTTGGGACAAAGGTTTTTATATTCAGGTGGGTTTATATCCACCTATTTTGATGTTATATAAACAGTGCAAGGCTGCTAACTCAATTACTTCCTATCTTCCCCTCTAGTCATACTGCAGCTTTTAAGTCTAAAGAAAATGTGCTTGGGTATTGCTCTTGGACAGCTGCAGTAATATTGAACCATTCTACCCTGTTTTAATGTACTGGTCCGTAAAATCTCACATTTTTGAACTCTGTGAAACATCAGCTGGCATTGACAGCAAGCTTGACTTGATTACATTCTAAATTGGACAATGTTTAGTAAAATGTGCTTTAGTTGTGTGACTTCTTTGTCCATCAAGGTAATAGCCACCATCCACTTTCTTACAGTTACTCTCAAAGATGGAAAAGAGAGAAGCAGAAATGTCCTCCTACCCCTTTTAAAAATGTATGAATATAAACTTGGTAGGAACTGGAACAGGGAATCCCTGTTCTCTTCCCAGGCTGAGATCAACATAATGGGCACAGGGATATATTTAAGAGTTCTACATTCTTTTCACAACATGAGGAGGTTATTCTTTTCTACTGTTCTCCTTGTTCAAAAGATTAGAGTGGTCTTCATGAGCTGGATTCAGAAATAACCACTGCTGCCAAAAAGAAGTTAAGAACAGGCATTTTGCCAGCCTTCGTGAGACTACTTTCCTCATAGAAATCAATTTTTCTTCTTAATTCACAACTTATACATTAATGTATAAATGAAATTACATCAACATTTAGGAAAATTTAGGAAAGAAATTGACATTATGAATTAGCATATGATTCCTATATTGCACATCATATTTATTAAAATTAGAAATCAATTTAGTAATGGTTGTTTACTTGGTATCAACTTGCGTTGATATAGAAGAGCTGAAAAGTGGATCAGATGATTCCAAGTGAATGTGTGATAAAATGGTAGTTGAAATAAAAAAAAATAATATATAGGACAACAATTGAACTGAGGGGAAACAAATTATAATTTCAAATGCAGAGGCTTTAAAGGTATTGACTGTTAGGAAGGTATCTTACAGTCTTTGTGAATAGATTTCTGACAATAGTAATTGAATATTTAAAGTAGTTGTAGCCAGGCAGATAAAAAGTTCTGGCTCATGGAAAAATGGAAAATATCAATTATTACATGTGCCAAGTATGGAATAACATGCATTTCTGGTCACCCAATGCCAAGATGATAAAAAAGAACTAAGGGAACTGCAGAGACTGTTCAATTGATTAAGACTGAAGTAGCAAAACAGCTACGTAACACCTTTGTATTTACCTAAATGCAGCACTACCTGGATATCTTTTAAAAATGTAGAAAAGCTTGATTTATGTTTGAACATCAGCTAAAAATTAAATATCAGTAAGGTGATGCTGGAGATAGAGGAGGCAAGCGGACAACTCTTGTGTAGGTGAAATAGTCTGGGAAAATGGGAATGAAGACAGAAACTATGTGGAAACTTTACATTATTTATGATAGACTGTTTCCTTACAGTATTGCAAAATTGGCTTAAGTTTTGGGGTTTTTTTTCCTGTATGTACACTAACTGCTGTGTGATCTTTGCTCTTTCATTTGGATTTTTGTCATACGTGTGTGTGTGTGTGTGTGTGTGTGTATCCCATTGCAAAGGTCACATTCCTGCCATATTTGAAAAATTGTTCGTAAAGAACTACATGACCTTAACACATGATCCTTAAGAAAGCCCTATTTACCAGCTGCCTGTGCATGACATATCTGCACCTTTGCATAGCTTACCATAACTCTTTTTATAAAAAATGTACTTTTTTACATAGCTTGAATTGTGGCTAACCAGACCTCTCATAAACAATTGTGACTAAATCTATGTTGTGTTTTTATAAAGCCAACATCTGTCTGTATCTTATTATTGTGTGTAAACTGGGGATATGCGATCAACCAGGATGACCTATCTATGGAGTATAGCTGAGATGTGAGTTCAGAGGGCCAGGAGAAAATCCTGCTGTAGATCTTCTCTGATGGACCACTGAAAGCAAACGGGTATAGAACTTAAGTTACAATTCTGCTTTCTTCCTGTTGTCTTAGAACACTTGATCTAGATACCTAAGAACCTGCCTCCCAGTTTGCA
Organism: Microhierax caerulescens; assembly: GCA_035590215.1. NCBI lineage: Eukaryota > Metazoa > Chordata > Aves > Falconiformes > Falconidae > Microhierax > Microhierax caerulescens. The sequence continues at coordinate 2,210,111 of JAVJGJ010000001.1, forward strand.
CTCGATTCTGGGATCCTGCTTGTGAGCAGCTTTAAGAATGAATACTCTCAGTGGGTTTACTGCTTGACTAATTCTCAGTTTAGCCTGGAGAGAAAAGGTCTTCTTTAAACAATGTTCTAACAGCACATTCTTGCCATGTCTTCAAATGACCTCTGCCTGCCGGTGAACTGCTCCTACCTTGCCATTCACTCACACTTTATACCCATCTCTATGCTCAACGGTGCCTATAATTTTGTAAGCACTGTCCCACTGTATTTCCAACAGTGGAGATCTCTGCTGCCATTTGATGCCTCTACTGCTTTGTGTGGTTGCTAGATGTTTCCACTGCTGTCCTGTCTATCCTGTGTATGCATTTCTGGATATGTGCATGGGAGAAAGAAAGATGGTTATGGAAAGCAACTGTTGATTCAGCCTTAGCAGTCCTGATCCTCAAGATACAAAAAGCGTGTCCAAGGAGGGTATAGCTAATTTGTTGCAGCTACACAGTAGGGAATGCCTTGTCAAAAAGGCATCCCTAAAGTAAATTAATGAGAAGGATCTGTGGAGAAAAACCAGTGAAGATCAGTGACCCAAATGACCCTTCATACTTGCTTTCTATGGTCTACTCTGCCTGTTCTGCCTGCATGCTTCCACATATCCTCCAAGTGTTCTTTGCTGCCAATAGAAGCCAGTATTTTTTGAAATTTTGGGGTGTATTAAGACTAATGAAAGGACAGAAGATCCAAGTGTGAAAATCAGTTGCTTACCCTGTTTATTCATAAGCAGTGTGATAAGGGAGGAATTAGTTCTTTTGAACTCTTACAGTTTTGCTTCCCTTTGACCAGTATATCTCTATCTCGTACAGTATCAGTCCTGTTGGCTGAAGGGCAAGAAGCATATGTTTTGCCCTTACTTCACGCTTCATGGCATGTTGATGACAGAAGAATTTCACAGCCTTCTATAATTTTATTGCATGGTACTTTCAATTTATATATATACACATTTAGACCAAAAACTATAGTTCTATCATCTAGATAACAGAAGCTAGAGAATCTTTCTGTTTGCACTAAATTCTTGATATTAACATTTGAACATGAACATTTGAGAAAATCTTAAATCATAGAATCACAGAGTATCTCAAGTTGAAAGGGACCCCAAAGGATCATTGAGTCCAACTCCCCACCTTGACCTAAATCTTGATCTACAAGTTGCTAGTACTGGATATACTACCAGGTAGATTTGTATGCACCTGTAACTGTCTCTATCTCTGTTCTCACTTCTTTTTACACTGTCTTGGATGCCATCCTCCCCATCTTAAATGGTCCAGTGCCTGTTTTCCTTATTTGTAACCATGTAATTCTTTTGGTAATCCCTATTCTAGAATACTTATTCTCCAGTCTGAGTTGCCATAATCTCTTCAACACACTTGAAAACAGTCTTTTAAAATTGTCTGTGTACTTGTTTTATAAAGATGCCACACACATTTTTCCCCTGGCAAATAGTATATGATAAAAAAATAAATTGAATAATATTTATTTTTCTTAGAAGTCAAAGCTGGAACTATGTGGAAAAAACAAGCAGCAAACAATCCCACCCCCTGTTTTTCCAGTTGTCTAAAGGGAAACTTTTTCTGTGCATCTCGTTTTGTAACTTCAAAATGGGTATATTCAACTGATGGAAAAATATAATTACTGTCCTTAAGATAATTTATCACCAAACTACATTTGTGACATCAGTCATTATGAGGTCTAATGCATGTAATTGGCAAATGTGTTTGCATCTCATACTTTATTCTAATTGACATCTACCATATTGCTGCTGACAGCTTTTCAGCCCAGATGAATGCTGTTTGCCAAGTGCTATTACTACTTTGCTGAGGTAGTCATACATGGATACATTATAGTGAAGATACAGAGAAAAAGAAAAAAAAACAACTATGCTTTTTTACTGCTCAGGTGTCTAGGTTCACTAGTTCTGAATAGCAAGACTTTGACATGCATCGAGTAGATTCTTGACAGTTTGACGATGTGTCACTTCTGAGGGTTTGTACAGTACACCAAAAGAGGACCATTGAAATACTGAAAGGTTACTATGTGCTTTGAAGCACTGAATATAATTCATGCAAGATGAAACTTTATAAATTAAATCACTGAAGAAAAAATGTTTTACTAAAGAAACTACCATTAGACATTTTCTCTCTTGTAATAGGATTACATTTTGTCATCAGTACTCATGAAAGAGGACAATGTAAGTTAATTTTATGAGTTAGTGAAGGCCATAAGAGACCTTGTAGAGACATTAAATAGTCAGCGTATCTTCTACAGTGACATCCTGTCAAATTATAAATAGTGGCCTGTCACTTTTGGTGGACTAAATCACATTGTGCTGTTGCTTGTATGTAAAGGTCTTGGGTAATAAAGATAAAATAATTGTAGCTCTAGTGAGATCAAAATATTTCTGTTTGGTATCTTGGCTGTACTTATTAACCCAAAAATCTTTAGAGGAAAAATAAAGTTAGTGAAACACAGTATTACTGTGTTAAAGTTGTTGCACAGTTCAGATATAATAAGTATATTGAAACTGTAAATAACATTCAGTTGACACAATATAATCAACATTAAAACATGAAAACTACACATTTAGCCAGTTTTTGTAGACATTTGTACCTAAAAAATAAATCTTTTGTTATGAACATTTGCAGTAATTCTTTTTTACTGTATACTAAGGCATATTTTTCTCCTCTGCCAGAGGTCCTTAAAATTTCTTGAATATGAAAGGCTACATATGGTACAAGTGGACCAAATTTTAAAGTTAGATTAAAGCAAAGTCTTATTTCAGAATTTGAAGTGCTATTAGATTCAAGTGTATTTTAAGTTGCTGCTTTCTGTGTTCTTCTTTGCTATTTCCAATAATCAAGAACTTCACTTTTAAAAAATAAAATTTAATTTCATTTTAATACACCTTATACGTTCAGTAGCTAAAAGCCAGCCAAGAGCACTGTACTTGAAATATGTGGTCCACAGTAGATGAACTATTCTGAGTTCATGCAGCTATATCTGGATTTTATTAAAAAACCTACAGTTTCTAAGGGTGAGAAATAACTAGAAACCTTCCTGCTTTTTTCATAAAAGAAGAAATAATTTAGAATAACATTTTTAGCTGTAGTAAGCTCTAAGTGGTTACAAGTAAGTATTGTTCAAACTTCTCTGAGTGTCGGGTAGTAAGCCTTTTTTGCACATTCATTTCTGATACTATGCTTATAATAAGATATTGATTAAACTGCTATTGCTTTAACTCACTCCCTTCCTAGATAGCATGAATTGCATTGTGAACTCTTTATGCCTTCATGATAGCTTACAACGTACCTATTGTTTAAAGAATTATCTATATAAAACTTCATAGTATCCAAGTGTAAGGTGTGTAGGCTTTCACAGACCACATGTAACATATTAATAACATAAATATAAAACCTGATACAATTTCTTTCTACCTTTTGGCAATTTCAAAGTAATTTTTTAAAACTTCTTGCTATCAAATCCACATTTTCAGGAAGTGTGACATTTAGTTATGCAGCAGTGAAGACTTACAATTAAATTATTCATAAAGTGGTTTGATATTTTCAAACAATAAGCTTACACACTACTTTTTGTCTCAAGCTGACTATTTTTTTCAATTTGATGCTTCTTCACCGTCATTTTCTCAAAGATCTTACTGGAAATGAGCTTCATATTTTTAAGATAGTGGTTGGACATAATTTTTCTACAAACTCTGTGTTTTCTATAACAGACACTTTACAAGAGATCTGTAATTATACTTGTAGAAATTGTAATCATATCTTCCATACTTTAAAAGGCAAAAAATTATGCCAACAATAAATATGACAATCTCATTTATGTAAAATTCTGAAAATGTGTTACTTACACTGTAAATAATAAATCCATAACCAAATGAAATGCATTGAAGGTTGTCTTAATTATCTGCGTGGAAAATAATTGAAAAGATTGTGAGAAACCATCAAAGTAGATATTTCTAAGAAATCTAGGCAAATGTTTTTTTAGCATTGTGCTAGACAATATTTAGCAACCATTCTCAAACTTTAAATGACACAAAGTTTCTTATACTTTGCACCATTCTATGTGTCTGTTTCAGATAGCAATACCTATTTGAAAAGGAATTTAGCTTTCCATATTTAAAATACATGGTAAATAATCATGTTATATCATTTATTTTTTAAAAAAATTCAGATTTTCAAAAACACTCTCAATAAACACACTGTAATTTTAGGTTTCATCAAAGAATTATTGTTTCAGTCAGGAAGGACATCTGGAGGCCACCTAGTTCAACATCCTGCTCAAAACAGGTATAATGACATCAGGATGGCTGTCAAGTCTTGACCATCCCCATAATGGGTTCCACCACCTCTCTGGACAGCCTGTTGACTTATTTAACAATCATCATGGTTATCAACCCTCCTCCCTGAGCATCTGATTGAAATTTCTCCTCTTCCCATTTGTGTCTGCTGCCTCTTTTCCTATTGCTGTGCACTGCTGCTGGGAGTCTGGCATCATCTTCTCTGTCTCTTCAGATGAAGTAGTTGTACACAGCAATGGAGTATCCCCTTAGCTTTCTTCCCTAAGCCCAGTTCTCTCAGCATCTCTTTATGTACCATGCTCTCCAGTACTCTGATCTTCTTGTTGGCCTTTTTCTGGAGTCACTCAATGTGTTGATATCCTTCATGTACTAGGGAGCCCAAACCTGGGCATAGTACTCCAGATGTGGTGTTACAAGTGTCACTAAAAGGGGAAGAATCACTTTTCTGGATGTGCTGCCTACACTCTCAGTCACACATACTAGGATGCAGTTGGCCTGCGCTGCACAGGCACGACCACTGGTTTATGTTAAACTTGTCCACCAGCACCCCTAGGGCCTTCTTTGCAGAGCTGCTTGCCAGAGAGGTGGCCCCCAGCCTGCTGCCCCTTGCTGCATAGGGTGTTTCCATCCCAGATGCAAGGCCATGGCACTTGTTCTTGTCACACTCCATGAGCTGCTTCTGGTCAGCCCATTTACCTGGCCTGTTCAGGTTCCTCTAACTTGCAGCCCTGCCATCCAGTATACTGACTCCCTCCTCCATTTCATGTCATCTGCGGGCTTGCTTAGAGTGCTCTCTGTCATCCAGGTTGTTAATGAGGACAAACTCTACTGGCTGCCAGCTGGACTTTGCAGCACTGATCACAGCCCTCTAAGCCTTGGCAGTCCGGCCAATTTTCCATCCACCTTTTGATCCACTTGTGCAGCCTGTTTCTTACCAGTTTCATGTTAAGGAGACTGTGCCAGAGGCCTTGCTATAATGAAGATGCACAACATCCACTGCCTTCCCCGCAGCCAGTCACCTCACCACAGAGAGCGGTGAGGTTGGTCAGGCTTGATCTGCTCAGGCAAGAAAAGGCTTCTAAGATCTGGTCCACAACTTTTCCAGGGACAGAGTTAAAGCTGACCAGCCTGTAGTTCCCTGGATCCTGCTTCTTGCTTGTCTTGAAGAGGAGTGTGACAGCAACTGCCTTTTCAAGTCATTGCAAACATTTCAAAAAGGATGGGCAGCAGCCTCCCAGGTACCTCTGCCAGCCTCATGAACACCTCTGGGGATGTCTCTCACCAGGGCCCATGGACTTGGATATGTGCAAGTGGATTAAGTGATCCACTCCCCCTTCCTCTCCTGTGGGTGCTTCTTCATGCCCACAGACTCTCTTAGGAGGCTCAGGGACCTAGGAGGCTTGAGGAGAAGACTTTACAGAAAAAAGGCATGGAGTACCTCAGCTTTTTGCTGGTTGCTTGTCACTGGGCTGCCTGCCTCCCAGAGCAGCGGTGACAGCCTCACCAGAGCCACCTCCCTTGTCTGGCAGCAGCACTGGCAGCCTCCCCTCAGTACCCTCCCCAGTGAGGACCCCAGCCCCGCCACTTCTTGTGGGGCCAGGGGCCTGCCAAAACAGCGGGGGGCACCCGCCTGCTGGCAGAGATGTGGGGACATGGCGGCCCCATAAGTCCTGTGGAAAGTCTTCTCCTGGTTACCCTCCAAGCAGAGGTTGGTGTCACACACTGGGTGCCACTGAGACCCGGAGCATCGACAGCTGTTTGTGCACTTCATTTTATTTTCTTGCTGATGTGTAGGGTGCTCTGAAGAAGTAGGGATGTTTTCAGAAGCATTTTATAGGCCCTGGAGCTGTTCCTTTTGCCCTTTAAAGGCTTTTTCTTTTCAGCCTTAAGCTGTGTAGTTGTAAGAGAGGTAGCCTGTGGTTAAGCACAAATTGTGCATAAGGAGTGAGAAGTTCATGAGGGCCCATGCGGAGGCAGCTGCCACTGTCGGTAGGAAGAGGAGCCAGGCCGAGGGAGGCCGCGGAGCAAGATTAAGCTGATGTGAGAGGCGAGTCTTCAGCTTTCTCACTGAAAGGGTTTTAGGAAATGTTTCTAGGCAGGTTACCATTATTGTTGTGGGAGGAGAAATAACACAGAGTTTAAAAAAGCCCAGCCTTGGAAAGGGAAAAGAGTGGGGCTTTGTTTTGGTTTTGGGTTGTTTGTTTGTTGTTGAGGGGGTTTTTTGTTTCTTTGTTTTTTAATTGTAAAAATTTAATTTATATATTTTATTTTATTTTATTTTATTTATTTATAAGCTTTGTGAAGAATGTAGGGTAGAAGCCCAGGCATGTGCTGCTTGAAGATAAGAAAAATAAGTGAAAAAGGAGACCAGAATGAACAGATAAATTTCTGACACTGTTTTGATTGATATTCCTTATCTGGGATGCTATTATCACAGAAGCAGTAGAATTACAGGGCTGAATGTCTTTTCTTTGGGTCATTTTATATGTTAAGGGTGGGATATTGAAGAATGGATAGGCCAAAGAAAGTCTTATGAAAAAAAATAATCTAGTATTTAAAATGAGGTGCAGATGTTAACATAGTCTTCTTGCCAGGGATAGCTGATATTCATCATTGTTTTTATATACCAAGGAGGTGACTATTCCAAAGCCTTGTTTAAGCAGGGTTCTGTGTGTGCGGTGGGGAGAGGGAGAGAAGATGGACTTCAATGCATTTGTGTTAGGCTTACCTTCTTGTGTGAAACTTGCCTTACGCAGTGTGCTACACTTTTGCTCATAATCCTGCAGTAGATTTATATGGCACATATTAAGCTTTGTGGAAAGTTGTCCCTAATTTCCAACCTGATATTAAAGAAATCAAATTAAACTGATAGACCAGAGAATACCAAGTGTTGAGAAGTGAAAAGAAGGGTGAAACTGAGCTAGAGTACCAGAGAAGCTGAGGTGAGATAGAATACAGGTGAGAAAGGCATATAAAATCATTTGTTACTATGAACATGCAGTTCATTAATTTATGAGAGGTAGCCAGATCAATGTCCACATCCTTCACCAGTTTCTGTTACAGCATAAAGGAACGCTAAACAACGTGACACTATTAAGCTCAGTTTGTTAAGAAGATCAAGTGAGGGATAGGCTATGTCAGGGAGGTCTTTGTGCACACGTGTACAAATGTGGTTAACTGAGACCTGCTTCTGTTATCTCCCCTGGGAGCTGGCACAGGTGAACCTGGGGAAATGAGACACTTGCTGTGAGTGGTCTTGGTTTCATCTGGTTTTGTCTTTGTGTGAGGTAAGTAGTGTACAGAAAACAATAAAAAAATCAGGGGGCAGTATTGGAATCTAGGATGAGCAACACCTTAGAATGCAATGATTTAGCTATTAAAAACAAATCAATTACACAGAAAGTTATGCCTTTTTCTCTTAGAAAAAAATCAGTACAAATTATCTAACTGCAAGGCTATCTATGTCAACTAGAAGCAAAGAACTGGCTTTGCTGAGGTCTTGATTTTGTGCAGAGACCATTGTCTCTATGTCTGGTGGTTTGACCCTGGCTGAATGCCAGGTGCCCACCAAAACCACTCTATCACTCCCATCCTCAACCAAACAGGGGAGAGAAAATATGTGAAAGGCTCATGGTTCAAGATAAGGACAGGGAGATCACTTAGCAATTACTGTCATGGGCAAAACAGACTTGACTTGGGGAAAATGAGTTTAATTTATCAGCATTCAAATCGGAAAAACACCTTTCCCCCTCCTCTCCCCTCCCTTATTACTGGGCTTAGCTTAATTGTTGCTTTCTCTACCTCCTCCCCCGAGCAGCCCAGGGGGATGGGGAATGGGCGTTATGGTCAGTTCATCACACGTCATTTCTGGTGCTCCTTCCTCCTCACACTCTTCCCCTGCTCCGGTGTGGGGTCCCTCCCACGGGAAACAGTTCTCCATGAACTTCTCAAACATGAGTCCTTCCCATGGGCTGCCGTTCCTCACAAACTGCTCCAGCCTGCGTCCCTTCCACAGGGTGCAATCCTTCAGGCACAGGCTGCTCCAGCCTGGGTCCCCCACAGGGTCACAAGACATGCCAGCAAACCTGCTCTGGCGTGGGCTCCTCTCTCCTCAGGTGCACAAGTCCTGCCAGCAAACCTGCTCCAGCACAGGCTTCCCACAGGGTCACAGGCTCCTTCAGGTGCATCCCCCTACTCCAGCATGGGGTCCTCCCCTGGCTGCAGGTGGGTATCTGCTCCACCATTAACCCCCATGGGCTGCAGGGGCATGGCCTGCCTCATCATGGGCTTCACCACAGGCTGCAGGGGAATCTGCAGGGTAACCTCCTCCCTCTCCTTCTTCACTGACGCTGGTGTCTGCAGAGTGGTGGCTCTCAAATAGTATCATTCCTCTGTCTTGTTGGTGCAGATTATTCCCACACACACACCCCTTCTTAATATGCTATCCCAGAGGTGTTGCCACCATTGCTGATTAACTCAGCCTTGGCTAGTGGTGGGTCTGTCTTGGAGCTGGCTGGCATTGGCTCCACTGGACATGAGGGAAGCTTCTGGCATCTTCTCACAGAATCCAC
>JAVJGJ010000001.1:2219131-2229214 GCA_035590215.1 Microhierax caerulescens
ATGAGGGAAGCTTCTGGCATCTTCTCACAGAATCCACCCCTGTACACCGCCCCGCCCCGCCCCGCCCCCCTACCATAACCCAAAACCCACTACAAAACCACATGGAAACACACTGCAGTATGATTTCTAAAACTGGAAGATATGCATGCATAGATAAAACCAAATATTTATGTGATGCATAGTAGCAATGTATTTCAGAACTTAGGAATGATGAAATTTCAAAAGCTTAGAAAGAGACTGACAGTAAGACCTGAAGAAATATCTAAGAATTGTAGATAGTTCTCCTGACTGAATTTCTGTGAGGGGTCTTAAATTATCAAACAGTCCTTTCTAAGCATCTATAAGAGATGGTTAGAATGAACAGGTAGCATAGAATTGTAGAGAACAATTCAGACGTACCCTATCTCTTGAAAAAATATTGCAGCAGGACTTAAGGGATAGAAGAGGTAAAATATAACTTGAATTTATTAAACCGCAGTTTTGGTATCTCACATGGCATTCTCTTAAGCAAGCTAGGGAGTTGTGGTGTAGATAAGACTGGTCTAAAGTTAGCATACAACATTTTTTGGGGAAAAAAAACGGTTTTTATTTATTCACAATCCTTCTTTTCCCTAGTAACCAGGGGTGCAGGAGGACTGTAATTCCATAAGAGTCTGTACTGGGTCTAAAGTTATTCCATAACTTTGTTGGTAGTTTCAGTAACAGGTTAGATGATGCAGCCATATTAGAAGGCAGAACTCAAGTTCAAAATCACAATAAATTGCAGAAACAATAGAAAATAATAGAGATACAGTTTGGTAAAGAACAAATACAGACACTAAGCAGGAGTAATTAACTGCACAAATACAAGATGAGGAATCCCCTCTAATGCTTCAGGAAATAATATAGGGACAGTATATTCACCATACCATACTGTTACATCTGTAGTTGGTTCCGGATTTTTTGCTTTCTCACTGAAGTGTTACCCCTCTCTGTGTATTGGCAGTAGCAGAGCTCAAGGAATGCCTGGTAGATGTACTTTGGCAGATCTGAAAACATTTAATGCCTCTATCACCCTTTATGAATTTGAAGCATGGCAGACTAATTTCTACCTACCCATTTACAGGGTTGATAGTCCGTGGCAAAGTAACAAAGGATAGGATATCTGAAACTTCTAAAACAAGATCAAGTAGAGCTCTTTCTCCACAGATCTTTCAGAGTGTAATGTGTAAGCATCCAGCAAAAAAAAAAAAACCCCGTAGGGTCAATTTATCTTAAATTTTCAAAAAGGACAAACAATGCAATGTATCTAGTTATTGATAGTTCATGAAATGATTAAAGAAGCATTGAAAGAAGACTTGAAATCAGGTTTAATTAACCTAGGAAATGAGAAGAATGAGGATATGTATGTATATAAAACTGTTGAAAAAGGAGGTCAGCAAAACTGCTGTCTCTGGTTTAGATATTACAAGAAGTAGCAAGGTTTAATTTGCAGCAAAGCCTAGATGCAAAAGATAAGAAAAAAGGTATTTGAAAAGTAAAAATGGTTAACTCCTGGGGTAGATTTTTTGTTAGCTGGAGAATAGTCCAGCTTTGACTTAAGAGAAATTGAACTGGCACTTGTCAGTACTGGTTTAACTGTGAAGCAAGATACAGTTGAACCCTTCTTCCTTTAAGTAATACCAAGACATGTAAACAGACCCTCTTTATGCCTTATTCCTTTCACTTCTTAAGTCACTTTCTGCAGAATTCTGCACAGTATGCAAAATAGGAACCAGGAGAAGAAATAGAAATGGTAACTTCTATTTCTGCTGAAAGAGCAAATAAAGTTTAATTAATTATACTGTTAAAAAGTAAACATATCTATTTATTTCATGTATTCTGTATACTACAGTTGTTCTACATGCTGAATGGAAACCTGGTTGTGCTGTTTTGGAAGGCTGGACCAGTTCCCTCAGTGGTTGTTAACGTTTTTTCTCTCAGGCCACCAGATGGCTGTTTAGGTGTAATGATAACAGCTGTTTGATTCTACTTGCCAGCCTTGAGACTGAAGAACTCTGGAATCACTTGGGTACTACAGAATTAAACAAAGACAAAATTTAGGTGTTTGTCTTCTATAATGTGGTAATTGCATGATGATGACTAATGGTACAGAATTTGCAGTAAATTATCTCTCAACATATTCTTACTTCTTATTTCTAATAATTCGGTTTATGTTATTTTCTATAGGTATTTGTACTTACTCTGTACTGGTCATTTCCTAGGTGTATCTACAGAAAGACAGAAAATTAATCAGAGGAACAGAACACTCTTTGGATTTTCTTCCGATGTGCAGACTACACTGATTGAAGTATTGAATCCATTTCCAGCACCACCTTCCTGTAAGTAGGCTCAATCAGTGTGAAACACATTGAATAAAATTTTGTTGGGTTCCAGGGTAATTCAGTACTCTACAAGGAAATTCGCTAATTTAGTATTCTGTCAGAGAATCACTGCCATATATTTATGTCCACACATAAGAAAGAACAATGTGATGGCTTTAAGCATCCTCTGACAGGTGTGCCTCCACTGTCTTTTCTGAAATTCAGCTTGAGAAAGTCAAAAGTCACAGACACTATTATCCAGTTTTCAGAAATGATAACTCTGTACCCTATGGGAAATGTAGCAATGAATTTATAAGGCAGGAAATGCAGGAAATAGAGTTGCAACGTGAAGGGGCTATAAGTGTAGCTGTATTTGCTTTGGTCTTATCACCTTCTCTCTGTGTTACTAAGACTAACAACCAATCATAGTATCTTCAAGCTTTTAGATTAGTATTATTTGGTAGCACAGCTTTACAACCTCAGCACTAACAGACATAGCATACACTTATTGTCCATGGTTACTCCTGGTTATGTGCCTCATGGTTAATATTGAGGGACACAGAAAGATAATTCTGAGATGGTCAGAATGACAGTCAATGAGTGTGTTATGATTAGTACATATTGCATATTTGTTCAATTGCATTTTATCACACTACTACAACCTGAGATATAAAACTCTTCATTGTTATGGGAGTTAATGGATATTTTGAGTTATTTTGAATTCAGAAAGCATCCAGGTGTATAAATTTGGGTCTTCAGTTATTTGTAGCAAGTATTTGAGTTGGTGTACTAGTTTTCTGGATTCAGGGTTATTAGATTTTACATACAAAATAACACCATGAAGGTTTTGTGATTAAATGGGGGGTGGGGGGAGAGAGAGACCGTTGTACTGGCTTATTTGATAGGTTGTCATTTTCTATGGCTGAAATGCATAGACTTGCAAATTCTCCTAGATGATAAAAATACACTGTATTGATTAGGGGATAATATACCTATATTCTTTGTACGTTTGGCTCCTTGAGATAATTGAAATGCAGACATTGATGTTAACTGGAATATTCAGTGCTAAGGAACTAAAATATGGGTCCAAAATTATGAAACAAGAATTTTTATTGTATTGAGCATGTAACGCTGTCAGGATCAAACAGTGTAATTCTTGCAGTTTATTTTCTGTCATATTATGATATCTCTGCATCTACTGTCAATATGCAGTAGTATTGTAAGTTGTTTTGTATGATTTTTTGCTTAAAGTTGACTTTTTGCAGGGATCTAGGGATTGTAGCTTGCCATCTGTTACTTAAATCTCTGTACATTTCCGCTGCACTGAATGGATAGTCTTTTAGCCTGGCTTCATGATTTAGCAATAGGAAGTGATGCTTCTGATATCAGGCAGTCTAAGGTTATATTAGTGCTCATTTGTTTGTAACTGCACTCATTACATTTTAACCTTCTGTGAGTGACATTTTAAAAAATGGAAAGGTCTCGATACTATGTTTTCTAAAACTTACATGGAAATGCAGGGCTGAGCAGAGGAGAGGGAGTCGTGTCCTGACTGTCTATACCATGAGTTCAAACATTACCTCTGTTGTGGGTGAAACTTCAGACAGAGCTTAACACTTACAGACTAAAAGCATTCAAATGCAGGTTGCAGATTTGTCAGAAGCAAAGTATCGCATGTTTTCTTCATGAAATTCCTTGCTTCCGACAGCTATGACAAGCAGCATTTGCAGAACTCTTCAGCTTGGATAGTCAAAACCTGATGCCCCCAGCAGAAGGGGCATAATATGACATTATTCATAAACACATGGAGATGTAGCTGAAGGAACTGAACTCCATATAATGCCTGATTACAGTCAAATGAATTAAATGGTTACTTCTTGTTCTCAGCTTTCTCTTTGGTGTTTTAGGTATGTTTGTAATACTTCAGCATGCTTTTAATGGCAGAGCTGTTCTTCAGTGGTAACCATTTATGTATGCAATAATTGAAGTTCGTACAAAAAAGCATAGTTCGATTTACCTGAACATGTAAATTGGCTCGTATGAGTCACTTGTGCGTGACTGGTACAGCAGTATTCAACATGATAAGTTAGGAAGTATACAGTAATTGACATATAATAATATTGAAACAAATTGTCCAATACATTTATTTCGTGGACAAAACCAGATCGATTTTAATTTGTCAAATTCTGTACTGCTCTCTCATTGAAGTGAAAGTATATTTACTAAAACAGCAGTGACTGTGAAGTCTGGTGTGTTAAAATTTGATAATTTCTTTTGTCAAAGAAACAAATCATGAGATTAACTCAAGAGTCATTAAATTTAAAGTGCAAGGTAGTGGGAACACGAAAATGCTTTATGATGAGTTTTTGTCAATCTGTATAATTTTTCAGTTAAGCAGTCATAAATCAAGGAATATTGTATTTTTTGAGGCTCATTAAAGAGACATTATACATTAGAATAGTGAGGCAGTCAGCATAATGTAATGATGAATGCCTATAACTATCTGTATGTAAATGATGTGAGACAGATTTGCTGGTGCTACAGAGGAGAATAACAATCTATTTGACAGTTCCCTGTAGGTGCTACTTCTGGATACAAGTGACAGATGTTGAATGTAAACCTCTTCAACAGCAAGCACTTATTAGCACTCAGTGGGGAAAAAATGGCAATATAGAATAAGACAAATAGCAGATAATGCCATTTAAATAATTTTGTTCTTACAAAGCTTTATTGCCAATGCGTTAAAATCTGGGAGGTCGGGTTTGTTGTTTGTTTTCATTGACTGAGATTAGGTAGGTAAGAGAACATTTTGGAATTTAGAAATCTGTAATTTGAAACATTTAAGAAAATTAACTCAGTATTATGGGAACTCTTGATGGAAAATATATGTATGTGCCCTTTCATCAACAAACTTTTTAATGAGAAGTTTTTTGGTAAATATTTATCAAATCATTATTATCCATGATAAATGTCAGTACTGTGTGTGTGCTGCCATTACTCGACTTACTAAATTACTTTCAATTGTTTCCATTTTTTTCCCTGTCTTTTCCCATGATAGAATGGAAAACTGTGGTCTTTCAGATTTGTAATTTTAATGGAAAAAGGGCAGAAGTAATTAATGAAACAAGGTTAGCAATAGCAAATGCTTTTTAGGATATCTTACAGTTTTATTTCTAGGCCATTTGTCACAGTCCTAGCCTGAGATGCTACTCCTAGAAGTATAAAATATGTGAAATTCACATTTTGATAATAATCCAACTCTTCAACCGAGATCAGCGTTAAAGTAGTTTAGAAGACTATGAAAAAAACACTTGATTTATTTCTTATCCTACTTTGTAATAGATTAGGTTAGGGATTTATATTTCTTTAAAGTATGAATCTAGGCACATGAATTGATTTTTCAAATTGTCAAAGCTTACTTTAAAGCTTTTTCTTTTTTTGAGATAGCCTATCCTTAATATTTTTTTTTCAATCTGCCAGCCAAACTACTGCTTGAAAGGGTAGAGATCACACCAATGCTGAGTGATGCAGTGTCTACATGTTTAGATTCCATATGGCCTTATGTCTTCTAGTATTATGAAATCTGTGACACTATTTGTGCTTTTTCTTTGTTATCTTTTGTCAACTGTTAAAGCTACCTTGTGTTGCTTGCACTAAATCTCTTCGGAATTTAGTGTTTCATTGCACCACTGCAGATTTGTAATCCCCTTTCATGGTGTTAAATTATCAGTCACATATGCACTGTGTCTGACTTACTGGACATATTTATTGTTCCCCTGGCTACTGTGCTTGCTAATTTGTTTCTTTATTGCTTTGCCTTGAGTTAGGGAATATCACCCTCTGTCCCCTGAATTCTTAAAAAGAATAGCTAAAGTTCATTCTTATGTACTTTTTGCTATTAGTTCTCACTGTTGCAATTCAAATCCAGGTGATTTTCCTCATGTAGATCTTGATCTATGTTCACTTAGAACAGCTGAGGTTCAATAATGTAGAATGTGAGCATCATCTCAATGGGGAGAGTAAAGACAGATTTTATATGAGACAATTTAAGCAATAATCTGTGATTGTAACAGATTTCTCACATAGCTGGACTTTGTTTGGAAATAAAGAGAAGTTCATAAGTCCAGGAAATGCACTTTGATCCTATTAACCTAGCCTCTTTAAGTGATGAACAGGGCTTAAAACTACTGTTTTATCTCCTCCTTGCAACACAAAAGAGTTGTAAAGGAGAGGTACTTAGTCACATTTAGATAGAAGAGCTTCCTGTGCAGGTACTGGCTCAACATTTACTCAGTTTCCTTCTATTCCTCCTCTGTTCTCAGCTGCCCTATAGTCTTTCTTATGTGAGATGCCACAAGTTTTTTAAAAACTGTCTTGCCTATCTGGTTGAGCAGACCTCTGAAATATGTTGAAGAAAGTGAAAACATCTAACATCTATCTTTACACGACAAATCAACAAAATTGGGCCATGTGCTTTACCTTAAAAAAAACAATAAATCAGCAACGTGTTCTATAGAAACCTTCTAAAATTATTTTTAGTAATAATATATTTTTAAATATTTGTAATTTAACCACTTAAATATACAATTTATATTTATGTAGTATAAATACATAAAATGCAAATAAATTATCTACGATTTAAAGAACATCAACAATTACTGTAATAACAATGTGAATATGAATATGAATAGGAATATTATTATACCCGAAAACAGCTTTTTTCTTTCAGCTGCTTAGAGCTTTCATGATGCCAAACACAGCAACTGGGTTCAGAGATCACTGCATCTGAAATTAAATTGTCTGTCCCTCTGAGATTGGTCGTGTATGATCCTGTACGTTCCTATATGATGCAGTGTACATTGCGAGAAATTAGTCTTTTACTGGTATTTCTGGTAACAACATTTATTTGATGAGTCAATGCTTAAAAGTTGTTCACCTGTTCTAAGTATACACTTTATATCAATATATAGTTATAGACTGTATAGACTATGTATAGTGTCTAAATATACGTAGGTATACACAGTATATACATTCCTATAAATATAGACTAAATATAGACTGCAGAAATACATATTTATTACATTTTTATTGTTAGGAAAACAACTAAAGGTTAATAATTTACAGTATAATGTAATTGCTTGTAGTACTTTGAAAAAATTACTTTGAAATTATTCATTGAACTTCTTTGGCTAATCAGAAAGCATACTGAAACATAAATGTTTCATTACCTCGTTACCTTTGCTTAGTGTAAATAATAAATATCATACAATGACATCTATGTAAACTGCTGAAGAATTATGCAATTTTTTTCAAATGTTCTAAGTCAAATCACCAAGGAAAAACCATAATGAAGAAAATTAAAATGAAAATACATGTATATGGTAGATTAAGAGTTTTACTGCACTGTCATTGCATTTTAAAATTGATTTACTTCTCAGTTATACTAGACTACTTGAGTAATTATTAACTAAGCTTAACATTAGATCTCATCAGCATTATTTCTTTTTATATTGGTTAAATCAGAATGGTAATCTACGAATAGTTAGAATTATAATTTCAAATCTAATGTCTTTGTCAGTTATATTTATCTGAATGTATGACTTCATTAATTGCAAAGGAATGGAAATCCCTTGGATATTGTTTCTCTTGCTTAAAGAAATCCCTTTGCAGAATGTAATAAGGAAGTGCTACGATGCTCATCCAGCTATTCAGCTTTTTTTTTTTTTTTTAAGAGCTGGATAGTACATTTAAATGGTATTGAATGATGGCTGTATAAGCTGAGTTCAGCTGTGTAAATGTGCCAGGAGAGTACAAAATTAAAATATAAACCCATGATATAATAATGTTTCATTAATGTCCACCTCAAGTAATCAAATAGTTAAAGTATTTTTTGTAATTTGTAATTTATTCTAGTGGCAATATTTTTGCACAGTAATACTTGGGGTTAACAGAACTGCTACAGACAAAGGGCTTGTGGATTTGTCAAACACAAAAATGAAAAAAGTTTTATGAGCCTATTCCAGAAGGCTTGGCTTCTTTTCAGGTTTTGCAGAAAACGTGTAGAATTTTGCTTGTATAAGGGCATTCTGATTGAACCGAAACCTCAGTCTTCACAAGTGGTGTCAAAATAAAGAATAACAGTGCTCAAATGGGAAAAAGGATGAGGGAAGGGAAAACCTGTATTCAGGCAACCTGTTAAACAGTTGTATCGGATAACTTTTCTTTATTTACATGTCAATACAATCCACAAATACAGACTTATGTATGGATCTGCTCATACATAGTGTCTCTGCTTGGGTTTTAATTTTTAGTTTTGAGATCAAACTGAAACAGAAATAAAATCATAATATTCAGCAATAGATCCCAGTCATGCAGTGCTATCCAGCTGAAGAGGGGCTACACATCAATCTAGATGAGAGTTCTCCTTGAACAGAAAGCTGAAAACTGTTCTTCAGTCCTTCCAACATACAAGAATAATTTTAGGGTAAAAATGAAAGGAGACTCATAGGGATTGGTTTCTTCACTGCTGATTTCAAGATTTGATACCTCAGCTGCAGGAGTCACTGTAAGTTGCCATTCCCTCCCATATGTCAGTCTCCTTTGTCTTTTTAATGTGGGACACACTTTTAGAACTTCATTGCGATAGATGAAAGTTAGGAGAAGACTATGGAAAATAAGGATATGGAAATGAGTGATAGTTTTATCTTAAGGCTTTTTGAGATTTCAAGAGTACAATATATATTTAGTAGTCTCACAACAGTCCTTTGTTTTTCCATCTTAATATGTAGAAGAATTTGTGCCGTAGTGGCTTTTTGTGGAGAGAAAATAGAAAGACAAAAAGATTTATGACAGTTATTGAAGATGCCATCGGCTGAGCAATTGGGTTGCAACATATTCTAGTTTCCTCTTTAGCCACTCTAAAAATTTTGACATTCAAAACGGAGGCTGAAGGTGAAGGACTGTGGGGAAGGCAAGAACTACAATTGTAAGTAAATGCAAGAAAGCAGTAGAAAAGAATAAACAATGGAGAAAGTATGACTTTGGAAACCATTGAAGAGGATGAGATGAAAGGATGCTTGAAAGGGAGAAAGATAATGAGAGAGAACTTATTTTTTCCATCTTAATTTTAGAGGCTGCCATAACCTAAGGCAAACTGTTTGACATTGCAAAGCAGAAGCAATTATCTGTTTTACTGAAGTGATTTCCACCTGAAAGGGATGGAAATTAGAAAATGAAAAGGTGAAAAAACTGGCATAAGAATACTGTACTAGAAAGTATATATTTAAAGTCCAGAGAATCCAGATGAGATACATAATTTGGTAGCAACAGTAGCAAAACTAACATTAATGTTATTTTTCTAAAAATATCTTCAAATATAATTAATGATATAGTTTTATCTATTTTATGTCCTTCTATATTTACCTGTCTATATATCCATTTTTTAGACTGGTGTGTACACATAATTAGGATCATAGTTTCATTACCTGCATTCATTTTCTGATGATGGGAAAAATTTTCTTTCTCTGGGAAAAAAAAAAAACCTAAACTTTAACAAAGTTTTTTCTCTTCACAATTGCATTTTATCATTATATTTAAGTGATAAACCTGTCATAGTCCCCTTTGATGCCAAAACGGCACAGAGTAACTGCTCAGAGACTAATTTTGTCTTTAAGCCGCATAGGAATTGATTTCATGCAACGCTGGGGAGCTGGCTGGTTTG
Source organism: Microhierax caerulescens (assembly GCA_035590215.1). Lineage (NCBI taxonomy): Eukaryota > Metazoa > Chordata > Aves > Falconiformes > Falconidae > Microhierax > Microhierax caerulescens. Next base: position 2,229,194 of record JAVJGJ010000001.1, read on the forward strand.
CATGGGACAAACTAGCTCCAA
>JAVJGJ010000001.1:2229551-2265248 GCA_035590215.1 Microhierax caerulescens
TCTAATTATTCAGAGTACATTCCTTTCTCAACACAAACAGAGCATCACCCAGAGCATTGTACCAAACTCATCCTGACCAATCTTTTTAAGACCTTGCTCTGTTTCACCTTGCAGCATGTTCCTGTAGTAGCCTACAATACCTCACTTTTTTCCCCTCTTATCTACTGCCCCAGACAAAGCTAGGTTGAATAAATACATACTCTTTTAGATGTTTTGAAAATAATTTGAGAGGTAGACAATAAAGACAAAAAAAAAAAAAAAAGCTTAGATTAACATGAAAAATGTAACCTTTTTATTTCTAAAAGGAGTAGAATTAGCCTCTTTCTACTTACTGGAACATTAAAGAGTTTGCACAAATTCTTCTAAGAAGAGTAGTTTTAGATTCACAAGGTTCTGGAGTGGGTATTTTACATAAACTCCTTGCTAGCTATTTTTAATTGTAATAGATTTATTTCTATAGTAATTGACTAAAGAAAACAAAAGAAGAAAGCTTCTGTCTTGTGTTTGAGAGGATTTAATTAAAAACTTTTCTCCAGAGTAACTGTGAGGCTGCACTTTTTTTCTGGAGAGGGTAGTCAATTTTTTCCTAAATTCTGCATTTTGCTACTGTATGGTTAAAGCTTCCTTTATTAATGGAGTATAATCAATAATTAAATATTAGTGCTACTATTATTTACTGTCCATATGTTATATATCTAATGTTAGTATCTATCAATTTTTGAAAGTGAAGACAAAAGCTTGGGAACAAAAAACTCGACATAACTTTCCTAGGTTTGCCATTAGTTTAAAATTAAAAGTTAATTTCTGACTCTTTCTGGATTGTATCCTATTGAGCATAGAAGAACTGATAGATCCTTTTTCCCTCTGCTGTGTAAAGCAATACAAAACAAAATGAAAAACACAATCAGCATCATAAGTAACTACAAAAAAGAAAAATAATAAGAAAAAACAACTACCAAAAGAATCTAATTTCCTGATATCCACCTCATTCTTTTAAGTTCTTGAAAAATAATTTAACAATGTGGTGATGATCTTCCAATATAATATAAAATTATAACAATAATCCTAGATAAAATTTCTCTCTGTCAGTGCAATTTTGTATCTTTATCAGATCACTGTTGTGTCATTTTTATTGCTAAGCAGATAATATGTAAGTATTTGAACAGGCTGCTCAGACCTACTGACTAAAAACCAGAGCTGAATATTTCTAGTTATGGCAAAGGTTCCTTAGTCTCTTTTCTGGTTTCCTTACAGACAGGTTACAAGCATTATTACTATTTCAGTTTCACAAGTTCATTCATAGAACTTCCTTTCCTAAATGTTCTTTTCCTTCTAAATATATTTGCTTATAGGAAAGCTAGTAGAAAATAGAAATTTCTGCCTTATGGCCAACAAAATCTTGGATTAAATGCTTGGTAAAGGTATCTGTCAGAAATTGCTGCTATCTCCAGTCTGCTATATAAAGATTCTAATGAAGAAGTCAATATAATAAAAATGTATGACAGCTCTAATGATATCTGTCACCTGGGTTCCAGTAAAGACTTTACACCATTAAAAATCTGCGAGAGAGAAAGGGAAAAGCTGTTATTATGACTAACATTTTCATAACTGATTTTAAGAGCGAACTTATTTTTTAACTGAGTTGGAAACATAAGAGGCAAGATCATGATAAGGAATAATTTGAAGTTTATAAAGTACAAAACATACAAAAGTTGTTAGGACATTGGAATTTTGTGGATGTTAAGGTTGAGAAGGCTGTGTTTTATAACATGGTATAGGTTAAACACTAATACAAACATTAATTTCATACTGTATATATGCATGTATGTGTGTCCATATAGATATAAAATCACTTTCTCTGTGTTGAGGTTTGTTTTGTGAGTAGGAAATAACACAATCATGCAAGAAAATATTGAGGTAGTGAGTTGTATTACTGCTACTGGAACAAACAAACCCAGAAATAATTCAACACCACAAGCTTCTGTAATTGATTTGATATCTTGAAGATAAAACTAAAATTTTTGAAAGTTCATTATTCAGAAAGTCACATTATATAAAAAAAACCTGGTTGGTTTTTGTTTTGATTTTTTGTTCTCCATATGTGCCTGTCATCTTCATGAAAGACTTAGCTTCAGTCCCACAATCCTGTAGGGACATGGAAACTTATCAATATTTCTGATTTCACTTTGTATTATAACTGTTTTGTATAAAGTACTTTGACATCTCTGACACTACCTCTTCTCAAGCAGTTTTTTCAGTTGTTAGCAGCAAGATAGGAGCTCCCATCCTGTGTTAATGCTAAGGCATTTAATAAACAAGGCAGGTTCTCCTCTTGCATACTCCTGTATGTTTCACTAGAAGGATAATTATTATTTTCATATTACTTTTTGGTGATGTAAGGATAAACACGTGTACACACATATATATGTATAGAGACATTGAGGCATGACAGTATGTATATGTACACATGTACATGTAGGTACTATTTCATTTATGTTTTTCATTTAGAATGTAAACAGGGCATGAATACAAAATAACATTACCTCTCTGGCTAATTATGCCGGAAGTGATGGAATCAGATTTTTTCTTGTATCCATTTTGATTTTTGTGTATTTTACTGCATTTTTAAACACATCTAATTAAAATCTAACTCTGATTTCATTGGGACCTGTTCACTTGAAAGTGTAAATCATACTGATTCCTATGTATTTGTTTACATAACATGGTATGTATAATACTATTTCTTAGAATTCAGTAGGACACTGTAATCTTGAACAATAATTAATTAACAGAGCTGTACAACATATATCACATACTGGCTCATCATGAGAGATATTACTACAACTTCTACTACACTTGGCTTAGTGCACCCATACAGTTTTTGTAAATTCTGTTAGTTTACAATGGTGTGTTTTAAGAGTCAGACCTCAGGCACTCTTACTATTTTGCCTCGATCATTGCACTTGAAAAACTGGTCTTGGTGAAGTCTTTGCCAAAAGTAACTGTTTATAGACAGTTGTTTCTTAGTTCTTCAAAATAATTCCTCTTCTCCTCTCTTTCTCCTGCACTTCAAATTATGTTATTTTCAACAGTTTTGAAGGATTTAAATTTCTCAAGCATTAAATTATTAAAATGCCTGTAAATTTTACATATTTCAAGTTGTAACAGAGAATTTCAAACAATTGAAGAATCTGTGAACAGTTATCAAATTTATTTGAATATAAAAATTCACTGTAATTGGCACTGCAAAATTTTTCTGGTAGTGCTGTCCTACCAGGATATAGTACATAGCTTTCTCTTCTGCCTGATGATTGTCTGGGCAGGATAATGGACCAAATTAATTACTAAGATTTCCTCCAGACCCATTTTCTGTGGCTCATTTTCATGGTCTTTTCAGGCAAGAATATAACCATTCATTTTTAGATTTTGCAACTGTGTGGTACTTTTTGACTATAAAAATGGTTGATTTTAATAGTTGGATAAAGCATTTGCATTGTATTAAAGAATAAATGCTGCTGGAGTGACGTTTCCTTTATAGTGTATACATTATTATCTATATTATATTAGTCAAATAAAAAATACAACATGTTTTAGTTCCTATTAGACCTCTTAGGAACAGGATTAGAATTTATGTCCAAATCAATGATTTGGAACGGTCAGTAAACTGAAGGGTAATAGTATTAGAATGTTTATAAGGAATAAGGGGGTGGTAAGATGGTACTGGCAGCACTTTGGTGGTTTATTATTTGTAATTAAACATCACTAGCTCAGAAATTTGGAATTTTCAATAATTTCTTTCCCTTCAAACTTTAATTTTTTTTTTATGATAACAAGTGTTTAATTAAATTGTCAGCATTAATTATTAATCTGGTAACCTATTAGATGCAACTTTTGAAAGTAGGAGATTGGAAAGGCTGTATATAATTTTAAGTTACACATAATGAATTTCTACTCTTTTAATGTATTTGAGAGATTTCACACTTTGTTCTTCCTCATATTTTTTCAAAATAAGTCAAACACAATCTCATCCACACTCAGAACTGTCTATACACAATGGTAGCAGAATAAATCTTAAAACCCACTCTCCATGGTTGTAACCCTTACAAAATTTAAGGGGGAAAAGGTGGTTATCAGCCATTTACAGTGATTCTTTCTTGATGTATTTATACATAATTTTATATATAAATATAATTTTATATATATAAAACTGTTCCAAAATGTGCTCATATAATACAGTCATATTTTCATGGCATTATAAGGATTCAGATCCATCAAAAAATTCAATGGTATGTGTGGAATCAAGGCTTTAAAAATTAATCACCAGACAGGATATTTTAGTATACAAAAAATAGAGCATGGTAATAGTAGTAGCTGACCTCCTGTTTTTTGTTTACCTGCAGATCCTAAGAATAAAATCAAATTGCATTGACAAGACATACATTTTACTTTTTCATGAGCTGAAAGTTCAAGTTTGTTTTCATTTTTGAGCATTTCAAATATTTATCTATTTTCTTCCTAAAAGTAAATGTTCTTTGAAAGATGAGTTTAAATTTAAAAGACCTAAATGTCTTGCTTTAAGTTTTCCATATAAATGTTTTATGACTAGAGATAAGATTTCAGATACTTTGGGAGAGACGCACTAAAGGAATCAGATTAGCAGTATTAAGACAACTTCATAAAATAAATTTTTTCTTTATCCTTCTGTAACGCTAACCTTGATGTCCCAGTAGGCTACAATATGTTGTGCTTTCTAACCTGTCAGGATTAAACCATGCAGTCTACTTTTTGGAGAGAATTAGAAGTATCAAGAACTAAGCCGGGGGCGGGGGGGAGTTTGGTATAGACCAAAGAGTTTGTCCTTTTCAAGTGTTTCCCTAGCAAGTACCTATACTGAAAATTTTGCATTTTCATATTTTTGCAAGTGACATGCATTAAAATATATGTGTTCTAGGAAATTAGTCACTACAATGGTGATGTAAGTTAGGGTAGAACAAGCAATAGTGGGAAGAGGGAGTAATTAAAATCAGTCTTCTGTACTGCCATTTCATTACAAATAATCCACACATTCTAATTTCAAAATTAGGATCTTCATCATCGGTTTGGACCTGTATGACGATGATGATACTGAAGTTGGCACTACTTACAACCTACAGGAAAAGTTGTTAATCACAGTAGTATTTATAGACTTTCCTGCAACTGATATTTTATTTCCTATGGCATGGTATGTGTGAGTCAAGTTCTGGGGCCTATCTGATGGCTCCCAATACAGCAAATAAGGATCAACAAAATGAAGTACATTACCCTCCCTGAGACAGACCTCTTTAAACCCTGTACATCTTCTAAAGGGAGTTCCTCTTGTCTGATTGCTCAGACTCCATTTTCTAGTTGAAACACATATCTCTGTGTGTGTATAAGATGAGGTAACTGTCTCTTTAGGGAGATTCTTCCAGCACAGTGGAGCCTTATGATCTTCTCAAAGTGTGCCTTAAGAGGAAATGCAGGTTTAATGACAAGCAATTGCATCTTCAGGCTGTGCTTCATTACCTGTCACTTCTTCATCACTTCATATTAGATGATGACAGTTTAGGTGCAGTGCTATTTTTAAAGGAGTTTCTTGGAGAGCATGTTTGATATTTGAATAATCAAAGAACTGTATTGCAGCACCTTTTTTCTAAGAGATTGTGTGATTTTCACATGAGGTGACCCAGTCTTTGATACTGTGTTAGATCAAAATACATAATTCTTTTGATCTTTAAGATGAAAAAAGGGAATCTTGTTTTGAAGTTAGTATGTACTTATCTAATATCTTAAGTAAACACTGGTTAAGCTTATTTAGAAGCTGATAGTTCTTAGAACAGAAATTAAATGTGAGATGTTCATAACTATTTTTGTTTATACTATATGGGGTTAATCAAATGAGAGGCAAAAAAGCCTTAAACTCAAGAATTTTAACACCTTAAAACTGATTGTATTATCCTGTGTATGACATTTGAATCATGGAAAGTACATTATCATTTCATATGGTTTGTATGTGCATATGCAATTTCCATAATTGGATGTGCCTACCTGTTTTTCACAGGCAGGATTAGACATAAAGTTTTAGCCTAGACACTGCTCCTTAAAAAGCAGAACCGTAGTTGGCCTGACTGTATGTAACTAATGAGATTAGGTGGTAAAAGATCTTTCACATATGTGGGCTGGCCTACATATATCTTCACTTTACCTCTCTTGCTTGGCCAGAGGGGTCTAACTCAGCTTGTCTCTAAAGAATTTATTTATGTTTCTTCTTTTTCTTTCAACTGTAAGTTTTAATGTAAATACAGTTTTCTATGTGTATTTTAATTAGATACTACAGCTTTATATTTTCTACCACTATGATTTGGTGATTTACAACACAATATAATTAAATCTAAGTTAATGTTACCTATTGCTGCATCATCATGCTATTGAATAAGTAGCACATACGGCTATGGTAGAATCAGGTGTCACTCTAGTTGGAATCTAATTGGAATAATTGGAATTGTAATTTGGAGGCTTGAGGAGTGAGAAGTAAAATTCCTGTTGATGACCATCAGCCCTTACATGAGAGGTACAGGCATCGTATTAACTACAGAAAATGTCTGGTTCTTCTCAGAGCTTCTAGGGTTATTTTTGGATCCTGCTCACACAACATTCATATATGTTGATGTTAAATATCAATTTGATTTGTGTTCTTTCAGTAACTATGTGTACTTCAAGTATGGAAAGATTTAAAAGAAAATAAAAACATACAAATAAAATACTCACATGCTGTCTTGGAAAAAACCCACCATTCTGATCACACTAACATGCTTAACTGTTAAAGGCAGGGTATCAGCTCCAAGAGAAATGGGAATTCAAAACTGTAATAAGTTCTAGGCTGTGTAGCTAGCATGTATGTATTTGGTGTACTTCAGCCTATTGTCTTTTTTTTTTTTCTTCTTCTTATATCTAATTTGTCATACTTCATCATGACTGGTAGTTCTAAGTGAAAATACGTCACTGTAGAAAACAACATTTCTGTTGCAGGATTGACTCAACATTTATTATCAAATAAAATACATATTTTTTCTTTAACTGAACCATCTTACAATGCATGCAATAATGTAATAGTAGACTGTTACCAGAATAATTATAAAAGTTTCTCTTGTCCTAGTAACTTTCCTTAGTGATTGAAAAATTATCTTCTGCTTGATGTGCCCAACTCGTACAGAACAGTTGTGTGAGGGAAAGAAATATGTACAGAATTTGAAGCCTTTGATTTTAAACAAGTAAAAAATGCAAGTTGTTTTCCTCCTAATGTCTTCTATACTACACCTTGTATACTGATATATAAATACATTGATCTATATAGTCAAATACAGTTAGACATATTTAATTTTTGCATTTCCAATTATGTAATCTTTCTAACAATTTCTTTCATTAGTATACTAGGAAGTCCTGCATCTGTCTCTATGACTTACCTTCCCTTTAATACTTAACCTTCTTTAATTGTATTGATGCACTTCCTATTAAAAAAAGAGGAGGATGATTAGTGTCTTCTGTATGTTAATACTTAGCTATTTTTATTCTAATGAGTTTTTTCAAATGCTTTTGGGCCCATATGCCATCAGAATTTCCTTGCATCTTTTGTAGGCTGAGAAAAGTTTACTGACAGTGTTCAGATTCGGGTTATACACCTGCTGCCAGCAGTATTTGCTGTCAGCTTGCACTGTTGGTTATAGCATGACCAAGAGTTACGAGGTTTGAATAGTAACCACCTGCACTGACCATGTAGCTGTAGAGTTTTCTTGCTCATTTTCAGGAAACATGTACACTCCCCCTGATGTTTATAGGTAGAGTAGCATATTATATTTCATGGTTCAGCGTGTAGCAGTTAGTCTTTGACTGTTTAAGCAGCACCACACCTCTTGAGATTCAGACTACAATTCAGTCCCTACGTTGTCAGTCAGATAATGTGTTTCAAATATATTCTTAACCCAGGGAGCTATACTCAGAAGATATCTGGGTGAAATTCAAGAAATACAGGCAGGCCAGGAAAAATACCCACCACTGCAGTGCTATTTTAAGAGAGTTTCTTTACTTAACCATGAATTGTACTGTCAGGAAAGTAAATTACACTGATTATTTCTGTGTGCCACAAACTGTACTTCTCACTGTATTCAAATTAAAGGTAGCTATGATGTCTGTATACTACATATGGGATATACATACGTACACATGCTATTTGGTCATCTGGAATCATTATAAATTATAAAATTGAAGAATTAACAAAATATTTTTATTGTAGTGCCATGAAAATTGTTCAGAGATAATACTGTGCACAATTTTATTAAATGGAGTTTGAAGCAGACAATATTATGGATACAGTAAATGTGTGTATTCTGTGCTTCAGTAGGGTAACAATACTGCATGGTTAACACTGCAGAATGTTAAACCAACTGTTATTTAGGCAATATAGAAATACAAATGTTGTTGTTGTTGTTATTGTTATTGTTACATATTTAATGGTTCCACAAAAAGATGAGTTTTCTAGTACTTTCAAATTTCTGAATAGTAATCCAGAAACATCCAGGAGACAGACAGAAATGCCAGAAAAAGATACAAAACACAAAAGGAAATAGAAAAGTCCTGACACAGTTCACAGATTATAGGATGTATAAATTATGTATCTGTACAGATTTATAATCCTGTATTGTTACAAATACAGATTATATTTAAAAAGGAATTGCTTACATCCAGAGCAAACCTGAAATTTGCTTAATTGTTCAGATTTTTGCCTGTATTAATTCCAATATAGTCAAGAATTCATTTTACCTTTTTTTTTTTTTTACCAAAACTACACTGTATTTTGTAATGATTACTGAGGTTCTGATTTAAAAGTAACTTTGAAGCAACAGACAAATCCTCTAGCTCCAAGGATAAACAGCAAAGAATAATAATAGCAATAATATCAATAACAATAATGTAATTTGAAGCCCAGACAGATAATAACCTGTTGCGAGAAACTTTTAAAATATGTATCCATCATCCTCAAGTATTAATGTGTACTAATCTATTTGAAATATCAGTGGATATTTATATTTGGTCTCAATTTTGTGGAGTTTGGTACATCTCAGTATTGTAGTAGTAACCTAGGCTATTTTTAGTTGGACCGAGTAAAGTAATTAGACCAATGTATCTTCTTGTGTCATTCTAACCAAGTTCTAGTCAAATACTTACTTTTGTCACATGGAAGTATGATACATTTAGGTATGAATTTTTGTCCTGTCACTGAACACCACTGGGCTGAAAACAGCCTGACTTTGTCCTTTTTGTACCTTCCCTTCAGATATATATGTTGAGTCTTCTGATTTTTCCTTTATATTGTATAATGCTACGTATTGTAGAATATATTGTCAAATTTCATAAAGAATTTTCTGATCACAAAGAATGTAGGAAAGCTGTATCTGTCTTTAATACTGAAATGTTCTCAATTTTGTTACAAATGCTTTCTTGGCTTTTTCACATGTTTCAGGTGTTTTTACTCACGATATTAAAACTGGAGTTTATGCTCAAATAATTAAAGGCAAGTATTAATTTCCTAAGTATAGTTAGTCATATCAGGATTCTAAGTCACTCATATACTGTTAAAAGACTTACTATGTCTCTTTTCGTTTTAAGTGCTTGCTAAAATAGATAGGAAATACATTTTAATTTAAAAGAAGTTTGGCTAATAATTCCTTATTTTAAAGCTATCAAGGCAATTTAATTTTTTCATAATAATTAATGCAAATATAGTCCATGAATCAGGTGTTATTTATGGTTCTGTTATTCAGGGTTTTCATTATCTCATTATCATGGTGGCTCAAGTATTTAGATGCTTCAGAGACTACTTAAAATTCTAACCTTGCTGCAGTCCTGTCAGACATATGTCAAGGTCAAAATTCTATCCAACCTAAGGTGATTGATCAGGCTTGTATGTTTAATAGATACCATATGACAATGAAATAACTGGCATCATAACCAGTTGCACTTGATTACCCAGCGTTGATGACCATCCTCAAGCTACAGCTGATCAGAACCACAGTCATCAATGGGAGGGAAAGGTGTAACCCAAGATTGTGAGCTTTGATTTCAAACTGATCTGTTCCTATAACCCTTCAAAAAATAGGTAACCCCAGGATTTTTAGCCTGGCTTTTAAGGAAGCAGGGTTTAAAACACACATTTCCTACTTTGTCTAGTAAGTTTTGAACCCATTCAACCACATGTCAAAGTGAAACAGAAGTCTTGGTTATATTCCTTTAGGTTTCAAAAAGTTAATGGCTGCGTGGAAAGATTGGTCAGACATCTGGGTCTGACATCCACACCACCTTTACTTCAAGTTTACTTGAAGTCCAGTTTTACTTCAGAGCAGCTTGGCCTGAATACCTGGTAGCACTTGGAATGCATTTAGTGCTCTTCTCAAGCACACTTTCTGGTATAATTTCATCCTAAAGGATTTGCATGCACCAAGACTTTTCTGTAAAGGAAGCCAAAGGGTAAGAAGTAGCTGTGATCAGGAGATGAGCTTCAAAAATGCACTCCTGATCAAAATTAAAATGCCAATGTGGATGCATGTTAAATATGCTAGATGCCTGTGAGGCAATTTATTTATGTACATGAGAAACTAAAGGCTTGGAGCATAGGGAGATACAAGTCATGAGCAGTAACTGACAGATCCTGGGGTAACAGAGGACCTCAGTATTTTGTGCACAATCTGAAGGAAAGAACAGAGTGTTAAAATAGAAGAGAAGGATGCTTGGAACGCAGGAATTCATAGAGCAAGCTATACATAGGGCAGTCTTTTTCTCATAGAGTTCTTAGTGACATTTTCCTTTATACTTTCTCAGCTTCAGACAGCATTCCTCAACTTACCTGTTTCAGCTAAGTTTTTCCAAGCTGGTCTTTGCCCAGTTTCAGTCATGATTACTTCCTGCTATCCTGAATGTCCCTGGTTTTATTTTTTATGCATGTTCCTTCTGTCTGTCAGTGTTTAATCTCTTACAGTCAGACAGATTCCTCAATCTCCTTACTGTTATGAGGAGGATAAAACTTGGATATGGCCTTTCTTTCCTGAGAGTGAACGCTCTGTGACAACTGCACAGTACAGAAGACGCAGTAGCTGTGAAAATTCTTTCCTGGTTTTTGTTAGTGTTGAAAAACTTGCACATTTTATTTTGGAAAATACTGATGAAACTGAACTGTAGGTATTACTGACTGCCTCTAATATAGGATAAATGCAAGTTGTCTTATTTAAGACTGAAAGAAAGAAAGGAAAAATATCTGCTTTTTAAAAATAAATAGATGTTTCCTGATGTTAATTTCTTGTGTACATTTCAGTTCTACTCATATTAATTGTCAGGCATTCCAAGGCAATGTCAAATGGTAGTGTTAGGAAAGTAGCAAATTCTTTATATTTTCCTTAAGTCTGAAAATTGTAGTACTATGATTCAATGATTTCTAAATCTTCTGACTTGTCTGTCATGCTTTTATTGACTCTAAATATGCAAATGATGCAAATGTGTGGTGGCTTAATAACTGTATCACCTATTCATGTAGGTTCCTACCTATGTTTGTTTAGAAATAGAGGTATAAATGTGTACATATACTCTCAATTTCTGTGCAAGAAATAATATCTAATTCATCTTTTAAGTTCTTCAGATAAAGCCTGTGATTTTTTGAACCTATAACTTTCTTCTTGTTATGGGTTTACTGATTACAAAGTAGAGGCATAACTTTGTTGATTTGTTGGTACCAGCAAATATTCCCACTGAGTTAAAGAACATGTCTTAGGGTACATGAAAACTACAGGAATGCTTTGTTTTTTTCCCCAAATACTGAATTATTGTCAAGATCCAATAATGCAGTCATGTTCTTTTGTAGATATGGTGACTTGTGTATCCTACTGTATCACATCACATCACAAGGGTTTTTTTAAACTGATGTGGTTCTCTTTCTTTTTTCTTTCCCGTAAGGGTTGTGAGGAGTTTTTGAAACACATTCAACACAGATTTTCCTGTTTATTTTATTCATGCAAGTATGTTTCCATGGAGACAATGCTGGGGTTCATTTCTGCTGCAGCTCTAGACAGTCATTTATCTGTAGAACACCACCACAAATCAACTTTTCTGCATGTTGTGACAGTCCTAAGGCGATTAGTTCACAGGCTGTATCTAAAGTTGATTTCCATGTTTGCATTTACACACACAGGCATAGTATGCTTCTCCTGGAAGAAAGTAGAAAACCACCATTTACTTCTTACAAATTGAGACATAAGATTTGGGTGCAGTTACAGGTAGATCAATATTAGGGCATGTTGGAGTACTTCTGGTGAACAATCCTGATCCCATATTGTTACAGAGACCCAAGAGCATAGGTTTTTCCTTCAATTCCTTGCTTCTTCCCTGTCACCACAGCAAAAAGAAAAGTGCAGCACTCTCAACAGGTGCCATGCTATAGACCAATACCGTGAAGTTTGCTGCAGAGAGAACTTGGCCTCTGGCTGAAAGTATATCACTTAAGATTTTCAGCACAGATAGTGACTCATGGCCCTCAGGCAAAGCAGGGAAAAGTGGCCCACACTGCTTCTTCTGCTCAAGAACAGATTGACCATATCCAATTTCACTATAGTTTTATCAATATTGTGTTTTGTAGTGTGCTGCTGAGAATATGTATTACTTGACATAAGCCACGTAGTGCGTGTTTGAGGATATAAGGCTTGCTGAAGTAACATTGGTGTGCTGTAGAGTGCTAGAAATGGGTTCAGTGAAATGATCTGAACAGGCACCCTCACATACCTTAGGTTAGGAACCTAAGATTCCTGTGTGTTCAGTAGAGTTCTGTAAACTCCATGGGGGGATTTATGTCCCCTTTTTATCAGTATATTTGAATATAGTTACGATGTTTTGACTAATTTTTTTGAAGTATTGACTATTCACAGTTAAGTATACTTGATGGAACTGTGGATGTAATTTTGCTTGAACTAAGAAAAAAAAAGGGTATTTCAGTAAAATTAAAGCTAAACATCAGAAGACCAAACACAGAACTGTAAAAGCGCAAGGAATATACCTGTTTGCATTTCTTTCTTCCAAATAAATTAAAATTCAGCAGAGATTAAAAAGTCATTTCTAGCAAAAGCCAAGGAGATAGCCAGAGCAACCACATTCTCAAACTTCCCTAAGAAATACCATGTTAAAAAAAGACAAAACATTTTCATTACACTTATTAACAAATATTTTGCAGAATTAAGATATTTACCAAAAAAAGTAAATAGAAACCTAGACAGTAAATGAAACATCACAAAAAAAGGAAAATAAAAAAATAATAAGGTGAATGCTGGTTATGCAATTGTTTCTTACCAGTCTTTAAGTATATTCTAGTTTTCATTCTAGAAAACTCTTTGATGGGCACATTTTAGTGGAACTCCTGTATACTGCTCAGGATAAATGAAAGCGTTGGGTTTTTTTTTCACTTGTTGTTTCACTAACCTGCTGCTCCATGATTATTTTCAAGAGTGTAGTCTCCAAGCACTCTGGGGAAGTGTGTTGTAAACTACAGAAAGAAATCATAAAGTTCTAAGAAAAATAGTTTTATTATCTTTCACTGTTTGAAAATAAAATTTACACATGTGTAGTAAATATATAAGCTGCAAAGCTGAAGTGATATCATTATGCTTACGTTTTGTCTTCTGGATTTTCTGATTGTCTTATTTACTTTGTGAAAGTTATGCTCATGCTACCTTGTAGCAGGAATAAAATACTGCGTTTTGATTTTCTTAACCTGTCTCCAGTAAGCTTAGTTTGCAGATTTTTTTGGCTTCATCCATTAGTTTTTAGGCATTTTATAACTAAAATGTCTTGAGTTATTTTTCTTTGCAATTTAAATGCTGCAAAGAAGCTAGAAGGGTTTTGCAATCCATCTGTCTGTATAAGTATTCTGTGATTTAAATTACTTGGTAATAACAGTATTAGTAGTCTGCATTCCTTGAGGCACTGATAGAAAGCATAACCTGTCTTACTTGTGTAAAGTTGACCATATGTCATCATAATACATGTCACATTTTCCTTACAGTCTTTGGGAAATTGTTTTGAAGAAAGTAGAGATACTTGTGTTGCTTATTTTGTAAGGTTTAAATGAATATTCAGTGTAGAATACAAAGTATTTTAATCCAGTTTCAGATATTTGCTGTTTCTCTTAAAGTGTAATAATTGAATTCCATGCTTCATGGTTACAATTTTTCACTTTCTTTCTTGTTAATTCTCTCCAGACTGACAATGATCTTTGCACTTGTTAAAATGCAACACAAAATATATTTGGTATAAAATTAGAGGAACAAAACATTTTATTCATTAATATATTTTACATTTTCATTATATTACTAGGATGAGTTTTTTGTTTTTGTTTTTTTTTTTTTAAATAATGATAGTCCTGAGCTATTCATAAAGGTGATTTGTGCCTTACTTTAACTCTATGAAGATGAAAGAGTCTTGCTGAAAAGGATGGTCATTGTTCTGCCATTAAAGCCTGAAGATGGAAAATTATTAGGTTATTGTAGACCAGTCTAGATGGGACAAACCCAGGCTACAGTTTGCTAAACACTGTGCCCTGGGAGCCCTAACTACAAATGATAATTGGGTAACTAAATTGAAAATAGATTCAAATCAGGTTTGTAATCTTACACTATCATAATATTTTCCAACTCATATGCATGGTCTTAACAGAACTAAAAATATTTTACCATCTTTATAAGAGTTCTAAATATTTATACAGCTTTCAAGTGTTAAGAATTTTTAATCGGTTAGTATAATTTACAGAACAAATTACTGTTACATTGGTATCACTTGCTAAAAAAACAAACCACTTTTTTGTTGGAGTTAGTATACAAACTTTGATTCTTCAACTAAAAGTTAATAACTTTTTTAGGCTTTATCGGAAGAAAGATGTATGATGGCAAAAGGGAAGAGTATTTCATATTTCCAAATATATATGTATTTAAAATTAAAAAAAAAAAATATGGGAAATGAAACACAAAACTGAAAGGCTATAGATTCAGTGGATTCTTTCTGATTTGTCACATTCTAAACATTCAGATTCCTGAAGTTTTGTGAAAGAAAGCAATGATATATCAAATATATTGTTTATTGGTATATAAATTATAAGAATTATGAGGTTTGTGATGAAACTCAGTAATTACGCATTTTTTCCTAATCATGAAGTTAGACTGTACTAGAGTACTGAATTCTCTTGAAGGTAAAAGCTACAGTATAAAACCATAGACTAGCATACGAGATTGAAGTAGCTGATGTGAGTGTTGTAAATGCTGTGGTGGATGCGTAGAGAAGTGGTAGACACAGTATTGGTCACATTCCATTTTCTGTGCCTTTTTCACATGAGCTAGAAGCAGGTAAAATTTCACTGTCCACAAGCCACACTGAGACTCTCATTACTATTGAATGCCATCTTATTATTTTTATACTTTTAAACCTCCCCCAAAACACAGTGATTTTTTTCTTAATGAAGTATTTTTAGCTGGGAATATATATTTTAGCAAGGTTTTTTTATAGATTTTCCTCAATAATTTTCTAGTTTTGATGAGTATATTTACTAAAATTTGTGCACTTGTTTTGCCATTTAATATAGATAGCTCCAGTTTTGTATAATATTTTTTTTCCATTTGAAGGAAAAAAACCCAATTTTTTTCTAATTAAGTGCTTATGGCAGTGGGGGAACACTTAACAGTGAGGACCTAGGCATAGTACTGTCAAGAATTTCAGAATACAGTTTTAAGATATAATGTCTGAGAAATGTGTTGCAAGACAGAACAGATTGAACTCATACTCGTTCAAGCCATTTCTTCAAGAAAATTGAACACTGAGTAGGAGATCCAATGTATCTCAGTGTCTCATTACAATTCTTAAACAGATGTTTCATTTAGTCAGATCACTTTAATGAGTGGATGTGGAAGTTTTCTAAAAAATTCCCTGCAGAGTGGTTTCATGGATGTGCTGTTACTACTGGACCAAGTAAGACAAAGTTCTGATTTTTTTTGCTGGAAGTATGTCATATTTTCATCACAAAACAAAACACAAACTATGAAGATTAACACCTAGTGACAGTTCATCCTGAAATTTCTTGAAGATGTCAAAGAGGTGGAAGCTAGATAACCAAGGAAGGAGTGAAAAATCAATGGTAAAGCTTTTTTGTGTCTGTGCTGTTAGAGTGGATGTTGCACCTATGGCAACAAAGTGAGTATTATAATTTCACGTCATTGAAAAAAAAATAAGGAATCTCACTGAAAGTCACTTACTGACTTTCATTTGCTTTATGAATTTTGGAAATGGGTATGTATCACATGGGTACACATTGTATTGAAATGTTAAAACAGGAAAAATGGTTGGGGTTTGGTAACTTATTTTGAAAAATTATTAATGTAGGGTTTTTTTGAGGGGGGAAGTAGGGTAAAGTATTGTTTTGAGGTTAGGGGCAAACTGTTTTTCTTACAGAGATGATAAATTATTATTAACCGAGTGACATAATTCCAGAGAGCTCTTGTTATCTGCTTTTCTAGTCACAAATCTGTATGGACTATCATGAATCTATGTAGGACTGCTGCTCACCCAGGAGCAGCCAGGGCCTTGAGAGTAGCAGAAAAGAATGGGTTTTCTATAGCATTGATGTTGTAGGTCAGCAGTATGGAACAACAAGCTCTGGTCAGTTCTGGGCTCCACGGGGCATTCCCTGCACAAAGAGAACCCCTGAGTGGGAAATCAAGCCAGCCTCAGAATTGCCTTGCAAATTCAGAATGGTTTAGAACACCTAAAGCACGATTTTTAATTGTACTTTCCATTTTGTTATGTGCATGTCTGGGTAACAAATCACTGGTGCTACAGCGTCAGTGATGGCCTTGCATGTGTTGCTGACATGAGTGTACTAAGTGGGATCAACTGATTGACTCAATGAAGGGTTCAAATCACATTTCTTCTGAATACTGAAAATGGGTGGTTGCTCTGATAGTCTGAACCAAGCCTTCTCTATCTGTGTCAGAAAATGTCTCCATGGAAAGGGAATTAATTCTGTTCACTTTAATTGTGAAAGGGAAGACAAATTATCCAATTACTAAAGACAGACTTCCAGGCAATACAAAGTAACATGTTGATTAATCTAACCACATAAGAAATATTTTTTTTTTTTTTTTTTTTTTTTTTACTTCAAGAGACTGTTTTGAGAGAAGATGATTGAATCTCAGTCTAAACCAGTTTTTTTAAGCTAGCAATAAAATAATAATGAAAATAAAGTTACCTGCAATAAACTCAACTAGCTAACATACTTTCTGCTTTAATATAGTATAAAAAATAAAGTAACTCTTTTAAAAAGCAATTTTTTAAAGGAGCTTTCCTCTCATGTGTCTTGAGTCCACTTCTTCTTAAATCATCATTATGAATGCAGCTTTTGATATACAGAAGGGAAATATGGTGCATAAAATTATATCAATCACCAGAAGCAAATTTTGTAGTATCAGGACCACACTATCATTTTTGAAAGTTCATGTTGACTGTGAAAACTTCCCAGTGAGTGGAAAAAGGCAAATGTCAATCCCATCATCATGAAGGGCAGGAAAGAGTTTGGGAGAACTACAGGCTGGTCAGCCTTACCTTGGTTCCAGGAAGATCATGAAGGATGCCTGGGGTGATCACAAATTCTTTTGGAAGACATTGCCAGATATATCAAAAGACAAGAAGATACCTGGAAACAAGCAGCAAAGATTCAGGAAGGGCAAATTATGCTTCACCAATCTGATTGAATTTTGTGATTAGGAGATTGGCACAGTGGATGTGGAGGGAGCAGTGGATGCCACTTATCTTGACTTAAACAGAGCTTTTGATATGGTACGCCATAGCTGTGGTTCCTTTTAGGCAGATGGGAAAGAGATGGAGTGGTTGGGTAAAGTACACAAGATGTTGCTGCAAGGTGTGTGGCAATCAAGGTGTTTTCCAGTGCATTGCTCAGAGCTGCATCTGCTGCAGCCAGTGTTATTTAACATCTTCATCAACAACCTTAAAAATGGGATGCACTGCAACTGGAGCAACAGTGACAGATGATGCCAAACTGAGGGGAAGGGGGGGGGGCATCCAAAACAATCTCATTAAGCTGGAGAAATGAAATGAGCTGCTGGAAACATTGTGAAGTCTGATAAGGACAAATGGGAAATGAGTTACTTGGAATTAAATAATCTTACGCAACAGCACAGCCTGGGTTTGGACTGACAGGTTTGCAGAAACAGACCTGAGTGTCCTCATGGACAACAGGCGCGAGTCAGCAGTGCACCTTTGTGCTTAACTGCATACTGGTCTGCTTTGGGAAAGCGTAGCCAACAGATCCAGGGAACTGATTATTCTCATTGATTCTGCACTTGCAAGGCTGCATCTGGAGGAGTGTGCCCAGGTTTGGTCTCCCAGATACCAAAACTCCCATGAAGCAATAGGAGATACATGGTATGCCATATATAAGTTATTAACAATTAAAATAATTAAAATTTTTAGTGTCAAAATGCAT
This sequence comes from Microhierax caerulescens, assembly GCA_035590215.1. Classification (NCBI taxonomy): domain Eukaryota; kingdom Metazoa; phylum Chordata; class Aves; order Falconiformes; family Falconidae; genus Microhierax; species Microhierax caerulescens. The sequence goes on from JAVJGJ010000001.1 coordinate 2,248,144, forward strand.
CTGATAGGTATATTAATGACACAGCACATTAAATACACAAATCTTACATCTCTGATACCTTTTTGATAAATCTGTGACTTTAAATGCAGGAAGATACACAGCTTATTAAACAGTTACAGGATTTTTCTCTCAATCTTGTGATACTTTTAGAAAAAGTAACTTAGAATCAATTAAATAGAAATATATATAACTTTCTAATGAAACCCCTTAATGTTAATTTTGAAATGCATTCTAATTCCTTTTTTAATGAACACATTATATCACATTTTAGTAATACAGGTGTCTCTCACTTTATATTAACATTGCATTGTTAGATGTACAGATTCCAGAATTTACAAGTTCAAATAATTTAAAAGAATAATGTTGTATCTGCTTCCGGAAAGTGCTCAAAGAGTACATTGAATGGGTGGGTAGAGTAGGCTCTGAAGAAAAGAAAAATCTGTTCTTTTTTAATGAAATGGCTACTGCCAGATAATATACGAACTCTATATAGTACAACCACAGTTAAGAAAAAAAAAAATAGCTGGCTGTTTTTTATACTTTTTCAGAAAGCAGTATTTGTAATTTGGTTGTATCTGTATACATCTTCTAGGCCAGTCTTTGTTATCTCTCCACTACATCAGTAGTTTCATATAGAGCTTGATTCCGGGTGGGAGCTAGTGATGAAGGACTTCATTGCTTTGGAGAATAAAGAAGAGTAATGCAAGAAAAAACTGCAACTGTTTCAGGGCATTTTTGTGCACTTTGGCCTTGTTGAATGTGTATCGGAACACGCATGACAAGAATTTTCTAGTAATCTGTTTGTACTCTTGAACAGATACCTGATATGAGCATGGACAGACAAATGCCTACAGTATGCAAGTAAAACAGTTTGGGGGCTCTACTAAAACGAGAGCATGTTTTTATGCGATTTTATCAGTGTATGTAATGGTAAATGCAAGGCTACTTACCCATCTTTAGATATTAATTATGAGATTGCTCTGTTTGATGGTTGTGGGCAGTTATTCCAAGTTGGTGGGCTTTGTTCAGCTTCCAGTACTCAGTGTTGTGTACTTATTTTTCTTTGTGTTGGGAGGTGTTCTGAAGAAGGCATATACATTACATTCTAAAATTACCTAGCACCCAAAGTGAGGGAATGGTCTTTGGGAGAGCTGCATAGCATGCCAAATTAAAACCTGGGGATTGTGCTATCTGGATGCATGCTTATCTCCAGTGCAGATGGGTCAAGCCTGCTGACTTAAATATATAGTTATGGATTTGATTTCATAATGCCTTGTGCAGTTATCACATGACTAGCATTGGAAATAAAGTAGGTTTTTGTAAAGGTCTGGAATCATGGAATACAAGGGACTCTGCCATTGCTAGGTGGCCTCAGCTTGATAGGGTTGCCACAAGCAAGCAGAGGATATGAACAGGAAATATGTTGTGTGTTCGCTTGGTCTTCGGCTAGTACTTCTGAACTCAGCCTAGAGGTCCAAAGCTGCACAGAACACAAAAATTCAGAGTCAAGATGTAGTTGTGTCCATGCTTATATGTAAACTTGCAGTATGTCTGAAACTCCGTTACTTTAAGTGTAATGTTCTGAATGTTAGTGCTAGAACCTCATCTTTTATTGTCATTCTATTCCTCTATTCCTTTTATAAATATTTCTGAGTAGTGTCAGGCTTTACAAATACTTTTAATTTTCACAAAGTAACCACACCTCAAATATTTCAGAATTTCTAATTTTGCAGGTTTTGTTATTAAATCGTATCTTGTTATCGTTATTTATTCACTCTTTGCAATTGTGATAGTGTGGAGGTTGACACTACAATTTGCTAATTTCTATTTCTATTCTAATAATTTCTCTTCTCTCCTCAAAGATACCTTTGCTTATAACCTTTTATTATAATAAATTCCAAAATATACATAAGTTTTCATGTTTTAAGGAACAAGGGACTAAACTATTTACTGTGAAAAAAAATTGTGGGAAACAGTCCAGACCTGGAAGAACACAATTAGATAGTACACTCTGAATTTATATTAGAAAAAATATAGAAAATATAGCAAAGATAAAAAATACTCATGCAAAATATTGTTTGTCATAGTAGTAATTACCATATTATTTATTATTTTAAGAATGTTGTTTCAGTCCAGGTTGTGACAACAATGACCTTCTTTGGAATGATTTGATGATGAAGCAGCATTTTTTTTTTTTTTTAATATATATATATATATGCACTAGGATATGTCACAGGAATATTGAATGCTTATTCATGCTGACTGGGTTATTTAATCTGGGGATATTGTCTTCCTCTCCTATTATTAGTGAGCTTTGGTGTGATGTTGCCACTTTGTTATCATTTTATCTTATTCCGGCTTTCAGTCACTGAAAGTTGGCCTCTTTCCTTATGCAGCATCAGCATATCCTTTGTATGCCCTTTGGAAAAAGGGTTTGCAGCTCAGCTAGCTAAAATAGTGTGAAATGCAATGATAAAAAGAAAAAACAGGAAATAATATTATCTCACTCCTTATACCTATAGCCTATATAGGTATATAAAGGCTATAGGTATAAGGAGTGAGATAATATTAATTTTATGTCTTTTGGCTTCCTTCCTTGAATGTAGTTATCAATAAATTCAAGAAGCAAGGATTTGTACAAATTAGGTGCAAGTATTTTCAAGTGCACAGTATATAATTTTAAGTGTTGTCTCTTCTGTGATAACATAATACAACAGAAATACTTTTACAATTTTGTGTTAGTAACCGAAACGAACAGAAACATTTTTATGTGTGCATATTAATATTTATATTTATAAAATGAAATTATATATGAAATTCATGTAGATACAGTCAGTTTTATGCCTTGTACACTCAGATGTGTTTATGTCCCTATGGAAGGTCTTATATGAAAGTTACCGTTATGCAAAGCACAAAATCGCAGTGGAGGAGAAAGAATGGTGCCCTGGTTATGTAGGTAGACTCTCTTTCTAAAATTTTACCTAGTAGAATGCTCCAGCTCCAAAGCCATAGATATGTGCATACATGCATTTTTGTGCCATAAGCCTATTATATTCCAGTGATGGATTAGTGCTACATTAGATTTTTGTTTGTGATTTTGAGTTTGTAGTGGGATTGTTCCAAATTGTGTGTGCTGTTTCACTTGAGAAATATCTAGGCTAGTGTTTCTGTAACATGAAAGTTGTAGAAATTGTTTCTCACTTGGAATTTTGGGGGGATTGGATCTTTGTTTAACTGTTGAATTCCTAAAGCCAAATACATGTTGGAAATCACTGAGGAAAGGACAGGCAACAAACCACAAATCTGTGACAAAGATGGCAACACCACATTCACTAGACTGCAAGGCTGCAATTTTTTTCCTTGCCCGGTTAAACCAGTTACTTTGCTTGGGCTGTTAATCCTTTTCCTCAACTGACTTTTTCAGAGATCTTTTGATCATTGGTTCCTAACACTGCACTGCATACATAGACAACAGAATAGTTATTCACTCCCTTCTAGGAAGTGTCAGATTGAAGGGAGCCAGGAAAAGACAATCCTTGTGACTTCTGCAGTAACTGTCACTGAAGTAAGTACTGCTCAAGAGAGGATAAATGATCCTGTGAGACCTTCAACACTTAAACTAATTTAAAGAGTAAAAAAATACACAGAAACCTTAATTGTTTGGAGAAAATTATTGCTACTTAGCTAAGAAAAAAAAAAACAACCCACACCCTGTAATGAATTATAATGGCCTCAGTTGGGTGTGAACAGTGGTGTGCTAAAGTCTGTCACTTCCATCAATCTATGAAGCAATTTATTTCCAAGAGCATTAACCCTAGTATGTGTAAAGCATAACAAGTACCGTAAACTTTTAAAGTGTATTATGAGATTCCATTTAGTTCAACACAGCTGAGTCTTGAGTAAGGCAGCAGTCACTCAAGTGTCATTAGCTCACCTAATATGTAAGAGAAAAGCCATTGAAGAAGTTTTTGCTGTAACGTTTCTTTATAAAGTTTTTGTTAAAAAATTAGAATTATTTCATGGAACACTTACTGAAATAGTGGTTTTGCTCCATGATCCCCAAATGATCTCAGCGAGGTTTGGTTATTTTGAAAAAAGTAGAATAAGTGCAGAAAGATCACACTGGGAAAGAACACCAAACATCTGAACTTCTGGTTGTGCAATGTTGTTATTTGAAATTAACCTTCCATCTATAAAATCATGCCTCATTTAAAGCCAGCATGGTCTAAACTGTCTTCATTCACAAAGTATTAAACATATTTATTATTGGAAAAATCCTAATGTACTGAGAATACAAGTTTCATAGGTACACTTCAGAAAATTTTGAAGACATTACATACACAGTAGCAGATATTTTGTAGTAGAAGTTTTTCCCTTCTGTTGGACGCATACCAATATAGTCTGGCCATTCAAATAATCTGTGGTGCTCAAAAGAGTTTAGAAAAGTACTACAACCATGCAAGAAAAACAAGTTATGGAAGCAACAGTGAAGATCCACAGCACAAACCCAGAAAGCAGCACAGCCCTGGGGGTGTCTGGCAAAGAGCTGTGTCCAGAAGAGAAAATTTTATTTAAGCATCATTATTATTGATCTGTATAAATTGTTTTGTGCACATATGTACTTCATACATTGATGAAAAAAATGAAATAGGATTTTGAGACTCTGTATTGGTACTTATCACAGGGATTTTTTATTTTTCATTTATTTATTTATCCCGTAACACTTCGGGACTGGACTTCATGTTTTGAATGAAAGTAACATCGTAAAATCATATAGTTATTTGATATTGAAAATGAATAGGAAATAACTGTACTGAAACTGAAAATTCCACTGTTTTTAAGTTCATTATTTGCTTTCTAATTCAAACAGAATTCTAGTTGTATATGCTTGTAATTATACTAAGAAATTTGGTAAAGGTAAGTAAGGCTAAAATTGCTTAGTGTGCAACAGTTAATCATCCTGTAGTACAGTTTTTAAACTAGGAAGAGAAGAAAACTCAGTTGTGATTTTGATAGACTTTCAGTGATATTTCCTTGTAGCTTTTCTGTGCTTAGTGCTTAAGTTCATTGTAGACATTGCATCTCAGAGAGTGATAATTCAATGCAAAGTTTGCATTTTACTCTCCCAGTTGAGCTGACCTTCACTAACTGCTTGTATTGCACTTGCATGGTTCATATCATAGCGTCAGCAGAATCCTTTGACTGAAATACAGACCTTAATTCAATTGAGGTCATCTATGATCTTATGTACTCATTTTCCTCTGTTTACTGCATATTATCAGCTAAAATCAATATTAATTGCAAATGAAACAATCAGAATTCAACTATATTAAAATGTGTTTATATGTTGGATATTAAAATTATCAAAAATTATTTTAGTCTCAACATCATAGATACAACTTCAATTATTTTCTTTTTTAAACTATCAGTAATGTTTCACACTCAAGTTTTTACCTGCCCAAATTCTATGAATAAATTGGTTTAATTGTTCAGGGCTTAATCCAGACTACATTGTGGTAACACAATTTGTTGATAACAGAGTTGATGAGGAATTTGTAACTAAATTAGATAAATAATGACTCAATATTTTTCCCCATAAAAAGTGTATTTTCAGAATATAAAAAGTAAATGCATGTATCACCTTATAACTTTAAAATTTTAGCAATATTTGCAGTTTAAGCCAGTTCAATGACCTTAGCCAATGAGGTCAGATATCAACTTACACTTTATAGTAGTGCAATATGCATATTTAGGCAGCTAAGTGGAAATGAACCAACCCAAAACCCAGGCTAAAATCATTTTATGCATATGTCACTGGATTAAATCTTTGCACATAGGCTTTAGGTATATGAGGAGGCTGACATGGTTGATGTATCACATTTTCAAGTTGTGGTATATGATATAATTGCTTAAGGGAAAAAGTTATCTACTAGTGTACAGTTAAGTTGCTTATCAGAAGACAAAGCTTCACATTGAAATGTGGTTTCATAGATGTGATGATACAGTATAAAAATCAGATATTGACTGTGATCTTTCTTACGGTATATTTTTCCATAATGACAATAATAAGAATAAAACTTTCAATAGCTGCAAATACAAAATAGGTAACAAGTTCAAGATGTATAATAATAAAAATTATGCATATTTTGGTTCCTTTTCTAAGTTTTTAGGTAAAGTTTTTCACCACAGGGTCTGTATTTAGTTAGTACACTCTGCTGTTGAGCGGAAAATATATTTTAAAAGCACAGGCAATTTAATATCGCTAAGATACTTTCTTTAATAAAGAATATGCCTATATCTTTTGGTTAGTTACTTCAGCTGCAGAGGACATCAAGCAACTCTTTTTAACATATATATACTATCAACAAAGGCTTCAGCTTCAGACTGACCTTTCTAGCTGTAGATCTTCAGGGTTGTCCCTCTACTTTGTGCATTTAAATACGAGATGCTAATTCAGTGTTTTCCTTTTGTAATTTTCATAGTCACTTATCTTGTGACTGAAAGCTTGTATCCAGTTAGCTTTAAAACTACTGTTCTCATTGGCATAGTTGAATATACAGTATAAATAGGTATTTCTTCTTGATAACGTAACTTTTACTATTATTATGCTGTATTGAAACACGGCTGAAAATTGTATCTGTATTTTTTTTTTAGCTGCTAAGCATATCTGATGATTTAACTACAAATCTGTTCTACAAAATCTTGGTTTTATTCCTCCTATGGGGACAAAAATTAGTATGTATGCAGTTCTAGATAATAAGCAATTCAGCCTTGTACAGTGATCCCTTTTCTAGAAGCTGACCATTGCACTATGATGATTCATGGTTTATTCTAAGTAGTTACAGGGTATGATACTGCTTTAGCTTGCATTCAAAGGACATGGAACGGAATAGAGTAATTCACCATATGTAAATGCAGAGGATGTGTGAAGTCTAGTGTGGCTATTGAGGCATGGATATACACTTTTACAAACTTGGAAATTACATTCCCTCTCTGTCAGTGCTCAAATTTTAGGAAGCTGCAAATCTGTCATCTTACATGCTCTTTATTTACATAGTTCCCATTGGTTCTTTTTTTTTATTTTGGTGGGGTTTTTTCTGTTTTCTTTCAGCCATGTATTGTTTGCTCCTAAATTTTATGGAGAAAAGTAATAGTAACTAAAGAATACTGTGGGGTTTCACCATTGTTTATTACTGTTAATTCCTTATTTCAGCTTGCAGAATAAAACCATATAATATACAATCAACACTGAAGTACATTTATTTTAAATACTGCAGTGCATCTTACGTGTTCCTCTCAGTTCCTCAGGAGATGAATGAAAATACAACTCTGGATTTGTTTTCTTGGGTTGGAGTACTTTTTGATACTAAATCCCAGTAATAAAAGAAATTTGAAATTTACTGTCTCCTTTGCAGCTCACCTTCTCTTTTCCCAGTTTTGTGTTACCTTGGTCTTTGATTTTTAAACATTCATGGTAAAGCTGAAATTACATTAACCTTTTCATAGTTTATCTCTTGATATCCATTCCAAAGTATCAAATTATTTTCCTATACTAAAAGAATTCCAGGCAAAACAAGTAAAAGAAAACTTTTCACTAAACTGTAGTTAAGGCTGTTAGTATATGCCAATAGATTAGGGGAAGTTACACTAAAGATAATATCCACTTTACCTTTGTAGCTAACAGGCTTATAATGAACAGCAAACCTACTGCAATTTTTGAAGAAATTAATTGATTTTGTACAAAACCTCTTTTTGGAGTAGATCTCAAAGACAGAAGATTTTGGTGCCACAAAGCACAGGACACACATAGGAAAAGTATGCTTTCACAACAGCTGCTCAGTATATGGCCTATACTATTATTATGCTTTTGTTCTTGTATCTTATTAATAGTATGCAAAGCTTTAATTTAAAATCAGATTTTCATTAAAATTTCTTTTATTTTAAAAGTAAGACAGAATCTGTATTAAAAACAGATTTTTAAAACTATTAGATGTGATGCATTGTTAAAATTTATGAGAAATACTAATAGCAAATAGCTTCAGATTCAGCATTGCGGAACATGTGCTTTGCTTGTATCACCTGAATGCAGACACATAAGACTTCTGTATTTAAAATTATGCTACAGAGCTACAAAAAAAAAAAATGCTGACTTGAAAGCTTGCATGGAAGGAAGAACAGTAATTAAATCTGTTATCCTCCAGAGAAAGTTAAGAGGTAAGATGTGCCTAATCCTTCTATTGTATATGGAATGGAGAAACATGGGCTTAAAGGAGATTAAAGAGTGAATGATGGGTAAATGGAATAACTAAAAGCAACAAGTACTATACTAGAAGTGATAGTTTCTGTGCAAAAATGCACATACATTTGCATTTTAAAGTTGAGCTTGAAATTCTTTTACTTACAAGAACATTGTGGGTTTCTAAGCATTCACATAGATGAAACTTTGAAAATTAAATGTTTATACTGCTTTCATGCAGAAAGTTGTCTTTCCATCTTTCCAGGTTTTATCATATTTATATACCCGTTGTTTCTTCTATTATTCATATTTAGTATTCATAATTACTATTATGAATTCATGTATTTTTTGACCATGAGATTTTGAATCACAGTAAAGGATGGGTGGTTTTTGTATTGATAACCATGTTTATGCTCTTGTAAAAGCAAATTGTCACTGCTGAAGGGAAAAGCTTTTGGTTTTGTTTTATAAACCAAAATAGCTTAGATAACTTTATAGCTTAATCTTTAAACTATCGACCTTTTAATTTGAGCAGATATAAGGAAGGTTGTACAGATTTGACAACACATTTCATATAGTGAAGAATATTGATAGCTAATTCTTTTCAGAAAATTTCAAAGTTAATGTATTACTGTCCTTAGAAATACCTTGATGTAAACTGTAAATGCTGACTTTTCAAAAATGTTAAGATACATTTTAAAGGTATATAAGCCCATTCCACCTGACTGTTGTAGAAGTACAGTTAAAATAATTGAATAATTATTTTATGAAGGTTCTTTTATTAATTTCTGTAAAAATTGCTACTTGTGAGTTCTGCGTGCCAGAGGTTCAACATAATATTTGTTCTAAATCAGATTTGTCATCACAGGGACATTGCAACTGACTAGTTACCTGAGATTTCCCAAAAAGTGCATAAATACAGACAAGATGAACAGTATTTCTACCCTCTGTGGTATAGCAGATGTTGAGATGATCCTGGCTTGGCAAGTTGGGACACTTCACTGGAACACTGTAGGGTCCTATAATTAGTCCGTCACCAGGCCAGGCACAGGTGTAAGAGCTGTAAACCTGTAGCTGAATGAATCTCATTGAAGTTATCAAATGCATAGATCAGAGTTAAATGGGTCCTAGCTGTACTAGAATTGCAGCACGTGTAGATCACTGATGTAGCCTGTGTGTGGGTCTGAAACATCTGACACACCTAGGAACACTGCCTAGTCTGTAATGCAAAGTAAAAATATATAAAATTTCACTGAGTCTTTTCCAAAGTCCTCTAATCATGCTAAAACCACACTAGCACCCTAGTGACTCACAAATTCCAAAGAGGTGTTCAGAATCTGGCATGTATTGTCTTGCTTTGAATGACTTTAGGACATGGTAAACAAAGCACTTTTCCTAGCAATTTCTTTAAATGCACTTTACCCCACTTTGGAGAAGAATAGTAATGTTGGTTCTAATGTATAATATACTGAAACGGCATTTGTAAGTGAAGGTGATTTGATAGTGTCCTGACCCTCTGCCATCAAACAATCCAGAAAATCTTTCCAAACCAGTCTTTGAGATGATGATGTATGGATGCAGAGATTACTTATGTAAAATGTTTATTTTTACTTTCGTGTTTGGTAGCATGTGTGCTTTATAGAAATATAAATATTAACATTTAAGACTTATTTTTAATGCTGTATCTCTCCTTTTAATGGAAAGGATGTCTTCTGTACTCTGATTTTTTGGTGAAAATATTTCTCCTTGAAGAAATTTTGAAATTTTTGAAATTCTTCTCCTTGAAGATTGTCTCCAGTTGTACCATAATTTATATAATTTCCTATTTACCTGTGTAACATAATTGTATAAAGTCCTTTCCTTATTACACTTCATATAGATATTTCCAGTGTACAACTAATGATTAATTATCAGTATTAACATTGCTTTTTGACACACTTTCTCCATGTCTCGGTGCCTTTTCTCTATGCAGATATGCATTTCTTTAATACTTGTAAGTTACATATGCCCCCCCCCCTTCAAATGAATATGAGAGTTCTACATCTTAATTTTGTTTTTTGTATGAGATAAATACTGCTTCTGAGAACTTCTGTTTGCACCTCAGGCATTCAGTACCCTCTGGCTAGTCTAGATATTTCTTTCCCCTAGTGTCTTAACTGTCTATAACACATAATTTTGTATTTCTTTGCATCTGATGCCTTATGAATTAATTCTTTGGTGAATTACTCACCATTTGTTAGGCACATGTTCTTCACTTGTTGATAGATAATTAAGCTCTTAGTTTTTTCTCACCAGAGCTTTTTTTCATAAAGAAGTCTCATCTCTCAAAAAAACTAAACAGAACCCAACCTGCAAGCAGACACCTTCTCCTGGTTTTGATGTCAGAATTTTCTTTTCCAATAAGATTTTTGCTAATATTCTTCAGAAAAGAAATCTTGATTCCACATTGAAAATTAGCTACATCATTCAGCTTAATCTAAGTTTTTGCTATTTTTATTCCAGAATCTATTGGCATTGTACTCCTTGTATTTTTTTGCTCAAACACTGCATGGTTCATTTATCCTGCTTGATATTACTTTGGTGTTGATTTCAGTTGTTGATAGGAAGAGGGAACCACATAAAACAGTCGGTTAAACAGGTTTAGGTATTCAGACTTCTAAAATACACTTGATTCTCAGTAATTTGGCTCAGTACACATACCTGAATATACCCAGAGAAAGCCACAAAGAAATTTATGTTCTTGAATTACTCCCAGTATCTCTATTAGAAAAACAAAGAAGAAATTACCTAGATGCATCATTCAGTGTAATGCAAAGGCTGACATCAACTCAAGTAACAGAATGTAACTGTAAATATTTTTTTTGTTTTAGAAGACGATAGAGCAAAGTCTTTTTCCCCTTAAGCAACTGATGTTCTTAGAAGGTGGTAACAAAACATGGCATTCTGGGTTGCAGGTGATGTGTAAGATAGACTGAGAGCAGCTGGAAGGCAACGATCAACAATAAAAACACATTTTAGATTGTAAATGTATTAATAAGGGAGGGAGCATCTAGACAAAGTCAGGATGTGACAAAGAGACCAGGTAGAAATATGAGCAGAAGTAAATCAGCTGTCATATTTAGGTGCTGTAGGAGTCTGAATGCAGCGAGTATTTTCCAAATACAGTTTTCTAAATTTGTGTTCAGTCTGGTGTTAGCCAAAGCCCACTGTGTTGAGAACCTTTAGAAAGGTGAATTACTGTACATATAAATAAGCACTACTACTGAAATAATTGTTAATGCATATTTTTTAATCTTATTTGAAAAATCTGGAGGTACAGATTTGTGGTCTTAACTCAAAAAAAAGCTGAACTCAATTAATTGTAGAGTTATGCTGAAAAATACTTATGAAATTCTCATTTTATTTGCATTGGAAGTTTTGCTGACTGGCAAGTAAGTAGTAGTTAGTTGACGTTAAAGTTTTAAAAATACACAGACATTAATTTTTCAGTTTTCTGGTGATATGTAATTAATTCACCATAATATTTTTTAATACAAAAATAAAAAAGGAAGATTTTTAAAAGATACTTCATTTATTAAAGGTCCAGGGTTTTTCACAATAATTTCGAAATACAGTGTATGTTTGCAGTTTATCTTTTCTACAATACTTTTAAGTAGATAATAAGATTAGAATTGCAGATTTTGAGAAAAACCACATAAATGAATGAACTTTCTGATCCTAGATTTCTGATTATTTTAATGTATTTAATTTACTTAAGTAAATAATTTGGTACTTTGGTCAATACATGTTTCTGTATACAAAAAAATACGATTTCAAGGGTTTTGTTAACTTATTAGATTTGAAAAATAAAGTCTTCTGGAAAAATACTGCTGCAAAAATGTAATCCCACAAAAATAAAAGTATTTTCTGTGATGTAAATCTGCTTGCTGTAAGCATAGAGGAATACAGCTGAATTCTGTTTCTATTGACTTAAAATCTGAATGCTACAGTGAAATAAGATCAGATGTTTAACAATTTTTAATGTACAAAGTTGACACTGTTTATATAGTGTATGAGAACAAATAAAGATTTTACAGAAACAACAGTACATAAATACAGCTTTCTGAAAAAAAGGATAGGCTTGTATCTTTTCTGCTGTAGACTTCACATAACTTAAACATTCATGAAGCACAATAGTTTCACAACAAATCAAATTTAATTAAATGATGCATTTTCACCACTTACAAAAGGTTTATTAAAGGTTTACTTGTTCATGCAAATTAAAGTGTTAGAGTAAAAATCCACATGAAATTTGGCCCTAACAATTAAAAAAAAAATATGGAAGATTTCTTGCCTCACTGCAGTACCTTGCCATGTTTAAACTGCTCAGCTTGTCATTTAGAATCTTTAATGAAACCAGGGAGGAGGCTATTTATTTGCATAATAGGACATAATTTGCTGTGGTGAGGTTTTAATTATTTATAGGCTGTCTAAAATATTTAAAATGGCATCACTATGGAGCATGAAATGTTGGATAATGCTTTCATTTCAGGTTTCCTGCCGATTCTTTTATGGGTCAAGCATTTTATTTGTAATTAGCATATAAGCATAGTAGCTTTAGAAACACAAGGAAAACAAATTTGTTTGGGTATGTTTGCAACCCGAGCAATTCAAAACTGGCAAAGGTCATTGGGAACAATCAAAGGTACAGAACATGATAGAAAGGTGCAGCTAGAAGGAAAAAGATTGATCAGATGTGCAAAATATACCTAATGTATAGTTCTACTGAAATATATCTTTATCACTACATGTTTACCTCTCCTCCTTTGTATATAATTTTCTTCAGTATTTACCTGTGTTTCCTTATCATTTAGATACAGTGTGTTATTCCTGTAATGGATAGAGCAAAGAAATATTTTTTAAAAAATAAGAAGTTCTGTGTTGTTCCCATTTGTAGCTTGTTTTAAATCATTCCAAAATATTGATGCATTTTGAGGGATTTCACTCATATAATACAGAAAAATGCATGCTGTTGGAGTTATTGTTAGAAAGTGTTGAAAGCAAGGACAAAAACAAGGAATGGGAATTTCTGCTTTCAGAATTTCTGCTTTCTGCTTTTCAGGGAGATTAAATCATAGAGTTGATTTTCCTTGTGGTTTGAACATTCATAGAGATACATTTAGACTATCAGGTGAAATGTAATCCAGTTTTAAAAAGTAACTGGACAGGTTTCTCCATCAGAGATACATGCAGAAGGACATGAAGCAAGTATCCCAGACTGTGGGAAAAATTGCATGGCTCAGAATTCTTCAAGAGAATTCAAAAGAGTTCTGTCCTTGCTATATATCTTTATGTTATATGAACTTCTGGATGGGTACCTTTGCCCTCAACCATATTGGTTGCTCCCCCAGTTTGGTGTTATCTCTAAGCTTTTTAAGCACACACTCTGTTGCCTCCTCTGCTAATAAAGATGTTAAGGAGGAGGTCCTACGATAACACTTGCTATATGCCACTTGTTGCTGTCCTCCAAGTAGAGTCTGACTCATGAAGCACCCTTTGAGCATGATCAGCCAGCCAGTATTGTAACCATCTGGTTGTCATCCATTCAGACTTTAATGTTGTAACTTGGATACAACAATTTATTTAATCCTCCATAATTGAACCTCACCAGACATGCAGGGAATCCTGACTACAATTAAGACATTAATAATAGTTGCAAAAACATAAACATTTTCTTCAGAGAACTACTTCAGGAAAAATAACTCAGTACTTCCAATCTACTCTCTCTCTATATATATATATCTATAGCTATATAAGATGAGAAAACTGTGAGGAGAACAGGTACACACTTATTTTATGGAACTACTAAGTATATGACATAATCCAAGAATAAAATTCAAATTTATGGAAGTATCATACAAATGAATCAATTAATTAGAGACAACCTATTGTTAGAACATTTATTTTCAAAGAAATTGTCTCCTGTTCTTCCACAACTGCACTCTCCAAGCATCTCCAAATTATAAAATCTGAAACAAAGTTTTGATGTTTTCTGCCTTTATGTTTGAAGCCTTGTAGTGTGGCTTCCTGAATATCACATTTGGATCTTAGATTGTTTCCCTGAAAACTGTTTTTCTCCTTCTTTTTCTCCAGTTTCTTAATGATTTAAATTAGATCAGTGCAATACTCAGTAATTCAGTCTGGTTATGGTTTTGGTGGTTGATTTGTTTTTTGGTTTGTGGGGTTTTTTTTTGTGTTTTGTTTGTTTTTTAATTTATTTACTTGTTAGCTTCAAATGGAAATCTTAAAACATTCTTTATATTAAAAGTTTTGTTTTCACCTGTTATATAGTCCTTTCAAGCTATCAGCTATCAGCTTCAAGCTATTTTCTGATTGTTTTCTGCCATCTTGTTTGTAAAAGTAGAAGCAGAAAAACATCTTTGAGTCAGCATCAATTGTATGTGAAGCTTTTTCAAAATTAAGTTAAAGTTGTTATGTATTTAACATACACCTCAGCAATTTTTGTAAGAGCTTCTGGGCTTTCTGTAATTACAGACTTGTCCTCGAAAATCCAGTTGTTTTATAGTTTAAGGTGTGTAAACTTTTGATATTGGATTTATGTTATCTTCTGTAGAAAAATATCAGAATATTTTCCTATGCTTTGTTTGTACACCACTGTCTTTAAAAAGTGAGGCATATGTAAAAGTAACTTGTTCGGAGTCCATTTTTACCATTTTTGAGAGGGTGTCATCTACTGAAGGAAGATGAGTTACTTCTGTAATTTTAAGGACATTTTTGTCTTTCTTCATCCACATCCTCTCAGGTTGCCCAGAGAAGTTGTGGATACTCCATCACTGGAAATGTTTAAGGTCAGATTGGAAGGAACAACCTGATCTAGTGAAATATATGCCTGCCCATGGCAGGGGGGTTGGACTAGATGATCCTTAAAGGTTCCTTCCAACCTGAACTATACTACAATTCTGCATCTATGACTCTTTGGTGAGTTTTCGGAAAAAAAATGTAAGCAATTCTGTTAATTTTCATTATAAAGCTATACAATTCAATCTTGATCTCTCTAAAAGTTTAAAAAAAAGCTTTTTTGAAAGTATTTTAAATGTTTAATTTTATTCAAAATACACTCTTCCTTCAAAGACGGAATTTAGAAACACAGTAACCACAGATGTGCACCAAAAGTCAGATTTAGCCGCCTTGATTTTGCAATTTTTTTCTCTATAGAGTAGCAAATTTTGCTCTGGGAAGGTGAAAGAACACAATAATTTCTGTAAAAAAAAATTGGCATATAAATAATTTCCTTAGTTTGTTACTGGGTTTTATGTTTTGGTTTGGTTTGGGTTTATTGTTATTAGTTAGCCAAGAGAAACATGTCAGTTGTGGCAGATCACGGACAAAATAGCAACAGTAGGAAACCAGCTATCTTACAGGAGATGAAAGAGACTATTTGTTGTAGCTGGGCAACCGACCCCAGCTTCTAACTCCAGCTCCTCCCCAGCAGTCAAGAAATGTTTCAGGGCCAATTTCATTCTTAACTTAATGGCAGAAGTGGTTTTGGCTAAATAATTACACAAATTTAAGAAAAGAGAATGTACCAGGCATCAAGTTTATATTTCTATTCTCTTTAAGCATATTGATACATGCCCCAAGTATTTTGAATATTTTTATCATTAGTAATAATTAAGGAAGTTGTGATTACCCTCTTAACAGAATTTTTTATTTCAGCTCTGCCAACTTCTTTCTAATATTTACTTCTTTATGATGAATATGATTATTCCAACAGACTTCTATCCAAACCATTGTTGAGTTTCCTGGCAGAGGAACTCCTCTGATGGTTGGTTGTCTCTCCTTAATATGCTTTTCTTTTGGCTTAAAGACCAACCTTTTTCCCGCTCCAGAGAAAATGGAGTATATCTAAGGCAAATTTGGCATCACTCAAAAAAACTCCAAACAACCATAGCATATTGGCAATTTAAAAAAAAAACAAACCCCAAAAAACGCTTGGAGGCAGGAAATACTAATTTTAATATTAGAATGCACATACATTTTCATTGTAAGAAGTTTATTAAATATTGCTATTGCTTTATCTGAAGCCACTATGAAACAATGTAGGTGTTACTTAATATAATACGAAATTTTACCTTATTATTGAATCTACACTTTCTCTTGAAAACTGATCTTAATACTTTCCATATGACTTTTCCTTTCTTTCTCATTACTCTGCATTGGGCTGTCCCATTTTTTTGGTGTTTGCATTCCCATTCTAACTTTGAAATTACCCATATAGAATTCTGGAATCTTTAACATTAATATGTAAGTTTATATCTCCCCTTTCCCCTTTTTCTCCCTTTTTCAGTGAAGATATAAACCTATTTTCTCCAGATCTGATAGGGGAAAAAAGTATTCTTTTAAAATGAGTCTCAGTAAATAGTTGTTTTTTTCCTGGATACTTTTGCAAACAGATACAAAACTTTGCCATAGTAATAATTAACTAGGCATTTACAAAAAATGTTAATCATTAAGAACATTTCTTTTTGTTGTTGTTGGTTTGATTTATTTTTTTTTTTACTTCTATAATTTGTCAAAGTCTAAGTTTTGTATTTGTCACAAAGTGTAGAGGACTGCTGGGTTGATCAGCATTGATAACATGCAGCTGTGACCTTGCCTAAAGGGCAGTGGGTTGATTGACATGGAAGATGTGCAGGTGTAACTCCTTCCCGCTAAGTGGTTAAATAGCCCTGAGGATGGTGGGAAAGGGGGTTGGATGGAGGAGGAGCAGTGTGGTCTGACCTCTGGAGGAAGTAGAAACAGCACAGACAGTGGAATCTGACCGATGGTGAAAGCCTTGTTGCAGCCTGATAGTTTGTTTGTGCTGCAA
>JAVJGJ010000001.1:2265348-2282103 GCA_035590215.1 Microhierax caerulescens
GTAGAAACAGCACAGACAGTGGAATCTGACCGATGGTGAAAGCCTTGTTGCAGCCTGATAGTTTGTTTGTGCTGCAACGATAAAGGATGTTAACTTGTGTTTTTTACTTATTCCAGTTATCACACAAAAATATTGAGTAGAATAGTTTTGACCAGCAGTATTATTGAATTTATGTAGTGTGAAATGGGTTGAATACTTTACACCTTACAGGAATAACAGAGCTTTGTGCAATTTATTTTGCATTGCTCAACTTGACAGTTGTTCCACATCTGAGAACGCAAATGTTAACTCACACAGTTTAACTCTGTTGGCACAGTGATGGTAACTTGAAGAAAAATTGACCAGAATGGATACTTAGAAATATAAATATTTCTAGGTTTAGTTCCAAAATTAGTTCACCTTACTTGACCAAAAACATCTTCTGAAGTTGTATGGGAAGTGGAGCAAGAATTTTCAATGTGCTATTTGCTTAACGTTTAAGAAATCAGAGAACCAGGGTGATAAACTGATATTCATTAACATACTCTGTGTGACTGTAGCAAACACTTGCCTGTCTGGATTATTATGACAGCATTTTCTCATTTATGTTCTTGATGCATGTGACTTTTTCTTTATTCTTTATGGATTTAGAGATTTATTATTATAAAGTGTCACCATAATTAATATCTGATTAAGCAAATGTAAATCAGACACCTATGGCAATTACAGTTTTCCTAAACCATAGAGCATATGCCAAAACCAAGATCATGATGGCACAAAGTAATACTATGGCTGTATAGAAAAGCATTAAAACACCAGCACTAGATAGTTATAAACTTATAATTAAGATAAATATTAGGGGTTTGTTCTGTTAATTAAATGGAAGACATTATGCAGCTTTTAACTTTGTGGATTGATGTTCATAGGACTTTAGTGCATTTTTTTTTTTATAGATACATATTAAAAAAATTCACTCCTCTTTTCATTCTGTTATCACTTTGTTCAGAAGCACTATGTTGCTTTCCATTTGAGCCTTTGCAACAAGTTTTACTGTATTCTCTTTCCATTAAAGTAGCTTCATTTATATCAGTTACTTCTTCTAAGTAAATGGAAAAATGACATTTCATTCCTTCAGTTTTTCAGTTTATTCCGAAGATAAATTACTGCTCCTCCTTAAAACTTTGTCTGAAAAAAAACTTTGATTCAAATGCACTCAGATTTTTATGCAAACCTCAAAATTCTTATGTTAGAACTGTTTGTTCTGATCACATTTTGAGGTTAAAAAACTTTTGCAAATGTAGGATTTTCTGTTTTATCTGAGCAGTACCATTAAAAAATCTGTTCTGTGTGAAAGTCCAGAAACAGGGATTAACTACATCCTGAATTGTTTTGATTTGATGAATCATAATTTGCCACATGTGAGAGGATTATAGATTAAAGGCTTTCTCTGTCTAGAGCTATTTCTGTCACTTGCTGAGGAAACAACATACAGAAACAAAACCGATATGATATTACTTTGCATTCATATCCTTACTGAACATTGTACAGGGGCATAGAGATATCAATGATTAATTTTGATCAAATTTTGTAAGCAAGCTGCCTTTTGAATTATATAATTGCCAATTTAAAGAGCTTTCTGCAGTTCTTTCCCCTTGTTATCTTCACTGTTTATATCAGTCATATGTAATCTGGTGATTCTGGGAGTTTTTCTCATTTTTAAGTTGTTATATTTATCCCACCAATTCAGAAATTGTCTCTTCTTCTTCAAAGGAGAAAAGCTGATAACTATTACAGAAGATAACCTACACTGATCCCATAGTGTAACATTTGATTGATTACAGAAAATATTTTATTAGAACTCTGTGAAGGAAATTTAATGGCAGCATTTTTCCTCCCAAGAAATACACTCTGTTGTCATGGTAATACACTTATAAATAAAGCAATCTATACCTATCTCACACTTACAGTACAGTGTCAATATACTTGTCCAAATGTTGTGAACTATTTTCCCATAATTGTCTCAACATCTGTTAAGTAATGTTCTTTCCCTAAGTTATTTAAAACAAGTTTCAATTTCAGGTTCTTAAAAAAAATTAAATCCTTTCTAGTCTCTAATGATCATATTTATTATAAAGGCCTAAAACTTGTTTCTGATGGCTTTATTACTATTTTATATTGCCATCTTTTCCCTGCCTCTTCAATTTTGTTTATCTAAAATTGTTTTGATTTGAATTTATCTCTTCAAACAATATTATAGCTTTGCTGTTCTGTGCTCACAGAACAGTAGTCATTGTTCCTCTGTGGAACCTCTGTGGACTTAATGTTACAGGCAGATTTCCTACAGCGAGTCTTATCTTCTGTAGTTTCTTAATTATTTAAAGGCAATAACAGCAGTGAAGAATACCATGAAGAAAGGAGATTACAGACACTGTGCAGCGTTACTCTTAGTAGCTCTTTTGAAAGAAAGGTGGTACACAAAGTAACTGTACCTCCTGAATAAATCATAGAAATGAGCTGTAAATAACACCAAGAAAAATACATGATTGCCAGTGTGACACATTCAGAAATCATGAGTCCACTCTAAATTTATTTTAATCTTGAAATTTAGTGTTATACATATATATATGTATCTGTGTATATATATACTATCTAAATATCTATATTTGTGTGTCTCTGTGTGTAAGATGGAGTATCTTTAGTTTATGTAAATTTTAATTTCCATTCTACTATTGAGAAAAAGAGGTACAGTTGATCCATGCTAGCAAGTATTTTTAATGAAAAGCTAATTTATATATCTCTGTGGCTCTAAGGGTCTAGTCTTATCACAAATATCGCTATGTTATCACTGTCGATATGTTTATCATTATCTGCTATCACTGTTACATGAATGAGAGGTTATTTTCTCATCTCTGTGCGGAGGAGAGTTTATTTGAATATTCTCTAGCAAAATCTGCACTGTGTATCATTATTCTAAAGTTTCCTGGGCAGTGGAAGCACCTTACCAATTTATAAACTTATTTCTATAAGCTGAATTCATATACCTCTGCTCCAGTGGTACACTGAAATATCAATTTAACTTTCCTGCAACAGGAAGGTGTTATACATCTTAGAGAAATTATTGTTCAGGGAAGGTGGCTTTTGGAGTTGGAGAAAGACCAGAATTCATTTCAGCCAGAGGCTAAGTAGGTATTCCTGGTTGTACAGTGTGCATAGTGGATATAGTTGACATACCTTGTAGCCATCTGGTCATGTTCAGCTAGCAGCTAGCGTGTTGTTCTCTGCAGTGGATAAGCCCCTGTGGCTATTTATAGAAAATTTGTAGCATCTTTCTGTTGTTGTGGCTTTCACATGCCATCCTGGTTCTGGCAAGCTGTCACGGGTATAGACAGGCATCAACTAACAGTGACAAAGAATGTAGGTGAGCTGGCTGCATGTCCCCAGTGGGACATGCATGGCAGTTCTCCTCTACTTTGGTGGGGCTCTTGCCCTTTAATTCACACCATTGCCGAACCTGGCCATAGAACCTGGGTATAGAAGCTTAGTCCCTTTAATGCACCCTTGCAGGAAGTTTTGCCTACCCACACTTCAGTGGTTTATGGCTACAGCTGTACATACTGTTGTGCACCGGTGAGGTGCGTACTATTAACTTACCCACTTGGAAGGCATAATTCTGCAGCCATAGCGTCACGGTCCATTTGGATCTCTCAAATTTATACAAGGTACACTGTGGATTAAGCTTTATTTTATGAGCTTATTAAGAAATATAACAAAAAAACAATAGCAAACAAGGGCTCAATTCCCTTTACCCAGAATAGTATCTCACACGAATTCACTCCCTCACCAATTAGCAAGGTTTCGTAACTTACAACCCATAACTCTTAATTTGTGCACCTATGAGCAATAATTAGTTATTTAGCTGATGGTGAGAGTGTTCATCTTTCCTCCTCTGTCACAATGTGGGTGTCCCCTGTATCATACTGGGAAGCTGGAAAGCCTCAGCAGGCCTGGGTTAGATCTCACCAGTTAGATCTGCTTCAAAAGCTGATTTGAGTAAAGCGATGCTTTATGCCTTCTGGCTTGGAAGTTTGGACTATACCATTCCTGTAAGTTAACAGATTCTGAGGAAACTGCCAGACAATCTATGCAAAGATGATGGCTTCAG
Source organism: Microhierax caerulescens (assembly GCA_035590215.1). Taxonomy (NCBI): domain Eukaryota; kingdom Metazoa; phylum Chordata; class Aves; order Falconiformes; family Falconidae; genus Microhierax; species Microhierax caerulescens. Next base: position 2,269,490 of record JAVJGJ010000001.1, read on the forward strand.
GTGAGAGCAACCTGCAGGTGAGAATGGCTCTTTCTGGCCACCTGTCCTGCGTACATAGTGCTCTCACTGTGACCTAGCGGTGCTGCTCCCAGCATATGTCAGGCCTGAGCACGAGCTGTGTTAGCCGGAATCCGAGCAGGTGGTGGAGTGAGCAGTCACTCTGTCATAGTTCCTTTTTCACTGATGTCAATGAAACAAAGAAATCCGGTGTCTTCAGCTCTTTGAATTAAGCATATAGTGTCATTTCAGACACCTGGAATACCAAAGGATCCACACAGGGGTGGGAGAAGTGATGCCATTTCATGGGAAATTAATACATTTCTGTGATCATCGTCATAAAATGGTTTTACGGTAGAGTTTTAGTTAGTTATTAGTTTTAATTTTTTTCTTCTGAAAAAGTGCTTTTAATTTTCCTTTGCCTTCGATTTCACTGATTAAAGCACTTAAACATGAGCCTACCTTTAAACATACAGTTAAGTACTGCAGAAAATTAGTGTTACCGAAACTGCTAGATTTTTTTGCTAACAATAGGAATCACAAAAACACTAAACTGAGAATTCCATATGTCAATTTGTTATTACTCAGTTCCTCTCCAAATCCCGTAAGCTGTTTCTGAGTACCTGAACTTTACTCCTTAGTTTCAATGTGCCCTATACTGCACACACATCACTGTAAAGCTTATACACCCATATGATATATATATATATATATCATAAAAGCAAGAGTTATAGCTGTTTTATTAATCTAAATTTCTTTAAGGCTTCTTTTAAACAGTGATTCTTTTTTTCTTATTTGATAAATTTATATCCTGGCAAGTAAAAATATTTTGTCAAAATGTTAGTGCACTGCATCTTTCCAGTTAGATTCTTACGAAGTACAAAGTATTTTTTTTTCTACTGCAATGGAACTTGTTGCTATTTTTAGTCTCATAATATTGCATTAGTTAAGTCAAAATAGCTCACACTTGGAACAAAATAAAGAATAAAGACTTAAATAAAAAGGTCTTTATGATCCATGGCACAGCTGAAGTGGTGGCATAAAAACACAGTCATGGTTCTCATAATCTCTTGAAAGTTTAATAAACATTAGAACTGCTGGAGTATAAATTAATCTAACAGCAAAGAGTGTGCATATATATGTATGTAAGTTTACAAAAAAGAATTTACAAGGTTAGTGTGATTAAATGAAATGGTGAATAAAATATTTGCATTTTTATTCTATTCAACTTTTACATATTTATCTTAATAAATGCTCTCTCTGTGGAAGTGTAAAGAGATGTGGATGGCAATATTATGAGAAAGATCAAATTATCTTTATGTGTAAATGATTAAGGTCTTTTTATTTTACATTTATTCAATTTGTATTATTCTGTATCTTTTCAAATATTCTTTGTTCTCAGTATTAGCTGATAATGTTTTTGCACTATGCTTAGAGGATAATGATGTATGGAAGTTTATTCAGAGTTCACTGGCTGATTTGTCAAAGAATTGTGGCTTATATGTTGTTCTATTAGAGTGGTTTTAGAGTGCTTAGCTAACTACACAAAACATAAGTGACCTGAATTAAAGTTCCTTACCAGTGTAACTAGTACTGTGTAAGATCTTTATATGATCATGGCTAAAAGAAAAGCAAGAAAATGTGTGTTTTAACAATAATTAAAAGAAAAGGCAGATTTCTATTTTCTATTATTTACTCACTGGAACATTGTTAAATGCAAGCTTAATTTTGCACTGTAAGCTCATATATAATTAACCCTCTTGTCGTTTGTTAGTGGTGGTTGTAAGGATGTATTTAATTTACACGCTAATCCTGAGAAAATAGTATTTTGATATAAAACCCTGTCGTAATTTTCTTTGTGAAACATGCAGAAACAACATGCAGGTAGTCCTTTCAAGTCTTAAAATCTTTCAAAGAAAAAATGCCAAATATTTTATATTTGTGGGAAAATCGCTAAGTCAGACAAGGAAATATAGGTGGAAATGGGTGTTTTATACCTTTTTCAGGAATATGTACTGCTTTTGAGTAAGGTTCCTTTTTTTTTTTTTTTTTTTTTTTTCAATTACATGTTACTTTTAAGCAGTATAACTTACATGCATGGAAAACCCATTCAGTGCCTCCTTATTGACTGGACTGAACGTTCACTGTCATGGACTTAACAGTTCAGTGCCACAGCATCAGCCCACATAGGGTGAAGAGTCTCAGGAAATGGGACTCTGAAATAAATTTAGTAGGTAGACCTTTGAATAGATCGCTCAATGTTTCATCCTTATTTTAGAACCTGAGTGGATCAGTACACTTACCTACTGTTACTGATATTAAAAATCAAAATGCTCTTACTCAAGGCCAGATTTTTGCTCCATTCTTACATTCTTCCACAAATACAGTTTTGACAATAATGCTAAAATTTATAAAACCAGAATGTAGAAAGAGTACTTATAGCAATTAAATACAATATGAGAAGCAATGAATAGATAACATTATAATTCACGAGCTGAGGTAAGAAAATTTGGGTTTCTGCTGTTTCCCCTGAAAAATTGCACTTTTTTAGGCCATTTATCTCTGGAGACTACGGCAGCTGTGCAATAGAGAGATCTCTCTCTGTTCCAAAAGTTAGGAATGCTTTTCCTTTAAGCTTTGTAAGAGACCACTCCCCCAACAAGTTTTTGAAAATTTATTTTGTATGAGTAATGTTCACATTTTTAGTAACAGTCATACTGCTCCTCGTAATGACATTGTGAAGAAAATAGGTATTTATTAATGCTTGCCATAATGTGATGTGTTAGATACTTTCTACTCTTTAAATATTGTAACAAGTTACTGAAGTTATTGAATGACGTGTGTATATATATATATATATATGATTCACACAAAGATTTTTAAATTTCATTCCTTACATGGGCAATGTTGTACAGTTGGATAATGACATAAAGCTGTGTTAATATTAACATAATCTGAAACTGGTTTTGCCAAGTTTATTAATGCTTATTTTGGCAGTTAGAATATGTTGCCCCCTTATCAAAGATGCCTCCAGAAATATTACTATCCTCTGTATAAATAGTTTTATTAAAATAAATTTATCTGGGCTGGGAAACTGCTAGAATTAAACTTAGGAATACAATTATTTCAGCTCCCCTGTGCATGTGCATTAGGACAGTTTTTAAACGCAATTTCTCTTTCTCTCTCTCTCTCTTTTTTTTTTTTTTTTTTAACCAGGCATAAAACTTCATTTATGTATAAAATTACAATGTTTACTTCAGGAAAAAAATATTCATTATTCAATTTTTGGTTTCCTTCATTGCTTACTCTGTGTCAACCTGTCATATTTATTGTGCATTATGTAAAGACTGCTCTGAATACAAAATGGTTGATTCCTTAACAGGGTAAGCGTGGCAGTTGTCATGCAAGGGCTGCAGTACTTCATGAACATTAATAACTCTGTAATAGAGATAAACATTAATAAATGCATTAGTTATGAGGCTAAGGTCTATTTTACAAATAAGGAACAGAGAAACAGGGAAATTAAATGCAAAACCATCCTCCAAATTTAGTTAATGATTTTGAACTGAACAGAATTTGCTTTTTTACATTACTTTGTATGTTTTCATTTGTTCATAGTGAAGCTTCTGTTGATTCTAGTTGTTCTTCTGTTGCATTGCTGTTTCTCAGAAATCAAAAACCCAAGTATCAAGTGCACTCTATGTGCCCTGAAGACAGGAAGTAATAAAAAGAAATAATGGTATATATTAAGTCTTCACTGGTACAAACTGTGCCAATGATGAGATGACTGTAGAGCTCACTGGTAATCATTTTCCCTGTCATGGGCAGCTATTGATAAAACTCGTAACATCTCACTGATAGTTAATTTATTCAGTTAGCTAATGCTGTGAAAGAGGCGAAATTTTTGGTAAAAGATCTGGAAATGTTCGCTAGCAGGGAGAGACCAGGACTTTATTATGTGTGACTTTTTTTCTTCAATATTTTTTTTCTGGCACATGATTTCAGCTACCATTAATGACTCTGGTATCACACACAGATAATCCAATTCTCAAAAGTCAGTAGCTCAATGCTTATACATGAGGACCCTCTCAAAACTGAATACAGTTGGCAGTTATGACTGTGTGTAGTGGAGTTTTTGTATAATCCTGGAAAACACAAAAATTTGCTAAAGAGTCTTGGGGTAATTCAAGCAGCTCAGGTTTAATCTTGCCAGTCTTTTGAAACTGTCATAAACTGTCTTGGAAACTACCTTAGAATCCTCACTTCAAGCAGGGTATTTTTTTTTTTTTCCTATACCTTATGTTGCTTTGTATGTACTGGAAAAGTATCACTAGACTTCAGTTTTTATTAAACCTGAACCTTATCTGTAGATTAAATTTTGAACTAAGAATACAACTTGTATTAAAAACAATTGAATTATATTTGCTTTCTTTGCTTAGAAATAAAATATTCTGTTTTAAATATGAATAAGAGATTGGATAAAAATTATGGTGATTGCTGGGTTTTGCATTGCTGTGTAGGTGACTATATCCCCTTAATCAGTTTAATCAGAACATAACAATAATGAATTTTCTTATGCTTGGTTTGTGGTTTTTATAACAGACTTTCAGAAAATACTGACTATAAAGTGCCAGTAGAATGCTACTATACATAATGATCTGCCACAGGCAAATAAAGAGTAATATTTATCTATCCTGAAATTCAAAACTAAAAGAAGTAATAAAATAAAAAATTAGAAAAATCATGTGCTATGTATATTTTAACAAGGATATTATTTATTTTTTTTTAGTGATTAGATAACCACTAAGGCATTTAAACTTAGTTTTCCTTCCTTAGTTGATAGAACTCTTGATACAAATTTTAAAACATGTTATATCACAGGATCTTCAGTCTTTTTATTTTTGTGTGCTTTATTCCAGAAGTTGTTGGGTTTTTTTTTGTCTGACTCACATAGAGTAGTTATTCTAGATCTCTCCTGTTCTACTCTTTACCATTTGTAGTGCTACAAAGAAAAGTCAGGCAAGAACTAGAAGATCAGAAAATTGCTTAAGGGTGCTTTAATTTTTATAATGTTTATGGTGTTTTTCAAATTCCTTAATGGTTGCATTGCTCTGAAAGTGTATAGTAATGCTTCTATTTTTAAAGTACAATGTTACAAGCGTCATATTCCTGATACATGGCTATGACAGTTGTGGGAACGAAACTTCAGTGCAGATACCTGCAAGAAGTTACATGGGAGAAGTCAAAGCAGAGGTTTTTACATTGCAGTTAAGAGTATAGATTTTCATGCTACTGCATTAGGGAAAGAGTAAAAATATGTGTACAATTTTGAAATCTGAGATTTTGAAATTTAAAGCCCATTCGTACAGGAAACAGGAAATTTTTGGAACTAAGTTGATTTCACACTTCCAAACAGGAAGATTATATCAGATACTGTGTGATAAGCGTATAATTTATGATGAATAAAATTGTTATATTAGTTAGAAAACCCAACAAATTGATGATAGTAACATGTGCAAAACTATTTTAAGTGTTCTTATTTATGTCACAAATTGTTTTAAAATAGTTTACTCAGCCAAATGTGCAAACTTCACATTTAGTTTCACTTCTGTGTTAATGGTTTCTTGAAAAGCTACAATATCAAGACATATTGTGCATTAATCATGTAAGTAGTTTATAGTGCCATATTTATAACTTGCTGTGTAACATAATGCAATTCATTAAAAAGCTCTGATGGATGATTTATAGATAATAATTTGGTCTTTGTGGCATAAATATGTTGTTACATTAAAAAAAAAGTTAAAAGAACATCAAACCCTCAAGTCAAGCATTTCAAAATCAGAAGATACTAAGACTGGAGCTGTTTTAGCAACTGTAGTTCAGCTTTCTGTACTTCTTGGCTAGGGAGCATCTATTGCTTTAGGAAATTCTCTACTTGTGAAGAGTGAGGGCTGGAGGGAAACATACAGACCACTGAAAATCTAGTGAGAGCTGCCACCCATAGCAATCCGAGGTCATCTCAGCAACTGAGGCTGAGCATTTCAGTGCTGAAGAAAATAGACTAGCTTGACTAAATGCAGCAGTTATTAAAGGTAACCTGTCAGAAACAGTGCCTCAGCTACAGAAGTGTGAAGTATTAGTGGGGGGCAGAAATGAACATGTATGTTTACATCATTTTTCAACATTTGCCTTTTAGCTCCTCAGGGAATGTAAGGTTTCATGTAACGCACCCTTTACAAGATCCTTTCCTGAATAAAAAATAATTTGCAATCATACCATTTTAAGATGCTTGTATTATACAAACTGACTTATTTTACAATGGTAATATTATTTTCAAAATGTATAGAGGCATTGCAGTGAAAATTACCCAGTGTAACTTCACTGTGGAAGTTCATATTTAAAGGATTAGAACATTATTTTTTTTAGTTATTCCTATTTTTATAGCACTTCATATTTAAAGCATCTTTTTAGTTGCAGTTGTAAATACTGAGAAAACCTAAACGCTCGACCCAAAAGTCCTTTCAGTGCATCTCCTCAGGTTCTAATCTTCTCCTCCTCAGTGCCTGTTCTTCCCATCTACCTCTGCTCTTTGGCCTTTGCACCTTGCTTGTCCTCTCAGAGTTCCTTTAAGTCCTGTGAATCCGGCAAAGCATAGTCACCTGCACCCCAATGACCTGGTGGCTTTTACCTTTCCTTATCCCTTCTCTAACATGCTGCTTAGTTGCCAGAACATACAGGATTTGATGTTTCTGTTTTTAATCCGAGTCCAATGCCTTTTGAGTCACAAGAAGAAATGTCAGAAAAAGCGAGAGCATTCCGTGCACATGTAGAAAGTAGCATGGAATACACTCTTTCATGAAGAAAGAGTGTATTCCATCCACAGCAGAATCTGTAGAGAGCTTGACTGACTTCACTTATGGACAAAGTGATTGAAGAATGTAGGAACTTAGCCATAAGCCTAACTTCATCTGCCAGCTGGCACGTATGTAAACTGTGTCCTTGCTATCACCACAATTGCATGCTCCAAAGCACTAGGGCTTCTCAGATGAACAATTTGTTTGTTTGTTTTTTTAATTTTTATTTTTTCCTCCAGACATTGGAAAGTAACATTCTTTTCCCTTGGATGAACTGGATTTTCTGAATAATGCTAGCTTTTTCTAATTTCTTAGAAATTAATACAGTTCTAGTAGTTCAGATAATGCTTAATGAAAATTGAAGCTTGTAAAGAATCTTTTACACAAGGACAAGTAGTTTAAATAAAATCTCAGCAAAAGGAGATAGTTTCTTATGTTGTTAACATCATTTCATTCTCAGAACAACTGCTTATATTCAGAATCTACCAAAAGGCATTATATTTTAACTAAACTTCAACAGGCTGTCAAGTAACTTACAGTAATTAAGACCCCTAAAACAATTTAAAATCAAACGGATCACTCAACAGTATCAGTAGTCCCTACATAGAACTCCTTTGTCATGTCAGTCTCTGATATGTCTGATAGTTTTTAATCAACAGTGGTCCTCTACTTGGTCCTTGCACGTCTGTTAAGCTCCTCTGATACGGTTTGGTTTCCTACTTTTCCTATGACCTGTTCTGTATATAATTGAGATCTTTTCACCTTCTTTTTACACTAAATTTTAACAGTCTTGTTTACGCTGCCCACAGATCTGTTACTGTAGGACTGCAAGCACAGCCCACCCTTGGCAACCAGAGATGTTAAGACAAGGACTTGAATGTTGAAGGGCATGTGTGAAGGGAACACCCAAAACTGTCTGAGGAGGTGTTTGCCTGTAACTGGTGATGTTAAAGTGTAAAACAAGCCTCAGATTGCTTAAATGGCAACCAGGGAACCATAACAATATTTCTGAAATAAACGAGTTAGCTTTAAAAGAAATTTGTAGAAAGGTGTAGCAGATGGGAAGATACCTTGCAGTGGAAATGGTGGCAGTCAAACCTCTTATTGACACTGCTGGAAGTTTCCCATCACAACAGTACAGGGTGTGACAGGTAGGGACTCACACCTCAGGGGTGGGGGGACTTACATGGGGTGCTTTTGCACTGGCATATGGATAAGCGACCTGTAGGGAGAGGCGCAACAGCTTCACACAAAGCTGGAGGACTTCTCAGGGAAGGTTTGTGTGAACAGGGTAACCTGCCCTCCCAGGGGAGAGGGTTGTGCTTGTAACCCAGCCTGTGTCTGCATTCCTGGAACTCTGTGGGTGCGGGTGCCCTTAGAACTCTGTGGGAGTGTTTAGAGAAGGGTATTTAAAAATTAGGTGGTGTTTATCAACATTTAGAAAGTGTCTATTACTGTAGTTTATCTGTTGTATTGTTAATAGTGAATATAAAATTCACTGATTGCTAGTTAATTATTTCTCATTAATAAATCAGAAAGCTGCTGATTTGCTCCTTTGAGCTATTATCAGCTATAAGCTGATTAGACCTATGTAAATTGAAGGGGTTTTTCTGCAACGGTTACTGATTTTTTTGCATTGAAATTACATCCTAGCAGTGGTTGCAATACGATTTGCAGTTTAATATCAGTCAAAGAAGCAAACCTGACATGTCAAATGAAAACTTTTTAAATCAGTCTTAGCAGTCTAATCAGAGAATTATTAGCCCAGTTACAGGGATGTAACTTACAGTAAAAATTACTCCATTTTTACAGCTTATTTTTGATAATGCCAATTAACAATTTTCCTGTGTCTGCCCCTTTTTTTTGTGTTGTGCTTAGCATTCCACTGCATTTTTAGGTCCTGAGGGCAGTGGCCCCAGGAGGTGGAGAGAGGGAAGAGAGTTGTTTACAAGGAGTAATTAACATTCTATAACTTTTAATTGTGACATTCTGGGGCATGTTAAAGTTTGTGTATTGCTCCTGTTCTTTCTTCAGTACACTTGGGGTCATTTTAATATGCTTGGTAACACAATCTGGTTACTTGTTCTTTCGTCATTGGTTTGTTCTTCCAGGTTATATCCAGAGTCACTGCATGCGGTATGTTTTATCTAAACTGGATACTTGCTTTTTATCTTTGCTGTCCTTAACACTGGCTTTGCCCAGCTCCCAAGGTTATCTGCCTTTGATGAGTGTAACTGACCACTGGCAAGTTGCTCACATCCTTGGGGGATGTGGTATATATCATCCTGTGCTCGCACTTTAGTATACTGCATTTTTTTTTCCCAACATCATAGATTATTCACTGAATGCAGAAAAACTGCTCTTTATTACTTTCTGTTGGAAAACAGATGTTAGAATCAGCATTACAACAATTATTCTTATTTGTACATAATTGCTGCAATAGGTAAAAAAAAGCTTAAAAAATCTCTAGGTGGGCCAAGACAAGTCTGAAATTCTTGAAGCTTCAGTTGTTCTCGTAATACAGAGCCTTGTTAGAAGTGATGGTGACACCATACAGAAGCTGAACAGAGATCCTATATTGTCTTATGTGATAACCCTGTGACCACTTTTGTAAAGAGTGAGGCCCAACTTCACAAAGTACTGTTATCTTTTGTGTCCAAACTTTTAAGCTGTAAATTCACACTATTTTTCACTCTGGCAGAAGGTTTATCCACATAGCATTTGTTTAACTAGCATTTCTTTTTTCTTCATGGTGTCTAAGAGGTTTCTGATAGTGATAGGATCAGCTTTAATGGAGACATAGTCAGATAGCCCGATTCTAAACATTCCATGTCAACAAGCAATGCTTCCATTTTTAAATGTCTTGTTCTGTAAGTTGCTACTGTCAAATAGGGATTTAAATCTGATCATTCATATTTTTTCACCATTGATTAAATAATTTTGATACCATTTCCACAAAATTATTACTTTGAAACATAGAATAAAATTATGCTTCCTTGGGGAGAAAAAAATCAACTCATAAAAATAAAAGTTATAGTGTAGTCATATTGTTAGCATATCCAATGAAAGATTTTTATAGAGCAGCTACATAGTATTCTCCAAAAATGCCATGTCTGGACAACCAGAATAATCAGTAACTAGCTGATTCTCCTGAGGCTCTGCAAGCAGAACTATGTCAGTATCAGTCCATGTATGCAACAGTTCCTTGAGCATACTTGTACTGCATTAGAGTGTGTACTACATTAGTCTTTTTTTCTAGCTTTTTTTTCCTCTGTGTGTGTAGCCTTGTCTGCTTTTGTTCACACAGTTGTAGGCTATCAAACTACTTTATTATGCATGACCCTGCGATATTAAGTAAAATACAGATATTAAGTAAAATACAGCTGTATTTTTTCAAATTTATTTTTCCAGCAGCTGCACTTGCCTCCATCAAAAAATACAGATCTTTGAGTATCTTCAAATAGATATTATATTTTCAGAGACTTTGGGCAGTGTCAAAGTCTTCAGCAGCTCTCATGTTCTCCACCTTACTGCCTATTCCTATGCTCTTTTGTTGGACATACTCCTGGTTTTACTTAGCATCTAGTATTGTGGAATATGTTTGGTGATATTTAATGATAAATCTAGAGTGAAAGGTACATCAAAGTTGATTTTTTTACCGCAACAACAGGCTGTTAGGAAAGAAAACTGAAGTGTATAAAAGAGAGAAAGGAGTGTGGATCTCTCAGAGTTGGTAATAGCAATTGTCACGGTTTAACTCCAGCCGACAATGAAGTCCCACACAGCTGCTTGCTCGCTGCCCCTGCGGGGGCATGGGTGAGGAGAACTGGAAGGGTAAAGGTGAGAAAACCCGTGGGCTGAGACAAAGACAGTTTAAAATTTGAGATTAAATAAATATTATTACTACTACTAAAGGTAGTAAAACTGTCATAAGAAGGAAAATAACAGAAAGAAATAAAATCCAAGAGAAGTGATGGAAATTCAACCAAATTGTTCACCACCAACTGACCAGTGCCGCCAGTCCTGTGCAGCAGTCCCCTGGCCTACCGACCTTCTTCCTAGTTTTATTGCTGAGCAGATGTGATATGGTATGGGATAGATACCCCTTGGTTAGTTGGGTTCAGCTGTCCCAGCTTCTTGTGCACCCCCAGCCTCCTCGCTGGTGCGGTGGGGTGAGAAGCAGAAGAGGCCTTGGCTCTGGGTAAGCGCGGCTCAGCCATAGCTAAAATGTCACTGTGTTACCAACACTGTTTCCACCACAAATCCAAAACTGAGCCCCATATGAGCTACTATGAAGAACATTAACTCTACCCAAGCCAAAAGCAACACAGCAATTTAGTGTTGTGGTAGAACAGTCACTTAACCAGAATGTTTTTGAGAGTATTACCTTCATGCTGAACACCACTCAAGGGCAGCTAATCTACAAAACGAAACTGGAATTCAAGCTCACAACAACAAACTACTAAAAAAATCACATCCTCACAGATTGTGAGAATCCATTCTCCCAGAAAACCATCTTCATAAAGAATTTTTGAATATTTGCTAATAAATATATATTTTCTTGGCATTTTCTAAATCTGTTTGCCATCTTCACATTTTTTAGAATTGTGTCTAGCATTAAAATAGATTAGTAATAATATTACTTATATGGCATATGCAAAACCAAAATATTAAATACAAAAGTATAGTAATATTTTTCTAGGCTTAGCTTGCAGGTACTTCCATATTCAATTAATTTCATTTAATATTCTTTGAAAGGGAAATTTCTTATGGGGTCTCTGCCATGTTTTTTGATACCAAATCACTCAAAAATAAGAAATATATAACAACGTGTGCCTCTTGATTTTTATCTAACACACTAGAAAGAATGAAATCACATTTCAGGCCTTCCAGTTTCTTTTAAGAAAAGAACAGTTCAGATGAGTGGATTCACAAGGGAAAAGATTTTAGTATTTCCTTGACTCATTCAGCAAGACTCATATAGCTGAATCCTAAATATTTTTGAAAGAAAACATTCCACCATTTAGTGCTTTTTATTTCCTGCTTAAGAACAGCTAAACTAAAAATCGCTCCGAGCACTAATAAAGCTGTAATAGAAAATGCGTTATGTATTTATTTATGAGAAACATGTTAATTTGAAGTCTGTATAACCTGGAATTGCAGCCAATTCTTTCAATCCTAAAAAAATTAAGTAGCTAGTAACAATTACAGGGACTGATAGGCAAATAAGGTAGCATAGAGAGGATGAATATAAGAGGTAGATTACTCCTTTTATTAACTAAATATAGCAGTGGAAGTAACAAAATTTTCCAAATCTAACAGTCAATAATTAAATTGGATCTCTGGCTTTATAACATAGTTGACAGTCTTCGTCAATGTAGCGTTGTCACATCATACATTTAATTTGAGGTCATATGAGCAGTAGCTGGCTGAAGTATTTAAATATTTTTGTTTACTAATGTATTGTTTATTAATTTCCTGTAAATACGTAAGTCATATAGTTCAAAAAGTTTGAGAATAACCGCCTAGGCAGTTGTGGTTTTGAACTTCGCTTTAAAGTTGTTGTCAGTACCCTATGGCTTAGGTAACTCTTATTTCACATCATAAGTTTATTTTCTGAATAGTTTACCCTTGCTAGGCTATAATTTGTCATCAACATAGGGTCATAACAAAGTCTGACATACTTTCAACACATCCTCTCAGATTGTCACATCATACAGATTTAAGACCTTGGGGGGGGGGGGGGGGGGGGGGGGCGGGGGG
>JAVJGJ010000001.1:2288391-2307110 GCA_035590215.1 Microhierax caerulescens
CTTGAGTCTTCAAAAAATGCATAACCTTTGAGGGTCATGCATGTATTCTGTAATACGTACTCATCCATCGTTTTCATTAACAAATTATCTTTGTCAGAATACTAAATAGGTATGCATCATGAAACACAGATAGGTAAAACTTCCTTTATCATGCTGTATAATATGATGTATGTCAACAGTAAATACCTTGGCAAAACACGTTGCTTAATTCATCATAGGCAAGTTTTTCAGTTTATCAGTTTGAGAAACAGTATCTATTTGTTCATAAATACTCTGAGAAGACTTTCCTGTACAGCTTTTTGACATTTTTACTAGTTTTTATTGCAAGAGGGAATTTCACACATACACTTCTGAATTGTTCTGTTTGGTGTTGGCAAAAACAATGCAAGTGGTGTGTAGTTTGAGCTTATATGGAAGTCAGATGCCTGCTTGGCGTACTGGATTTTATTCATTTCAAAATGATTTTTGTGGAGATATAACTGCATTACTGTTTTGCACCTACAGTACATATGTGGGTGAATAAACACATTTATAAAGCTAAAAACTAAAGAAACAATGACAATTGTTTTAGCTCTCTGGGCTGTTACGTTATTATATACTATTAAAAAAAACTTCCTGTGCACATGGCTGAGAGAAGCCAGAAGTTGGGAAATATCCCCAATAGATGCAAATAAAACTATCAGAATATAGGTGTAGTGTGATCTTTTCTAGATATTCTTGTCTCAATTTAACAGTTGAATATATGATGCTTAGTTTGTATATAAATTTCACAGTATAATTAATGTGTCTAATAAAGCAAATAAAATACTATTTTTTTTAAGGTGAAGGCTTGATCTTTATCTTACTGATACAACCTTTTGTCTTTTAGCCATTGAGCTAAATGATCTAAAGTATCATCTAATGATACTGAAAACTTTCAGAACAATTGCATAAATGTAAAATGTGGAAATGTGAGAAGATTGGGTTTATTAGGATGTGAATGAAAACCAGAGTGACACTTTTATTATTTTATTGAGTAGACTGCTACCATTTGTGTCTAATCACATATTTAGCAAAATTAGGAAATGGCCAACAGTCTAGATCAGGGGTCCTCAAACTACGGCCTGTGGGCCGGATACGGCCTCCCAGAGTCCTCAGTCCAGCCCCCCGGTATTTACAGACACCCCACCACCACCACCCCCCACTGGGGGTTGCAGGGGGGAGACCAAGCAGCCACAGATGACTGCTGCCACTTAATCCACGTGCCGGCCCCCTGGTTAAAATGTTTGAGGACCCTGGTTCAAGATAGCTAAAGGGCAGTAGTTCATACACGTGTTACACATCTTACTAATTATGTGAACTGAGAAACATAAACAAGGAAGCAGAAGCTAAGTTTTTTTGATGCCTTTCAATTGTGCTAGGAAAGGGTAAGTAAGAAAACCTCTGATCCTCAGTCACTCAGGGAAAAAGAAGCCATCTGACAAGGGAACTGATGAGCCATACATTTTCCTTTCAGTAATTATGATATAACTTGCCAAAAATCTCATTGATGTTTTGTTAAATAAACCTTTGAATTTGCAGATGTGATCAATTCTGGTGTCTTGAAGCTGATTGGACTGAAATAAAGTGCAAAGGTGTTCAGAAATTCAGTTTTATTAATAGCTTAAGGCAAAGCCTCTTTTCCCATTTCATGTTTCAGTTGACTTCTCAGTAAAGGTCAGAGAAAGGCATTTTGAACCTTCTACTTCTCTTTGACACTTACATGGACTTGTTTTACTCCGGGTATTTCTTTATGTATTTATTAGTAGTATTGTCTGTGTCATTTAAACATGCTGCAGTGCCAGTTTAGAAATCACTAAAGCAATACTCCCAGTGAAGACACAATTGTATTTTCTAATTTTTCATGGGAAAACTTTCCTCTTTATTAGCCATAAATTGCATTTAAAATTTCCTTTATATTTATTTAAACACTGCCAGATACTTTGACTGGTTTTTGTTAAAGTTGTTAAGTTCGACTACTATCCCCGGCCTCAGGAACAGAAGGTGATTCTTAAAATTTCTGGAGCAATATTCCATGTCCTTACCTGATAACTGTAGCTGCAATGCACAGGGCATTAGCTTCTGGTGATGAGTGGTAGATGCAGCTTCAATTTGATGAGTTCGTAAAATTTCTGTTTACATTAGAGTCTCAGCCTTCATCACATGTTCACACCTTGCTTATGTGTAAAAGGAAATAGGCATACCCTGCAAGGCAAGCATTGAAATGATTGATGGAGGAGAAAAGGTTTAGCCTGTTGGTTCTTTCTGTGCACACATCTCACGTGACTGAGACTGTGACTGACTCAAAATTAATTTTTCAGGTAATGTCCACTACTGTGCCTTTGACTTAATTTTCATCTACTGAAGGAATATAATTTCTCATGTCTCACATTATGCATTATTAATTTTTTTACCACTTTTTTCTCATACTTTCTCAAAGTAAAATCTATGGAAGTTCACATTTTAATAAGAAAAGAGCTTTTTGGGAAGCAAAAACGTTTTGACTCTTAATGAGCCTTCCATTTCTGTTTTTAGCTGTATAATGATGAGTAGGTATAATACACATAATTTGTAATGCCAGGGATTCCAAATTACAATAATCACTTTGAAGGCAATTCTTTCTGAAAGTGTGAAAAACAGGGAAGACTTCAAACACATGAAAATACATGTGTTATGCATTGTAACAGCACCCAAGAACAAGGATAAGCTTATGGCTGTTTTCCAAAAGACGAATGTAACAAGTTTTAAGAATTTAAGGTATATGTTTTATGTGATACGTTAAGTCTGCAAACTACAGTGTAAGGTCCAGTTTTATACCTTTTATAGTGCTGAATTCATTCTTTCATTTCTTATTGTAAAAATCTACTTTTGTCTGAACAGCAGGGGGGGGGAAGTGGTTTGTCCATGTAGACAGAATCATTGAAAGCTGTAGTTCTTCAAGGGCATGAAAAGTAACCTATCAAATCCAACAGCAAAATCAGTGGACCTAGGCAGTGAAAGAAGTTCAAATTAGTTCTATAACTGAAATGAATGCCTTTTAAATATGAAAAGTGTCACTGTTTCATATGTCATTTTGACTAGAAGTCCAAAAATCTTACAATCAGAAGTGCTGAGCATTTATAACTTAAACTACATAATCAAATATGCAAACTGTCTAATTTAGTGATGATCAGTCTTTCTTTCTATGGTATTTTGGTTCTTCCATTACCTGATGGATGGTTTTATCTGTAGTTAAAATCACACGTATTAACTTAAACCAGCACTAGCCTTTGTTTTCTACTATATGTCAGGATCTAAATGCACAGATTCATAGGCCATAACGATATTTTTGCTCTGGGTAACACAACTCTCACAAGCCAATAAAATATCCAAATCTACATGGAGAACTAGAATGGGTTGCGCAGAAAAGTGGTGAAATCTCCATCCTTGGAGATACTCAAAAGCAGCCTGGACATGGTCCTGGGCAACCTTCTTTAAGTGTCCCTCCCTGAGTAGGGCTGTTGGACAGTAATGACCTCCAGAGGCCCCTCCTCAGTTACTCTGTGATTCTGTGGTTAAATATTTGTATCTGCTTAGCACTGTTTTCTTTAACCATGTAGTGAGGGCAAACCTATACCTCTAGTATGTTATCATTTGATTTCAGAATCTTGTATCATTTTATGAACTCCTTCAATGTTTAGCACTCAGCCTCCTGTGCTTTGTCTCACTGCCCCTTCTCCAGATTCACAGTCATGATGTTTCCTGTGTGGTATGAAGGAATTTTTTAGGACAAAGCTGGGAATTTCTCTCACTGGAGGAATGTGTCAACATTTCTGTGCTGCTCCACTATTTGACTGCTGTAAGCACAGCCTCAGCTGTGAGATTGCAAGTTAATCAAGAAGTTTTCACAGTGCTGATATTACTAGAAAAAATATATATGATCCATATCCCAAATGGCTTAAAAGTTCCTGGGACTAGGCACAGGAACTAGGAAAAATGTGTAGAAATGCTATTTTAGAAGTAGTACTAGAAAACCTTAAATTTGTGCCAAATATGCGATCTACATCTGGACCCTGAACTACTTGTTTACAATGCAAGTCCTCTGCATCAGCTCCTGGTCCTCTGAACATAAGTGTGTAAGCAAGCAAACTTCATCATTTTTTTAAGCAACAGATTTCAATTTCTCCCCTACATGTGAAATTTTCTTGGGTTGTACAAATCTGGTATTGCATATGCAAGACAGCATTTAAAAACAAGAAGAGTTGACACACCTCTTCGATCAAGAATGTCAATTCACCCCACTGCTGCAAGGCAGCAGCTTCTGCTATGAAAGAGCCTGTTATTGCTACACAACAATGATACGTCAATATCTGTTCTAGCTATGATTATTTAATGCCTGTAGTGGGAATATTTAGAGAAACCTTAGGCAGTGTATAAACATAAAGCATGCTTGCAAACTGAGGTTCTGCTGCAACAGTTACAAATAACTAAATATTTATGGGACTCAGTGGTGCTACACACCCAGCCTTCTGTGGGTCCTTTGGTAGTGTGAGGACCTACAGATATTCTTATTTTCATTATTAAATAAAATACAAGGGATGAAGGGTCTGAACCCAGTGCAGCTAGAGACTCTGTGATAGCCCCTGGGAAAAAAAAAACAACAACAAAAAAAAAAACCAACAGGACAAACGGCCTAGTATAGACAACATTTTATGTTCACATGAATGGCCTGACATTTCCTCATAGACCTTGAGACAGTAGCTGGGCTTGAGTATTGGAGACTACATCCTATTCTAGAATGGATACATACAAAAGCACAGAGTTTGTGTGTTCTGTTCTGCTTTCATGTAACTTCTATATAGATTGATGTAATTTAGTTTCACATTAATTAATTTTGCCTATCATTCATCATTGTAATACAAGAATTGTAGTTATGTAGTAAAAGTCTAAAGATGACTGACATACTTGTTCCAGGAATCTGAGCAAGGATATAGAATTTTATTAGGTTGTATTTGTTATCCTGGGAAGTTGTTGGGCTGGCAAGAGGGGTGACAACAGTAAAACCTGATTGAGCTCTCTGTACATGTAGCCTGTTATTTCAGTGCATTGACAGCGTCATTACTGGTTTTGTGTGTAATCTATGAAGGGTTTTCAGATACTATCAAATAAGTCTGTTCTGTCTTGTAAGGTAGTATATCATTTTCTCCTGTTGCTCATACAGTTAATGAAGAAATCCATCCTTCCTCCACTGAAAGTAATTTATCTTTTTTACATCCTAGTATAACTCATTTAGTTCATATCAAGCTAACTTCTTTCAAGATTCCAGTCTCACTGGCATTGTGTCTCACCATAAATACTTTACATATTTGTATTTTTTTGTCTTTCGTTACTTTCTGAGATTGTTTGCCAAGTTAAGTTCAGTATGTGTATCAGGTCCTAAACATCTTCCTCCTTTCCCCAAATTACTGGGTAAAATTGACTGGCTTTTCAGTGTATACCAAGTCACGGAGAAGAAAAGGAGTAATGACACTACAAAAGACAGTACATTTTAATTGACGATGTAAATTTTGTATAACTTTATAGCATAGAAATCTATCTTTCCTTCAGAGCAGGCAATTAAATAAGCGGGAAATACTGAAGATTAAAAATAAAATAGCTAACATTATTTTTTAATAAATACTGCAATGGTCAAATTCCATGATAAGTAGCTAGTGTTGTATTAATAAAATAGAGATTTAAGCTGAACAGTTAACTATATTGCTATATGTAATGGTATGCATTCATTCTTACAGAATTACCAAGTGGGAAAATTTATTTTATTATTCACAAAAGAAATAGATTCAGTTTTCCAGAAGAAATGGCTGCTAAGTGTCAGCATGTTACCAGTAAACATACTATCAATGTGAAACTCTTGATTCCCTATCATGGACATAAATCTGTTTCCAAAGACAAATGTTGAGGACTCTGAATGACTAAATAGTGAACATAGGTTGTCTAAAACATGGATGTCTTTGTGCCAAAGGACGTTTTATCACTCTCCTAAGTACATATAATTGTATGTCCTTTATTTCTGGAGGCCACATTTCTGGCACACTAATTAAAATAACCCGTTAATACTTCTTTTCATACAGAATAGGTTATTATAAAGTCAGTTACAGAAATCCATCCAGACACCTCCAGATTTCAGAATTAATTTCAAAAATGCTTTTAATTTTGAGTAGATTTTTTAAAAAAAGTCTTCCCCTCAAATATAAATAGAACACATTTCTCGTGTGTGTCTCTGTTAAAGCACTGCTTTAATTACTATGCACAAGTTAATAAACAAACCTGCCATATGCTGCCAAATTAGTCAAATGCCAGGAAAAGCTAAATAAAAACAGGGAGACAAACTTTTAATTACACTCTCTGAAAACCTTTGGCAGTAAGTAATATTCTTTACTTGGCATTCTGCTTCAGTGTGAAAGGGCAGAAAATATGACCCAAGCTAATATAACAAATGGTAATAAGAGAACTTTCTAAGAATGAAGGAAAGGAAATATTGAGATAGAGGGAAATTTGGAGCACAGAATGTTGTTTTTATTTATCCTCAGTTAAACATCTTTATAAATATGCAAAGCAAATGGTTAGACTTTGACTGGTGTTTGCTGAGAAGACATTAATTCAGAAACTAAATGTAATAAAATCACTTTTTAATAAAAAATCTATGAAAGAAACCCCACACACAATTAAGCTGAAAAAAGTTTAGCTAATGTAAGTACTGGACTCTACGGAACATCCAGCAGTGTGGGTACATTCATTGAGGGGGAAAGAAAATCCTGAAAAAAATAAAACATGGTAAAAGCATAGTTTCTTCTCCTGTCTTATGGCAGTAGAGGATCCTCCTACACTATAAATAGTGCCAGTGAATTGAAGAGGTCTGACCTAAGCCCACTGCTGCCTTCCTACTGAATCTGATTCCACAAGAAAAATGGACTGTATACCTATTCCATAATGTCACTGTGCCAGTAGTTAGGGTGGTCTTATAGCTGAAAAGAATGAAGTTCTTTCTGGTAAATGGAAAGATTTCCCCCAGTTGCTAGGTATTTGGACAACTATTGTATTACAGAGGATGTTGTGTCACTTTCTCATCGTTTTCCACATATCGAGAGGAAGACTCAATCCAGTATTAGCTAAATGTTTAAATCAGTTATCAGTGGGAATGATCTGCTTAACAGCCTACTCCCTTTTATTGTATTCCTTTTTTGTTTAATATAAATGTCCTCTAAATGAAAGTGATGTTTAGAAATAATATATGTTATATTGCATCATATTCTACATCTAATGCAGTATTTTTCACTGCACAACATTGCTGTTTTAAACTAGTAAAATTTAAAGGCTGTTTATGCAATGAGAATGATGGGGAAAAGCAGCTGATATTTTTTTATTAGAAGGTAGCTGCATGCAGACTGTCTATTGGGAATGCTTTTGAAACCATGTTACCCAGAACCATTCCCAGGAGTCACTGGGAGAGTGGCTGTGGTTTTTTTCAGAGTTCCAGTGCCTAGGAAATTTACAGATGTAGCCTATGTGTTCATGAGTGAGTGTTGCTCAGTATGTTAAAATTAGACGAAGAATGACTTTTTGATGTATTTACATCAATGATTTAATTCCTGTTGCATCAATAAAGCAAATATTTCAGACCACAAAGACAAACTGAAAAAAAAAAGTCTCCTGATATAACAGGTTAATACAATTGCATGTGTTATCTTAGAAGTATTGCTTTGTACAGATACATAAGCTGCCTGCCAACATGATATTTAACAACTTAACACCTTTGAAATAGTTCTCTCATGTAGAAAAAACATCAGCTGTGAATTCTTAGTCCTTTAGAATACTTGGAGCTAAGTTCTGAAAAAAAAAAATAAAAAAAAATTAGTCTTAATACTAGTACTATGCAGAATCACTGAATGGTCAGAGTTGGAAGAGACCTCTGGAGATCATCTAGTCCAACCCCCTGCTAATGCAGTTTCACCTACAGCAGGTTGCACAGAGACACATCCAGGCAGGTTTTAAACATCTCCACAGAAGGAGACTCCACAGCCTGGGCAGCCTGTCCCAGTGCTCTGCCACCCTCAAGGTAAAGAAGTTCTTCCTCACATTCAGAAGGAATTTACTATGTTGCAGTTGGTGCCTGTTCCCCTTGCCCTGTTGCTGGGCATCACTGGAAAGAGCCTGGCCCCATCCTTTTTGGCGCTTATCCTTATGATATTTGTAGACATTGACAAGATCCCCTCTCAGTCTCTTCTTCTCCAGGCTACATAGCCCCAGGTCTCTCAGCCTTTCTTCACAAGGGAGATGCTCCAGGCTCCTCATCATCTTTGTAGCCCTGCACTGGACTCTGGTCTCTCTGGAACTGGGGAGCCCAGAACTGGACACAGCACTCCAGGTGTGACCTCACCAAGGCAGAGTAGAGAGGGAGAATCACCTCCCTGGACCTGCTGGCCGCCCCTGGGTCCCACTGGCTTACTTGGCCACCAGGGCATGCTGCTGGCTTATGGGCAATTTGCTGTCCCCCGGAACTCCCAGGTCCTTCTCTACAGAGCTGTCTTCCAGCAGGTCAGCCCCAGCCTGTACTGGTGCACGAGGTTGTCCCTCCCTCGGTGCAGGACCTTACACTTGCCTTGGTTGAACTTCCTGAGGTTCCTCCCTGCCCAACTCTGCCCAAGTGGCTGAATGGCAGGGCAGCCGGCGCTTGTTATCAGCTGCTCCTCCCAGTTTGGTAGCACCTGCAAACTTCCTGAGGGTACACTCAGTCACTTCATCCAAGTCACTGATGGATGAGTTGAACAAGGCTGGACCCAGCACTGACCCCTGGGGAACACCGCTGGCTACGGGACCCCTTCTGGGCTCTGCGCCCCTGATCACAGCCCTCTGAGCTCTGCCAGCCAGCCAGTTCTCAGTCCACCCCACTGTCCCCTCATCTGCCTGAGCTGTGAGGGTGTTATGGGAGACAGTGTCAGGCTTGCTGAGGTCAAAGCACACAACATCCACTGCTCTCCCCTCATCTCTCCAGTCAGCCATTCCATCACAGAAGGCTATCAGGTTGGCCAGGCATGATTTCCCCTTGGTCAGTGCATGTTGACCACTCCTGATAACCTTTTCCTCCACATGCGTTGAGATGACCCCAGGATGAGCTGTTCCACAACCTTTCCAGGGATGGGGTTGAGGCTGACCAGCCTGTAGTTTCCTGGCTGCTCCTTCTTGCCCTTTTTGAAGACTGGAGTGACACTGGTTTTCCTCCAGTCCCCAGGCACCTCTTCTGTCCTCCATGACCTTTCCAAGAGGATGGGGAGTGGCTGGGCAATAACATCTGCAGCTCCCTCAGCACTCGGGGATGCATCTCACTGGGGCCGTGAATTTATGGGTGTCAGGTTTCCTTAAGTGATCTCTAACCCAGTCCTCCTCAACTAAGGGAAAGTCATCCTTTCTCCAGACTTTGTCTCTTGCCTCCAGGATCTGGGATACCTGAGGTCTGGCCTTGGTAGTAAAGATGGAAGCAAGGAAGGCATTCAGTAACTCTGCCGTCTCTCTGTCTTTGGTCACCAGGGCACCTGGACACCAAGGACATGTCACTCCAACAAAAATTTGCATAGTTTGAAAGCTGAACTTCTTCCATGGAGAGAATGCTATATTGAAAATCCTGAGGTTCTTACAAGTTATGCTTTGTTTATTCAGACAGATTATCAGTGACAGAAGTACTTAGTTCGGTCTTGATTGCATTGTCAGTAGAAACAAAAGTGGAATATTTCTCAAAATGCTACCTAGCAAATGTAATTTGGTTACTCCACATAGATGTAAGTTTAAGCTCTCAGATAATGGAGGAACTGTATTGTAGGTAAGTAAGCATCACTAGAGAAGTTAACACTTAAGACTGTGGTTTTAACATTATTTTATGAAACAAATATATGCAATATAAGCATTGTAATTTTTTTAATACAAAAAAGAGTAACAGAATTGTAGTTTCCTTGAATGCAGTTCAGTTATTTCAATGCTACACTGTCTGAAATGGAACTAAATTATTGCTCCTTCATTGCTGTCTAAAAAACATTAAGATTATAAACAATACTGCAGCTGACTGGGCTATTATCTTAATAGGGTATTCATCAAAGTCTTTGCAGATTCACAGTGTAATGTTTCTCAAACTGAAATCATAGCACTATTATGTAAAATTTTAATTTATATCATGTTTTATAAGAACTTTATTGAAAGCTGTGATGGTTTAACCCCAGCCAGTAACTAATTACCATGCAGCCAGTCATTCACTCCTCCCCTGCCTTGCCCTGGAGGGAAGCTGGGTAGAACCAGAAAAAGGTAAAATCTGTGGGCTGAGATAAGAACAGTTTAATAGAAAGTAAAATATTATAATAATAACAGCACAGCAACAACAGCAAACAACAACAACAGGAAAAAAGAGAGACAAGAATAATAGGAAAAAGAAAAGAAACTCAAGTGATTCACAATACAGTTGCTCACCACTGACTGATGCCCAGCCAGTCCCCAGGCAATGATACACCTGCCCAGCCAGCTCTCCCCAGTTTACATACTGAACGTGACAACCTATGGTATGGAATATGCCTCTGGCTAGGTCAGGTCAGCTGTCCTGGCTCTGCTCCCTCCCGGCTTCTTGTGCCCCTGCTCACTGGCAGAGCATGGGAAACTGAAAAGCCCTTGACTCCGAGTAAGCTCCACTTAGCAACAAGGAGAACATCAGTGTGTGACCAACATTGTTCTCATACTAAATCCAAAGCACAGCATGTATTGGCTAGTAGGAAGAAAATTAACTCTATCCCAACCAAAACCAAGACAAAAGCAGATTGTTACATTGATTTTTTAATTTGCTTTGTCAGGGTGATGACTTGGAGACACAACATACATGCACTATATCCTTTTCCTGTGTATAATGTTACCCACAGATGGAAATTATTGTGTATTTTTTCACATGAAATGGAGAACATTTCATGTGACTGTAATATCCACAAATTGGTGGCTGCTATACATCCAGAGTTCTCTCTATTAAGGTTCAATTACCAATTTAATTAGATTTACACTTTAAATTTATTTGGACTATGAGGAGATACCTTGAAATTATTTTCCAGTTGCAGATATGAAAAACTAAAAAAAATACTTTATTCCCTAAGTATATGGGATTTTGTAGGGGAGTCTGAAGAGCTTGATCTAAATGTAGTCTACAAAAATGGAACAATCAAATTTGTGGGCAAAATTGCCTTGCTATATATATGTGTGTGATTCTTACTGATGAGCAGGACAATTATTTACACAGGGAGAAGACTACCCTGAATCTGGAGTTATCACTGATTTTTTTTTTTTTTTTTTTTTTTTTTTTTACAACAGAACTGTTTCTACTTTGGGGCAGAATTCCCCTTCAGCACAGCATCTTAGAAAAGCTTTTCCACATGGTGAAATTAATGTTGTGGGGTTTTTTTCTTACCAGTAGATTTTAGGTATTTTCTTAGCTATTATATGCAGAATAGATTTGAATGGCACTACTTTATTTTGCATAAGTTGTTACTGATATCATATAGTCAGTAGTCACTAAGCAAAGAACATTGGTATAGTTTAGGCCCACTTAAACAGCTTTACTAATGTACTTAGGAACAGAACCAAATCTGGGAATCTCATTGTTCAGATCAATGTTTTTGCTTTCCTGTAGTTTAGTAGTCTATGGTTACAGTGTGCTGTTTCTCTATGGCAGCTATATTTATCTAATTTTTTTCTTAAATGACAGTTTTAAATGCAGGCTATGAATAGTTTTGTTACCATTCTTAGCCTTATGAACAGTCTTTGTATCAGTGATAAGTTTGATACTATTATTAGGTTTCTGCTCCTATCCTATGTGTATTCATCTGTAAAGTATAATTTTTGCATCCTAAATTCTGGAAATCAGAATTCTGTAACTGTTAGTATGTAGAAGAGTTTTAGCAAACCTATATTGTCAGTAAATAGTAATTTACTATTGTGCACGTAAAGGTTTGAGATTATCTATTCAGATCTGTGGAACAGTTATTTTTTAGACATGTATGAAGTTGTTTGTTTTTTTTTTAATTGGATAATTTAGAAAACCTATTCCTACATAATTGCAGTTAATATCCGTTGCATGTATCTGCATGCCATATTGCACTATAGTGTTAACTGGAACCCTATGTTGCACAGCAGTGGAACAGGGTCATAAAACCAAGTATATTCTGCACTGATACTGGCTTTTCACTGGTTGAAACTCTTTTACTAAACTCAACATGATTGTGTGTTTTCTTAGTCTGACAATGTAAAACCAGGGTTTTGAATTTAACCACCCAACTTTTTGTTGTGGTGACGAACAATTCTCACATCACTTTTTGAAAACAATACAAGCTTAATCCCAAAAAAATCCTATTCTAAAATTTCAGGTTGTTTACTCTTAATCCTACATAATCAAATCTTATGTACATAGCTAAATGATTAGTTGCTTTACAAAAAATGACAGCATCCCACTGTGCTTATATGACCGTATAAGGAATATGGTTTAATACATAATATTAATATGTAATATTGAAAAACTACAGAGCCTCCTGCATGTAATTTAGCAGTTGCTTAAAACTATGAAACAGTTTAGGACAATAAGCAGATTAGTTTCAGTCATTCATAATTATTGTTCAGTATAAAGTGAAATGCAAAATAAATATGGATACAGAAATGAATGCTGATCTGTGCTTTTAGATTTATAATATGTAAAATATTTTTGACTCAATAAAAAAATTTCAATACAGTTAGATGCTTTCAAGGTTGAAAATAGCCATATCTATTTCAGGACAGCTGCTTTATCCATATTTTAGGAATTTCTTATATTATGTTCCTGAGAGGAATGTAGCTTGTAAAACTTCTCCTTCAGACTTCTCAAGAAACTCCTTTCAATAAAAAATGGGTTTTCAAAATCCTCCTCTATGGTAAAGGCTCACCTTTTCCCAAGAATTGGTAGGTATGATTCACGCTCACAATTGCATATGTGCAATTGTGTGTAAGAATCTAGAGTTTATATGACATAGTAATATTAAGATTCTGATTTTTTTTTAGTTTGTTTTTAATTTTACTGTTCCTGTGCCAATGTTACAATTTTGGCTTGCTTAGCAATGCTAAGATCTTTCTTTTTGTCTGGGAGGCTGTGAGTTGCTATAAAAATAAGGTTTAAAATATATATTGAAAAATGGCTCAATATTTAATAGCCAGAAATCACTTATCTCACCTCTACACTGTGTAAAACCATCTGGTTATCAACTATGCTTAGGGGTGCATAGTGTGGACGCATAGAATAAAACTAATTTCTATAGGAGAGATGTTGAGGACAAGTATCTTTTTTTTTCTCAAAGTGGATATATTTTAAATCTTACCAAATATTAATATTAGCCAGACAGATTACTTTTGATTTCTGTCCTACCCCTTAATGAAAACAAGCTGGGTTGCTTTTTCCTGTGATGCATAAAGGAAGATTGTTTTCCCTACGTACAATCGTAATAAATATATTTAAACTGGATATTATCATTTAACTTTTTCTTCATATTTTTAGCCCAGCACATCATTGCAATTTAATTTAAAATAAATTATAATTGTATTTAATAATCTCTGTAAAATGAATGTAAAATGACAACAATTATATATTACAGAATATCCAATTATTATTTCTTTCAATATTAATTGTATTGCAAAATAAACTGATCATATTACCAATTCTTTAATGCAGAACAAGGTCAATGTGCTTCTTTTAATCCTGAAAAAAACATGTCAAGAATCACATGTTAAAAAATCATTCAATACCTTCTCTGACTTGTAATTGCAGGGATCAATGATTTACTTCAAGCTGGAAAATGTATGTATTATTCATCAACATTCTATCTCTCCATCTTTGTTGAAAGATCTACCCTCATCAGGAAACTGGAATTAAAATTAATATGCCTACATTAATTTCTCTGCATTCCTTTTTCTTTTTTAAGACTGTGATACTGGATTAGGCATAGAGGGTGTTTATATTTTTAGATGGTAAGAACCAGTGACTTCCTAATATGGATATATTAGACAAATATTTTAAGTACAATATCCATTTACTTTTTATTAATTATTTTGTTGTTCTGATACTATATATTTTGTATGATTTTTACAACAGGTCATGAGATCAGTGGAGCACTTACAGTTTTTCTGTCATGTCTCTTCTTATCCAGTTTTCTCCTTATTCTCCTTTTTTTTTCTTCTTCATTTTTAACTTTTACAAAAGAGGGGTGTCACTGTCTTTATCTTTTTCTCTTTAACACATTTGCTTACCAAGATACCCTGAGAACTGTCATTGATTATTCCCATACACTGTAATTTGGAACAGTGTGACAAAACCTATTTTATTAGGAGGGCACTGGAAGGTAAATAGGGTGTCTTGGAATGAGACATACTGTGACATGTGACATGATGTATATCATACCCAGGATGTACATGACCAGTAACATTAGTGGCTTCATTCCAGAGCTCTGGGAAGTGTAGCTGCAGCCTGCCTTTTGGTATAGGAGCAGGGAGAGGGTAATGACCAAAATGACCAAGCTTTTTTTTTTTTTCTCACCCTCTTTTTTTTTTTTTTTTCAGTGATGCCAGTTCTCAAACTTACTTTTGCAGCCTCTAATATCTGGCATACTTGAGGTTTGTCATTCCCAGTGCAATGTGGATGGTCTATTGCAAGGAAGCCCTAGGTCTGTGAGATTAACGCCAGTCCATGTTACGCTCGTGTGAACTGCAAATAAGTTTATTCTAGTAAACTTAAAAAGAAAAGTTTGAGGCTGTAAAACTGGAGAGAGAGTGCTGTGAGAAAAAAACATAAGTGGTTACAGACTTAAAATTTAGCTGACACATGCTCTTAGCCCTATCTGTCACTTGAGGGGTAATTCTCAGGCTCAGTTGTTACTAAAGGAGCCAGAGGTTGGACTGCTTCAATGTGGGTGAGTCCTTAAACAGCAAAACTGATCACTTTTATTCTAGTTAGACATAAGGTTTGTCAGAATCTGTCTAAGCATACTTAATCTTTAAAGCTCTACCAAAACTGTTTTGAACTACTTATGTTTGTAAAATTTAATTGTTGCCATGGATTGCATTTCAGCTATGTAAAAAGGCAAGTGTTTTGTAAATTGTTTGTAAAGCTCATCAAATGTACAGATCCTGTGATAGTTCGACTTGTCTCAGTAGAATTTTCTATCCTTCATGTGATAATAAATTACTTAATTTTTCATGTTGGACAATATGACTAACATTGCCACATATTTTCTGGCTTGATTGCAATTTACTAATTGCATATCACTTACAGTATTTGCTATGGTTTTGGTGAGAAGATGTATGAAAAGCAATTTTTTAGTCACTGAATTTAAAGTGACTTTATAGTACTTTGACCACAGAGCAAAAACTATGCCAGTACTGCAAAAAAACACACTCTGAAGAGTTTAAAGGTGTTTAAGAACAATTTTTCTGGTTTTGTTTTCTTTTCTTTGAGTGGTCTCTATATTATTATGACCATGAGTCATAATAATTTTACAAAACAATTTTTTTTTTTATTTCATCAGTAGAAGAAGTAGATATATTTTGTTCTGTGGGTCATATTAGAAATAGGACTTCTGTCCTTTGTAAACCAGGAGACAGTAATTTCTATCAGGCATCCTCAAAACCTCATCAATCTTACATGCTGTAAACCCCATTTAAGATCAGTGTAAACTGATTTTGTTGATAAGACTACTTTCATTTTTTTCTCTTTTCTGTCAGAGAAGTTAGACAACTGGCAGCTATGTTAAATGAAAAAGAAGAATTAAGAGTACTTTCCTCTCTGTGTGTGTGATCTCTTTGAACTTCTGAAAGTGATTTCTGAGGTTAAGCAGTTCCCAGAGAAGATGATTGTTGTCGTGAGCTTTAAATATCTTCTGCTGAACAGATACGTGTTTTAAAGCAGGACTGGGCTGACAAAATATGTCAGTTTTGAAGAGTAGACATCAGAGTTCTTTTATTGTGAAGCACTTAACAGTTAAACTTCTAAAAGTAATTTTAAGTGAAAACCAAAGAATGTTCCCAAGAAGTGCATCAGTAAAGGTTTCTCATACAAGGGGATTTTGTTAATTTCCAAACAATATATGCCAATAACACAAAGGGAAATTTGACATGGCAAAGCATTTGATGACTTGACCTACAACTATTTTCTGAACTGCATGTTTTCAGTTTTGCTTCCTCAGGCTTCCTTAACACAGTGCACACTTCTGCCAACCTTAGCAGCGGTTCTGACTTCACCTCAGCCAGCTTTCCCATTGTCTCTGCCAAAGATATGGACAAACATCACAGTTCTGAAGATTTCACCATGTTACCACAACCACTGAAGTGCAGCATTGTCATTAATGACACCTTCTTTTTTATAAACAATGGTGTTTCGCAGCTTTTTTTGAGATTTGGGAGGTGTATCATTAATACTCTTCTACTCTGGCAATTCTTTGGTGGCTTCCGCCAACTCTGAACCACACCTTATTTTTACATTTTTGAATCTGATCTTTTTTCTCAGTTGTGCAAGAATGGCTAGTAATCAAGGTCACTGCTTCTGTGTTAGGTGTAGTTTTTCTGAGAAAACTGGATGGCAAAGGGGGTTAACTATTAGCAGCTGTAATGTGGGGTATTCTGGCATAGTCAAGGGATTTGAGATGTTACGAAAAACATGGTTAAGCACCTTGCTTAAAAGACAGAAAGAGTAAGAATTTCTGCTGCTTGTAGATGACAACTGTGTGCTTTTCTAAAAAAAATTGTTTATTATGCAATAAAATTGTATGGTAAGAAGTAAGAATTTCCCCCTGAGTACTAATGATGTTCTGGCACTACCTTCATGTCCTTCCTAGTTGCTCATGAAGTGTGCATATCAGAGAAGTAAATCCCAAACTCTTAATTTCCACACATTTAGCAACAATATTGATTTGTATTTTTCTTTCCTATTTAAACAAAATCTAACTATATTTCATGTATGATAAACCCTGAACTAAGATTCTTGACAGAACGTACATTTTTAGAATGAAGTTGCATGTACAAACAGCGTAGGCACCAGAAGAAAGGATGTGATTCCTGTAGTCCTTTGTGAACATGGAAAAGGTAACTGGTTAGGCATTTTGGTACTACTACTGCAATAATATTTTAGTGTTTTGTGGTAGTAGAACATTTGTTCTTGTGTTCCAGGTAAGAAGCCTAGCTGGCTATCAGTGTCAGAATAATTGTGTCATTTGACTATGACTGCTGTTTTGCATAGGTTGCTAGGTATTAGTTTTCTTTTTTGTTGTTGTTGTTGACTGTATTAATGTCAGCATTTTCAATGTTTGCTTTTGATGATACATGTTATGACGTATTACAGAAGGTGTAAAATCTCAATAGCATTTTTGATCCATTTTTGGGCTTCAGATTTCTGCTTTTCTGTGTATTTGTTGATTATAGATTTGAGACAAAACAGTTCTGTCCTGATTGTCATCCTCTGTTGTTTTAAAATGCTTGCTAGCTACAAAGAGCTCTTTGTTTAGTAAATAAGACCTTGAGATACAGATTTTAAAGAGCACATGTTTGTTCACTTATATCGTCCTTAGTGAAAGTCCTTGGAATCTTGTGTATGATTTTTTTCTTCTTTTCAGTGTTTGCTGTCTGGTAGAGTCCTGACAGCCTCACATGCCTTATCATTCTTTTTCCAACTCCTTGTAAATACTGAATTTCAGAAGACATAAAAGCTTATTGTCTGTTCATTATGTTTTTAATCTGGTGGGAGGGGAATGCACAGCTAACAATCTTTAGCACAAGCCAGTTGTCACACCAGATTACATGAGAGTCCAACTCTGCAATGCTAATCAGTTATTGTTCAGCGTTAGATTTTACATGGCTGATTGTGAAGCAGAATTTGATGTTTAATACAGAATCTTGTCAAGCTGAGGAGGCATGTTGCTTTTCTCATGAAAATTCATTCATTTTATCCTAGTTATAAGCTGAAGAAAATCACATGGACAGTTAGACTTATTTATACCCTGAAAATAACATAAAATAAGGAAAACATGCATTGAGTTTGCCAGTTGTTCAACAGTAATAATAAGTGTTACCTTCTTGCCTCTTGATGAATGAGGGTTTATGCCCCTAGTAGAGAGGCAAATAGAAAATGTATATCCATTTTATGGAGGACTGTACAAAAGACAAGTTTCTTCAGTGCCTGTATTATGTATTGCTTTCACCTCCTACTGATAATTTCAATAGTATTAATAGCTCCATTTAAAAAATTATTTTTAATAACAGACTGAAACAAGCATCTAGAAAGACAATTCTCCAGCCACAGTAGTGTATTAAGTGGGGAAAAAAAAACCCAAAAAACCAAAACTTCACTGTAGACATAATGTTACTCTTTCCAGAGAGAAAATCTGCATATGTAAATTCAGGTTGTCAACAGTAAATAGCACATTACTAAAATATTGAAGAAATTCTGCTAAGGGAAGCTTTTATAGAACATTACACCTAGGCCACAAAGACTATAGAACAACAATATGAAATCTATCCCACTCTACAGAAAAAATATACTCGTAATACTAATTAGTACTAGTGCTTACAAAATATTCCTGATACCTCTTCCCCCCCCCCCCCAGTATTTCTTAAACTTTATTAGAATGTTAAAGGAC
>JAVJGJ010000001.1:2317923-2328240 GCA_035590215.1 Microhierax caerulescens
CTGTTGTCACCGCCTTTCCAGCTGCCAGCACGACCATGGCACTGGGAGGGCTGCTGGGGGGCTCGGCCAGACCCCATGCAATCATTGACCTGACTAATTGAAACCTCTTACAGAAGTTGTTTTAAGATCCCACTATGATCACATAGTTAGTGTATGAACTTCATGGCTGAAAAAAAGTTAGCTCACATGATACAACTTTTTAAGACAAACCAAAACAATGTGGGTGCAAATGTAGGATCTTCTGAAGAAAAGTGCATACTACCAGCTTTTCTAAACTGAGATATGTGTGGGCCCTTGCCTTAGTACATTCCTGCTTTAGAGGAAGATGTTGCCTTCTTCAAATGTAGGCATTCCTGAGTATTCTCAGTCCCTTTACACCAAAATTTCCGTATTTTCTCTTTTTCCTCTGGTACTTGTGTTATCTCTGTTCAAACTAAACACTATTGGGAACAAACTGAAACATGAGCTGGAAAGTACATAGCGGTATCATTTTGCTAATACATAAAATTTGGCTGCCATCAGAGAACTTCTGATGCCTTGAATGGCTTCATTTAAGGAACGTTTTCAGATGAGCATATAGTGGTTCCAGTGGAAGAAGCACTGTGTGACTTGTTGCCACTCTTGTGATTTGTTGTTTTGGTGTTTTGTTGAAATCGAGTAGCATTCTGCCTACAGATACGCACATTTGCTGAAAGTTTAGATCTGATTTACTATGAGTTTCTAAAATGATCAAATTATAGCAGAAAAGCACAACTAGGCATATCTCAACTGAAACTTGATGCAAAATTGGTAAAATATATAAGTGATGCAAATTATTTCCGTGTGTGAGATACACAAACATGTAAGATTTTTGTAAGAATACACTGTCTGTATGGACTTGTTCAGGATATAACAGGTGTCTGATATCCTACAAAAATTTTATTAAAAATACAGATGTACCCCTACATTTTATATATAATTTAAAATTATAATTTACCTTAAAGAAGGTTTATTTTCATTTTCAGTTTTTATGTAAAGAATGCTGAGACAGCTATCTTTCCTTAAAGTATAACGGTAAAACAATAGTAATGTGATTATTTCAATTGCCTAAATTACATGCTAGAAAATAACATAAGAAAGTATACAGTGTTCCACACTGTCAGGGGTACAACTTTACAGGTCTTAGTTGTTATTTATGCTGCCGCCTGCTTGTTCACCAGGCAAAACAGAGCCATGTCCCTTCGTTCTTCCTGTTTCCAGAAAAGTAAAGGTCTCCCTGTGTCATACTGTTGTCTCTTACGCTAGCGAATGTAGGAATTACTTAATCCTTATTTATAACACTTCTGAAAATGTCGTACAGCAAACCAAGCAAAGTACCAAAGTACAAAATGAGCACTGAATCTAAGATTGATATCTCTGTAGTGCTTGGACCAAGCATAGTAAGCCTACATAGAAGAAGCAATTTTAAGTCTCAAAGTCTGATCTTGAGGGATTTAAACTATTGTTTCAGCTTGTTTCAGGGAACTGACCCTTTGCCATTTTGCATTGGGCTTTGATGTCTGGCAACCTCCTGTTACTTGGTTGGGTTTGGGTTTGGATTTGGGGTTTCTGAGTGGCACCATGTTTTTCATTGGGTGCCTCAGTGGCTGCTTGTTTTCTTTTCCATGCTGCTGCAATCCAGCTTGCATGTCTCTCAGCTTGTTGCTTCAATTAACTTCTCAGTGGACCCCCTGGCAACTTGCATTGTCTCCCACTGCTGTTTCCTATCTCCCCGCTGCTTTTTATCACTTTGCTTGTATTTTGGTGATCACTAACCAGCTGCTTAGACTATTGTTTGAAGCACTAGTGATTCCCTGCTGACTTTACCACTTATTCCCTAGAGATCGTCTCTTAAACTTATATTTTGTTTTCTATCCAGTTTTGATACTAGATTTCTGGCTGTGGGACTTGTATTAACCCAAGTCCAAGGTACCTTTTCCAGAAACATTCAATCTGTTTAGAAGAAACTTATTTTTATTTTAATTTCAAATGATAAAAGTGGTTAAAAAAATCCAATTAAAAGAAATATGACTGACAACTAATTTTTTAATCTACGACTGCATTTTTTCTGTGGTCCATATTTGTATTTAATTGCCTGTTACTTGTAAATTATATGAAGTAAACTAGTAGATAGCACTGTATCACTTCTCTGTTTTATGTTCAAGACACGTTAAGTATATGTCCCTGCTTGCAAACTTCACTTAATCCCTGACAACATTAATACCCTATTTTTTATAGTATTTAGTATTTTCAAAAGTTTACAGGAAACTTATGGTCTTATGTGAAAGTCAGAATAATGCTATGCATAAGTCAGAAACCAGAAGTGAATTGTATATATCACAAATACTTTAACATTATTTATTTAAAATATTATTATAATTACTTTTTTTCTAATTAGTTTCAGCCGCTCTTCATGATGTTGTACACATTGTTGAAGCAGCTTCTTGGCTCCAACAAAGAATTCCTCAAACAAAATATAGTGCCTGGTAAAATCTGTTAATTGAGCTATTGCAGGCCTTTTTTCCTTCGTGTTTTTAGTAAGATTCAGCTTCCAGGTGATGTCTGGACAATGGCTAAGGAGGTACTTCTTGTCTAATCTAACAATAGATTGATGCAGCCAGTTTTTATCCAGCCCTAACAGATTGTATATGAAGTTGTGCTCAGCTTAACAGGTTTACTGTCAGCTAAGCTTCCATTAGTGCATTTATGTGGAGATACTCATACATCAGTAATGGTCCCTGATCTAAACCAAGTAAATGTCAATGTGTTTAAGATAGTATTTTTGATCATCTAGTACTATCAACTATTCATGTTGTTACCTACTTGTTACACTTCATTTTGATTTGAGTTTGTTTGAGAGTAGACTCACAGTGGAGTATGCATATCCACAGCGCTAAGGAGACTCGGAATTCAGACTCACGAAATTTCTCAGAACTTTGTTCGATGAAATCTTTTTTTCCTGCCTACATCCTATTTCTACTAGTGAAATACACTCCTTCGTGTAACTGAAGTTAATTCCCCATCATATCTAAGTGTTTCCTACTTACATTTCTTCTCCTTGTTCCTCTCTGAACTTCTCTCAACATCCATATCTTTATTGGATGTTGAAAGGGAATACATAAGTGGAGAACACTTCGAAGAAGAAGAAGGCTCAACTAATGGGGGCTCAAAAACTCCTGCACTTATGACCACTTGTTTAGTTAGAGGAGTGTTTGAGGTTTTATTGTTTGTTTGTTTTTCTTGGAGCTATGAAAACAGATACAACTTTAGTGTGAACTTCAGTGTGGGCTGAGTGTGTTAACACAGCTACAGCGACAATGGTTATGATTTTGCTTTCAAAATAATTATATATTTGGAGTGAATCCACTGAAATAAGTGAAATTATTATTGGTTTACACCATTGCTGAAGGTGAAGTTGGAATACTTATTCTATTAGCTAATTAAGTCAGGCTGCACATTAAGTAAGGAAGAATGTGGACGGAGAATTACTGATTTTCTTCTTATAGCTTAAATATGTCAACAGATATGTGATAGGACTTTCTTAACAATTACACTAATGCAATTGGTGTATCTTACATTGTACCTTTACTGTAACAAACATATTTAAATTTCTGTATGTTTTTCTTTAAAATTATCCACACAAGTATATACTTTA
Organism: Microhierax caerulescens; assembly: GCA_035590215.1. Lineage (NCBI taxonomy): Eukaryota > Metazoa > Chordata > Aves > Falconiformes > Falconidae > Microhierax > Microhierax caerulescens. The sequence continues at coordinate 2,321,597 of JAVJGJ010000001.1, forward strand.
TAGTAGTAACATTTGCATTAAAGCATGCTGGTTGCATACAGCAAATCTCACTCCTCATAAATAAGGCTTAACAGAATTCTGATACAGAACATCATATAGAACACAAATTATACCTTGCATTGTACATCACATTTTTATGGCATGATTTGTAATGAATTGGGAGTAGGAAAGGAGTTTAATATAGTTACCGGTTTCAGCATGGATCCATTGAACTGTTGCACTGAATGCATATTTTTTAAATTATGTAGTTTATATATATTAGTTAGACTGAACAAATGTTCATAAAGCAGCTTTTAAGAAGACATTCCAAAAAACAGATGTCATTATTCACTTCCTCATACTGAAGTATAGGAAAGAATTAAAACCAATAGTGATCACACATATAAACACTGTCTAGGCATGACAATGTGACTTGAAAACAATATATTTATATATTTAAGGATAGTAAATTGAATACTATGGATTAATTTTGAAATGGCTATAATTGCAGAAATAAATTTGTAATTCAATAAAAATTGGAAAGTTTGGAAGAAATAGAGGCCATATTCAATCTTTCAATGTTGCTATTATTATATAAATGTTGCAGAGCTGCTGACCAGGATTGATAAGCTACAGCCACATTTTTATCATGGTTCTTCTGTCTTGCCCTAGAAAATATAGTTTTGTCATATAATAGCCACACACTGCAGAACTGCAGATTATCCCCTATAGTTGCAAAACAAAAAAACCCTAAGATTCTTACTCTAGTTTTCCAGAATAAGAATTTTGCTGTTTTTTTTCAGCAGAAGTGTAGCTTATTCTGCAGGAAGAGAAACAGAAGGTGCAGACAGGTGCCACTCCTCCAAAGGAAAATCGAGCCAAGCCCACTGGTCTCAAGTAAAATCACAGAAATCAGAACTTTCTTTTTTCTTTTTTCCCTTGTCGAATAAATGGAAATAGAAACCTGCAGAACAAAGGCATTTTGTTGTTACTTTATTGCAGCAAGAGCAGATATTTGGATAACCCTAAGGAAAACTTAGTCACTTAAGAATTCTTATGTCTGTGAAAGGGAACATGCAGAGAAGTTTCTGGTTCTCTCCTCCTTGAGCTTCAACATCTGTCAATGCATCTTCCTTCATACTCTTAAGATAAAACTCAGCTCCCCAACTAAGACAGAAACTTGTCTAGCTCAACAATTAGGATTTTCCCCTTTTTTATTGAAAAGTATTTTCTTGAGCACTATCTACTTTCTCGGTCTCATTACTCTGGGAAAAAACTACTCACTGAAGATGGTACAAATGCCTCATCAGGACCAAGCTGAGCTGAAGATGCATACAGCCTACAACAGCTGAGTTCTTTGTACTTATAAAGCAACAAACATTTCAAAGGATCTGGTTTTTGAAGACAGATGTATTTCTGGCTCAGATAAATTAGCTGGAAAAGAGCATATAAGAAAATCAGTATCAAATTACATACCTTTGGAGTTTCACGCAGATAGTGCTTTGATGGATGCCGTAGTAGTATCTTTGAGTTTCATCAGAATAAAGTTGAGACAATATATTTCATCTACACAAATTTTCGTGATCAAAGTTTTACGTTCTGTGGAACTACATGATTCTTTTAGGTGTGTGATTGCACAGTTATTTTCTATGTAAACAGTACTACAACATTCGGTTAAATGATTTTAATAGAATAGCATTTCCTTCTCAGTTTTGTATCTAGCTATGAAATAATCACATAACACTTCAGTATTTCATTTCACAGACATAGGTAGGGCATCAGCTTTAGATCTTTTCCTTTTTGTCATTCAGGTCACTCTGTCCAAAGATGCCTCTCATTCTTACAGTTTGTAGATGGACAGAAATAATCTTACGATCCTAAACTTTTAATAGCATACAGGGCATAACTGATATTCTCTAAAACTTCAGTTTTAATGGTGGACATTGCTAAGGGCAGATAGCAGAAGATTCCAGCTGTTATTACAGACAGTGTTACCATACAAACAAGTCCTCCACCACTAGTAGCAGCAGAAACAATTTTTCAGAGAGTGTTTCAAGGATGGATCAGGCTGCCGTGTAGGCCTGGTGCATACTTCTACAGCTTTGGTAGGTAAAATAAACCAGTGTATTAGTGCTGTTCCACTGTGGCAGCAGTCATGGAAGATAATGTAAGGATATAAGGGGAATCATGAACTCAGACATGCATAGTTTTACTCATATTTAATATGTTCTGAGAGTATATTTCACTAGAGTGGTTTCAGATTTGTCTTGTGCACTTGTCTACTCTGATTGTCCTCCAAGGTTTGGTGTTCCCTTTACAAAAGCTCGTGTTCCTGAACCCTAGCTAGCACATAGATAGGTTTATATAGCTGAAGAAGGTGTTCATATGTTTAGGAAATGCAAATTTTATTTAAATTTCTTATAGATGATGGCTGAGACTACTTAGTGTGTTGGTGTATGTTTGACTCATTGTCCTGGTTTCAGCTAGGACAGAGTTAATTTTCTTCTTAGCAGCTGGTGTAGTCCTGTGTTTTGAATTTGGTGTGAGAACAATGTTGGTGGCACACTGATGGTTGTTGCACACTTTGGTTGTTGCTAAGTAGCTTTTATACTAAGTCAAGGATTTTTCAGTTTCTCAGGCCCCGCCAGTGAGAGGGCTGGAGGGGCACAAGAAATTGGGAGGGGACACAGCTGGGACACCTGACCCCAGCTGGTCAAAGTGACATTCCATACCATATGACATCATGCTAAGTATATATAAGCTGGGGGAAGAAGAGGAAGGCGGGGGACACATTCAGCATTATGGCATTTGTCTTCCCAAGTAAATGTCATGTGTGACGGAGCCTTTCTTTCCTGGAAATGGCTGAACACCCTCCTGCTCATGGAAAGTAGTGAATGAATATTTGTTTTGCTTTGCTTGTGTGTGTGGCTTTTGCTTTACCTATTAAACTGTCTTTATCTCAACCCACGAGTTTTCTCACTTTTACTCTTCTGATTCTCTCCCCCATCCCATTGTGGGAGTAGTGAGCGAGAGGCTGCGTGGGGCTTAGTCACCAGCTGGGGTTAAACCACGACTCCCATACGTGTTTGAGAGTAGAGTAGCAAATTGCAGTAGTGGAGTATGTGGTACAGAAATTTCTCATATTCACAAAGATTCAACAAGTCATTTCATCAAAACCATTTTTCCAGCTTCTTGCCTTTTTTACCTTTGGTGTGTTATGTATGAAATGCTTTGACATTATCTGATATAAATCATCATACTTTCATTGGAATCATTGTGGCTTTTAAATGCTAAAGATGTAGTTCAGTTTTGATTGTAATTAATTAATGCTCAATATTTAGTTGTCTAAGAACCAGTGCATGACTGACATTCTGGCTTAAGAAGAAAAAAGACAACCTGTACATTTGACCAAGGAATTTTTTTTCCACAAGTGGTTATAAACTGGATGATGGGAATTATTAAATGTGAAGCTTAAAGACATTTTAAACCCCAGAGTGAGAAGTATAAATGTAGTAGTATATTAAGAGCAACAATCATGGTTTGCTTTAGCCAATGACTATTTTGCAAGTCTCTGTCTCTTTTACTAGGTTCTTACAAATCTGTTAAAATGGAATCTGATTTTCCATCCATTTCATGAGGTCCTGCGGCTGGATGATTTCAAGTCCTACGGTCAAGTCATAGTAAAGATAAAGGCCAAATTAGTTATAAGAACAGAGAGGGAGAGAGGGAGTTCTGCATCAGAGAACGATAATGAACAGTGTTGAGGTCCCTACTAACTTGTGAAGGGACAGCTCAGTTTATTTCCAGTAATTTGGTTATGGGAAAGTCTCTAGTCTGCACACAAAACCCTCTCTTTGTTCTGAGTCTCAGTGGACCCAGTGAACATGAATCATACCTTTTATCTGTGTGTGTGAAAAAACAGAGTCACTGGGTCCACAACTCAGAGACCAATTTTAAATTGATGGAGAGTTGAAAGATAAAAAAAAAATATATTTGATACATATGATAAAACCACTCCTGTCCTACTGTAGAGTGAAAATGACATATTGATAATAGTGAACTTGAAATGTGGCCCTTCTAACAGAAGAGAAATGAATACCTCTTTTTAAGAGTTGGGAAAAATGCTAGGAGCGTCCAGATGTACTAAAATGCAAAGACTGAGGGAGATGATCAAAAGGTCATTGTAAATGGAATCTGTCGCCTGGCCATTATTATTGTATAGTTAACACCATGTTAATCCTTTTACAGTTTTATGAACAAAGTGGAATCCTAGTTACTAGTTGAATATATCCTTCAAAACTCCTGGCAGATCATTGCTTTGATGAACAAATCCACAAGTCATCTTTATTTAAACAACACAGTAGTAATAAGAACTTTTATTATTATTTATCACAAATAAATATTATGTTTATTATTAGATAACCTTAAAATCATTGCAAATCATACAGATAGCTCACAGCAACCTACTGATGTTATTACAAATCCATTTGGCTTGTAGGTCTTTCCTGTGGTTCAAAATACAGATCTGGTGTAAATTTTATTAGGACCTTTGGAGAAGAATTAATGAAGAGGAGTGAGACCTGCCCCTGTGCATAGGGCAGTTAGGAAACTCAATAAGGTGTTAGGAAAAAATGGACAGCTGCTAGAAAGAGGAGAAAGAACTGGCTGCTCCAGGTACTGGTCTTCTACTTACACAGATCTCTGCTATCTTTGAGAAAGGCAGTCACTCTTTTCTGCCTCTAAGTCTAAGTTCTGGAGTCCATTCTCTGCTTTCCTGGTTGCTCTTGTACCCTTTCGACATCTCTTAAACACCTCTTCTGTCGCCCAGCTCCTCAACTTCCCTTTTGAGGCTATTGTCAACCCAGGTTTCTCAAGATCTGGATGAATCACTACTTTCAGCTGTCTTTTCCTTTACTCGTAGTAGTTATCCCTGCTTTTCCTAATATATTGATTTTTGACTGCATGGGGCATGACCACAGAGATAAGTCTGTGGCATTTCTGGACATGGCCGTCTTCTAAGTGCAGTCTCAAAAAACGAAAAAAGAAAGAAAGCTTTTTAAAGCAGTGATCAAATTTTCCCTTGTGACTTCCCAGATTTGTACTTTTATGCTGTTGTTTTGCTTAAAATGAAAGTTTGTATCTGTAGGGTCATATGGTCATTTATCTAATTAGGCTGAAGATCAAGTTTAAACAACACCAAAGAAATTTTCTTAGCTAGATCAGTCTCCTGATCAGCCTCAGACACAGGTGTGCAAGTGCCTACCCTGGAAGCAGCTAAAAATTCACAGCGAAGGAAAGAAGACTGTTTTAAACACAGATACTATATTCATTGTTTTAAGAAAATTAGTATGAATCCAGGTCAGGCCCAACAGTTTATTCTAGCCTTGATGTTACACTGTGAGAAATCATGTATAGTAAAATTAAGAGTCTGTAACTCTCGCAGGGCTCCTAGCAAAAATATTTGGTAAATAAATTAAGCATTCTGTCATCTCTAAAAGAGCACACACAGGAGCCTAACATTTTTAATGTAGAGGAGGATAACTATTTTTATAAGTTCTCTTTCCTTGAGGAAGCTTGTAAAGAGAGCAGTTGTACCACTGGAAAAGATAATTTTCCTAAGTTCCTAGAAAATGTTTTACAGTTGTTAAAAGTAATTTTTGCTGCCCATTAAGAAATACAACCAGGTTCTGAAAAATCTGCTTTCCAGATCCGTTATCTAGAGTCCAACAGAATGGTAAACCAATTTCACAGGAATACACTATGTGATTCCAGAATAAGTACATTTGTTACGCAACGTAATTCAAGGAATATCAACAGAAAAGCTTGTAAGACTAATGTGTCAATGTCGTATCTTCAGCAATAAACCTGTGTGTCAACGTGAAAGACTATTTTAAAAATAATGATCTAAGTAACACATGATTGGTGTCTTAGCGCTACTGGCAAATGAAAATGATGCAGGAAAACAGGATTCTGACAAACTTGTTTATATTTTTGCATAGTATAGAATAACTCTTCCATATTTAGCAACAGGAACTCAAAATAATCTTAGCAATTATATTGCCTATATACTGCTGGGTTTGCATGGCACGGTTTTGGTAGTGGGGGGTAGATAAGGAGTGGTTTCTGCAATAATATGCCAGAAACTTCTACTATATCCAATGGAGCTGATGCCAGCCAGCTCCAAGATGAACCAACTGCTGATCAAGACTGGGCCATCAGCAAAGGTGGTAGCACCACTAGGGTAACATGTTTAAGAATTGGTGAATAAAAACTGCGGTAGAACAGCAGCAGTGGAAGAGAGGTGTGAGAGTGTGCGAGAGCAACAGCCCTGCAGACCCCAAGGTCAGTGAGGAAGGAGGGGCAGGAGGTGCTTCAGGTGCTGGAGCAGAGATTCCCCTGCAGCCCCTGGTGAAGCCCACGGTGAGGCAGGCCGTGCCCCTGCAGCCCATGGGGGTTAATGGTGGAGCAGATATCTGTAGAGGACTGAAGGCAGTGGGTTGATCAGCATTGATAACATGCAGCTGTGGCCTTGCCTCAGAGGCAGTGGGTTGATTGGCGTGGATGATGTGCAGCTGTAGCTTGTTCCCCCTAAGTGGTTAAATAGCCCTGAGGATGGTGGGAAAGGGGGTTGGATGGAGGAGGAGCAGTGTGGTCTGACCTCTGGA
>JAVJGJ010000001.1:2328412-2343292 GCA_035590215.1 Microhierax caerulescens
ACCCCTGCGCTGCTGGAGGGAGGAGGTAGAGACACTGGGGGTGAAGCTGAGGCCTGGTGAGAAGGGAGAGGTGGGGGAAGGTGTTTTAAGATTTGGGTTTATTTCCTGTTATCCTACTCTGATTTGAATGGTGATAAATTAAACTAATTATTTCCTCAATTTGATTTTGTTTTGCCTATGACCATAACTGCTGAGTCCTTACCTCAACCCACGAGCTTTTTGTTATATTTTTTTCTCCCCCACATAGCTGAGGATGACAGTGATAGAGTGGCTTTGGTGGGCACCTGGCATCTAGCTAGGGTCAACCCACAACCGTGTTTCTATGTTGTTTATAAGGCAGGAAACAAACATTTGCTGAATGAACATATTTTGTGTTGCTGAAATTCATGTTAAGATTCTTAAGCTACCTGGTTTTTAAATTAGTTGAAGTGTCTTTATGGTATTGGAGTTAAAATGATGCAGTTCATAGTTTGAAAGTGGATTTGTAATTTGAGCATGTCACCTGTAATGCGGATTTGAAAAATGCTTTTTTTAGTTTGAAATTCTGCCCAGAAATTAACTTTTTGCTTTTATTTCTGGTCTTATGCTTTAACCTGTGTAACTATACGACCCATTCCTGATATCTGTGCTCTTATTCTCTGAATACACTTCTTTTTTCTGAATTATACATTCGAGTCTTTGGAGAATAATGCTTTTCTCTGTGACGAGCACGGGTTTTCCTTGAGCTTGAAATGTTTTTTTTCAAAATGCATGTCAAGCTGTTTCTTCAAACTTTTCCTATGTCCTCAGCTTTTGTAGTTTTATCCCTTCAGTTGCCATTTGCCTTGCATGCTTTGTCTTCAAATGTGTTGCTTAGGCAGCCACATCCAGTGTTAGTTGGATGCTATGAACTAAGATCTGTATTTTGTTATATAATACAGTGGGATGTTAGTACAATTTTGTTGGAGGGCAGAAACCTCTGCCATTTCCCTGAATGGAGGGGCAGGCTCCCTACTCTGCATAGCAACCCTGGCAACGACATTATCTCACTAATATTTGTACTGTAATGGGCAACTATAAAGATTTTAGGAAGCTGGAAAAGGGTGACGTAAAGCTCAACTAAAACGTTCAAGAAAGATTTCAAATCATCACTGGAACAATGTGATACATCTTAGAGCTTGAAAAAACTGTTACAAAAAATAGCAGAAATATATACACATTGGTAGGATATAAACTAATAATTGTCTTTAGATGATTTATGTCCAAACTACTGTGAGCAGAACTAGAATCAGTCTTGATTGTGTATAAGCTATTTTAGTATCTCTGTTAATGAAATTTCAAATATGTTAAATACATCAGGATGATTTCTCTCATTTCCATTTCTATTCCACTCAATACAGACATTATCAGATGCTTTATCAGACCTGTTAGTTTTGAATTGAAATATGAATCAGCAGTTTTTATCAGTATGTCAAACTTTATTATCAAGACTGATAATTGCATCTTACCAATATCCGTCATGTCACCTATTAATGCACTTAGTCATCTCTCAGATTATTTAATTTCTGTCTTGATTCCCCACCCCCAGTGTAAGGAGTCCAATAAATTATCTTACTGCCTTATGTGAAAAAGTACTGTTCATGTTTTTTGGTTTTGCCTACAAAATTGTATACAGTAGCAATACACTTTAAAATCTGTATGGTTAATCTGTGACACTTGTGTCCACTGCAAAACTAGAGGCAAATACCATGAAGCTCATTCTCAGAAGCATCTGAATATTTTAAGTTTGTTACACATATTTCTTGGCTGAGAAAGTATGGAGATATAGGTACTTCAGTTGAATTTTAGAGCATTGATGTGCAATGATGGCTTTGTCTCTTCACTTTCTTTTTGTAGTTTGTATTTTTTTTTTACACCATACTGCTTTCTTTTCAGTAATTTCATCATTCCCTATGTGGTAGATATTTATCAAAGAACAAAATTAATGTTACAAGTTGTGAGAACAACAAAAGTGGATCATGACTAACTCTTATGTGTTTAACATTCTATTTCTATTCTAAATTCAAACTTTTTTTGCAAGTCCTTGCTGAGGAGAATAATTGTGTATCATTTCCAGGTCATCCACTCAACATATAGTTGACAACTATCAAGACCAGAAAAAAAAAGTACTTTGATTTTCAGCAATGGTCTTGCATTCTGTAAGGGCACATGTTCTGACAGAAGTGGTACAGGAAAGTAGATGTTCTCATGGAGTTTGACACCTTCTCTTAGCTAGGTCTATTAGATCCTGCTTTTCTAAACACTGTGTACAAAGCAACAACACAGTAAACATGTTAGAAATAGAAATGCTGCTTATTTTTCTCCACTGTCAATTCAGACATAGTAGTAAGTTACAGAAGTACAAAGTCAAAATGCAATAAAATTACCTCATTAGTGCTGGGCAAATATCTTTCAGTGAGTAATGTTTTGTTTGTTTTTCACTAATGCTGTTGGTGAGATTGTTTTTACAAATACACATTTGTAAGGTTCTTCATCCTTTTTTGTTGGAAATTTAATTTACTCATATTTTCATATTTGAAATCTCATAAGTTGAATACAGATGTTTTTAATTGTTGGTTTTTTCAAGGGGAGTTTTGGGTGGAGGAAAATTAATTGTGCATTTCTTAAACATTATAATTTTTACCAGATTTTTTAATAATGCTGTAAACACTGAATGTTAGTGTAAATACACAAAACATAGAAAAGAATGCACATGTTCATGTGACACACAATTTTATTGAAAATGTTTGCTGTTTTTAAATTGTCACTTTGCTAGCATGAGAATAATAACTCTTTGCCACATTAGAGGTCAGGCATAGTGTTTCAGTGAAACAAAAGTGGTTTTTTATGATCCTTCTCATTTTATACTTACAGAGAACTACTATAAGATTTCTGGCATTAATATATAAAGCTAAACTTTTAAAAGAAAATTTGAGAGAATCTTTGTACATGGATATCTCCATGCATTCATCCATCCATTGTTTATTATTTTTATCCTTTCATTCTGTTTCTCACAAGTAGAACTATATATCTTCTTTAGTTATGGTTTAACCCCAGCTGGCAACTAAGTACCAGCCAGCTACTTGCTTGCTGCCCACACCCCCAGTGGGATGGGGAGGGGAATCAGAAAAAGGTAAAACCCATGGATTAAGAAAACAATGGTTTAATAACTGAGTTAAAATATAATAGTTGTAATAAAAAGGGAGATAAGAAAAAAGGGGGGGTGAGGGGAAGTGATGTACAATACAATTGCTCGCTACCTGCTGACTAATGCCCAGCCAGCCCTTGAGCAGCAATCCACCCTCTGTCCAACTTGCCCCAGTTTATATACTGAGCATGATTCCATATGGTATGGAAGGTTGCTTTGGCCAGCTGGGGTCAGCTGCACTGCCTGTGTCCCCTCTGTGTCCCCTCCCAATTTCCTGTGCCCCTCCAGCCCTCTGGCTGGCAGGGCCTGAGAAGCTGCAAAGTCCTTGCCTAGTATAAACGTACTTAGCAGCAACTACAGTTATCAGTGTGTTATCAGCATTATACTCATATTAAATCCAAACCATAGCACTGTACCAGCTACTGAGAAGAAAATGAACTCTAGCCCAGCCAAATCCAGGACAGCAAGTTCACACTTCACTGATTAAATGCTGTCTATGACAACAATGTCCTTGCAGGTCCATACGTTTTCATGTAGTAGACTAATTTCCTTAGATGAAATTTCATTACAGCAATTGTTGTTGCCCTATGAGAACCCCATGTTTATCTATGAATTTTCTGAACTTCAGTAACATGAATAAACTTTACGCTGGTATTTTGTATTTACTATTAGTTCTAAAGATTGAGTGAGAGAAATCAATTGAGCAAGAAGTTTCAAATGTTTAATCTATATTTTTTCTTCCTGAACACTCTTTCTGCAGAGTTTTTTTTTTAAACTTAGTTCTGAGTTTTCTGTGAAGAATTGAAATACGTATGCAGGAAGAGGTTGGGTATCTAATGTTTTTCTAATGACTATTTAGAAATGCAAATAGATTTCAATTTGCGCTCAGTTTTGTGGCTACAAAGGAAGCAATCTTTTGTACATTTATCTGTCATATCTCCATCACACCTAAACTTTCCTCTTGAGTAATTTCGACAAAACAACTTTTGCTTTATAAATAGCTAAGATTCAATGTGCGTCAGCAGCGAAGCGATGACAGAAGTCTCATTTTCAGCAAGTATAGCCTTCACTTGGCAGCATGCTGAAAGGAGGTGAAGGAAGTTGCTCCTTCATCTTCATACATATCCATCTACTCCTTCAAAGTGACTAAACCCAATGACAAATTATTACAGGCATTTGTGAATGGCTAAAGAGCTTGATCAAGCTGGGAAATAGATCTAGTCTTGCCCAAAACAGCTTTCTTCTAATTTATTTTAAAATGAGATTGATAGACACAGAAGGCATTTTAAAAGTGCATTAGAGAGTGATACTGTATACAGTGTCTGTTAATTGTTAGTCAGACCACCTCGCTGAACTGGCAATTAATATTTTTCTTCTGAGGTATCTCTGTTTTATAACAGCTGGAGTTGTATATTAACAACATAGCTGTATGTGAATTGCAGGTATCTACAATGGTTTTGCCCAAATAAAGAGTCATGTAAGAGAAAATAGCTTGGCTTTTCTTTTTCCACTACTAGTCTGTGAAGCAGCTATTGTGCTATGAAGCTGAGATGGAATAATGAAGCTGTCACTTGGAAAGGAAGCTTCTCTTGAACACGAAAGTGCTTCTGAGAATGATAATTGCAATTCTGGCCTTATATCAGAATGCACTTACAGTAACTGCATTGAAACACGATGTTTACAGTGAAGTAGTGGTTGAGTTGGGGCTTCAGCAGGTGGCACTATTCATTCAGGATAGTTTAGTAGGAAACTGCATGCTCTTGAACCTTGTTTTCATTCAGCAAAACCACATATTTAAGTTCAATGCAGATTCTCAGCCGGTGAAGCTAGTGCAGTGCCACTGACCAGGGCTGTGGCACAAGGCAAGCTGCTTAAAAACCAAGCAGTCCCTTAATTTTGGAAACTGGCTGGATTTAATACTAAAAAAAGTGCCAGTTCCTGTACTCCCCTCGTATTGAAACAGCTTTCTCTCTTAGTAATAAGGAGAAAAAGGTGTTTTAAAAAGAGAAATTGCTGTTGATAATGCACAGAATACTTAAATGTATTTTATTTTAGTTATCATTGAGTTTTCCACTGAAAATACCATTAACTCAACATTTGGGGTTTTAGTCAGGAATTGCTGTTACAGCTACTATGTTTCTTTTCAAAGCAGATGTCTTTTTAGTAGTTAAATGTTTTTATATGTGTACATACTATATGCATGTCTCTATATATCCCTTATATATACTCATACACTGCAATTTTGAAAAGTCTCTGTTCATATACAGCCTGCTTTCACTGGTAAAAAAAAAAAAAGAAACTATAAGAGTTTGCCTACATGTAACAAAGTAGGAAAATAGCATTTGCTTTATTTAAAAGGCCTTACTTTTTTATTTTTAAAAATAAATATAAAAGACTGGCTTTGTGTGTGCTGTTGCACTTCCTGCACTTGTGCATCTTTTTATAAAAAGATTCTGCATACACTTATCGGAAGAAGCTTAAAATACATTTCTTCATTTGAGCTAACACAACATGGATCAAAATAGAGGCATTTAGTACATTGACTTAATATTGAAATTTTGCAGGAGTGCTTCCCATGTCAGTATTTGCAATCTCTTTGTAATACATATGGCACTGTATTGATTCAGATCCCATCACTTGCATCGTTAGGCATCTGAGCCTGCTGATAACAACACTGACGTCTGCAGCAGGTAAAAACCATACAGAATGTGCAGTTTCCTTCTAGCATCTTGCTTCTTGATCACTGAGTTGTGTGAATTTCTGTGTTGTCTTGGGACACCAAGGAATGTTTCAGCTGCAAAAAGCAGTTTTTGAAAACATGCTTTATTGATATATATATTAGTATTTATTCAGTCTGCTAGACTGAAGTGGTACTTAATACAGAAGTGGGTATTATTTGAGATACACTATGGAGAATAATTATGGAATTGTATTTAGTGCTTTAAATGCAGTATTATATCATGAACAGTGAAATAGCCGAATCATATTGTAAGGATTTTATGCATATCCAGTTCAGCGTTGCAATTAATTATATTAGGTGAAATATTCACATTTATTAGTGTTTAAAAAGCTTTTTATCATTTTTATTACTTAGCCCAATTAGATTCATGGTATTATTCTCACATGAAATTGTATTTTAATTGTATACAGTACATAGCATTATGATAGGGAGTTGTTCAACATCACTTTGGCAACAGGCTGTCTACTTATAAAGACATAAAATTTCTTTGTATGCCGTGTTTTGTAGAACACCAATGAAATAATTTTAAAGAAATACTTGGATTTGTGCCAGTGAATATTAGGGAAAATATGTTTATGTATCTAGAATCTAGAACATTCTGATAGATATCCTATAGAAATTGAAGGAAAATAAAAATTGAAGTGTTACTACAGAACCTGAGTGGCATGCACTAGCACTCTGTTCAGTTTGCTATCAGATATATTATGGTTAGGTTTCAGTTAACTAGGTCTTCTAACTTATCTTCTTGATAAGAATCCTTTCAATGTGTTTGAAAAGCTTCTCAAGCTTGTCTTAAGTCAGTAAGAACTTTCATTCACAACATTCATTCCATTTACATATTTATGATCAGTATTTTGTACCAACTTAGTTTTACAGCCTTATGTGAACTTGGTGAACACAGATTCTTCATACTGAAATGTATGCAGAAAGATAGAGTCAAGAAATCAGAGATGAGTACAGTAAATGGCACCTAGTCTTCAACACTTACACCTCCAGAGAGAAGGTGATTATCCACAGTTAGGTGCAGAGAGTGCCAGAACGCAGGAAGGAATTAGGTTTGAGGAGATGGCATGAATCTAACTGCCTCAGGTTTGAAGGAAACAAAAAGGAATCTAGGAAGGAGTTGGCTACTTTAGGTAGAAATGGGAAACTTACGGGGAAAATAGTCTTTTAGAGTGAGTCAGGAATTCAAGTAGGCTGGCCATATACTGGAGCAAGAGATACCTGATCCTAAAGTAAGTGTTGTAATGTGTGGTCTTCTTTCATCACAGCATATTAACGTCTGCAGTTACCCATTTTTCAAGTTGTAAACAAACACCTGAATTTGCATATTTTTTTTAATCATTTGGCTTGTGTTAAAACCAGTATCAAGATAAATGGCCATTTGTTTCCCAAAGATCAGAGATTAGGAGTAAAACTGCCTGGAAAGTGGCTTGGGAGCACATATGAAACAAAGATCCTGAAGGAACGCTTACACTTCATGGAATACTGAAACTTCCCCTGATACATGGAGAATTTCTGCATCTTACTGCCATTCTTTTCATGGCAGCATGGGTATCCTGGGAGCTGTGATCACCCTGGGCTTTCTGCTGACAGATTGTCATGAAAATCTCTGTGACATCAGTGCTCCATGGTAGGGAAAGGGATTACAGGAAAATTCCACCCAGTCTGAAATAGAAGGTGCCTTTCTGCTGGACTAAAAGTCTCTTCTTCCCATGCTCTGTTTCTTAAAAAATGATGCAGACTTTGTCTCGTTAAATACGCGTCTTTATTTAAAAGCACTTGTATTTCATGCTACTGTTGCTGCATGTATCAGCCATACATTATACTACCACTAATCAGATATTTTATAATAGGTTTTACAGTTGTCTGTAGTTAGCCAGCATATTCTCAAAAGCTGTTGCATTATTCTTATTGCCCTGAGAATATAAAATGTATTTGTAGTCTAAAGACATATTCAGGAGTTAGTGTTATAAAAGTAAGAATATGAAATACTTAAAAGAACCTATGTAGGCTTGTTTACCTATCTTTCTTTCCTCCTTTTCTTCTTTTTCTCTTGCTTTCATACCAGTTATAAGATCAGGTAAACATGAGCTTTGTGCATAAGGATAACAGAAAAAACAGATGGCAGTTTAATATTGGATGATAAGAAATCTGAAGTTTTGATTCTTATTCCTTCCTTTTCCTTGGCCAACAGCATGCCAAGAACAAGTCATAGTTTTTCTGTGTCACAACTTACTGCGAACTAATATTACAGCTAGAATGTCTGCCTACTTAGAAGTGCTATGAAGCCAAACAAGACAGTTTTAAAGTACTTTGAGATATGTAGATAAAATGTATCAAAGTATGTTTTCATTTGCTTTTTTTTCTGGAGAGGTGATAAATTGATTTAATAAAAAATCCATTTTAAGTAAGACTAAATAATTATGGCTGAAGAATGTAATAGTGCACATGCACAATCTTTAGGTATACATTTACTGCAACAACAATTTCTATTGTCCTGTCACTCACAGAATGCAAATCAGGATCAAGACCTTAGAACTCATTAACTGCTATAAATAAACATGTTACCATCTCATACTTTTCTTTTGAGGATGCAACTACTTCCACCTGCTATAGGACAGAGACCTAAGGTCAGAAACCACATTCCTTTCCTCCTAATATAACTGACTGTCTCTACTATACAATATCAATGACTTTCCTGAAAACATAGGAGCATTGAAACTTGTGAAAATGAACAGCTTGCCCCCCCAATAATCTGCTTTTTTTTAGAAGTACTAGTATGATTTTCCTCTATATTTTATAAAGCTAGACACATATTCTTAAAAAAAAACCCTACTACTGCAGTTCACTTTAGATAGTATGAATCACAACACTGTTTTCTTCACTTATATTTAATAGATCAGTGTATTTAAAATAGCCTTCACTAATTATTTCCATGAAAAAAATTAAAAAAAAAAAACAACCTCAACAGGGAGTGTACCCAAACATTTAGAACACAGTTCCCACTCTACTGTTTTCACTTTTTCTAAGCATTCAGAAAAGTAATATTCCTTCAGCAATGTTAGATTCCCCCATTCTCTGCCCTCATCTTAGGTAGTAGAAAAAAGCAAAATACTTTCCTCTGAGCTGTCAGTGTCCTTGGCACTGTTTGATATTCCTCTTCTAAGTCATGTTCTTTGGAAGGACTTTTGGAGCAAATAGGTTTTCTATCCTCTTTAAGAAATCCACTAAACCTGCTATACTGGGAAGACTTTATGAAATTTCTCTTTAGTCTTGATGGTTCTTCAGCTTTGAAGTGTGACATATGCAATTGATTGTCCATTCACTACTTTCACCTGTACCTGGACTAGAATTGAAGTAGAATAATTGAGGAGTCAAAGTGGGAGCAAACTGGGAGGAGAGAATTTTGTCTCAATCACCCTCCACAATCTTCTTTTGCCCCTCTAACCTTCATGACACCAACCAGCTCTTCCCTCTCAGTCTTCCCAACCATCTAAATGTATGCAATTTCTCCAGTCTTCCTTTTGAAATATCTTCCTTCTTAAAATCCTAGTCTTATCTAACAGCTTTCACCTGAAAAGTTACGTACTGAGGATTTACTACAGAATGCTAACCATGTATCTTTATTGGGGTGACATTATGCTAATACTTGTCCTGTAGTCTTAGTACTAAGTGTTTGGAAGTAGTATTAACCCATAGTCCACAAGGAAGCAAGACTCATCTCTTGTCATTTTTGTACACATTTTTTGGTAAATGCTCTGAAAATGTGCTGTATGTCTGATCCTGTAAAGTCAGTCTTCTATCTAGATAATGTAAAAGTCATGTCTGCTAAAAAATTAAAAATAGGAATACACAGAATCGTGTATTTTGCATGCTGTCAAAACCAAATCTTTTATGCAATAATTCATGTCATATCAATGCATTGCAGTACCACTATCATTTTAAAACACATAGTATTTGAAGAAGCATCGCAATTTAAACTGGAGAGACAAACTGCTTGCTGCAAAACTGATTTATGGGGTAAACATATGCTTTTAAATACCATTTTTAAAATTAATTTTATTGCTAACTTCAGTAGCTAACATTCCCAATAGTATAGCAATTCAATTTTATTAATGACTGACCCACATATTGCTCACATTTAGTTCATGTGGGACATTAAAATTACTTCATATCCCTATATGTTACTATTGTTGATATCTCTGTATCTATTGAGTGCAAAGATAAATCAGTACTAAATACTTGTATTAGACAACATTTCCACAAGAATAAACACAAAAGATACAAACAGCAGCTGTGTTTACCAAATGTATAATATTAATCTGAAAATAGTTATTTTTATTTTCATGTAATCGATTAAGCTTACTCAAATTAATCAAAAGGAATGGCTAACATCTTAAAAAGATGTCATACCCTATGTGTAACAGTAGTCTACTCCTTTTCAAAGTATCATTTGCTGTTTCTGTTACAGAATTTATAAAACGCTTGCATTGTAAATATATTTGCAACACTTCACCTTGTGCTATTCTGTGTCTTTAGAGAGAATGTTATGGTATACGTCATAGTGGACAACAATTAAGTGTGCATGAAAAACATACTGTTCAGGTCAGCAGTTTCATATTAGTCCATTTAGAGTATAAAGGTGAAGCTGGAGAATAAACATGGAGTTCTGTCCTCTCCAAGAAAGCAACACAGATTTTCAGGTGGCTTTACAAGATGAATAGAAATTAATACTTTCAAGGAAGAGCAATAGCTGATGTTAATAAAAATAACAGCAGTGAAATTGCCAAATGTAATGAAAATGATCACAAAGAAAGTATGCAGAAGCCTAAATGACAAACATGTTTTGGCTTTTATTCATGTTAGAAAGCCAAAAGTCATGGTTTTAGGCAGAGGTATTTGTCAATCTTTTCTCATTCACTGAAGAATTTGCAAATTGCCTAGGGAATTAGCTCCATCATTTCAATTGCTTGGAATGCTGCTCTGAAGCACTTTAAATCAGTGGCATGTCTAAAGTATTGTTTCTTTGAACTGCCTGTAAGATACAAGAATTCCTGCCCACCCACCCCCAACCCCCTACCCCCACTGCAGTTTACTGTTTTATTAAGTGGGAAAAGTGTAAAAGGAATGGAGACATGGGATCAATTCAGTAAGTTGCACCTTTGGTAACACTGGTGTGCTTCCTTGTTCATACAGTTTGGAGATGATAACAAAATTTGTTAGAGGATTCTCACCATATTACCAAACCAATTGAAGATATTGTTGCCCTGCTCTACTGCTCAAATTCAGTTCAGTAGCAAAGCTTCACTATTTGAGGAGCCCCAAGTGATCTTGCCACCACAGCAGTGTCATTTGACTAACTTTCTTGCTCCCTAATTGAAGTTATGAATAGAAGACCTGAGCAGAGGAGAAAGTTCTTGTCCTACATGTAGTTTCCGATGTGTTCACTGCTAAGGATTTCTTAATTCCAATGTTTATAGCAGAAGATAGGTCTTTGACATCCTCTCATTAATAAAATTATGTATAACATCTATGTTAATTGGTAACAGGATCTTATTCTACCCCAAAATTATAAGTGTGCCAGTGGTAAACAAAAGGAGAAACTAGACAGTGACTGTGATGTGTTAAGCTTAGACTTTGTTTCTTAGTATTGCCACTTACTCCTTCTGAAATAAATAATGCAACAAGACATCAACTTTTGAATTTAACTCAACCATTTGCCTTTTCTCCTTGTGTACTTATTTTTGTCATGTCACATCAATTTTGATTTCAAACTAAGCTTGGGATGCTGAAAATACTAGAAAAGTGTTTGTTCCCTTTGGAGATCTCAGTTAAGTGTAGAAATTGAGGTCTGTACAGCAAGAATACCTTTTGTCTCTTCTAAAGTGAGTACTAAAGCCATTAAAGTTGTGGACTTACTTTTTTGTTTGCTTGTACGCTGTATCGGTCTGATTAGGAATTGAATGACTTCCCAACCACCTGCAACCTATTTTCTTTTTCAGTTGTGTTCATTTCAAACTGTCCTTACTATAGCCATACCTATATGAGAGAAAGAAACTGATGGTTTGAACTATACTAATTAAATAACTACCTAAAATATGTCTAAAAAAGTATTAGTATGTATGTTTCACACAGAACTGTAATCCCATAAGTATATTTTTCAGCAATCTTCCTAAGGCTTCTGGTTTGCTGAGAGATGAAACTTGTAGCAATTAACATTTCTGAGAAGAAACTGCAATCTGTTTTCATTTCTCACAGCCCAGGACAAAACCGGCAAACTGGACCCTTTTTGTTACACTTCTTGGGAAACTGATGTTCTGCAGCAAGGCATTTCTTCATCATAGCATAAAATTAAAACAAAATACAATCTTGTGGATTTTACACTGTGTAAACTTTAATTCATTTTGGAATTGCACTGGGTTCTTAAAGCAGTGCAAGTCACCCTTCTTTCTCTGATCATTGCACTTTTAGTGTGAGCTGCTGCCTGTCCTGCCCCACTTTATTAATAGGGGCTCCAGACTACTACATCTTGCTTGTGGGAAATGTATACGGCAAAAAATTGTGACATAACCCGTAAACATTCCCATCTCAGGTAAAGCTTAAGTGGATATTAGCAAAGGGAGTCTTCTTCGCTATCAACTGGCAGAAAACCAGACAAATTATTCCCAGTTTTCTTCAGAGCTTCCTTTTACTCCATTTGTAACTCTAGGTTATTAAGGAACAGGTTTCTGTGGGAAAAGTACTAGCAATGAGCACCTGCCAGAAGGACAATCCCAAATTACCTTGTTAGACTCTAATTTCAACCTAAAATTAATTTAGAACTTAGACACTTAATAAATCTCTCTTTCAAACCATCTGTTTGTTGTTCCAAAACAACTAGGGGTATGCCTGCACTGCAAAAACAGAAGTCCCAAACTGTTTAACTTAGCACAGCTTCAGTGAGGAAGGTTTAGACAGAGCTATTCAGTTCTTTTCCTCCAAAGGTGGTAGAGGAATTTACTGAAAACTCTGGCTCACTGATATTGATCCTGAAACCAGTTGAAAATAAGGAGAGAAGAATGACTTGTGATATGAACTGAAATATTTGAAAATACAAGTTTTCAATACAATTCTGTTCCTTCTGCACTGCCCCACATCATGGAAGACTAGCTTATTTTTAGATACCACCATTACAGTTTCTGCTTGCTGGGTAAACTTTCCTTTCTGCACGAGTTTTAATCACATGCTTTTCTAAACCTTTACCATCACAGATTTTAAAATTGCGCTGTGAAGTGACTTACGTTGTCATCTTTAGGCCAGTATTTCAGGTATCACATTCCTTAACCCTGCCTTTGACAAGAATAATGCACTTATTATTTCCTATGTATGTATACATACAAATGCACATATTTGAAATATTTACATATCTGCAAATATTTCAGATAGGAGTACATGTGCAAAAATGTATGTTAAAATTGTATATGTACACTTTTTTCACTCTTCCTTGTTGAAAGCTACTTTATCTAAATGGTCTGACCTCTTTCTTTATGAAGAGCACAAGCTGCAGCCAGAAAGTACCCTGTCATAAATCTCATCTGAGTACTCAATTCTCCTCTGCAGAAGAGAGCAATACATAACCTGGAACTGAGCATCCTTAGGGACTGCTGACATTTTTCCCAGGAGACAGATTGCTATATGACCTAGTGTTGTTTAGAACACAGCCTCAGCTTTCTTTTTGCAGCCAGATGTATGCTTTTTTAACGTGAAGTTTCTTTGCCATTAATATAGCGTAGTTCGTAATTTTGCATCCCATCCCTCGTATTCTATGAGAACCATAAGCAAATGTGATTCATTCTGCATTGCTTGTGCCCTAGCTGTTACATCTTGTGATTGCCGTTAGTCTTTTTGCAGCTTCTGACGCTAGTTTTTTTTCATCTGCGGTTCAAGCTACATGTGATTCCTTGTAAACATACTGGGGTTTATTTATTTCTCCTGTGCCTAATGCTTATCTGCGTCCTGATAGTATTTTTTTACTATACTAGAATAACATGCAGGTGTTAACTCAAAACCAATGTTAATACTGGGCAACTGTACTGATGCTTATATCGGTACAACTTCACTGAAGCCAATAGATTTATACCAGAGAACACAGCTGAAGTATGGTTCTATTTTCATTGCAATTAAGTAATGATTAGCAAGAACTCATCTAGGAAATAATTGATGAATATTAGGTTGGATACAAAGCTGAAATAGAAATTGTTTCTTTGAAGACTAGTTTGAAAATGCCTACATGTACTGTTCCAGCCATCTCACAGCTTTGCTCTAATAATGTCTCTTTATGATAGAGAAAGGTGCAAGTTAATTGTAGCTGAAAGATTTACTGTTATTATTATAGCAAAAGCTGAAAACTGAAAAGCTATCATTAAAAGGTGTTGTTCCCCTTTATAGAAGCAGCCTGTAATATAATTAGCTTTTAGATTCTGTTAAAGGCTGAGAGCAAAAGTCAAAACATGTGCCTGCTTGCTCTTGGCCTGGTAGTTCATGATACCTGTTTCATGTGAAGTGAAGCAGTTTCAAACTAAATAATGTTTTCACCTCTGGCTGTGGGAGTTCAGCTCAAGGTCTAAATATTTTATCAGACATTAAATGAACATCTTAAATCTGGTTTTAGATAAGTTTTTGGCAAGATAAATTACTGCTTTCAATACTTCTTACTATGAAAATAAGTAATTTAATATTGAAAGAAGGCTTATTTCAGTACCAGAAAAAAAATGTTGGGAAACATTGCAGAAAGATTCCCCCCCCCCCACCCCCCCAGTGAAAAGAAGAAGTAATAGTTTAAACTAGATAAACATTTTACATTGTGTTATTTATGTGGTTGGTTTTTAAACCGCTAAATACTTTCAATTATGGTGCATCTGAAATGAATATTTTAAGAGTAAAACATGAAACCTACAAGCAATAAAAATAATAAATGCAATCATAAAGCAAT
>JAVJGJ010000001.1:2343392-2355249 GCA_035590215.1 Microhierax caerulescens
CAATAGATTAGATAGATCTTAAGTCTGTCTTGAAGACTATATAGCTGCTCTTAAGACATCCATGTTTTTAGTAGCTTTCCTGAAAGATATTCAAGAAGCCTGATCTTTCACACTGAACTACAGCACCTCACAATGCTGTATTAGCCAAGCCAGCCTACCCAGTAACAGCAGAAAACCCAGCAGCTGGCACTGCTTACCTCACAAGCTGTAATTGGTATTGAAAAGAAGAGTGGGGATGGGAAGAATTTTTTAATTTTTTTTTTAATTTGGGACCAAAGCACCTTACACACACCTAGTAAGCCATGTTTCTCCTTGATATTTTCCAAATTAGGGTTGGGGAAGGACAATGGTAAGTGGATACTTTAAGTTAAATGATACTTGGATATTGCCGCCTCAGTGCTACTTTCTTGTCATGGTAAAAGACTGATTATAATTACTTTCTACAAGACCAGCAAATCTTCCTTTCATCCCTATGTTCCTTTCTCTTCAGTTCTCCACCTTTCCCAACAATGACAGTGACCTATATTAACAAAAAAAGTGAAACTGTAAAGCATCATGCAGAGGTCAGATACACAAAGTAAGTTTAGGTCTGGGGAGAAGCAGAAGGTGATCCAGACAAAGTGACTGTATACATCAGCAGTCCCAAGTATGGAAGATTAAAAGGTGTGGAACCAAAGGTGAGAACTGGCACTGGTATAGTAATATCAGGAATTAATTCTGCTTTGGAAAGTGTTTCTGGCAAAGAAACATCCTTCAGAGAAAACACTCCTTCAAGACATCTTAGTCAATAACTGTGTTGCCAGATCAGGACCGTTCGGGACAGATAAAACAGGCTGTGACACTGTATCTTTACATTTAACTGGTAAACATATAGAGATTATTTTGAGAGAAGCTTCAAAATCACCTTGACCAGACTGAGTTTAAATTTTCTTTGAGGATTCTCTGAATCCTTGGTAAAAAAGCAGAAGAAATACATAGAAAAGTCCTGCAGTACTTCAATAAATAACTAAATAAATAAACAATGTGTTTAAGATGGCCCCAACTTAAGATGGACCAAATGCGTTTAAGATGGACCACTCAGTAGATGGAGAAGTATTTTCTATTCTCTGTGCTGAGAGAAACAGTGGAGAGGAAACAGACCATTCTATTTCCCTTTTGCACACCTGAGACACTAACTGCATTTGAGGATATTTTGTGACATGATAAAGTCTCTTGAAACAGTAGAGCAGAACTTGCTTTGTTAATTCCGTAAGATACAGCAGATTTGCCAGTTGTGTTGTACAGTAAGACCCTTAGAATCCAGATTAAATGCATCCAGACTATTATTATTTTTAGAACATTTATGCAAAGGTTCGTAAGAGACATCATTAGAGATGTCTAAATTTTTGTGTTTCAAAGTCCACCATATGAACTCCATACCTTATGCAGAGGTAATTATTACCAGTCTCAAGAGATGCAGAGTAGAATAAAAACCTATTACAGACTTGTATTCATCTACCTCAACCTAATGAAAACTCTGAGAATGGACCATGAACCACTGTCATTGTTTGAAGAACAAAGACTTTCATTCTATTAATAAGATGAAATTTTAGTTTAATTCAGCAACTTCAGGTGAATGGGTAGCCTTGGACTAGGAACAGAAGAACAGATCCAAAAAATCTTCTGATGTATAAACCATTGATGCTTTGAGGCTTACAACCATTCCTACAAACTCTGCACTTGCTGTTGAAAGATCAGCACTACCTAACTTCTTCTTCAGGTCTAAGTTAATAGCGCAGAACGTGTTAATTTACTCTTTCATTAACATTTTCCACAATCAGCCAGCTGTCCAAGCACAGCAGCACATCTGAAAGCTAACAGACAGCCACTGTTGTGAAATCCTTTGTAAAAACTGGCTCTGTGAACAAGCTGAATAGAAAAACGCTGTACATGCAATGGCAATTATCCACTTGGAACAAGAAATATGTCCTACAGGGCATATGAATCACTATGAAAATAAGCATCCTGAATATCAAGATCTCCATGAGCTCTATGCTTTTTCCTCCCTCTCTTCAAGGTTTTATCTGAAGATGTGATTTTCACCAGCAAAAAGGGCAGCTGGAGCACTTTTTGATGAATGCACTTAGCCGTTTTAGCCCCAGACAAACTGAGATCAGAGGAAACATCAAACTGACCTCTCTAATAAAAATAGTTTTCTGTATTAAATATCTATTTCTGAGTGCTCTACCAAGAAGATTTCCCAATATGTATACCTGTCTCCATGCATCCAGTCCTTAAAGGCACACAAAACTTATTAACACATTAAAATTAATGTGGCTGGTTTTTAAACCACTAAATACTTTCAATTATGGTGCATCTGAAATGAATGTTTTAAGACTAAAACGTGAAACCTACAAGCAATAAAAATAATAAATGCAATCATAAAGCAATTTCCTTTAATCTAACTAACCTGCACTTCAGATTAGATTGGACTTCCTTGGGCCAATCATGTATACAACAGTTGTTTTTTCCTTTGTCAAATGTGTTTTAAAATATGGATGTTGGCAGTATTTGCATCCTTGGTCAGCATATCTACTTGATGTAGATAATAACATATTAAGCCAAACCCAAAAAATACTCCATAACTTGCAGATGTTGGTTTTCAGCACTGTCCATTTTGGAAAAGAGATTTGGTTTTAAAAAGGTTACCTGAATGGAACTTGAATTGATTTCAAGTTGATAATGCTCTAAAGCACTTCATTTGATTTTGCCTTTCATCAACTTGTGAAACCTGTTTAGAATACAGCAACAAATTGCAGAATGATATAAATGTGGAAACAGCAACCTTTGAATAGTAAGTACTTAAACTGATAGTTGCAATAAAAAGTTTCTAAGTAGTACAGAGGTGAAACGGATTTGAATGAATTGTTTGCCAAGTCATTTTGAATAGAGTACACATTTGGGAATATCAAACGTTTAGTGGTCAATTGATAAACAAAATAAAGAGACACATTCTAACAATTTGAATTACTTCTGAGATGCAATTCTGAGCCATGAAAAATTTGTTTGGCATCCTTGCTGACAAAGTATCTCTTAAATAAAAATTTCTAATGTTCAGAAACATGTAACTATATGCTTTTCTAGTATACAGAACTTCCGTTACCAAGGATTTGTCTTAAAGTAATGTTTGCTAGCTTTTCTATAGCAGTGCTTGTTCATCATTCATTGTAGTACATTAACCACATTTGTATTTTACTTTTGTTTCACTTGTGCTTTTTGACAGCATGAAAATTTTTACGGTATCTTGGAGTTTCATTAGGAAGTGCCTGCAGGCTACAGACTGATAGTCATAAATATGGGAATTTCATTCTGGTCTTATCAGACTGCTGTGGACAAATTTTCTTCTACAGCAGTACTTGATACCTTTAATCTGATGTCTTTTATATTAAGAATTAGAATATATCCTGGAAAAAAGCAAAGCTGTCTTGAAATAAGAAATGTTAAACTAAATAAAAATTTCTGTGTATTCTATGGTATGTGTTTAATGGTTAGCAAGATAATAATTGAGATTTCCTGAGTTGCCTTGCAAGTACTCTTTAAAATTTTTAAGTTACTGATATACATTTATTACTCTGGTAACAAACCATAATACCTGCAGTAGAAATGAGTCCTTTTCACAATGTTGTATGGTGATGTCTCAGTAGAAGGAAATGCATAAAACATTACACACTTTGAACAGAAGGAAAAACTGTATGGGAATGACTGTTACGAGGTGCATGGTTCCAAGAGCAAATAAGTGGTTTTTTTTTAATAAAATACTTGAAATAATTATGCAAGGGTTTGGGTTTTTTTATTTAAAAACCCACACACACATAAAACCATTTAAGCTAATTTAAAGCTAATAGTAGTAACACATGAGTTTCTTTATGCTCATAATTCACTGCTGTTTCCTTTAAATTCACCACAATCAAATTAAGTTCTAAGCTCTGCTGTTCAATTTTTTTTTTTTTTAATATTTATTCATATTCAAAGCAGCAAATGCTTTGGAGGCAGCACACTGATTGTAACAATTCTGGTAGCAGTCTTGATAACAGGTACCTGGTTCAAGGCCATAGATATTTTAGATTTAATTGAATAAGAAGAATGGATGCATCTATAACACGTTCTATGTGTCATTTCCTTTATGCAACATCCCTTTTTTCCCCCCTTCCTCCATGGCCATTAGAAAAAAATTGCCAATAAACATTGTCATTGCATAAACTAGGACTAGAAAGAGGAAGAAAAATATCATGTTACTGCTGCAGTTTTTAACGTGTAATTCTAGCCAAAATCTAAGATGCAAGTTGTACATTTGATTCCTTTTTTATGACTGGGCAAAAATTTGTGCGTATGAGAAGCTTGAAAATGCATTTTATAGTCAGTGTAATGCCACTAGTTTCAGAAATAGTGTACTGGTATAAAAGACTGGTCTACTACATTACTTGAGAAAATAGATTTAACCTTTGATTAACTTTGGTGACGTCATAAAGATTAGTTTGTCATGACCAGTTCAGAATATCATATCTGTTATAAAGTATACACCATATATATATTTAAATGTCAATGGAGCTGATTCTGATTAAACTAAACTCCTGACATATATAGACGGAACTATACAAAAGTTTTAAAGTTCATCTTCAGTATTTTGAATGACTTATACCATATTTTCCTAGGAAAATACTAAAAATTGAAAATCTGTAGCACTGCAAAACCAACAGTGGGCATAATCCAATTTCTCAGATTACTGTGAATTCCTTTCTTCATATCTATAGTGAATGAATCTCATTAAATTGTATGCTGCATCACTATTACTTGGTGAAATGAAAAGATTTTTAATACCAAAATGTACCAACTTCCTTGTAGGAATTTGATTTTCTTTGCAGTTTCTATGTGCTAGGGATTGTCCACAGTCAACAGAAAACTAAATAGGAAATCCCAAAATGTGATTCCACAAATGTAATGTTTTAAAAAATCTTTACCCAAGAATAAACTGTTATGTTTTTATCTATCATAATGAGTACCACAGTGTTTTGATGAAAAATCTAAAAAGAATGTAACTTCATGTATTATTAAACAGACAATGAAACTTATATAGGGCAGCATTAATTCAAAACAAAACTGAAAATGTAATAAAACAGGCTGATACAGGACAAAAAATATTACAATGTGGCATTTACAAAACTTTTTTTCTCCTGTACTGAAGAAAAAGAAGTCATTGATTCTTTTTGTACTTTTAATGAGCTTTTAAATTTTCCTTGCTTTTGGCACACTATCTGTATGTAACATATATAATGCTTTATTTCTTTTAACACTAACAGCTTCTAAGACTACTTTTGTGATATTCTGAAAGTCATGTTGCGGTAACAAGCTATGTGGAAGTGGATTGTACTATAGAAAATAGTCCAGTGACATATCTGTAATTAGCATAAAAGTACTTCATTACTCCTTCAGTTCAGGAGACCTCTGCTTGTATATCAGTTCAGTCCTGAATCTGTTGATACACCTAATTTTCTAAGTTTTTTTAATAGACAAATAGTACTTAGTCATACAAAACTGAAAATTAGTAGGAAAAATATCTCTGTTTGTTATCCCATAGGAGTTACAATTTTTAGAAACTGTTTACATAAAAGGATTTTGAGTAAGGGAATTCAGGACAGAGAAGCATTGCGCTGTGTTGCTGATGTAGCAGTGCATATGTATATAATGTGTATGGGCAACTATTTGTAGAACATGTCAGTGCAAATGATGTATTTTGTCCAGTAGTCCACCGTACAGCTGATCCATATTGTATAACTACATTTAAAAAAGAAGGGTAGGTGGTAACATTCATAAAAAATACAGGAAGTGCCTCGAGACTCTGTCACTCACGTTGATCTTGATAGTCAAACGGTGATATCAGGCCACACACACTGAAGTAATGTTTTAAATACAGGTTATCATTTTTAAAAATAACTGATAGCCATACTATTAAGGAAAGAACTGTGAACTTTAACATAATTATAACCACCTGAGTTATAGCGTGATCTTTTAAATGTATGTGGCTGGTCTGTAATTTATTTTCCTGAGTAAAATTTTTACTTTTATTATTGTAATTATTGCCTCAGAATACTATCCATGAGAAAGTACAGCATTCTGAATTGATTAGCTTACAGGAAGACAGTGGCGCAGTTGTATATACAAGGGACAGAGAGAAGTCCTACAGCAACACATAATAAATCGCAAGCAATACTATGTTTACCTTAGCATATCATATATTATCTTAAATTGATCTGTTCATCTTAAACTGCTAAGGATATGCTGTATCAGAAAAATGATGAATGAAATTGCATTACAGCAATTATTCCAGTGTTCCGTAGGATGGTATTAACTTAAAAAATGCCTCCCCCCCCAATACCTGCCCTTTATTAACAAACCCCTTGTTTTTCAATATATGGTTTTGAAATAAAATACTTAGGCATTTTCTCTATCCAGCATTCTCAGTGCCAGAACTTTAGTCTTTATAGTTTATTTCAACACTTCCACTGGATCTTTTTTCCATATTTCACGCACCACATTATATCTTTTCATGTCTCAACAGCTTTTTTACAAATGCCAGTTTTTAATTTAGGTTAGAATCATTCAGCTGCAGTACTAAAGATTTAAGTTCAAGACTTATCATTAGGCTAACTTTACATTAATATTTCTAATAATATTTCTGTCATTCAGAAATATATCAGGTCACCATTATCTCCTGCCACACAGGCATAAATTTTACATATTTCACATAAACCTCACAAAAAATGGAGTTAGAGGAAAGTCATTCTGCTGGGTGGAACTGTAACATTACACTCAATGTGCTATGTGAACTCCTAACATAATGATATTTTCCCTAATTATTAATAATGCCTTTAAAAAATAGTTTAAATACTAAGGTGTTGAGATTACATACATTATTTTTCATGTCTTGTATCTGTAGTTATCTCCAAATAGCACAATAACAGAATAACTACTATATATAACTTC
This sequence comes from Microhierax caerulescens, assembly GCA_035590215.1. Lineage (NCBI taxonomy): Eukaryota > Metazoa > Chordata > Aves > Falconiformes > Falconidae > Microhierax > Microhierax caerulescens. The sequence continues at coordinate 2,350,413 of JAVJGJ010000001.1, forward strand.
TATAACAGAAGTTATAGATGAAATTGGTTGCACTTAATGCATCTGTTGTTGTGATGTTACTCTACACACAAATGTAAGAGCAGCTAGCTCCAGTCATACATCTTCATCTCTCTCCTCACTGCCTTCCCTATACTCTTTATAAATATTATCATCTGTCCATGCTTTGTGTTGGTTTCTTCTCCAATCTTTCAATACTCTAGTTAGCTATAACCCAGTGAAGCTGAAGGGGAACTCGGAAAGGTGATCTTTGGGGACTGTGTGTGTTTGTGTGTTTCTGTGGGGAGTGCTTCCCTACTGATGTCTTTCTTCAGTCATCTGCACTAGAGCTGTAAAGGAAGGGAGTAATAATGCAGAGAGCCAGAGAGCAACAGGCACCGTGGAAACTGTAACTGCTGGTCCCATCCCTGAAATTAGAGGCTACATTTCCCATAGATTATATTTCAAAGGGTTTGTGTTTGCAAAAACTATCTGCTAGATTTAAGCTTCTTAGAAAACCTCATCCCTGGAGAAAAATACAAACTTCATTGTTCATGCGTTTGATAGAACTAATAAATCTTGTCAGGCTTATTCTTTTTAAACATTCTTTATCAGTCACCACCTGATTCCACTGATTCAACCAGATCAACACTATGAGAAAGGCAGTGCAACCTTATTATCAGGAGACAAAGAACATTCATATGGTAGAAGCAGCAATTCTGGATCATCTGCTTAGTGCTAGGCAGCCTCAGGTGCAGCATTGCCTATTTTTGTGTACTTTTTGTGATATTTGAAGATACACAGAAAAATTTATACTCTAGAGTATCCATAGATATTTTCCCATGTAATTGCTTTTGGGGTAGTTTTCATCAGTTTTGTAAGGTGATTTAAGACATGCATAGAATGACTGCACAGGGTGGAAAACAGCTGTTTAATAGCAATGAGATTATGACTACAAATGTGGCTCTTATAGTAATAGGCTATTCTTGTTATCAGTTAAGAATGAAAACTTGAGACCACCATTGTTTGCATCATCTATGATTAGGGAAGTCATGCTGCTGATTATGGCATTGGCAATGGCCTTTTAATGGCCTTTTATACCTGTGGGTGAGGAAGACTATATATATGTACATTCCAATGACAGCATGAATCAATCATTCTGAAAATGTCGTTTCAGAAGGAGGACACCTCTTTCTACACCAGCTCATCTCTGGGTGGTTTTGTGTTTGGTTTTTTTTTTTGTTGTTGTTTTTTTGTGGTGTTTATTAAATTAATATGTTAATTTCCTAAGCTTTTTTTTTTTTTTGTTGTTGTTGTTGTTAATGAGAAATTTAAGCTGAAAGATGAAGCTTTACTATTGTGAAGTTGTGGTACCTTAACCCTGGCCTGCCATTGAGCACCTACCAGATGCTCGCTCACTCCAGCAGTTTGGGGGAAAGAATTGGAAAGGCAGAAGTGTGAAAAAATTATGGATCAAAATAAATACAGTTTAATAAGTGAAGGGGAAAAAAAAAAAAGTCATGTGAAGGCAGTTGCTCGGTACTTCTGACCAGCAGACTGATGCTTATTTCTGTACTCTCTGTGAATAGTATAATATGTTAATAGACATGGCATATTTCAGTATTTGCACTTTTAAAATAAGCTTTGTGCCAACTTTCTCATTGCATTTTAAGCTATTTATGTAAACCTTGTCTCATAAAATAACAGGTATTAATTCCCAACTCCACTGAACTACAAGATGCTTGTGATGGTTTTGTTGCTTCTGACTGACATACTGAGACCTATCACTTCTAAGTATCTAGTCTATACGAGATATAGTATAGACACCCATGCTGCCTTTGTACTCTGCCTTAAATATGTTGCTGCTTAGTAAATTCAGCATTTAAGTTATCAGTAAATTTCCTTCAGTCTATTAGGCCATTTTCCATTTCAGCTCCATGGTAAGCTAAAAGCAAGTGGCTGCCAATATGGAGATCATATGTGGAAAATATAAAATTTTTTTCAATATCTGAGAAAGGTACAATAGATAACTTCAATACAATATTTTCACAGTTTTTGAATCAGGAGACTGATTTTGCACTTTTATTTCCACATACTCATTTTTACTTTTTTTTAATTTGTTGGTTTGTTGTTTTTTTGGTTTGTTTTTGTTTTTTGTTGTTTTTTTTTTAAAGGATATCATGCAATCAAAACAAATGAATTAATAAACATCTGCATAACATTTACTGCCTTGTTAGTGCTGCTCTGGTTATCACCCTTTTACATGTAATGACTGTTGTGAACTAGATATGAAATATTTCTTAGGTGCTTTTTACACTTGCTCTACTTTGCCTTCTGTTGCCATTCAAACAGTGTCAGAGAACACTGTGAAGATTACACGGAGCCATAAGAAAGAGTGTGAAATCACATTGGCTCAAATTAGTTGAAGCATGAATAGGGTGAGAATAATTAGCTTTGTACCCTAGCTGTATTTTAAGAATCATGTTAAAGCTGGTTTGTTCTACCACACTAAATCTTTCCAGTGCAAAATTGCACTGTGCAAGAAAATTTCTTGATAGAATAGGATGCTGTACTGCCTCTTAAATGTCCTGAATCCAGGCGTGCAAAGAAGAGTCTTGAATGAAGTTGTCTCAGCAGATCTAAATTTTAAGGATGCTCGATTATCTATTTAAGTTAGACAGCATTGAAAAGATACTTCCAAAGCTACTTTACCAGTCAGTTCAAGCCTCTCAATTATTTAGAATCCTACCCAACAATTTCAAAAGAACCAATTTCACCAGGTGGGAGCCAGGCATTTGATAATAACTCAGCAGGAATAGCAAAAGTCTCACAGCCATGGCAGAGCAACTGTCTTTGTTATCTTGCTTCAAAATACAGCCTAAGAATGATTCACTGACCTCATCATCTGTAAAAACTAATTGAGAGAAATAGGATTTTCTGATTTTTTTTTTCCCCAAGATCAATAACAGTATTAAAACCAAGTATGTGATATTTGTCTAGATGCAGAACAGTTGTTCAGGTTGTAATAGTTTTCAGTAATAAAAATCCTTTTGCTTGAATTGTTTCAAAATATATTTTAAGAAAGAAGTTTCTGTTGTCAAATGCTGTAAAAAATAACCAGCTTAGTTTTGGCCTGTTTGTTTTTGCCTAAGAAAAAGTTTCTGCAGCCTTTCAAGTGGCAAAAAAACCCCATTTTCTACTACTTTATGAGAATAATAAGTGTGCAATAGGTTGCGTATTATTTTACAATGGTCAGAAGAAAAGCTCCACATCAGGTATTCATATCAAGACATTTCTGGAAATTTCCATCCTTAAAATTCAGCATAAAAAGGTAATATTTGGAAAGCTAACGCAACCTTAAACTGTTTTGCTGCTAACAGAGCTGATACAGTGAGATCTTGGCCTAAATGTAATTAGAAGTGAGGTAGTCTCAAAACCGTGATCTTAAATGGATCTGTGAATTTCCAAGACCCTTCCCAGCTTTTAAAACTCAGTGGGCTTGGCTTTCTAAACTCTGTGAACGTCAGGAATTCTCCTTGTTCTGGGCACTTTTCAATCCATAATTCTTGGCTCTAATGATGTATTTTACATAGGAAGGAAAATCTAGTATATGAAATTGATGAAAACCACAGCGCTGATAACTGGCAGATTCTTGAAGCCCATAGGTGGGGTTCTGGGCTTTGGATGCAGCTGGCAAATTTGATATTTCCATTAATGCCACTGATGCTGTGGAAGTCACTTTTACCAAATAATGAAATAGTAGTTATTCTATGCTTACTTTCAGTGTGAGACAATGCATTTTATACTTCAGTACCTTATATTTATTCACCAGTTTCCACTTGAAACAAATACTTCATTCTCATTTAATGTCTTGGATATCCGATTAGTTGATATCTGTAATTCCTGAGCACAGATATATGCTCCAAAATTCAAAAGATATGTTTTCTGTTCAGGCTGATCATCTGCAGCTGTTGAACTAGATGATCTGTTTCGAGTCCTGATATGAGCAGTAGGAAGGGAATAACTATAATCTAGCTTTAGCAAGGTTTGGGTTGGAGGCTTTTTTTAGATTTCCTTTAAATTTGAAGGCTCCCAATTAGAGCTTGCTGATGTATTGCCAAAATGATTATTCAAATTATTAAAGTTTTCTGAAATGTTTATGATAAACAGTATCAACTGTGGAGAATCCCCAGTGAATAAAAATGAGTTCCTGTGCTTAAAAAACCCCAAAACATTATTGTAAGACAGGAATAATTTTAAGGATCATGAAGTTTTAGTTTGGATGCTCTAGTTTTATTTGTTAAATGGCAGCAGGCATTTTCTATGTTCTGGTAAATTGAAAGCTCCAATTGTATTGGGTTTGCATGGCAAGTTTTTGGTAGCAGGGGGCTACAGGGGTGGCTCCTGTGAGAAGCTGCTAGAAGCTTCCCCCATGTCACATGGAGCCAATGTCAGCTGGCTCTGAGACAGACCCACCACTGCCCAAGGCTGGGCCCATCAGCAATGGTGGTAGCACCTCTGGGATAGTATATTAAGAAGGAATTAAGAAGGAAAAAATAGTCTGCACCAGCAAGAGAATAAGAGCAACAGCCCTGCAGACACCAAGGTCAGTGCAGAAGGAGGGGCAGGAGGTGTTCAGGCACTGGAGCCCCTGCAGGCCATAGTGAAGCCCACGGTGAGGCAGGCTGTGCCCACCTGCAGCCCATGGGGGTTAATGGTGGAGCAGGTACCCACCTGCAGCCCGTGGAGGACCCCAGACCAGAGCAAGTGGATGACTGAAGGAGGCTGTGACCCTGTGGGAAGCTGGTGCTGGAGCAGGGTCCTGGCAGGGCCTGTGGCCCCGTGGAGAGAGGAGCCCACG
>JAVJGJ010000001.1:2355453-2377985 GCA_035590215.1 Microhierax caerulescens
ACCCCTGCGCTGCTGGAGGGAGGAGGTAGAGACACTGGGGGTGAAGCTGAGGCCTGGTGAGAAGGGAGAGGTGGGGGGAAGGTGTTTACTTTTATTTTATTTGGGTTTATTTCCTGTTATCCTACTCTGATTTGATTGGTAATAGATTGAACTGATTTCCTCAACTCGAGTTTGTTTTGCCCATGACAGTAATTGTTGGGTGATCCCTCCCTGTCCTTACCTCAACCCATGGGCCTTTGGTTATATTTTTCTGTCCCTCACCCAGCCAAGGAGGGCAGTGACAGAGCGGCTTTGGTGGACACCTGGCATCCTGCCAGTGTTAACCCACTGCAGTAACTTTATATAATTCAAAAAATGTTGTTTAAATGACTTTACCAAAAACCCTTTTGTCCGTTAGGTAAATTGTTAATCTTCCTGTTATATACAGCTATTTTAAGATTACACCAAGTCTCAAAATGATAATTTTATTTTTACACAGTGAGGTTTGTTAATAAACTAGCACCAGAATTAGTGTAGTAGAAAATTCTAGTGCAAATATGCTATACCCTCATCAAGGTAAGTTTAAAAGTGTTTCCTAGATTAGGAATATCTGTCAGTGAATTATTCAGAATAAGATAAAGAGTGATCAAATGTCTAAAATGTATATATACCTTGTAAAGCAGAAACCATATTTTATTAACTAGGTATGTAACTAAGTGGCATGGTTCCAATGAGTGCTCCATCAAGTTATTAGACTTTCATCAAAGCCATTGAAATCATGACTCTGTTTCCAAGGTGATCACCAGTGACAGGATTTACAACCGTGCTCTGTACATTCCTCTGACTCTTTAAGCGGTACGCCAATGTTGGAAAGCTTCTAAGGAACCAAAGAACATAATTCCAAAATCCCCAGAAACTGATGCTTGGAATGTTCAGAAAGTACCGGATTCATGTCTGCTTCTTTCATGCAAAGCCCTGAACTCAGTTTCCCTTTCTTGGATTTTCCAAATATCTGGGATTTCAGCGAGTTTCATATGTGTTTGGGCTATAGTCCAGCCTGGACTCTTAAAAATCCACGTTTTTAACGTTACACGGTGGAGCTAACTTTTACCCTGGAATATCGGGCCGTATCTGCCTGATTGTGACTTGGAATACCCTGAGCTCTTTGTCATGCCCTTGTGTTTAACCTACTGGTCTCGGGAATTGTCCGATGCTTCCAGGGTCGTTTTTTGTTCAGCCTCAGAAGAAATTGTATCAGCATTGTATCTTTTTCTCAGTCTTTAGGAAGATCTGAATAGATCCTTCCTTCACACCACTGAATTTATCTGTTAGTAGTCAGGTCTGGCTATAGCGAGCTCTGAAGTCTACAATATCCTTAACGTGTCTTCAGATCATGGGTTAAACACTTGCAAACTATGAATTGAAACAGCTTGTGGCAATGAAGCTTAGCTGAAAGCAGGCATGCCCCTGCTGAGAAGCCCAAAGGGGTGTTTGTTTAAGACTGTTTTTGGTGTTATCTTTTGACAAAGGTTAATCAGCTCCCTGCTAAGAGTGTTGGCTATTAAAGACCATAGTTCAGGAATTTTATTCTTTCTTTGCTAACCTGACTGCAGAAGAGAACACCTAGCTGCTTAACTTGGGCATAAATATTTTGCCAGAGAGACAACAGAAAAATTAGTACCCTAGACAATCAGTGAACAGGAATTAAATCCAAAGTTTAAAGTTTTTAAACAGCAGAGATTTTTTCAGCACACTTAGAAAGCTGCAGAGAACTTTATGGTGATTAATATGACTGATATCTTAATTAACTTTACGGATATATCTATTTTTTTAAATACAGCAGATGATGTTTTAACTATACAGTTAGCAGGAATGCTGCTCAATTTTTATAAAGCAGTTTAATATTAGAAAAGCATTAAAAATAGCTATCAATGTTGGTGAATTTGGATGCATCCCTAATGAGCTATGATAAAATAAAATGTCAGTGTTTCAATTTTAGTAAGAATTCTGATGCTGTCAAAGAGATGAAAGTATTTGGGCAGACTTTTAGCATCTTACCTCAATGCCCAGTGGACATAACAACAGAAATTAAGCCTAACTAGTTAATACTAACAGAAAAAAAAATTAAAAGCAATAATTGCCATCTGTTCTTGTCAGTATTATTAATGTGCATAGAATGGCCTTTATTACAAAATAGCTTACAACTGTAGTGTTGACAAAATTTGTTTCTTTCAAAGTAGCTGGACTTGCATTAAAGAAGTTAAGGTAGGCAAACAAATTCAAAATGTTAACACAGCCTAATAGCATTGGTGTATCAGCCAATTTATAATTAGTTGTAATTTGCAAGGAATGCAGATCTCACTGGAATAAAACCATAGTGTCTGATACTTGTGGATAAGGTTCTGAACCATTTATGTATTACACTTCCATATTTTTCAACTGGTATTCTTAAGCTGACAATGTAAATTCAATTTCTTATATTTTGAGGAAAAATTATTTCTTGTTGAGTTCCCATCCCATGTAAAAGTTAGGTCTTATCTGGTTTGTAAATTTAGTATACTCTTATGCAGCTTATCAAATTCAGAGAGAGGTTCATAAAGCTATCAGTTTTGACAATGAGATGGAGAGCCTTGGTGCTACATCTGAACAAATAACAAAATCAGCCTTGTTGCTAGCTCTGGACATTAACAACTTATGTATCAAATGTAATGGAGTTTGGTCTGCTTTGTGTTTTTAGTGTGTGTGTGACTTCACTTCTATATGCCTGTTTTATTATCCTGGTCATACACTGGCATCAGTAATTAAAAGATTCTTTTGTTCAGCTTTAATTTTGTTTTAATGCCAGCAGCTCAAAACAAATGCTTTTAAATGGTTAGATCTGTAACAGATCACCAAATGTGTCTTGAAATAAACTGCTCCTATACTCTCTTATGTGTTTTCTTGTCTTAAACTTTGGGTTTTCTTATAGTACAATTAAGATTTAATCCTTCAAATTGTTGAGCTTTGGGAGATTACCAACCATTTCAATACATGGATAATAGATAATCTTTTTTTCTATGATCTTTTTCTTTTTTTCTTTTTTTTTTTTTTTTTTTTCTATGATGATTCTCACAGGGCTATGCAATTGCTGTTCCTAAGAAGCAGTTTCAGGAACATTAAGTAGAACTATGGGATGTTCTTAGGTTTAATTCATCTCAAAAGAATTTCAGATTTAAAAATGTATAGTTCAATATACAAGGAGACTGATGAGCACAGATGCTCAGTGCTTCTATAAATACTTTCTCTTCATATACTGATTTCAGCCAAACAGATAGAATGGCAAATTTCATGACAGAAAAAGTGATGTTTTTCTGTTCGGCATTCAGAATCTGTGAACATAAATATTTTCCTGATAATGACACAGAATTTATATATTCCTTTTGTATTTGTCATCCTGAAAGGCAGCACTAATCACTCACAGTAAAGTTTATAATTCTTAAAGCTCTGGTCATAAAACTCTAATCAAGAACATTTATGTGATAAAAGATCTTAGAAAACTTCAGCTTATTGCACTGTTTGTCTCCTTGCACTAGAATAAGAGGCTTTTCTTTTATTTGAGGTATTGAAATAGCAGCCTAAGTTATTTGATGTGGTTCTGTTGTATGTGTCTTGTAATTTCCATCTCACATCGTTCTTTCAAAACAAGTAAAGGTGCTTATCGGTCTTATTTATGATCTGTTTGGTTTTGATTATTTCTCACTCTGCATATAGTTGCCAGACATGGGGTTTTGTGGATTTTCTGTGACGTGATTGACTTTCAGAAGGATTCCAGGACTTTGGGGGCTTTATTTGTACCCTTTGAAGATTGTTACATTTTCTTAAAGCTAAAGTCATGGTATAATTTATTTTCTGCGGGATCTTAATATTCTTATTGTCATCCTTTCTATAGAAGGTGTGCATGAGAGTCAGGAAACAGCTGCCGACAAAGATGTTTCCAGCACTCTTGTATTTGAATAGGGTTATTCAATTGCATATCAAGTTCTAAATGATGCTACCTCATCACAATTAACTGCTCTTGTATACCTCAATAGTATTTAATATTTCATCTATCACAAGTGAATGCTTTTTATATTATTTTCAAGTATAAAAAAGTAATGACAATATGACAAAAATGCTTGCTATGTCATCTTCAGGAGATTCACTTACACGTTTTTGTGTCAATATAGTTAGATAGCTCATGGTTCTTGTCAACATTGATGAGAATCTGAAATAACAGAGATGCATTTTTAAATAATTGTAAAATAATAATAATTAGAACATAGTGTAATAAGAACAACATAATCCTGTTTCATGAACAGCAATAGATGCTGAAACAAGATGCATATTTTGCTTTTATTAAGGACCTTCAACTCCTATTATGTATAAAATCCCAGAAACAACGTGATAGTCCTTGCCTGTAAAAGCTGACCAACCATTCTTCATTACTAAATTACCATATTGACTTTCAAAAATTAATAGGGAAATAAAAAACCCCAAACAACCCCACACCCAAGAAGGGTGAAACGAAGAATAAATGCACTACTTTAATCACAAAATAGATGCTGATGGAATATTTGTTAGGAAGTTACACACGGAGTAGATGTCAGTGTAGACTGAGGGGTGTAACTGATCCTAATTATAATAGCACGTACATAGGTTGCGCTCTCTACCATAGGATAATGCTTACCCCCATGGTCGTGTGCAGTAATTCTGTAATATGGTGCTGTATTATTTTCTTAAAAAATAATCTTTTCTTTTCTTTTTATTGTATTATTTTTTCTTTTCTTTTTATTGTATATACAGATACAAACAACCCTTGATCATAACTTTTTGTGTAGTATATGAAAATATTTGGCAGGTCCTGGATTTAAAATTATCGCTTCAGCTGCCATTCAGATGGACACAGGAATGCAATTTCATCAACACTATAAACCCTAATGCTTCCATTGTCTGTATGCAGCTTTCTTGAAGATCATATGTATGTGTAATTATAAATCTGGACTGAACATAAGAAATAGATCTTGGACAAATTATTCCTTTTTTTTTTTTTTGTTTTCTTTTGAGTGTTGCAGTCACTTCATTTTTTTTCCTGACAACTCTTTGTACAAACTGAAGTCAAGTAATATGACTTTTAGAGGGAGACACGAATTGGAGGCAAGATATGATACTGAACCAAGACTGGAATACCTGTTACAAAAACCCCCAAAAAACAATAACACCCCCCCCCCCATGTAATTACCTGTATATTCAGTTTTTTATAACTATTCTTATTGTCTTATATTTCAGTCATATGAGTAATAGTTTTAAAGGCTTCAGAGGGATAGAAATAATAAAATTACAACACTCTGTAGCGTAGAGAATGTGTCAAATTGTAGTGACCTGGCTTCCTATGAGATATCTCCTTTACTCATTCCTCGTCTCTAACATGTATTTTCTAGCTGCTGAAGTTTTTCATGCATTTTGACTAGGTTATAATATTTATCACTGGGTTGTCATATTTATGCTATCAGTAATGTGTAGATAGATGCTCTTCTGTAACTCTGATCCTCATCATTTACATACTACTTTGTGTAATCTAAAAAACAACAAACAAACAAGAAACCCCCAAAGAAACAAAACCAAAAGAAACCCACACCAAAACAACAAACCAAAGATGCAAAACCAGCATAATATTCAAAAAGGTTATTTTTCATTGTGTTGAGTAATGTTTTCTTTTTCCTTGTTTCCATTGGAACTAGATGATTTTAAGTTTTATTTGGATGAAAAATTAGGAGATGGGGAAAATGGCAAGAATGACTTCACTGGAAACCTTTTCAGTTTACTGGTAATCTTATGGTAGTTAGTGTAAAGAGGGGTGGCTTTTTGTGTTTTCTTTGTTTTAAGAGTTCTAACAGAAAGGAATTGAATATTAGTTATTGTATAATATTGGTGCAACTGCAAGTGTTATGATCATAAGGTTGTTTTTTTTCTGAATTGCTATTTTTTTACCCTAAAGCTGCAGTATATAGAAATTGCTTCCCATTATCTTAGCTTTTCAATAATTTAGACAGGTTCAGAAAAATTTGTATGATAGTATTTACAAGTAGGCTTCTTGTAGTTTTTTAAGGAAAAGCAGGGAATTGTTTATATAGTATATTTATCATTCTTAAATTTTGTTTTCCATTTAATATGTAAACCATTTTCCAGGGGGAATTATAATTTAATTCCTTTGCTTTCCACTTACTTCTTCATTTCAGTTGTAAGTCATCAGTGCATTTGGCAATTCTACAGCTAGTTTCTCTGTCTTGGTAATTTATGTAGATTAGAAGCAATAAAGATCTGAGAACTGACTCCCTTGTGATCCTTTTCAACACTTTACTTTCTAATCACTTTACTTTAATCAGTTCTTTATTTGTTCCCATGTTTAACCTGAATCTTTCCTGCTTTCAGTTTAAGATGAAGACTATCATTTGAGACATTATCAAAGGCGTTATGTAAATCCAAATTATGGTGCTTGTACTATTATTGTCAATTTTATTCCTAATCTTCTCAGAAATAAAAAGTGGCTGGCTGTCAAGATCTTATTTTCTTTAAATGTCTTATGATGGTAAACTCATTTGAATTATTGGCAATAATTTAATGTTCATCATCTTTAAATAAGTTATATGCTATTGTGTAAACTGAATTTTTAAGGTCAGTTCTCTCTGCTTGGTTCCTTGCTATGCCACAATGTGTCACGCAGTGTGTGTGTACGTTCCCACACATATATTGGCTGTAATGGGGCAAGCAAAGCGATCAGTAGCAATTCTTCTGCAGTTTCAGTATATACAATGCAAATTACCATAGAACTATTGGTGGTCGCAAGGGAGTTATGTGGCTTTGGTCCTGACAGATCAGATGAGACTGATTATTTAGAAAGTTAAAGAAAAGGACTACAAAGCTTTTCTCCTCTGCTCACTGCATTTTAGGAAATGCATTTTTAAAAGCACAAACAAAACAAAAACTGACAGTTGTTTGTTGTTGGATTTTTTGTTTTTGTTTTTTTTTTTTTAAATTGCAGTACTTTTGCAGAAATTAAGGTAGTCCAAGAATAAAAATATTATTTTGTGTAGATTGGCCACTCTTGTAAGACTCTGTAAGACCCGAACAACTGTATCTACCAGTAGGAGACAGTTTGGAGAGTAATCAAAAGAATTCCTCTTCTTCCCTCTGGATTGAGGCATATGCATTCTAATTTTTCCTTAGGAAGATAATATTTTGAGATATTACTTATATTTACGAATATCATTTCATGACTATAAAATTCTTTTTGCAACTACCACTGTATTTATTTGCCGCTCTTCATTTTTAGAGAATTTAAGGTCATTCCAGATGTTCAATTTTAAGACTTTTTTAAATGAAAAAATCAATACCCTACTGAACTTTGAATGAGTGATCTTCTGCTAAGCCTAAAACTGTTGCTAAAAGATACTAATATAATATGACCTATCACTAATAATTGTTTTTCATTTCCAAAACATATTCTAGACATAATCATATTTACAATCATATCTTTCTTACAGAATACCTGCATTTTTCATTTATAAATCAGAAAATTTAAGACAGAAAAATTAGAAAGCTAATGCAAAACCAGACAAAAAATTAAAATAAAACCTGAAATTAAATACATATTCATAGTTTTCAGTCTAATGGTTAGTATCTGATCTATCAGAAAAGATCCTTCTGTTGGCAGCTACTGAAACGGGTTGACTCTGATTAGTTCTGTCAGAGAGATTTGCCTATTTAATCTCACCATAAATATAAAAGAACGAGAATTAACATTGATCAAAATGCTAAAGAAGCTAAAGGTAAAATTTAAGATAATGGTTATGTTCTTATTTTGATTATGACAAAATTAAATGCATTAATAGATATGTGTTAGATTCAGGATAGGCATGGAAGTCAGGATATGGTGTCACTTGTTTAAATGATTCTGATGAATTCAAAGCTAAAGAAAATGTAAAATGCAATAAAATGAATACAAGTTGATTCAAGCTCTAGGAATCATTAAGGAAACTATTAGCGTTGTGGTATATACAATGTAAAGGCCAATACAGTCAAATACATATGGAATTGAGGACACTGGCAGCATTCAAATTATACTGTCTCAGTCACCTCCCCATACAGATCCCGTGATGCTCTATCAACTAAAGACTATCAACTAAAGAAATCCCACCAAACTGCATATTTAATGGAGCTGTAGTTCAAAAGCTGCCATTAAACAAAACAGATTCTTTCACATGTAGAGGTGCCTGATTCCCTGGGTTTTTAGTATGTCATCATAGAAAATCTGCATTCTAAAATACATTAGTATACTTTGCATTTCACAGTATGTAGAATGAATGTATTTAAGAAGAATAACATAGATTAACGGATTCTGAAATGACACTTCAAAACCTCATCAAAATATCTAAAGACGGAAGAACTTGGCAATGCTTTGGAAATGTCCTCTTGTCTACTCTGCTCTGATGTAGTTTCTAGTGAGCAGCTATCATAGTAACATATTTAATTTAGCAATGTTCAGATCTACACTGGCCCTCAATTCTATGAACATCTTCTTCAATAGACCAGTGTTAGAATAGGAAGTTTGCTGCCTGTCATTATACCTATTAATCGCCTTAGATAATACAAGGATGTGTTAAATTACTCTTTATTTACCTGGTAGCACACATTTGTATAATACATATGCTTGAGTCTGGAACGGTCATATTTCCTTACATTGAGAATGACAAAAGATTAGTCATTATTTACAATAAAAATATCTTTTCTGTTTGCTATAAAATGAACCCAAATAATACCCCAAAATGGAAGAACATCAATGACAGTACCAAATAGTAAAAGACACAGCAGGCAAAAAGTTAAAAAAATAAATGAAATTGACAGTGCTTTCAGTATGCCATTGAGCAAAAAGAGAGTGAAGCTTTTATTAAAAAGACTTTCTTCCTTTTTAGTAAGTGCCCCAAAAAAGTGTTAATTTCCCAGGCTGTCTATTTTTCACCGTATGCTTACATGATTTTCTATTTATTATCCTTCAGATTACAGTGTATTACTTTAGCATTCACTCTTTGTTTCCAACTGGGAATATATGTAACTATCTATTCTGTTATCCGGTAAATAAGCAATTATCTACTCAGAAGCCATTTCAGATGATCATTGCTTACACAAAAGGACTTGTAAGGCTAAAGGCTGACTGATTTTAATCAACGAACAAGAGTATGGTATTTTTAAAAGTAAATTTTTTGAATTCATGGAATATGCATGATCTCTAAATTTCCACATTCCTGTGTCAGAAAACATTTATTTTTGAAGGTTTGCAGGCAACAAAATACTCGTTGATCTAGAAGTAGTTGCATGGTTGGCATTTTTTTTTCTTGATTGGCCTGGGATAACTATGGAAATCTGCTTTGGAATGCTACCTCTAGAGCAAACTAAAGCCTAACACTTCACTGTTTGTGCATATTTGAAGATTCAGCTCAATGTTTTCTTGCTATATTGGAGTATTCAGTGGCAGGTAAGTATGTTATGCCATGAATACTCCAAAGATAAGGAACAAAACCTATTTTAAGTAATGAAGAGGTTGTAATACTGTCTTTCTGCCAAAATATGGTTCTTAGGCTTTCTGAACTTTTCTCCCACCTGTCTGAGGTGGGAATTCAGAATTTTTTTTTTTTTCATGTCATTCCAATTAGTAATACAGTGGTTTATGTGGAACTAAATGTGGGGGGGGGTGTTCATATTTTTCCTATATTTCTCAGCCTTTCCCATTATCATGCCTGACATATTGACCCAGAATAGTTTTGTAAATCTATCCCATTTTTACTACTTCACAATTCCTTTATTAAAAGGTTATTTTTAACTTATTTTTAAAAGAAATTTTAAACAGAAAATGTATTTAACTGCAACTTTCTTTTGTTTTATAGTGTATTTCTGAAAGCATCATGTTTATTACAAGTAGTTTTAAATAGTATAGGGAAGAGTGAAAACCTTTACTTTATCTTTTCAAATAAGAATCTTTTTTCCTCACCTGTCCTTGTACTTTCCCTCTCAAGTACTTTGTGGTTTTTTTCTACAATGACACTTTGGAAACACTGTCAGTAAAAATTTTGTTAGTGGCAGCAATGAAACCAGCCTACTTTTTACCAACAGATTACTCCTGAAAATTATGCTTTCAGGACAGAATGAAACATTGCTATCATAGGCACATGAAATCTTGGGGGTATTATTTCACACTTTCCCATCAAAGACAAAAGGAAAGCTTCAGTTATCATTCCTGTACTTTTGCAGTGATGAAAATAAATGACAAAAAATAGAAGCACCGAAGTGAGACAGTAAATTTGATGTGCTCCTATCAAAAAGCTGCATTTATGAGACTTCCACTCTATCGGGATATACTTCCAAATGCTACAGCCTAACAGGAGATAAGGCGAGATTTCAAAGAAATATGTATTCTGTGATTATTTAAGTCATGAAAAGAATGAGAAATAAGTTATTTTAGTCCTACAACTCTGGAAATAGTGTGGGGGGGTTGTTTCCTTAGTTTGTAAGCTAAACTTATTTGATGCAGTCTTAAGACTTTGTATGCATGATACCATACTACCGTATACTAGGTGGTATAAAGTATTTATTTTGTGTATTTATTGCCATAACACTGCCAAGTCAGAATTCGGTTGTCCAAGGTATTGTTCAATCGGAGAAATAATAAGTGGCCTTGGAACTGAAAACATAAGCGCTAAACAAGAGGGAGTGTATGAATAGAAAAGGAATGAGAAACGAGAAAATGCTGGACAAAATTTTCTTTGTAGGCATAGTCACTTGGATTCCAGAGGCTGTAGAAAAGTCTGTAGGTACATGCTTAAAACGAGTACTGATACATGCTCAGACTAATAAAGGTGGTTTGCCCATACATGCAAAAATAAGTAGGAGACCAGCACTTAAGATCTACTTGAATCACATTGAGCATAATTCTTTTAATTTTTTTCAATTTTAAGAGCATATCACATTTTCCAAACACTTGCAGTTTCCTTGATAAAAATTGTAGAAATACACTGAGGGGAAAATAATGAACATTAATCTCTATATATTTAACCAATTAAGGTGATTTACTTTATCTGTGGATTCTGAGGTATCAGTAATAATACCTTACCTTCTTTATAACAGGTAAATATTCCATTTCAATAGATTGCCAAAAGGAACTGCAAAATACTTCAAAGGTAAGGACATCCTTAAAAATAATGCTTCAAATGATCATTCTTTATGGTTTATCAGTTAAAAAAGAAAATGGAGAATTTTAATTCTTTGAGTATCTGACTAATAGCAGAGAATTACAGATGGCATTAATTAGCATAGGCCTTGACTTCCTGTTTTTCTTTATACATTAGATATATTATTATGTCTTTTATATATATAAAAGAAAAAATTTCACTTTTCTTAGAAAGATAAATTTAATTATTTTGATAACTGTAGAAAAATGTTTTCATGTGTGGAAATAAAATATTAAAAGCTTGTTTCCTATTTTTCTCTCTGAATATTAAAAGAACACTAGTAAACTACTAGAAAATGTCACATTTGGAATAAGGGGGTTTTTTTTCAATATGACAACTTGCTAACTTCCCTTTTTTTTTTTTTTTAACTGATACAATTTTCTTCCATTCTTCTAAGAAATTAAAAGTTTACTTCAGTTCCAAGCAAATAATTTTGAGAGCTTTTTTGTTTTGGAATACTTTTTATTATTACTTTCAGCTGGGGAGAATAACTCAGTGTCATACCATGCCCAGATTATTCTTTGTGGTACTTCATTGTTCTTTAGCTACCTTTCCTGTAGCAATAGTTATTTTTTAAACTCTACTGTCCACCCTTATGGAGAATATTCTTGTCTCTCAAGGACACAGGTAATAGGATACAAGGTTTCACTGAAATTATTATTTTTAAGTCATCAAGTTAGAGTGGGTAATACTGACATTGTGGTCTGACCTAAACTCGGATTTGATAACCAAATAATTTATTTTTCTAGTCACTGTGTATGTGGCCACTTTATTTTAAAATGCTGGGGACTTTAAGAGCTTACCACATGTATTAAATTATAATTAGCCATACATTGCAATATTGTCTTAAAAAAAAAAAAAAAGTTCCATAATTGCTTCAGCCTTCCAAAAAATAACTTCTGAATTACAAAATCTATTGGGTGTAGTTTTATTCCTGTGTGCTCATGAAAGACAGGGAGAAGTTTTTAAAAAGTTCCAGAAGCTTCTGGGGATTATGCCAGATGTGATCTCAGTACTGGACTTTTTATAGAACAAAAACATGTAGGTGGAGATTTTCACAAGCGAAAATCCTCGGGTTCAGGGTGGAGCATCTATTCTGAGTGTAAAAAGTCAGAGGCTCATCTCAGAACATGCTGTATTCCTAGAAAGGGGTCTGATAGACCAAGGACTTTAAGCCTGGTCTTAGGTCCCAGAAGAATGCCTGAAATAGCCTTTCGCTATTCTGGTTCTGGTACTCTTATTTTTTTTTTATGGGTTTTTTTAGACTTTTTTTCAAAAACTCTTTTAGAAATTCATTTTTATTTCTTGAGTGAAATCCCAGAGTCTTGTGGGACAGGGGAAGCCATTCTCGTTATACCTGAGTGTGCTACCTAACCCTCTCTGTATTCTTCCAATGCACCTGCAATCCTCAGATTCAGCAAAAAAACTCCTGAATTTCAGTGGTCTATTATACTTTGGAAATTATGAAGGAAATAATAATATTACAAAAAGGCTGAGGTTTTTTGTGTGTGCAGATGTGTTGCCAAGTTTGTTCCATTTTTCACTTTTCTTTCTCAGGTCTTGTCTTTATATAGTAATATAATTGATGAAGTAGTTTGTTATTTTCCCAGGTACCTCAGATAGACTTTGATCATGCCAAGGTTTAAATAGTGTTGCATAAGTGAAAATATTTCAGTGAAAGTAGAAAAAAAGAACCTTAGAAGTAAAAAATATGGGACAGTTAGCAAAAAAATGTACTTAAGGAAAAGAAAAAAAAAAAGACAACCAAAACACATAAAACAGAAAAAAGAGAAGCTGCTGTACACCATGGCCCTATTTGAATGCCGCAGAGGATGCCTAGGAGAAATATTACTAAAGGACATAAAGTTTCAGGATAAGAAAATACATGCCACATTTCTGACAGTTACAGCTAACTATAAAAAAAAGCAAACAAACCCTATTCAGCACAGGAGGTGAAGGGAAGAATAAAACTAATGATATTACAATCCTCTTGAGAAGTCTTGTTTTGTTTATTAAATAAGCCAGTCTAGTAAGATAAGTAAGAAGAACTGCTTAGTCTGGCAGTGTTAATTGATGCTGCCCTGGGAGTTTATTGTTATGTATTACTCTTTTTGTCCTTTCAGGCAAAGATGTCAGCACATTGTACCTGACAGGATGTATTGTACATTATGAATTATTCTAAAAGGGATAGAAAAATTGCCATCAATTCTTGTCAGCCTGTATATCTAAGGCATGGCTGTAATTTATACATAACATTGATTCCCAAGTATCAGGTTTATTGTAGAGTATACTTTAAATTAGTACTGTTGCTATGAAGTGTCCTCAGATGAAAAGTAGTTTTATTCCATCCAGTTAAGTTCCGACCCACATGGATATATTTCTCCACACAAATACAGTGAACATGTGACTACAACATGTATGTGACAGGAAACAAGGACAAGAGATAAAAGAAATGGAGCATGTCAAGACTGACAGGTACTTAAAAAAAAAAGTTAAGCACAATCTTGCACTCTTCCTTGAGCAAGACTAGTATTGACAGCAGTCCTATAAATCAAAGACAGGGACAGGAAAGGGCAAGTATCACTTTATTCTCTCTTCCCTATTATCTTGTGAGTGCATGGAATGCAAGGACAGGCACACTCTATCTTGTAAAGGTGGTTATAGCAACCCTTTACTTATAGCTTTTTACCCTTTCTTCTGTAATTCTGGGGCATGCAAAATTTTTCAGAAATTTTAAAGCAAAATGAATAAATTTCATTGCAGTGAATTATTTCAGTGGTGCTATTTTAATCCTAGGAGCAATTACTTCCGAAGAAGATAGCTCTCTGTGCTTCTGAATTCCATTTGCATAGTGAGACAATTTGTAGCCATTTCAGTATATGAAACAGTTAGCAAAAGTTTGGGGGTTTTGATTTTTTTTTTTTCCACTTCTCAAAAAATAATAATGTTGGAGAATTTTTCTGAATTTCAGAAAAGAACTGAAAAATAAAAATAAATACTATTTTTAATCCTGTTGCCTGTAGCACAACTGAGTAATCAGGTATGTTCTGTTTTGGGTCAAACTGCTCTCTATGGAACACTTCAAATACTGCTCTTTCTGGTAAAATGTGATGGAAGTGCCTTGAGGGCAAATATACTAAATATTTATTTATGACATGGCTTATTGCCTAAGTTTTTTCTCCCTAAAGGCACGTATATTAAGGACTACACCATTTCAGTTACTTGTTATTTACTGTCTATGCATTGAGAAGAATTATGAATTCAAGCAAGTGCCATCCATTTTGTTTAAAACCTCATTTGCCAAGCAAGTATGTTTGTATTTGGAAAGAAAACTATGCTTCCCACCACTGCCATTTTCAGTTATGTGACTAATTGTCTTTCTTTAAGACAGAAATAGCTGTTGTGATGGGAAAGAGATAACGGGTCTGTGGTTTAGCGAATAATCTCTTGCCAGCTTTATGTAGAGGTTTTCAAAGGACTGATGTAATTTGGGAGCCTAGTTTCAAGAAAAATCAATGTGACTTAGGAGATGATGTCATTTAGCAGGCAAAATGACTTTGGGCAAGATCCATAAACACACTTAGGCATTGCAATACCTAATATTCAAAAACAGCTGTAGGAACCTACATTCCTTATGTAGTGCACAATAAGAGTAAGCACCTGAGAATGAGATCCACAGTCCAGAATGTATGGAGCAGAGGTTTACCTCTACTTAGTTGTTAGGAAATCCTGGGGTATAGTGAAAATGATAGTGAAATTACAGGACTTCTAATCCTCTCAGGGTTTAGGCTTAATGCTACGAAGAGATTCAGGTCACTAAACCTTGTTCTTGTTTCTTTCTTTATGAAATAGAACTCAGATTACCTTTTTAAAAATGTAATAGGTAATTTTGCCCCGAAGGACACAATTGATATGCATTCTAATTACTGTGCTCCAGAATCCTATAACCATCTATATCAGGACCCTTGCAAGTTGTTTTAGTAACTCTCATATGTTTTTAAGATATTACAGAAGAAGATCCCTTTTTATATATTCCTTCGTGAGCAGAATATGTTATATAATCAAGAATTTCATAGGATTCAAGTCTGATTCTCTTTCTGTGTCCAAGAAAATGTAAATTCTTACTTTCGATCTAGTGAGAGCCATAATCATTAGTAGTGAATTATACTGGGCAACAGTAATTTCCTCCTGTCCTGTTGAATCAGAATACCAGACTCAGTAAATCAAAGAGAAAGATCTGTTTTGGGCTCAGTGGTTAAATTTGTAGATAAGAGTTCAGGTTTACTGCCATGTGCATGGACTCAATTTGTAGTTTACATGAAATATGCACTAAAATACATAAATATTTACTGGTTAGAAGAGTCATATAGGGCTTAATTTGACCTGCCTTTGAACACTCAATCCTGTTTTAAAACTCTAGATTTACAAAAGATCAATTACTTTCTGTTTGTGATGTCCTTACATGCAGACACTACTTGATTCAGAGTCATTAGTTCAAAATATTTACGCTTAAATTGTTTTATTTTGACTCATGCAGAGAGGAGAAATACTCTGATTTTGTTTGCTTTTGTTTTCTGAACTTCACACAGTCTAGCAACATGCTAACACTGAGGACTGTATAAAAATTTGCAAATGTTTTCATAACTTATCTATGAAATAAGGCTTCTTGGTATGAAAATGACTTCTTCTTTCGAAATTTTATAAAATAGGAATACATTCCAAATCTTCTCCTACTTTTCCTTTTGGGGGACTTCAGACTTGTTTTTCAAGTGTAAACAGCTGCTTCTGACAAGTTAACCTTTGCAGCTGGATTTACATGAATCCTCTAATATTCTCCTGCTACCCTCACTTGCCCAACAACAAGAAAAGACAGGAATCTATTCTGCCTTTTCCCGTTGGCATTTGGCATTTCAGTTGAGAGATTAAAATTTAAATTGCTATGAAACATCGGGAGAAAACTAGTAGCAATTTCTGTTGGTATGCAACAATATATTACTGGTCTCTTCTTCAGTTTTTCCATATTTCATGTCTCTCTGTATAGTTATCACCACCAACCCTCCTCTCTTTGGGATTCAGGATGTATGCATTTGCATATAGTCTTGTCTGCATCTGGTTATGCACCTGAGTTCCAACAAGCATTATGGAGCAGACTGGTTTGGCAGTGGCTGAATGCTTCAAGGAAAAAAAAAAACCCCAAAAACACGTGGAAGTCTCCTAGCCCTTCAGTTCTTTCTTCACTGAAAGAAAAGGGTTATCAAGCTCTGGAACAGGCTGCACAGGAAAGCGGTTGAGTCAACACCCCTGGAAGTATTTGAAAGAGGTGTAGATGTGGCACCTGGGGATATGAATTAGTGGTGGACTTGACGGTGTTAGTTTTGTGGCTGGAATCAATGATCTTAAAAGTCTTTTGCAACCTAAGTGATTCTGTGATTCCTATTGGGTCCCACTGAAGCAGGTAACTCAGAAGAGAGCCTCTCCCAGAGGAACTGTACTCTAACCACTCTCCCTTCTGCCCTCATCCCACCTCTTCTTTCCTCCCCAGGTGGAGGTAAAAGTTTCCAAATTTATTTTTCAGTACAGATTTCCCTCCCTTTCGCTGTTCTTTATCTTCTACAGGGAGGGTTCCTCTTTGAAATGCTCTGCTATCATCAGTTACGGGCACGTCTTGGAGCTTTCTGTTATTTCACAATTCAACCTTCTGGTACATAATTCTAAGATGCCATATAATAATTGCTAGCACAAAAGACTTGAGAAAATGACTGTCATATGTTTCAAATTATTACATGATTTGCAGACTGTAGCTGTCGGTGACCTAAGAACACACTCAACAATATATCAGGAATAAATGACAGGCTGTGCGTATTTTATGGCACATAATTTAACAGTTTAACTGTAGACTCATTTAAAGGTATTGCATCATTCTACCTGGAAAAAAGAACAGTATTTATATTATTATTGCCAAATGCTTGATCTAGTAAAAGTAATTTAAAGAGATAGAATAATATACCTAATCAACAATGTTTACTTCTGGCACTCTCAAAGATGGAGATCAGATTTCTTATTGCCAAAGCAGCACTCTATGTAACTAGATGCTGCTTAATAACACAGGTAATGAAGCACCTGAAACGTAGCTACATTTCAACACATCTGCATTTTCCAGTTTATTTCTTAAATGTCTTTTTGAAGAAGTGAATTCTTGCTTGCAGCACCAGTTTTGCTTTGGTAAACCAGCCAAGGGAGGGTTAATATGCGTGCCTGAGCTTTTTTGTTACAGGCTTTTGACTTAGCCTTGGCTATCTTTCCTTATTCATTCTATCATGTATTTCAATTGAGCAAAACAAATTAAAGCTGAAAACAAGTTTGCTTTTCCCTCTCTTGTTGTTAATACCTGGAGGTCCTCTTTTCATAGTTGTGTGTCAGTTTCAGTTCACTGATTGTAGTAAGAACAACTTCAGGTTTTGCATACATACTGTATAAGCTGTCAGGAGCATCCGTCAGGAAGAAGTGGAGCCATAGTGCGTATCTAAACAGGAAATATAAAGCAAAGAAAAACCTGTTTTTCCCTCTGGAGTTGCTTATTCCATACATAGGGTGGGATGAAAGTCCTCATGTATTGCCTAAATATGAGGCTTAGGCTAGCATGGTCATGTGTCGTGTGTGTGTCCCCCTCCCCAGAATTTTAATTCTGTAACACACACACAAAATAGTAATATCAATCATTCTAGCTTCTGAAGTAGTCTTTCATGCCTCCTGGTATCCCAGGCATATTGCTTTGAATCAATACTGGGGTTTGAGATTTGGTCATCAAAGTGTCTATAAATTTCTCATTTCATTATAATTTACTTCTGCCAAGAACTGCTTTCTGTTGATACATTGCATGGTGTTTCCTTCTAGTAACTAATGGAAAATGTTGTACAGAACGTCACAATTTTTTGTGGTCTTGATATTTTAACAAGCTTATTTTCATCTTATAATCATCAGGCTCTGCTAGCTTTTTATTAGGTTTTATAAAATTCTATTTTCATTGATATAATCTGATTAGGCTATGCATGCAATGTATGTGATATAAAGATCACTTCCTCTCAGCAGTCTGTAAAGGCACAGTTCACATTTTTTTGGTGATTGGTTTACTTCAGATATTTTGTCATTTATGTTCTTGCCTCTTTAGTATTGAAAGCATGAAACTCTCGCAGCTGACATTGCAGTTAGGTAGACAGTTTTTCCCTCACTTCTATACTCAAGCTTTGTCCACAAGCTGATACTTCTTTCCTCATAAAATGTGTCTTTGACATCACAAGCAGTTCGTCTCCCAAGAACTAGGCTGTGTGACCTCTCCATCAGACTTCTGCCCTATACACACTGCAGCTTGGGTGAGGCTGGAGGAGTGCAACCTCTATGAAAAGCAGAGAATTTCTGTTCAATAATAATAATAATAATAATCTGTTCAAGTTTTTTTTTTTTCCAAAGAATTGTTATTAGTCCATTTATGATGATAGCAATGCTTATAGTATTAATTAATTTGCTTAAGACTAATAAACAAAACCTTTCTATTATCTACCTCTTCCTCTGGTGCTACGTTCACCCTTGCATGGCTGCCCTGTCTCCCGAGGCCAGTGGCTTCAGGCTGAAAGGAAGAGGTTATGATGAGATGTCATCATTCAAAGTCCTCCAGGAGGAGAAGGCTGATTTTCATAGTGGGGAAGTTCCTTCCTTGAAGGTGTTACAATTTAGAGATTCTTCTCTTCAGGGTCAGCCTGGGGGCATTATGTTTTCGTTAGCATACTCTGCACCTTGCTCTTTTGGCATTAGTTTGCAATATCCAATGAATGTATGTGGTGTGATTTAGATACTTGGGTTCTTGCTCTTTCTTCTCCTTGTTACCCTTGAAACTGTTTTTCCTCTTTCCCAAGGTTTTGTTTCCTCGATAACCAGTAATTGACTGTGGTTGAGTTCTCTGTAACCCTCTGGTATCAATCTGTGCCTCTACTTCAAGGCTTCTGCTATCATCCTGTGTCTTGTACTCCTCAAGCCAACATTTTGATGAAGGGCCTTAAACAGCTCTGCACAGAACAAGTACTTGATATTATGATCTGTTAGTCACAAAACATATCACCCAAGTCACGTAACACTAGGCACCACATGTCACAATTGTGCAAAGCAAAGCAAAAGCTCAATCAAAGTAGGTAGCAGCCACTTGGTCATTAATAATTTTGATTACAGCTAACAAGCTAAACCAAGGTTATAGGCAGGCTAGGACAAGTCCAGGCAAAGCCTGACAAGGGCCATGTGGTCAGCATATTGCAAAGCTTGCAGCCTGTTATCAGAGCACTGTATTTGTGGGACTATAAGACTGTGCTCCCTTGTCTTATGCTTTGGTTGATGAGTATTTAATATATTGACCATAACCCTTTTACCCTTTTTTTTTCTGTTGTTTTGTTTTTCCTTTGTGTGTGTGTGATTTTATTACATGTTATGTTCTGGTTTTACATTAGGGATTGAAAAATGTTTTCAAAGCATAGTAATACAATTTCCCTGTTGTAGGATCTACACAATTCTGCTGTGGCTAAATTTGGTAGGCTAAACAGCTTCATAAAACTGGCATCTCCTCTGACCCTTTAGTTATGTGATTTTGACTTGCACTGACATTTTTTTACACATTTCTGAATTATCATTTCTTTGAAACATGTTGCTGAGAAATGCAATTAAATAAAATCTGGTCATGCTTGTCTGGAAAATTCATGCTATCACAATGTATTTAAGTTCTGTGTTAACAAAGGGATAATCTTTCCAGTTAAAAGTACACGACAGTTTATTACGGAAGCACTGCTGGGAGGGGAACATGCCTTTTTTTGCACTGTGGGAATTGCACAGTGAGATTTGAATTAGGCAGGATTCACTTTAAAAAATGGTTGCTTACAACCAAATTCCTACATCTATATGGTGTGCCAGAATAACTGCACTTATATTTGGAACTGTTAAGAACTTGGTATCTCCTGCTGAAATCAGTGAAAGCTGCTGAATGTATTCTAGTGGTAATGGCAACACTATTGCGACATGGAAGAATAACATCATAGTGGTCTGGGCTTTAATCATTATTTAGACAGATATTTTTGAGCATTAAATAAATCACTGTTTTTTACCAATATCCTACTTTTAAAATAAAATCAGCATTTGCTACTCCCACCTTTACATAGAAAGTCTGGAGAAAAAAAAAAAAAAAGAGAAAACCCCCTGTGTTTTAACACAGGAACATATAGTACCTTTTTGGCTTCAGGACTCCATAAGGAATCAATGCTGTTTTTCTCAAATTTTAATTAGATTTTACTTCTGATCAGGTTAGTTGGGTTTTGTTTCATTTTATTCCTTCCTTTCTCTTCCTTCCTCCCCTCCACTCATGTCTATAATATTCTTTAATGGACCACAGTTCAATTATACCAGAAGATCAGCTAATTATGATGAGGGGATGTTTTTTTTTTTTTTTTCACTCTAACAGGAATTTTAACATTTCAACTGTTCAACTGCAGAAAAAAACATCTACAGCTGAATGCTGTTTATAAATTTTTTTTAAAGAAATCTGATGTGGGCTTACTGAAAGTGATGATGATAAAGAAAAGTCACTTTGGTGAGTGTAAATTTTAAAAAAGTAAACTTGACAAATACAATGTTGATTCCCTTGACATTTGTCAAAATACTCTAATTTGTGAGCCTTTATGAGCATCATTTACCTACATCATCTGCAGCACAGATTTTACTTTTAACCCTGTATCTGCACTTACTTTTGCCAGGGTTTTTTGACAGCTTGCCTGTTACACAGTCTTTGAAATATATTTCAGTGTAACTTATTTTTCAATAGGAATCATCATACAAAATTATCGATTACCAACTTTGAAGTATAGTATTTTTTACAATAGGAGTTGGAATCCATTGCAGTAGACGTTGGAAGTCCTGAAGATAAGGGCCAAGAACTTGCTTTGGCTAGCTGAGTGCCCTCAAGATCAGGTTAAAGAATCATGCCCTTTTTTGTGTTCTCTTTCTGGCCTACCATAAATTGAACACTAACAGAACTTCAGAAGCACAGGTGCGTGAGAGAAGCCTTAAAATTGCCTCTTGTACTGATTCAGGAGAGACAGTTGTTTTCTGGACTTTCACAACATATCTACTTGTATTTAACCTCAGCCTCCTTAGTATCGTAGAAAATCAGCATTGCTGTGGAATGATGTGTTTGAGGAACCATAACATTAAACAGAAGAGTGCTTTGGGGTAGATTGAAAACTGAAGTGTGATTTTTTTCAGGGGACACCTACTAGGAAATATTGTTAAAGCTCTGTAGAATTCTTGTTTGGCTTTGGCCTTTCTTCTTTTTGGAGTCTTCTTTCTGATTGATTGCATCTGGAAGCATCTGGTAAAAATAAAAAGTGATATTCTGAGACATAAAATTGATTTGCTAGTGTTTGGTGGTGGTCTTCGGGGGTTTTGTTTTTTGTGTTTGGGTTTTTTTTTTTCCGTTCAGGTGCACCTTTTTAAAAGGTTGGGGTATATACAAGAAGGAAATGTCCTCCTGCTTTTGCTTTTAAATTCCTGACTTGTCATTCTTTTTTCCTGCCCTTTCAAGGATTGTGTTGAGTTAATGTTTAAAAAACTATTACATGGCTGTATAAGGAAAATACCTACAGATGGGGATGTCTCTCCCCATCTGATGACTATTTTTAGTTCAGGAAAGTTGCTATAATGCAGCTTGACTTGAATGTAGGGGAAGAAAGACCATTGCCATTTTCTATCCAGTGCAATGTGAGGGAATGTAAAGCCTAGCCTAAATTTACTTTCTATGTTATTCTAAAGTACTAGAGAAGTTTATCCTTTGTTCTTTTTGTTTAAATTTTCTCAAATAATTGATAAAACAGGTTAAGATGCCATTACTATAACAATAGAAATAAGAGAAAGAGTTAAAAATAAAATTTTGACATTTTAGTTTCAGGTTTGTATTAGTGGGCTGTTCTTAACCAACGTAAGTTTACTTAAACATTTTCAGGAATAAAAAATGGAACTTATTCAACAGTAATATTTTCAAGTTATAGACAACTTGGAAATAGACAAATGGACTTGATTTATAGGCAAAACTAAGCAAAATATATATTTTTTTAAAATGTCTACATTCTATATTTTCACTCTACTTTTTAAATAGATTATATGTAAATATTCTAATAACTCCACTGTAAGGATTCCATTATAAAACTCTCCTGTGGGTAGGAAACAACA
>JAVJGJ010000001.1:2378085-2398540 GCA_035590215.1 Microhierax caerulescens
GTGGGGATCCATGAAGGCACATCAGCCATGGCCTGTAACAAATTCAGCACCTCTTCATGTAACTTCAGTATGTATTATTTTCAGTAGTCACTAGTACATTACAATGAGTATTAATTCCTTTACGCTGCCTCTTTTATAGTATAATTCGAAATTATGGTTAACTATATTTGAAATCACTCCTTCCTCATGCTGAATGGCAAAGATTTATTTTCCTTAGGTATAAATAATATCATGTTATGTGGCATCATTACACCATAAAATACAATGGGTTTTATCGCCTAGTGCTTCTCAAAAGTATTTTTCAATGGCTAAGGACATGATGTGAATAGAAACTTATCTAAAGCTATAAGGTTTGCTTAACAATTTTAAGAAACATAGCATCTGGAATTCACCTAGAATATTTGACTTAAATACTTGCTGAATTACCACAGCACGGACACCAGAAGTTGCTAGAAAGAAGCCTGAATTTATACCTCATTACTGTAATGCTTCTCATTCTGTTGTTGGCTTGGGGCACAAGGTTGATGTTCACAGTCTCTACTTCCTGCAGAGGCTGCAAATACAATTACAGATTTTCAATGACCTGATTCACCCTGTTTATGCCCAGTGACAACTTACAACATAGGGCAGCAAGTGATATGATTCCAGGCCTCTTGATGATCACAAATATTCTGTAAAAGCTGTAGTGAGATCAGGGTAAATAATTGGGGGTTTTTATTGCTAAATTTAAAAATACTAGGGAAATTATTTCAGGCATTCAAGAAGTGAGCAATGTTTATTTTCCCTGGAAAGATGAAAACCAAATGGGAAATGAATTAAGTAATTATTTTAAAGAATCTTTTACTTTTTTTTCTTCTTTTAATTAAATCAAAATTTTAGTATAAAAAGACAAATACCAAGAGAAATAGTGCAATTTTAGGGTATTAAATTTTCAGGGCAGCTTAATTAATTGTTTGAGCTAAATATTTGTTATTTATTGTTTTGTGCAAATGTTAATATTAAAGAGAAATATTTCAGCCATCTGAAACTATATTCCTGACTTAAAAGTTGATTAACAGAATTGTACATTCTGTGTGTGCATGTATGTTTTCAAAAACAATGATTTCTTACACAAGGATTTGTTGGGGGGGGGAGTGTGTCCCTTCCTTTCTCACTTTCTGATTAGTTTCTCACTTCCATGTCTGGAAAGTAACTTCTCAGTTTTTAAGTTTCATTTTTCAATGTCTGTAAGGGGACTTAGGATTTGCAATTTTAATTTTGCTTTTTGTCCTGGAAAAAAAATTAAAATTACACTTTCTGTATATATGCAAAGTGGATTGTTTTTTGAGAGCTGAATGTCTCTTTAAATATTGTTAAATTATCGCATCATTCTCCTCAGTTCCATTTTAACCCATGCAGATGTAGGGGTCCATCATGTCCACCATAATACAGGTATAACAGGTAACATGCTTTTAATGAGACATAAGGTATCATGTCCAGATTTTCTACCAATTCACAGTATCAAAACACCACTGAACAGCTGAGGTAAGACGGGACCTCTTGAGACTGCCTACTCCAACCTCCCTCCTCAAAGCAGGATCAACTAGAGCAGGTTGCTCAGGGTCACGTCTAGTCAGATTTTAGATATTCCTGAGGGTGGAAACTCCACAACTTCTCTTGGTAACCAATTCCAGTGTTTGATCAGCCTTCCAGTGAAAAAGGTTTTTGTTATGTTTACATGGAATTTTCTGTGTTTCCATTTTTTACCATTGTTTCTTGTATCAGGAGACAATGTGGAAATACTTGCTGAAGCATTGCTCAAGTTAAGACATCCACTGCTCCCCCCTTGGTCACTGAGCCACTGATGGCATTATAGCAAACTGTCATGTTGATCAAACATGATTTCTTCTTCTTAAATATATGCTGGCTTGGATTTATTACTTTAGTGTCCTTAATGTTTGAATACGATTCCAAGTGTTATTTCTTCCAAGACTACCTCATGAACTGAATTGAAGCTTTCTAGTCCATGCTTCCCTGGATCATCCTTCTTGTCGTCCTTAAAGACAGGAGCAACATTTCTTTTCTCCCAGTCCTTGGGAACATCCTCCAATTGCCACGGCCTTTCAAAGGTAATTGCAGTTGCCCTTGTAGTGACATCAGCCAGATCTCTGCACACTGGTGGTAGCACACTGTTAGAATCCATGGACTTGTGTATGCGCAGTAGTTTATGTGTTCCCTAACATGATACTTCTCCACTGGGAGTGAGTCTCATTACTCCAGACTTTCCCACTGGTCTTAGAAATTCATCCAAAGAAAGTCCTTACCAGTAAATTTCAGAAAGAACATCTTGACCTTTTCCATGTCCTTTGTCAGCATCTTAACCCTTCAACAGTAGATCCACATTTTCCTTAGTCTTTCTTTTGCTGATGATATACCTGCAGAAGCCCAAATGTTTGCCTTTCTTGTCCCTCATCAATTTCAACTCTAGGTGGGTTTTGGCTTCCCTAAGCCTATCCCTGCATGCTTGGACAGTCTTTCTTCATTGCTCCTGGGTCACCTGTCCCTTCTTCCAACTCTTGCATGCTGTTTTGAGTTTACTCAGAAGTTACTTGTTCATTCATGCAGGCCTCCTGACACCATTGTTTGATTTCCTGCTCATCAGGATGAGCCATTCTTGAGCTGGGAGAAGGTGATACTTGAAAATCAACCAGCTCTCCTGGACTCCTCTCTAGGACTCTATCCCATGGCACCCTCCCAAGCGGGTCCCTGAACAGGCCAAAGTCACCTGGAGTCCTGGGTTGCAATCCTATATTTTACCTTGTTTCCTTCTCTCAGGATCCTGAACTCCACCATCTGATGGTAACTTCAGGCAGGGCTGCACCTGACCATCACGTTCCTAACCACTTCTTCTATGTTTGTAATTACGAGGTCCAGCAGGATGCTTCCAATGTGGGTTATATGCATCAAGCTGAAATACAGAATTTTGGGTCCGATTAAGGTCTAAAATTCCAGATTCCAGTCTTGAAAGACAATTTTATGGACATTTATGGTAAATCCTGTTGAAAATAAAGTCAGATGAGAAAGGGTGTAAGTACATCTCTTTTCTAGGAAATATTCGTGGAGATAAACATGCATTTTGATCACAGATCTGTAAGAGCAAAGTAGAGACCAAAGCACGAACTTAGGAAAATTAAGAGATTTGGGTATAATAAATTCATAGTAGATACTTATGCCTGTTGGAAATGAGTGTGTATGAGTGGGCATGTATCTGAAAAAAATAAATTCACAGGCTTAACAATAAAATAAAATGTGGTGCATTTTGAATAAGCCAAAACCTTTTTTTACATTGTCTTGCAAGTGTATCACATTTTAAAATGATGGATGGTATTGTAAATTAAAGTTGTTCTTTTCTTATGGTGAAGTCTGCCAAATTCTAAATATATTTTTTTAATCTGTCACTCGACCTCTAACAATTTTCTTCAAAATAGCGGACAAACAAAGCCATACGTTTTTCAGACACTAATAAAATACACAATGCTTGATACTCGTCATGTTGGCTTTGCAGCAGCAGTTAATTAACAAATGCTATTCCCATAGCAAGTCTGCTATGTTTGATCTTCATGTGCTAAGATATTTGACAGGATAGGTGCTATACCTACCTTGAAATATTCTTTTTTAATCAAAAACATCAATTTTAATGTCAGCTTACTCAAAGCAAGGGTTGGGGAGAGTCTAATATTTGCTAAGTGGAAAAAGACAAAAAGGGTATTGGGAAAATGATTATTTTTCAAGCTTCTTGTTATATACTGCAATCAATGGAGGTTTAAAAAAAATATAAACAAGAGAGCTACTGAGACATCTGTGTCGAAATACACTAATGCTCCAAATTGGTACGGATTTCACTAGGAAAATTTGTAAAGCTATTTCATACTCAGCTATAGTAAATAAACTAGATCTACTCCTCCCCCTTCCCTCAACACAAGCCTGAATATTTGCTGCTGTGAGAGAATATTAGCTAGGAATGGAAGGACAATATGTCCGTGTATTTCCTCTGTTTCCAAATGGACCATTTAATTATGTTCTAACCCTCAGAAATTAGGTGGTCAGATAGTTGATTGGTACATAATAAGTGCTATCAGGTTTCAGGATGGAACATTTTGACCAGTGTTAAAAGTAAACTAGATGGGAAACATTTCAGGGAAATAGGTTGCTCCTTTTTATTTGAATTGTGATGTCTTCAAGCAAAAATGTATTTAGAGAAATTTTGCCATACTCTATTACAATAGCAGCAAATAACATTGATAAGGGTATTACCCCTCAGCTTATCTTTAATATTTGCACTTAATATGATGGAAAGTATAACACCTGTTGCAAGAAGATCTTTCATGAGCGGAGTCTACAACAGGAACCAAAACTGTGAGCTCAGCAATGCCTAAAAAGCCAGTTTATTCATGCTGTTTCTGAATCCCCAGTTCATATTCCATTCCTTGGTTTTATGCTTGTAAGTTATGAATATCTTTTTCTTACGCAGAACTTACTAGTTACAGTAATAAGAAATATAGGGGAAAAATGGTCTTGTTTGCATTTGCATGTAATTTCAGAACACCATATGTAGGATCTGGGAATATTTTCAGTTGCCCTGAGCAATTTTGGTTGGTTGGGCAGATAGTTGGTTGGTTTTGGTTTTGTTTTAAACTCCAGTACTTGGATAAAAGAGCAAGATTCCTCAAATCTTATTCCTGTGAGGTATTTATTCATATGTCAGTCTAGATGCAAAATACATGTTTGGTTTTTAATTCACAAAAAGAATTCTGATTATTTTACAGATCTATTTACACATATAAAATCATCACGGGCATGATTAGAATATACAGGTCAGAGAGGTAATTCAAAATCATCTGCTGTGTAATGTCCAACATACGTAATTTATATCTTCAAAGGTGCACATCACAATTCTTGTTCCCTGGTCATCCAGATTAGGACACTAATGATCATCACTCCCCCTCTGTCCTTGCTCCATGAGACAGAGCTTGGTTCTTCATTTTTTGCAAGACATACCCTAAAACAGATCTATTACAGGAATATCTTCCTGCAAATGCAGATCAGTAAAAGTGGTTGTAATTGATTCAAGCTCAAATAAACCCAAAGAGGTATTCCCAACATTATCTTCTCTGTGTACCCATATCCTCAGAAACTAAGGAATATTTCTGGAAAGGAAATGCAGTGTACTTTGAATTTTATGGTTGAGACTGAGAAAGTTGATCATTTCAGTAGTATTGCTCAACAAATCCACAATACATTACACAGAACAGCATATGGACAAGACCTTTTATCAGCCTGTTTTCCTAATGGAATGCCCTTACTATATTGATTCAACCAAACCCAAATAAACTGCAAGAAAGTCTGCCAAACTGCCCATTTAACATTGCACTCTTCTACATACTGAACAGCAAAATACAGTAGATATCTAAGAGAGACACCTAGTCTTTTTTACTTTGACATTTAAATGGATCTGCAGGCTTGTCAGCCTTTCAGCAGTTGTTTTGTGGGAGCTTAATGCCATAGCTGAGGAAGTGTCTCACATCTATATGATCTTCCAAATGGGCTATTGAAGTGAGTAAAAGCAGCCGGGACCGTGGGCATTCTACACCTGTGAGTTTCACTTTTTATTTAAATATTCATGAATTTGCTGAGCTACTACTATGTCTACAACTATTAGGTGGGGCATACAAAAATGCTTTGCTTGGAACAGGTCTAAATATCAGAGAATGGGGTGCACATTATTCTTATCCCCTGTTTTAATCAAAACTGTTAACCAGGTAGCCAATATTTTGAGTAAATCACATTCCTATTTTTGTATTTATACTTACCAAATTTTCTTGCAGAAAGGAAATAATGTGTATATAAAGAATTTAGCTTTGAAAGTGTCAGTAGTGTGTTAGTATGACAGGTAATGAGGCAATTTGGCAGAACATCAGAAACTAATTGAGCTCAGCTCACATCAATGCAGCTTTTTCAGCTGAGGCGGTCTTCTAAAATGAACAGTAGAATTACATAAGACAATATGACATGTACAATTTTAATTGGAAGCTCTAATTTAAAATATTTAAAGCATGTTTAGAATAATTTGTGAATCTACACAGACATATTCTTACCCAATTAATTAAGTCTCTTCAGTGGGTCATATAATGACTTTGTGTCAAACACATAAATTAGGAAAGTCTCTGCACATATAAATATTCAAGCAACTTTTAAAGAGAAGGGATTTAGCTTTAGTAGAAGGAAGGTCTCACAACTGCATACTGGTATGTAAAATTAACGTGGAATTTTCTAAGATAGCCATTAAAATCTGTTACTACTGTTAAAAAGACTGTTTAATTTAGAAAGAGCTTTGATTTAGTCACACAATAAAGCAAGATTGTAACACATAATTTCAAAACATTTCAAAGATCATTAAATGATTTTGTTAAGACTGATTTTTTAAATATTGAATATTAATCTCTGGGTGTACAGTGTGGTGTTACCAGAAAATTGCCATGCATGGTGTTTTTCTTTTAAACTAGGGTTCAAATTGAGAATCTGTTAAGATGAAGTTTTAAAGGATAACTCTTTTTGATAAATGGAATACTGAAAAAAAAAATCGACATCAAACTGTTGTTTAAATCATTTCCATTACGGCTCACTTACGCTATTTTTATGTTCCATATTCTTTGATGAGTTGCTTTTTGGGAAACATATGCATATAATAACATTTCCTCTCTGCCAAATTGTTCAAATTACAAACGAAAGCATGGATATACTTAAGAATATGTGGCATAATATTATATTAAAACACTGTAGTAAGAAGGCAAAATATTTTCTCTGGTTTTGTGGGTAGCAAAGCAATTGCTTAATAGACTGAATTGATTTTGCCTCGAAGTCACCAGCAATGACAGTGGTAACACTGGGAGCAGAAACAGGACTTCCTGACTCTAAAGGGTAGCATCCTCTTCAGTGGCTCACATTCTTTCTCTCATTCTCCTTTTTCTTTTACCATCTCTTCTAGGAGAAAGGAATGACAACATGTTTTTATTCTACTGTACAAGTAGGCTGAAGCAATAGGATTACTAGTGAAAAGCACCACGCTTCCCTAATACAAAAATAAGTGTTTCTTGGTAGTCTTTTGTGTTTTGTAACATTACCAGTTTTGAAACAATTCTATTTCTTTAGTTCGTTATGTTAAAATGTCTGAATTTCAAGCAGTGTGAGTTATTTCATAGATTTTTGTTTATAAATGTAAATAAATACATTGTTTCCAAAGTAAAGGCATTTTAACAAATTGAATATCATGCAATAATTAGATTAATCCCTTATGAGTATTACTGAACCTGCAGTACTTAAAATCTTAACTCCATCCTAACTGGTACCTGCTGAAAATAAGTTCTTGATATCTATGTGGAATCCTGGGTGCTTGTGATATAGACTATGGTATGTCAAGCTTATTCTTATAATTAAATAATTCTGAAGTACAGAATAATCTTGTCTCACAACCACACAATGTTTTGAAACTGGGAAACCATAAGTGACTTTTTAATCACAGTTTCTGAATAGACTCAGTTTAGAATGAAATTCAAAGGGAGTTGTCAGATATTTTTAACATTTTTGTACACTTCTTCATAATACCAGAGGAGTGCATTATTAATTATGTCTGAGTTTGATATTAACATTTTTTCCCTCTAAAAGAAGCATATATTTTAGCAAATTCAGGATATATAAAATAAATTTATGACCACTTATTAACAGCACAGAGAATTGTGCTTTACTTGTTTTGATTAGCTTCTTTGACAATTTTTCAATAACTGTTTACTAGTGACTGCTGCTATGAATATCAATATCTCCTTTCACAAACCATCTTCAGCTAATTTCCATGATTGACTATGAGGTCTTGAATGGCATGGAAACTGGAAATCTGCCTAAAAACATTGACAATTTGAATGATTATCTTGCATCATTCATAGTAACTCTGTCAGGTTGTCTGAGAATAATTGTGAAGGAAATGCAGGTCATTACAGAATGAACATGATGTATCCATAATGGTTCCCTTGAAGCTGTTGGAGTTTACTTGGTCAATAATCTGTCATGAAAAAAGTGATTCAATATATTTCACCGAAAGGCTGGACAAATATAGTCTACTGTACTCCAGTGTATTTTCAGAAATGGTATCTAGCTTCCTCTTTAAAATTCATTAAATTATTAAAAATTTAATAAAATTATGACATTTGGAGTTGATATTACTACTCTTCTGAATTGCCTTTTATCTTAAATGGACATACAATGATATATAAGATGTTAAACATAACATTGTGGGATAAAATTTTTTACTTCCTGGTATGAGATTATTTATCTTGATTCAGAATTTCATTTATTGCAATAAATGTATTCAGTGTTTCAGTGTTATTTACAAATGGAATTTTGTCCATTGATTCTAAGAAGTGAATTTTTCAGCTTATTCTCCTTAGAAAATTTTCCCATGTTCTGGATGTAGTATTTGTAATTTTGTTTTTATTTTAAAGCTGTTTTTAAATTAGCAGTAAATTTAATAAAGAAATACTTTTCTCAACTCAAGACATACGTAATGATCGTTGTAACCTCTTTGGTTTATTTTAGCTTACATATTGCTAAATATGTAGAGAAAACAACTTGTTATTGGTTTTTTATTATTTTTTGGCATTTTTTGATATTGCTTATCCATTTCACTACTAAATCTGAAAAGGCCTGTATATTTCTGACTTTTTAAATTAATTTGTATTAAGTAGAAATATAATATTTTAAATCAAACTACTCTCTAAATCCAATGCACCTGGCACAAAGTAACAAATAAGATCTGCTAAACTGTTAGAGTTGTGGTGATTCCGGTGTGATTTCATGATTTTAACTAAAGCATTTTAACTAGATAAGAACAATCTTATCTTAAATGCTTAAAAATTTGTAGACCAGTACTGCAGATTAATGATACTTTGTAATATGAAA
Source organism: Microhierax caerulescens (assembly GCA_035590215.1). Lineage (NCBI taxonomy): Eukaryota > Metazoa > Chordata > Aves > Falconiformes > Falconidae > Microhierax > Microhierax caerulescens. The sequence goes on from JAVJGJ010000001.1 coordinate 2,387,074, forward strand.
GCACTGGCTTTGCAGCTAAGTGATTTAATGTTAGAAACCATAAACTGTGTCCAGTGAAAGATGATTTGTGTCAGCTAAAATTGTAGCCTGAAGCAAAACTTGGTGGGTTATTACTTTAATCTAGTTATTGCAGCCTTGAACTGTATGTTAGTAAGCTGAGGGTAAAAATGTCAAAAGCACAGTTGAGACTGATCACTAACAGTTTCTCAGAACAACAGAAAACTGTCCCATGTATTATTCTTCTGAAGATGGTCAACAGAAATTGAAGTCATGTTGACTGTGGGTTATTTTAAAAATATCAGTTATTTCTAGAAAATAATGCTTTTCTTACATGAAAACTTCCATAACCAGGAATTTACATGTAAAAAAGTTTATCGTCATTCAAAGAATTGAAATTATGAAAAGTAAAATTTGCCACTGCCATCTGATTATCAAATGACTGACAGCATACTGTGTTTATGGACTGGTAGTACAGCATGTTATTAATTCTTCAGTACATTACTATTCTATTAAACTATACTTAACAGGGGGAAAAAAGAAAAGTTAATTTTGTCAAAAGAGGTAGTCACATCTCTGATTACTAATACCTGCACTGAACTGCGGCAGGCTGTGGTTACTGACAGAATTACAGAATCATAGAATGGTTGAGGTTGGATGGGACCTCTGTAGCTGTTTTGGTCCAACTCCCCTGCTCAGGTAGGACCATGTCCAGACAGCTTTTGAATATTACCAAGGATGGAGACTCCACAGCCTCCCTGTGCAGCTCAGTCATCTCTTTGGATGTTCTTCTGTGTTTCAGTTTGTGGCCACTGCCACTTCTCTGGTCACTGAATAGGACTGAAAAGAGACTGATTGCACCTTCTTTACTCCACCCTTCAGATATTTTTACCCATTGATGAGATCCCCCCCGAGCCTTCTCTTCTCCAGGCTGAACAGTCCCAGCTCTCTCAGCCTTTCCTCACAGGGAAGATGCTCCAGTCCCTTACTCATATTTGTGGCCCTTCACTGGATCCTCTCCAGTATGACCATGTCTCCCTTGTAGAGAGGAGCCCAGAACTGGACACAGCACTCGAGGGCAGTAGACAACGGGTTATCAAAGGCACCTGCATTCCTGAGCCACTAAACACTAGTCCCCACTCCTGGGGACAGGTATAGCATAGAACAGTCTCCACCATTGCAGATGGCAATGACCAGTCTGAAAAAATAGAACAGACATGAGAATAATTCCTAAACTCAGGGCTTTTAAACTTCTTTTCATAAATATGGTGCTATGTATACAGTTCAAAATTACATTTATGGATGGAATCAGAAATTTATTTATACAACTTATACTATACAATACTTGTCATTTAGAATGTATTACTTGCAAAATGCTAAAAATAAGTGAACTCTAGGTTTCCTTTATTTCACTTAATTGAAAATTGTGAAGAAGTCACTTCTGAAAGTATATTGATATATTCAGTGTTATCTTTATTTTCATTTTAGAAAAGTAAAAAAAACCAATGGGCAGTGGACTGAAATAAATGTTGGTAAAGGTTTAGGAGGCAAAACTGAACATATAGGTATGTATATTTCTTAGATATGGGGTTTTTTTTAGTCTTGATTGCAGTACCATTACAGAAAATTTGGAGGAGGGGGTTTGTTATGGCTTCTAGAAACCATTGTATCTAATAGCATATATAAAGAGATAACATAATGTGAGAATTTTCAGTTTGAATTACTGTAATAAGATACTGGATTTAATACGTTTCATGGGCTGCAATAGTTCCATCTCATTCATATTTTCAAATAGTTATGTCAGTCTGTATAAATATCTATGTATTCTTCACATGTCTGTTTATTCTAGACGTGGTAATTATTCTGGCTAAGTTGAAAACCTTTAGCTGTGTTCAAAATTCATAAGTACCCACTAAATTACTATACTTCATTACTCTCTTTTTTTAAAGGTATTTGCAGCACTTTTTCCACATGTAGCCTGCGTTATTTTCTCACATATATTTACAGGGGGAAAAGGTTGTATGTTTGCCTTGAACTGTCAGTCTCTTTTCTCCTGCTTTACATTTGAGACCTCTTTCTTCCTTCCATGGATGAAGAACGCTGTTGTGCTCCAAGAAATGATGCTTACTTAATCTGAACCTTCTACCACTAAATGTTGTGAGGCTGTAGTGGAACCTGGAAAATGTTATATTGCTGTATTGGTACTTCTAGTGACACATTTTTAAAATGGCATTCTTTCTGCATGATACTTCTTTAAAAGTATGAGGAGGAACCATGAACCCATTACATTTCCCGATAACTCCCTGTTAATTGCCATGAAAGTCATTGCACTGCATGGTTCATTGAACTTACTGAATGTGCACATAAGCTTCTGGAATAGAACCTGAAAATCACAAGCAGCAAATTATCAACAAACTGATGTTTTTTCAGAATTTGGTGCTGAAAAAGCGCTCACACTACTGTAATATCTTTTCCACCCCTGAACACTGATCCTGATTTCAGAAGCAGTTGTACAATTTGCTTTATGTGGGGCTCCATAAATTAATGAGTTCTTTATTGCATATGCTGTGAGATAGCTTGTTTAGAAATCTAGAAGCTGCTGATTGATATTGAATGTAGTATAGAAAAATAAAACAGTACTTTATTCATGATACAAACAGTATGCCTTCTTCTACAGGCACATGCAAGCATCTGATAAGGTTTGGTATTGTTGCTGTAAAATTTTCTGGTTTAAAGTAGTAATACTGTAAAATAAAAACCTTATATTGCACCATGTTATTAAATTTAAAAAACAGCATGCACATGTCAGAGGATATTCCAGCCATGTGGATAATCCAGACATGCTTCTTAATATATATATATATATATATATATTGATTCACATAATTTTAAGCAACTTCTTACATACAGATTCATAATATGTTTTCATGAACATACAGATTCATGAATTATTATTATACAGCACATAAACTTCTTGTATGGCTTTGTATATCCTAAAAAAGAAATGCAAACTTTGAAGCATGTGGTTTGGTAGTGAGCACTTGGTATTCTGCTGCTTGTAACATTTGTGAACTTTTTTATCACATTCATAGTGATACTGCAAGTTCATGGTATTACCGTTTCCTTCAGGCTCCAGTTACTGTTCTTTTTAGTTTCAATAATTGCATAGAAACATGAAATGTGATAGGTCACCTTCTAGCCAAGATTTCTAAATCTGCTATAAATTTATATAGCTTGCAGAAATTACAGTTAAACTTTAGAAACTACTGTGAGATCAGGTGAAAATAAAAAATGAAAATAAAAAGTGAAACTTGTGAAGGCTATACGAATGGATGAATGTAATAAAAGCAAGAAGGTTCCAAAATCCATGGAAGTAAACTGAAAGATTTATATTGCTTTCTTGGGACTTTGGATTAGGATTCCTTTTCATCTTTATCAAGGTTGCCGTTACATATTTCTGCTGTTACGGTTCCTAAGTTTAATTCCTTTCGACATCATGTGCATATAAACATACAGTCCCAACTGCAAAGTTGCTTTATATACTGAGTGGTTGAAGAATGTCATTACAGCACTGGCAATTTATTTCTCTGATTATCCTATAGTTCTTTTTCACCAGGATAAAAGAATATAAACTATTTTCATGTCATCCTTTTTCCCTCAGACCAAATAAATATGTATAATCCTCATGCATTTCCTCTCCTGATGACCAGAAGAAAAGATGAGCCCTAATATGTGGACATTTTAGATCCACAGTAGAGGCAGGCATAAAATGGAACTTCAGCTTCAACCTTTGTTCAGTACTCAACGCCAAGTTAGGTGAGGACAGATTCTGTTTGTTTTTTTTTTAAAGACAGGAGGGGCCATTTTGAGGGCTAGAAGTGGACATGATTGAGAATTAACTTCTGTTTGCTATTTCTGATACATAGGTGCTTTATAGATTTGACATGTTTTGACAGTGGTCTGGAACTAAACATCATTTTAGCATTTACATTGCAAAATTTGGAAACACACCAGGACTCAGGTGAAGTAGTTCAAACCAAGCCCTTCTGTGATACATGTGCAATTGTGAAAGATTACTGCTACAAAATAAGGGTAGGGAGCATTTTTGGCAGTGCATAATAAAAGGTAAATAAACAAATGAAATGCATGTATTTCAGAATGACACTCTTTTTTTTTTTCTTTTTTTTGTTTGGTTGGTTGGGGTTTTTTTTTGTTTGTAGTGGGAGAATTTAGTTACGAAGCAGTAATGGGTAGTAAGACATATAGGAAATCCTTACCATAACATGGCCAAGATTATATGAAGGTCACCCTCAACTGAAAAAACAACACATACTTTAATGAAATGTAGTAGAAACTGGCCACAGCTCTATTAGCTGTAGCAAAACAAATTAAATAATTGAACAATTCTCTGAGATTCAAGTAACTAATTTTTGTCATTTGAGTTCATCTGAGTGTCACCTTGGCCCAATCTTTTTTTCAGCACCACATCAACCTCCGTGAAATCTCATCATGCCAGCTACTGCTCAACTGGGAATTTTTAATTCCAGCTGAAAACCAGGTAAAACATCCTTAACAGGAATATTTCTTCTTCTTAAATAAATTTCACAACTCATTCTTCAGTTAGAGTGTAAACAGCTTCATTTTGCTACTTGAATTATGGCATTAGAAGCAATCAACACTGGCATTGAACTACTGCACATATAGACTGTGAAATAAAATAGTCAAGTACTCCTTTAAAATAGGTAGATGGTTTCTCATTCCTAGGTCTGAAATTGACCACACAATATTGTTAATAACTGAAGGCTGCCAAATAGGAACGTGGTGATGAAAAGCAATGTTGGTAAGTTCTTTTACACCCTCTCCAATGTGGTGATTCACTTTAATTCACACTTGCTGTTCTTCATGTTTGCAAGTGGGGACTTCATCAAAAGTTGAGAATGACTTTACATTAGGGATAATTCCAACACATGAAGGTGAATAGTCATTATAAATTTCAAAGTTTTAATTTTTAAAGTTTTAAAACTGATCATCCAAAAATAATCATTTTGGGTTGGATTTCTAGTTTATTAAGAACTATTACTTTCACAGTAGTTCCAGTAGTATTTTTCATACTTCAATAACAGGAAAAAGGTTAAGTCCACATTAGCATAGCCCATCTTCAAATGCAGAAAAATTCTTACCCTCAAATTTGAGTAAGGGTCTTAGCCTATTAAAAAAAAAAAATAAAATCTTGAAAACAACGTCAGAGAGTCAGCTGTAAAATGTTCAGGTAACTCTCATGAGGAGAGTTTTATTGCTCTGCCTAGTAATATGTTTCAAAAGGGAGACAGAATTTTCATCTGAAGGAGAGTAATTACTGGTTTATGTAAACAGGTTATTCCCGAAATTTTCTGTTGCACTTTGTCCACATTTATGAATACTAAACTCCTAAAGTCATTTGTGAATCCCTGACAATATTATTCTTGGTCCTTGTATCTATTAACAGTGTTTTCTTTTTTGATTTCACAAGTGTGAAATTGTGTCCATAACAAAAATGTATCAAGGAATGCTTACTTCTGTGAGAAGTTGTTTAGAAACTAGTGATGAATTCAATATAATAAATATATTTCAAGTATTTAGTAATAGAATGTTGTTAGTGTTCATACTGTTAAACAGATGGTGTGGAAGAAAATATTTAATTGTTCATCCTTTGTGTCATAATGAGTGTTAAAACTAAATGGTTCGTGAGAACACTCAGAGTCATTAGATGTTGATAATAATCCGACAATCGTCCTCTTGTTCACTACTCTTTGGAATTACTTGTATTTTATAGAGTTCTAGCTTTCTTTTTTGAAGTCTGAAAACTATTTTAAATTACAACTATTTTATGTATGAACACATATTATACATTAGTTTCCCTAAAGTACACAGAAATCGGGGTGGGGACGAAGGAGCACTATATTGTCAGGAGTGTTAACAATTGAATTTGCATGATAACTCTGGCAGTCTGAGTCAAGTCTCAAGATTCCAGCCCTATTTGTGATAAAGCAGAAACAATCCCAAAAGTTCTTGTGAAGCACAGCAGCTAAGCCTTCCCTTCAAAACCAAGCAGAAACAGCCCACTATGGCAAGTAGAGAGCACTAGACCCCCAGTGTCAGTGGTTGCGTCCAAGGTGCATTTTAAGCCTTTAAAAGTGGTGCAAGGAACAGGTTTCAGAAGCGCCACAGTTTGTGAACTACATTTGGAAGACTGCCAACAACTGCTATGCAGAAACTAAAAGCCCCAAAATATCTGAAATATTTATCTGAATGAGGATCTGTCAAAGGCAGAACAAGACTGTTTACAACTGCAGCATGCATTCAGCCAAATTACATTTCCAAATTAGTGCTTTGAAGCTCTAGACCTAAAAATAAAATAACTTAATGGATTGAAATAATTTTTACTAAGGAAAAATGTATCTGTGCCAGCAGCTTGTATATGAAGTTACAGCCTGTTTCAGCCCAATGCATTTTGAAATGACCGAGATATTAAACTCACAAACAAGGTTGTCAGACAACAAATCAAGCTGCAAATTAGCCTTCTAATCTTATAATCTGGTTACAGCTGCCAAAGTACAACTGACAATTGATTTGCTGTTTGCTGTCCAGCACAAAATGTCATATATTCTTTTTGATGAGAGTCAATGAGCGCATTAAGTGTATAGCCCGTGTCCTCCCGACTCCGTTGCAAATAGTCCTAAATTACTAGGGTTAATATCTGTACAAATGAACCTCCTACTAGCAAAGTGCAAAGCAGGATTTATATGTGATTCCTCTTCACTTATTCACTTGCACAAAATGTGTATTCTTTTTTCAGCTGGTATATAAAGTAGGTCTGCTTGAGGTTGTTCAATGTGCTAGCTTTCATGACTGTTATAAAAGTAAATATTTTCAGGTATCTACTTTGCTAGACTATCATGAATTATTAGAGCGGTGTGTTTACTTGTAGCATTACCTTTGGTAGTTATCCTTAATTTTCTATGCAGTACCTCTGATATGAATTAAATTAAGTTTTCATAGAGGATATATGATTTTTTAGTTGTTACAGACTGTAAGACTTCTTGCTTAGAAGAGTCAGGGCATTTACTTGTGTGGAGCTTTTCAAAAGAGCAAGGAAGAAAAAATACAGAAGGAAAACATTTGCTGGTATAGTGACTGAAATGGAAGGATAGCACTAAAAATCTTAACGACACTTGAGTTAATGAAAATAATGTTATGTATGGGAGTAGTTTGTGCTTCCTGTCCTGGAAAAAGGCTATTAGGAAAATACTTCTGGGTAGGACTGTGATAAACCTCTGTCTACTCACAAAAGAAATGTTCTCAGCTGGTGACAGTACAAATATAGGAAAACATTCTTTTTTCGTACTATATGGGGACATTGGATAATTAGCTCTAGGGAGACTAGGTAGAAACCTGTGAAAATTCAGTATCTCACTGAACTTCTACTTTACTGACTTTACTTTGAAATTTTACTGAATGTTCCTGATGGGAAAATTGTCAACAGAAGAATGTCTGTTAACAGAAACCTGATTAGAAAAATATGAAATTGAAGCACAGTTGAAGTGTATGATTTATCAAAACAAAAATGAGAAGACATAATAAAGACCATTAAGAAATGTTACCAGGATAAATCACGTAAAATTAATTGCTTTCTTTTCAAGTGTTCTAAGAATAAATTAGTACTGCTAGACTAAATTCTTAGACTCTCTGTAGCTAGTTACAACATGGAATTTTGCTTATTTCGTTGGTTTTGTGGTTTTCTTTTATTTTTATTTAGAGAAAAGTTATAAAACCTTAAAGGCAATGGTTTATGAAATGCTGACATAATTTTAGCTCCTGCAGCATAAACACTGTCACTATACTAATGGATTGCAGAACAATCAACTGTTTGGTTGAGATTTGGAAGGAATGTTATGGTATCAAATATAGCATAGGAATAAAAACACATTCATCTATACAGAGAAATATTTGCCTATTGTTTTTGTACCACTTTTTCCATATAAATGTATATAAATAATTTCAAAGAAAAAGTGTAGAACACACTGTATCCTCTCTAAAATATAATTGTTTCTATGTTACTACTTTTCTACCAATACTCATAAAACATAAGTATGTTCTGTTGGTGTTTGTAACTGTTTGCATCACTACTTGGCCATAGAGACTTTAGGACAGGTAAATGCCTATGTTACTTTTAGAATACTTAGGGCATGAGTGAACGTATGGTCTGTTTGGTGGACAATTTTGTAAGACTTTTACTAAGAATGAAAGCAAAGAAAACCAATTGCTCATAAACTGAGCATTTGAGATTTCATGCATTCTTCCATGCAGATAGACTTTTAGAAAAAAACTTAGGAGAAAGGCTGCCAAAGGTCTAGAAGATAATCCAGATGGGAGATAAGAAACTGTATGGGGTATATGAAAAGCAAATAGTTGGAATCTAGTGGAGTAATAGAACAGAGATAATGGCAATGGAATTAAAAAGAAATAGTAATATTAGAGCACAGTAAGTGGCAGAAAAGGAGTCGTGCTCATATGTGTAACCTTAATGCAATCATGTGCTGCTTCAGTTAGCTCTAAATAAAAGATCATGGAAGAAAAAAATTTATATTTGCCCTTGAAATTTACAGCTCAGGCATATCTCTGCCTAATATTCACCAGTGTTAACAATAAAGTTAGGTTAGGGTTTATTCTTAGTATGCTGTATAATAGGATCTGGCAAAAACTCATGATATACTGAAAAAGTTTTAAACTGCTAAGAACAGCAACTTGATTCTGAAGTATGTTAGTAGTAGCTGTTTTTGTTTGCAGAGTGGTGTATAAAGAGCATTGTATCAAAGCTTGTGTGAAGTCTAGAGTTCCTTGTGAATCTGTGTTCACAGGAAACTTTACATTCACCTTCCCCTCAACAGGATGGTGAGGTTTTCTTTTTGATAGTAACATGGAAAGCTCAGTGGGCTTCTCTCTTCCTGCAGTTCTTTCTAGAGCTAATTTTTACTCTCATCTGTTGTACTTCAGAACATTGTTTAAAAAGTAATTTTCAATTTTTCCTCCTCCCATTTATAACACTGAAAGTACAATAAAACAATTGTTCAGTGTTTTGAACTCTGACCCTCAGTCATTAATTTAGTATTCACTGCATGAATACAGGCATTTTGCCTATGTATAGAATGCATATGATCTTGGACAAGAGAAAGTAGTATTTTCTGTATTATTTTGTCTCTACCTCCTGTAAAGACTTAATTGAAGCCAGTCAGCCCAGATTCTGCTTTCAAATTGAGAATAAATATGTACATATTTTACAAAATATCATTTCAAAACAATGGGATATATTTCCTTCTTCTAAACAATAGTAGCACAACCATTAATAAGAAGCTGTGGGATTATATTATGCTTTTTCTTTTTCTTTCATTTTTTTTTTTAAGAATCATCAAATTAATGAGTCACCTGCCACAGCAGAATATTGTGACATATTTCTAGTAAATAAATCTATCTAAAACAATAAAAGAAAAGTTAAAGAAAAGGACCTTCTGTATTCAAGAGGCAAAATAAGTGTTTAATTGTATATACTGTATGATGTCAGTGGTGAAAATGATGTCAATGTTTTGACTTATTTCAGTAAAGGCAGAATTTCACTGAATAGCATGACATTCCTTTGACATAAAACCATCCTCCAGTTACTAGGTATTCAGTATAAGTAAAAAACCTCTTTGTTTTGGCTGATCAGTAGTACTTAGCATTTACGTAGCACTTCCAATGTTCACAATGAAAGATGAGAGGTCAGAAAGTATGTCTTCCAATAAAGACATGAAAGACAATCTTACTTTAGATAAGTAAAGATGAAAGGGACACAAAAAATAATTTTCAGATACCCAAAGACTTCCTTTAAGGAAAGTAATATCTTTTTCTTTATATTAGGGGTGAAATGAGAAATAATAATATAGAATTTAAATACAATTTTATCTAGGTAATAAGGAAAACCTTCTCTTTCTGTGGACTAACAAGGTCTGGAATAGTTTAGAATCTACACTATGGGATCTTTGAATGAAAGTTCAGCTAAATATTCCTCTGAAGTATTTTAAGTTTGGCCAAATGGTGTGGTCATGGCAAAAAAAAAATATTCAAGATACATTGAGACACATACAAATTCAAGTTCGTTTACTGCAGAAACTTTTCAGTCTCAATGACAAACAGGTGGAGAAAAAGAAGTGATAGCAGGAATGGTGAAGATATGATTAACCTTGTCTTGCCACAGAGCCATATTCCAGATGGCTATCATAGTATTCTGTATTATTTCTCTATATTAAAAATTTTTCCTTTCACAGTCACGTCTGATGTCCTGACCTGCGTGTAAACACAGTTCTCGGATCTCTTTATGAAGGAGGGCACTGTGATGCCAGTCATCTAACAGTCCTGCATCCAGTGACACCATTTGGTAGAGAGGGGGTGCATCCTACAATCTTTGAACATATGCACAGTTGATCTCACGAGAAAAATGGTTGAGAACCTCTGTTTTAAGAGCAGTGACACAATGAGGAATAGCATCTGATAAAATGTGCATTTATCATGAAGTAATGTGTTTCAAGGAACAATGCAACAGAGCTGAAAAAAAATAGATGTTGGCCCCTTTTATATTTGATTTTTTTTAGAAACTTTACATCTCAGACTCTGTTAAGGAAGGTATGATATTTTAAATGTACAGTACCATAAATAACAGGACCAAATATAATATATGGAAAAAATATTTTTGCAATATGGACAGTATATTAATTTCTATAATAATTTTCTTTGTTATTAAGAACTCTGTTCCTTTGATGGAATTATAACTGTATAAAATAAAAGTTTCTTGAAAATATCTCAAAAGCAAAATTAGCTAGTAGTCCACAGCAAGAAAACACTGAAAAATATTTGCAGTATTTATATTTCCATCTATTAAAATAGGTGTGAACAGCAAAATTTGAATACTGTCTTTTGAATAATAATTTTTAAAAGTTTGACCTTCACAGATAAAAATTACAAATTTCATAATATCATGGTCCTCTCTATCTTTTTGTTACTGCTTGCAATATTGAGCAAGGCATAAAAAGAATTGTGGTTAAATCATTTTTGTCGCCTTGGTGTAATCTTAAAGGTGCCTGCTGCTCTTGAACCCTCACGTGTGCTTCTCTTATGTTTGATTTTTTGCCTTCTAGACTAATTTTGAGTGAAGTGTTCATTGCCAACTGTACCATTATTTTTTTGTTTTGTTTTGGTTTTGGTTGTTGTTGTTGCTTTCCCACTGACTTGCGGAAAAAGAACTCTACAACTGCTTAGTTGTAAAGTAGGTATGTTTATTCAGCGCTGGGCACACGGGGGATCGCTCCACCACAAGCGTGCGTGCCTTCTGTAGCTCTTTGTTCTGCTTATATGGTATAAAATAATACATATTCATAAAGCGCCTATACATATGCATAGC
>JAVJGJ010000001.1:2398640-2408874 GCA_035590215.1 Microhierax caerulescens
TCTAGTTCAGTTTGTACCGAAATTTGGGAGATTTATCACTGACACATGCTTCTTCAAGGACTATAGGAGGTTGCAGTTTGGACCCAGAAGATAGTAACCTAGCAATACTATCAGCTCCTGGTGTTTCTTGACGTGGAGCCCCCTCCTCTTTGCGCAAGCTATTGTCCTTTAACTGTAATAGTTTACATTCCCCCCATCACCACTTCCTATATTTGCATTTGTAATTTAATTTTTGGCTGCACTAGTGCTTGTATTGTAATAGCAGCCTTATTCTGACATAATGGCCTAGAAATAACAATGTACAAAAATGTTTCTTCTATGCTAAAAAGTTTTTTTTTTAGTTTGGTACTCTATTACAAACATACACAACATAAGAATAGAAAGCCATTGCATGTAGGCCAGAGCAAATGTCCAAAAAATCCTGTAACTTAAGGTGCTTTTTATGAACATGATCTATCAAACTATTTTATTCCTAGTTCTTTATCTTAAGCTCATTGCACACTTTGCAGTCTGAGACAAGAAAAACTTGTGAAGGACTTGACATCTTTCTGCTTAGACCTTGGGTGTATTATAGCACTGCGTCTGTCCTGAAGCAGGGCGCACACACACACATATATATACATACATACATAAATATATATATATATTCTAGGCTTGTAAGGTGAGCTGCCAATGAAACTCAAAGAAGGTATAAGCATCTATACCTTTATAAAATACATTTTTTAAACAAACTATGCAATATTTTCCATGGGAGGTTTATATGAAAGGTATTCTTAAGCAAGGAACTTCTCACCTACTATTAGTTATGACAAAGTATTTTGAGACGAGCCTAGCAATGACCAAACCGCTGTTTTCTGGAGGGAAGGGGAAAGGAATAAAGGCTGTTCTCAGAAGTACCAGCTTGCTCTTCTCTTTGTCCTTCATCCTTTGCATTTCTCAGTAGGAATATATATTTCAAGAGAAAAGGAGAACTTTCTCTGATTGCATACAAAGTTTCAAAGGCAGGCCTGTGGACTTTAACGGTTTCTGATTCCCAACCTAAAAGAAGCCAGAATACATACCTGAAGTTCTGGTAGCCATTTTTGTCATTGCTTTTCTGACCTGAATGTAGTTTTTGTTGAACCATCCAAACCCTCAAAAATTCAGGACTATACTACATACAGAAATAAAACTGAGGAAAGGGATTAAAAAAAAAAAAAAAAAGGGTGATGAGATAGAGCATATATTTCTAATTTAGATTATGTTTTCCAATGAATGAAGGTTCTGTGACTGTTTTTGTCAGTGGACTTTTCATTCAGCACTTTTAAGTTTTCTGTAATTTATGCCAGAATGTTGTCCAATGAATAGGTGCATTCCCTCAAACATTAATTTTGTTTCAGGCCAGTGAATAAGAGCGATCTCACTCTCTATACTGTCTCAAACTTAAAGAGCTGGTAACGTTGTACTTATCATAAAGCTTGATAATGATCCATGATGATTACTTAATACAGTAAATAGGGATCTTTATAACATTAAGTAAGTCAGCCTACTGAACAAAACCTGTCGGGCTTCCAATAACCATTCCAATTCAGACTGAGTAGTGGCTGCACTCTTAGTTTTCAGGTGAATTTGATCTTGCATTTTAGTTTCAGCAGTATCAAGTAAGTATTGTCCTTACTCAATTTTTAATTTTATTGGTGTGCATATACAAATAAAAAACAATCTTTGCAGAATTGCAGTCACTATTTCATTTAGTGTCTTATGAATAGAGTGCTTTCTACAATTTGTCATGTATTTGAATAATTAAAATGTAGTATAATGTATGAATAGTTAATCTGAGAAATATGTAATATTTTATGGGCAATGCCATTACTTCTGTGCTATGATAGATTCCCTGTTTTTGCTATCTCTTGCTTGCAGTTTATCATATGACCATAAATTTTGTGCTGGGGGAACAAAACAGAAACTGAAGCTCAGGAAGAGGGAAAAATAAATATGTGACCTGAAGCACCATCATTAGAAAGGATGTTGTTTTATAAACAGTGTTCTTAGGAGGAAAATGTTATGAGTTTCAAAAATTGTATTAATAATCAATAGTATTAATGAAATATTATTTAACTTCTGGATATATACATATGTTTTCTTAGTATGAAAATAATGTAACCATATCCAGTATTCAATTTGTGCTTAAATGTTTGTCAAGATCCATAATTCCTCACTCAAAAAATCCTTTTGAGGGTTTCAAGTCTGCTCTTAAAATGTGTTCCTGTTTTCGATGGTATTTCTAGAAAACCGTTCACCAAAATTTTCTGTTACCAACATTTCAAAATACAAATGCTGCTTTCAGAGGATAATTGGCTTTCCAAATTCTTTGTTCTGTTCAGTCAGCTGTAGCTAAAGTATCTGCCTTAGAGTACATCTTTTCTACTTGCTAAATGTGCATATTTATGTGCAGAAATAAAGTAATTCTTAACAGTATATAGCAAAAGCATGCAAGTAATTACTTATTAGCTGAACCAGTAGTCAAACTAGTTGTCTACTGTGTTTGTTTCTTGTTTCTCCTTGTTTTCAGCCTATGCCTGGGACTAAGGAGGTGGAACATTAGTGTTTCATCATAGATAAATCTTAATGAGAATATTAATAGTTATTGCCCACTTTATCAAATAATGGGGTAGCCATTCTTGTCCAAGACATCTTCCTGCACTATAGTATTGGTTTGCTTCACTGTTCTGTGGTCACTTCCAGCCATATTCAGCCTGCAGATGTGTGAGCATGAGTGTTTAGTTGTTAGTTTTAATTTGGCTAGCACTTTTTACTGTTATATGACAGATAAATGGCATGTTTTCTAACTACCCCCTTTCTAAGATAGACAACCTTGTAGTAACTTTCCACAATAGTGATTTTATTCCTAGGTGAATAAAATCACAAAATATTTTTTTTTTTTTTACTGTTATAGGTGGACAGACAGACAGAATGGGAGACAATAGAGGAGGAGCTGGCTTCCTCTGCCATATGCAAGAAACCTGTTATCTTTAATTCAGTATCTGTCCATAGTATATGTCTATTCAGCTTTCCACCTTTTTGTCCTACCAAGTCTGCGGGAAATAAGAAAGAAATAAGAGAAAACTGATATATTGACATAAATAGCACAGCATCAAAAGCATAGTGAGCTGGACTTTGTTTGTACTGCTTTTGCAAACAGCTTCGTAGTAATAATAATTACAATTAAATAATTCACCAAAGCCTGGCTCCATTTCCAGCTCTGCCAATGGACTTTGCATAATGAATGTTGCAGGACTTTTATCTCAGCTATTCCGTCTATAATACCAGGTAATGTTATTCATCTTTTTACACTTCTTGAGTTGCTTAAAGTAGGAGTTGTATAAATTCCTGAACATTATTATTTTATTTTATATCATTATGCCTTATATAGATTTAAAACCAAAGTCAAAAACTTCCTTTGTTCAGCAAATGCAAAATTTCTTACCACTTGGTAACCATAAATCCTTAAATGCCAATTTTGTAGAATCACATTTCTGATCATTATCACTTCCAGTGCATATGTTAAATTGCCTATTGTGTAGAACAAGAATAATTTAATTCATCCCAACATTGCTTTATAGTACTCAGAGTTCTCCAGCAGTACTGTTGGAATTTTTATTGCTTTCATTTCTACGTGTTTGGGTGTTGGGTTTTGTTGGTTGTTTGTTTTTTTCTTTTTAGATGATGTATATTTACCACTTACTGACATGTCACAAGAAGAAAATGTAATTTGAAGTCAGTTCTTGTGGAAGTCTGTATAAAACTTAGACACTTAATGTTAGGTTTTGGTGTGCTTTGGTAGTTTCCTATATGTAAATTCTAATAGCATAAAATTAAAAGTAAGCAAACAAGTTGGTTTATATGAAGCTATTGTTGTGATGTCTGAGCTGTCTCTTTTTAACTGCTTTGAACAAAATAAGTGTTTTCTGTTCTGTTTAGAAAATGTATGGTAGTTTTCCTTGAGTAGTGTGGTCCTCTTCTCTTGAAGATGTGGTTAAGATTTTTGCCTTTTGAGGGTTTTGTATCCTGTTATGTGAACCATTTGAGGTAAATTCTACCCATTCATAGTGGAGGAGATAAATTGTAGACTTTCCACTTATTAAAAATTCTTCCTTGACAAAGAATCTCTTCCACTTGAGTGATCAATGATTGTACTACACACTGGATAGAAATAAGAACTCCGCTACCCAGGAAGCATTAAGTAAAATTAAACCAAATAAAGGAAGGATAACTGCAAAATAACAGTAGGCAGAAAGAGAATGGGATTGAAGTCGTTCTTGTCCATCTAAACTAAGTCCTCTTGCAGATGCCCTGCAAGGTCATCCTTGCTGATACAGAAGAGCAGCACCAACATGTTCTTGTGGATAGTATGTCACACACAGAAGCAGCAGGTGAGCCATAAAGTCCGACTTTAGTTTTAATGGAATCACTACCAAAACAACTCAAACACAAGACAGGATTTCTCTAAGTGAAGAGCTGTATATGTCTTCTAGCAAACACTTACAAAATGTCTAAAGAAATATGTTTTTAATGGAGGAAAGAAAAATCTTGTACGAGAAATGAATAGGAAACAACTGATTTTTGCACTACAACAGTTGTACAGTTTTTTTCCTAGGAAGAGGTTTTTAGTTCACCTGTAGTGAACTCCCTTGAGAACCTTCATTCACATGTTAAGACTTTCCAGGTAGCTACGTCAGGTTTAATGTAATTTTTTTTCTTAGCTGGCCTCACTTTGTGGAACAGCTGATTCTTTACCATCAGCTGTATCACCTACTTCATCACCTGCTTCCTGGCTTATAAATGTTTTGATACAAGATGTGTATCTAACTGCTTAACCTAGCTGCAATTATTGCAAGTGGTCATGCAATCTAATTAGCTTGGTGGCAAATAGGACTTGTGTTGGTGGTGCTTGTGTAGCAGAGGCCCAGGCATGTACATGTGGTTTGTACTCAACTCCTGCAAGCTATTCTGTGTGACTTGTTTTTCAGTTGTTCATTGTGCTTTGGCTGTGTGGCTCCAACTTTAAAACACTTTCACTTCTTCCCTCTGTCTTACTTTCATCTTTTTTTTTATTATTGTTTCTGCTGTGGTCGTCCCAGTTTTCTAGGGCTAAAATTGTAATTTCATTTTATTGGTTAAAAAAAAGTTACACTCATATGTCAGCCTTCCTGACTCCTCTTCAGAAAAGTATAACTCGGAATACTTGTGTTTTAAGCCACTTCACTTTGCTGTCTATGAAGATTTACTGGACCCTATTTTAGTCCGTCAACTATAAATTCATATATTGCTGTTGCAGAGCTGTTTTCTTTTGTGATTGTGCTGAACTTTCTCATCTGCCCTTAGAATCTGGCTTCAGGGAGGCTGTTTCTAATGCTTGCTGTGTTGTCATGAGAGCAAGTTTAAAGCCATTGTCACTAAGCTGAAGAGTAACTCTCCTAAGATGCTGTTCTTGATTTTCTTTCCCATTTCTCACTGATTATTTTTTTCTTCGTCAAATAACCCAATACACTGGTTTAACACTATCTGTGTATCTGTGTTATGTTTTCATGCTGTATTCCAATGTTTTACTCCTCCAGTATCACCTGTTTTATGATCGTATGTTTCACACATAACTGGATAGTAACAGTTGCTCTCAGTAGCACTGCATTTGTGTTTTCTACACCTTATTGTCACTCCTGATCTTATGGTCGCACCTGTCGTAACATTATTGCCTTGTCCAGGTAGAGTAGAGTAGTGACAAGAAAGTTGGACAAATCTCAGCAATATTTTTATGCTGTCTGGGATACAAGCAAACCTACCCTTTGACATTATGGTAACAAGCTGGAATGGCAAATGGAAAGATAAGGTATCTATTTCCATTACATGGTAGTCTTAAAATTACATTTCTAAATGTAGAATGTTATTCAGTAGTTAAATTATGGACAGCATCCATTATTAAATATTGATTTTTTTTTCTTGCAATTTCAGATTACTATGGATAGTAAATTGTGGATGTTTTTTTTGGATTGGCTTATTGCTGCTGGCAGATGCCTTCTCTGTGTTCTTAGCAACATTTAATTCTCACTTTTTAATGCAAAGTCATTGTTGGGAATTAATTATTTTTGCTAATGATGGATGTGCAATGATTTACTTTCAGAAATATATTTCTGAAATATATATATATTATTATACTGGTGAATGTGGATGTTTTTCCTTTTTGCCCTTTCTTACAACTGACCCCTGGACCTTACACAAATTTAAGGTGGACATTTCTTAAGGCCCTTAACTGCAAAATTATTACACCAGAAGTCCATACACGGAAGAAAAGGTGACAATGCAGGAGATATACGTACCTTTATAGCGTCTCATTACTTTTGCAACTCTGTTTTAATGCTCTGTTAAGGATGGGTTAATAGATGAAGATATTGCAAAACTGAAAATCACAGTTTTGGCAAGAAATAATCAAACAGCATCCACTGGAATCAGCTGTTTATTTGCCTGTCCAAAACAATCAGGAGTCCATTTTTTATGTATAAGAAAGTCTATGTTGCAGTCAGAACTGACCATGCAGTAGAAAAAGTATGGTGTAGGAAGAAACTCAGACCCAAAAAAAAATAATCTGTGCTCTGTATTGCCCTTTCTGTGGAATCTAGGCGTTGGAAAGCACAGTAAGGAAGTTGTCATAGCTCCATTGGTGACTTGGTTATTTACCAGGTGATTAGCATCTAGGCAGAGGTGAGATTCACACCCATGCACATCTCTAATCTTACTGGGGAAGTACCATGGCTGTGACCATAGCCTGTGACATAAGAATGAATGGGGTTGGTGGCAATAGGTTGTTTGTATTTAATCTACAGCATTATAACGCCAGGTGATATAGTTGCTTTCATAGATTTCATTCATGCCAGACACTGAACGGGGCATAATAGCTTATTTTTGATGAAAGCATAATAGCTTATTTTTGATGAAAGCATAACGTGTTTGCCCTGAGGTAATTTTCAGAGGGCTATCCAGTTGTGTTTTGAGTCCATGAAGAGGCAGAGAATCCAGGGTTTTGGTAGTTTGATCCAATGGTCAAATATTCTATTTCTGAAATTTATGCCTTACATTTCACTTTCAGCTGTCTGTAGCTACGTACCTTGGTTAGAATTATTTCTGCTTAAGTCTGGAAAGCTTTATTATTACAGGCACAAAGCCAGATAATCACAGTTGTGTTGCTTCTTAAACCAACTGGTATCTTTGAATGTTGTTCAAAGAACTGGAATTAGTGGCCAGCACTGTACAGAAACACATCAGCAGTTCCTGGGGGAATTATGTGGGCTCCTGTCTGACATGCAGGCTCCAAGCTGGTGTCCCCAGAAGTTATCACGTCTGCACCCCTTTCTCCTCTTCCAGTGAAGTCAGAACAGGACAGCAGTCACATCCCAACTGAAAAATTGTTCCCCCAAGAGCATTTGGAAGTGGCACTCTCTTGCAGAAACTCTTATGGTCCTGATCACACTGCTATTACAGCTAGCTGTATCAGTGCTTTCTGTGCAGGGTTCTCTAAGTGACTGAGGCTCTGTGTAATCAGGGCTTATGTTTCCAAGAAGACAATTTTACCTTAATTAGGTTAAAATGCTCTTTGGCATACAGGAGGTGTTTGTTTATGGGGGAAAAGCACCTCTGTGTTTCTTAATAAGCTGAATAAGTCAGCCATTTAATGTTTCCTTTCTCTCACCCTAAAGCAGGTTTTTTTCCATCCTTCAGTTGCTTTTGTGAGTATTTTTACAGGTTATCTAGGTTTAAAATGCTAATATTAAGTATGCATACAGTATTTCTGATTTACTGTCACAAATTTGGTATTTATTGATTAAGTCTAAGTGTATCCCTTTTTTATATATATTTTTTAAAAATAAACCTTTTACCCACAGTTTTATGTACACTGATTTGCCTTAGTCTGAATAAAAAAAAATCACAGCCGTTCCAGAGCATGGGCATTTATACATAATACATATTCTTTCTGTTCTTTGGTAATTGTTTCTTTTTCATCATTTCTTTTCTAGTATGCTTCAAACATTGTATTTTACAAGAAATTATTGATGATAAATGCATATAGCACTGCCTAGATCTGGTGGTTTAATTAGGATTTAATCCCATGAAAGTGTGCTAAAGGTGTTGCTCTTGGTGATGACGCCTCTGATTTGACATCTGTCAGTTCTGAATTTATTCCATGCTTACTGCTCAGTGTTGGTTTCTTTTCATGATTAATATTATTAAGCTCTATCCCTACAAAGACCTATTGTATATAAATGGTTATTTCCATCAGAAAGATCTGCAATTGTATAAAAAAATTGAAATCATCTTATTATATAATTATCTAATTAGGGATTATCTATAGAAAACCTTCTGCAGGCTGTCTCAGGACTTTGAATAATGTGGGTACCATTTATGAAATACAACTTAGAGGACCATGAGACTGGGTGTGATTTGCCTGCTTTTACTTTTGTTTTCATCTGTGTTGCTTTTAAAAAAATCAACATAACTTTAAAGAAAGGAAATAGAATTCAGAAGTTGGAGTTCCATTTGATGCTCTTACTGGTGTATTGCTCATATCTGCAGTACAGAGTGAATCATTGATTCTTCCAAAACAGAAAGTTCACAGAAGATGAACATCAATGTTATTTCCATAAAAATATGTTCAAAACAGAATTGAAATCCACAGATATATTTTTGCTAGAAATGCTTAGGCACTCATCCATGTGTGAGGTGTATCAAACACACACACACAAAAAAAAAAAAAAGCATCTCCTGTGCATAGGACTTGAGGAGTTCCCTTCACAATCAATTTACAAGTTACAAGTATCACATACAGGAATTTGGCAAATGGTTCCAGCTAATGACTAAATTAGGGAAAATCATGATCTGCTTGTATATATTGTCAAAATAGAAAAACTGGCTCAATTTGCTCAATAAATTATTCATTGGAAGTTACTCATTCATCACTAACAAAAATACTGTCTTTGAATTTTTCAACTATTTGGTGTTTCATATGCAAGACAAAACTGATTTTACAATCTGTCATTCCTTCAGCTGTTCTAGAGAAAGACTCTAAATAAAAGCCCTTATTCTCACAGGAAGAGGAAACCTCTATCCTTCTATCCCACAAATAAATAAAAATTATTCTAAATTTAATATATCCCAGGTGTTTTTTGGGGTTGGGTTTTTTTTGGTTTGTTTTTGGGTTGGGTTTTTTTTTTTTGTTTGCTTGTTGGTTTTTTTTTTAGGAAAAAATAAATCCAGTGAAAAATCTGGCAATGGAAGACTAGAAACCAAGGAAGTATTTTGTAGCATACAGAAAATACTGGGGTGAGCATGTTGTCTCTCCCTGGTGTTTCAGCATATTTATTCTCATTTAGTAACTCTTTGAAAATGCTGTTAGCTCTAGGAAAAGGATTTTGGAGCGGTTAACATATCTTCCTTACTGTGTGAATTTCCCCAACGTGACTTTGAACAATATTAGAAGAAAAGTAGCAGGGAGAATTAGCAATTAAAGGACTGTCAGTGTTATCACAGCCAGTTGAATGTTTGGAGCAGAGTGACAGTAAGGGCAATATAACTTTCATCAGAAGGCAACTTCCAGGCTTGAGAAATCTGGAACTTCTCCAAAGGGATCAAATATAACTGAAAAAGTAGTTCACAGGAGCTGGTACATGTTATATATGCCACAGCCTCCTGGTGACTTACTAAACTGAGGGGAAAAAAGCCCACACATGATAAGCCAGAGAGAAATAAACTCTTATTTGGAGCAGTTTACACATCTAAGTGTGGAGACTGAACTGCTACTGGAAGCTAGTATGGTGGACAAGAAGTCCAGGAGAACAGTGTTGGCCTATTTTCTTCTAGCATTCAGAAATAATCCTAGAACATTTTCTTAAAGCAACAGAATTTACACCACACTTTTTCAAGGGTCTTTCTGTAACTAATGCCTGAACTGCAGGGGTAAACTATGTGCAAATAGAGAAACTATGAATATTGCATAAATTCATTTCCTCAATACCAAACAGCATGTGTATTTTCATGCTGTTGTTATGAAGCTTCCTGTGTTCATTTTGTTATGTCAAATTACTAATAAATCAGTGAGAATTTTATGTGTATCACAATAAAAAGGGACATTTATTTATTTAAAATATACTACATTTTTAATTAAGATGGTGTTTAAATAAGGCAACGCAATGCATATCTTAATTCTAAC
>JAVJGJ010000001.1:2423177-2439948 GCA_035590215.1 Microhierax caerulescens
GTGTTCTTTGTTGAAGTTCTCTGTTTTCTCCATGGCATATATCCAACTGTGCTAACTTTTTTTTTTTTTTTTTTTTTTCTTTAAATCTCTTTTAGGACTAAAATTAGTGGTCTCCTAGAGTTAGTTCATAAATGACAAAAATATAAGGAAATTATTTAGTTATATCTGAAGTTTTTAGGGTATAACACTCACTTGAGATAAACACACTGAAGTTGTGAATCGTGGAGGGCTTTTCATAGTTGCACTGTGTCTTGGGTGTATTTGTACTTTCAATGAAAATCAAATTTTCAGCTTCCAGCAACTTATCTACATCAGTAGATGTAGATAAGCTACTTTCTCCAATAGGGCTTGTATCTGTGCAGCAGTAAATAGCCAAGAACTGTACATATCTGAACAGCTTACAGCATCCTATGTGAATTAACTATTGGTGGAAAATATCATTCACATTCTGATTTGAATTTTCTTTGTTTTCTGTCAAAGCTGTGAATTTTATTTCAGAAGAAAAAAATATATTGCTGATTATGCCAGGATATTGTAGGCTAAAACCTTGTGGAACCCCACTTCAAACAATGTAGCTATTATTTGTTAAAGTTGTTAGAACTAAGAATTTGTATCTTAGGTATATGTCAGGCCTCCTATAGACCTATGACATTTAGAAGAAGTGTCTTGATGTAGGTTGTAATGACTGCTAAAATAAAACCTGCAAGTGATAAATGAACAGATTGCTACTGTAAAAGTGTTTAAAGGTTTAGAACTCCTACTGATAAAACCACCAGAGAGAGTTTGTGGAAAATTACTCTTTTCTCACCTTTAATTGCATTATTTAAGTTGAACATTTTCTCTGCTGAATGGAGTGCAAATAATAAAACCTTTTCGTTTATTATGCAAAGTCCTTCACAAACAAAGTATAGAGACTAGGAGTTAGGCTTACTTTCTTGAACTAAATAACTGACTATCTAAATATCTGCATAGAAGTTCATGGTGGAATGGAAAATTGAAAATTAACTAAACCAATGATATATTAGGACTTAATCAAATGGAGATGTCGCAAATACCTTCAGGAAGGTATTATTAACAAATTCCTTGTAATGCAAAAATAAGCATTTCCAAGTGGAGAAGCAAAAGTCTGTCTTACAAAAGGAACTGTCTAGAAATACTAGAAGATAGTCTGCTGATAAAAAGACTGATATTCTTTAAGTCTTCTTTTCTACCTCATGCTATTTCTCTCCACCAACTTTTTTTTAAAAAAGGTCAGCTTTTTGAATTATGGAAACAACTTTTGACAGGAAGGATTGATTATGGAAAAATGTAAAGTATTGTCAAGGAGAGCCACACAGCAAAAGAAAAAAATATAATTTCTATACACTTATAATTTCATTTATATATTTTATCTTATTGATAATAAACATAAACTGAGTGATACTTTCTAATTGATTCCAATTACTTCAGAAAAAATAAGATTCAGTAGTGACACTTTTAAAGGTAGAGGAAACACATAAATTAGCTTGGTTGTACATTGCATTTTTCAGATTTGTTCATATGTGAACCTCATTCTGTGAAAAACACTTGGGCACAGAAAAATAATAAGCCGTGGATGGAAGGATGGAAGGATGAAATATACCTTATACGTACAAATGTAGAAGTTGCTCTGAGATAAGGTCTATGAAAACACTTGTCACACACCTAGTCACAATAATGTTGTATATAATCCAGAACATGGCTTACTTTTTTTTTTTTCTTCCATGGTTTATACCTATTTTGGTTTATTCACTTTATTTAATCACTATTCAAGCTTAAGGTAAAACAAAATGGGGAAAAAAATCAGAAACATTTTATTTGTTAGCTTTTTTTACTTTTTGTCAGTACTGTTTTTTGAATCTTGCAGGAGAATCTGATAGGAGAATACTTTGTGAGGAAACAGAAATTCTTATAGGACACAGAGGGGAAAAAGTGATTGCAAATTGTAACAATAGATCAAAAATTCTCCATAAATTGATTAGTCACACTTTTATGTGCCATATCTTGCACAGCACAGATTCAGTTTCATTGATTTGTCTGTAATTGATGTAAAATGGTACACTTACTCTTTCATTTTATTGCTTCTCAACGTCACCATTTTTTTCCATTATGTGACGTACAATCGGTTCCATTTCATGACCAGATATTCTTTTTCTGATCATAAAAATAGGCAGAGATGATATTTTTGGAGTGAGATATGTTTTGCCATCTAGATAAATGACGGTAGTGTGAAAGTAGAGAATGCTGCAGAATTAAATATACTCAAAGAGAAATGTAGCTTCAATCTCTTCTTACTATGAATAACACCAGAAAAGGCCAATAACCCTGAAATCAAAGGGTACTAACTGAAATGGGCGAGATCACATAGCTGTGAAGTGTAACAATTTTGTCTCTGATTTAGAAAATGGTTTAACATGAACTTTCTTGTCATATACTTGTTTTCTTTAGTTGAGAACTTGGTGTCTCCTCTCTTCAGCTTCTGCTACCCAGATCCTGTGGTCCTAAAAGTGCTTCAAGTTACTAGGCTTTCTCAGAATTAAAAGTGTGCCAAATAGAAGAACACTGCTTATTTTCAAAACTTGTGAGAAATCTATCTTCTAACAGAGCATGTATGATTTAGTTTCGTTTTATTGTGCTATGTGATTTCACAACCAGGTATATATATTCCATTTGTCAGTGATCTGTGTCTGTCCCAATAGATCAAAATTACCCATTCCGTGTAAATTTGTCAGCTACAGGTAGGAAGGGAACTCTATGATTTGGTTATAATTATAAAATGGGATCAGCAGAGTTAAAGGACTTGCATTTTGATGGATTTCATTAGATTTTTGTTTCTTAGGGCATGCAAAGATTTATGTTTCACATTCATTGAGAAAGGTGATGCTTCCTATATAGAAGTCATCACCTTCTAGCACGCTAACAGTCATCTTGCTATATTTCTTCATTAGCCAACCAGCACAACACTTGGGGCAGTCCGATGTATCTCTTGTAACAGTAGGCGAACTTTATTTTAGCCTTTAGAAAGTTTACTCTGAAGACAGCTTGCCTCATAAGCCAAGATCCCAGGCAAAGGTACAAGTTCAGTAACAAGGCGTGTGGCGTGCCCTCTTCCCCCTGACTTCATCACCAGCTGATGAGCCAGATCAGCTCAGATGATGGAGATGTGTTAGTGGAAGCCTTGAGTAAGAGTAAGGCTTATTAATGCATGATTCACATAGGTTGCTAGCTGTAGTTGAGGGTGTGTGTCTAAATACGCTGATGAACCCAAATAGGCTTTATTTTCATTTTAATGTGATATTTCAATCTTGTAGTAAGTTAGTAAAGCAACTGATATACTGATATGATTTTTCCCCACACACAAAGGTGGAATCACTGGTTATATACCAGTAGTAACTATGGAGTACCCAGAGCTACCAAGAGGAGTTCCTCATTTTCCAGGCTTCTGTGTGTGTTTACAGAATAAATAGCTATTTTTGTCATTAAAAGTTCCTGACAAAATGAACTATTTTTAACAAAGGTCCAAGATCTATTCAGCAAATAGCGTACAATGTATGAAGAAAGTAATCTTTCCCAGATGCATACACTCTAAGAAAGAAATACCCATTTATTTTATTCAGTAGTCTATTTTCAAAGAAGGCCATTTAAGCCAGTTATTGTACAACTAGAGGCTAAAGAATGGAAAGAGCCTGTAAATCTTCTCTAGTCACAGAACTGTGGATTTTTCCTACTAAATTGGGTAATATAAACAACCCATTGAAAACCATAGAGGTTTCTGAACCTTTTGCAGCTTTTATCGTGTCTGAATAAAGTAACTGGTCACCAGGATCCAAGATTTGAAGCTACCAATACTTTAATGCACAAGAAGTCACCAATCACACATTGTTCATTTCTTTCCATCACCTGCATTTACTTTACCTTTCAGTGGACCTTTGGAGGCTATCAGTTAGATGGTGAGTGCAGATAGCAAAGCTTCCAGTCAGTGAGGGAGGAAACTTATCTTACCTTTAAGTTGTTCTGCTCCTTTACATTATGAAATTTTCTCTCATGAGGGAACCAGAAGGAATGTAAGACCATTTTATGCATGCTGATGTTATCACTTGTGGGGGCTCTAACAAATCGTGTGATTTCTATCACTGAGTATTTCTGTATGATTCAGTGTAATTGACAGTGCCAGAAACTAGCCCTAAGCAAATGAAATGCAGCAGAAAATCTGCTGTAAGCAAATTAATCATAGTCTAAGTGATAGAAAACTTAAACTTCATTTCTTTTCCAGGATACATTTGTAACAGCAAAATAATTCCTTTTTCTTTCAAAAAACTAGGAAGGTTGTCAGGCACTCTGGGGCAATGGAAATAAGTAGTTTCTGCCTCCCATAAATAAAGATATGAAATGTTTGTATTTGTGAACAAAGGCCAGAGTAACCTCATAAATTTGACATTCTAGGCTTTGACTCATGGGCTTAGACCACTGACAAATGCGTTACTGCCCCACCTGTCTGCCCCTGCACTTCTCATACAGGCACTTACCTTAATATCCTGTGCTGTAATTCAAGGCTACCTCACTAGTACCATTTTTGAAGACATCTGCTTAAAAGGTTGTTCCCTTCTTATTGCCTGGAAGCGTATCTGCTTAATTAATTATCTGTGTTTCTCTAGATTTTTATTAAGAATGAAGTCTCTTGGACTTCGTACAGCAGTGCCTCTGGCCTTGTTGTTCAAGAAAGGAGTTTAGACATGTTTTTTTTTTTCTGGATATTTTACCATCCTCTGGATAGATGTTTCATATCCTCATCCGTCCTTATTTAGTTGTCTTCTTCTAGTGCATCCTACAAATACACTTCGCACTTTAAATACCTTCCTTTAAATGTTTGCAAATGCAAATAGTGTTTTTGTTAGCTTGATTTTATTCTTATGCTTTTTATCACAAAGCTGTCCAACACCTCTGGTCACTTTGATTGTTGGCTTGCTCTTTTCATTCAGATCAAAACTTCATCTAAGGAGGTCATAAAAAATGTGGTTTCCAGTGAAAAACTTAGGAACCAAGCACGTGACAAATGGAAGTCTATGAAAACCATACTTTCCAAAAGTATGGACACTGCATAAACCATGCATATCTTGCTAAGAATGCTGGTGGTAATCCCAAGAAGCAAGTGACTTAAAAACAAAACAAAAGAAAACAAAAAAACCCTTTGCAAACAGCCTATATTACCATATTTACCTCTTTGTAAGAAAACCAGCTTGCTCTAGCAGCAAGCTCAGTTGAACTGTCATGCAAAGTCCAAGAGATTTTGTTCTTAGTTAAAAGCTTGAAATTTAGCTTTTCTAAAGGACATAGAAACTAGGATGGTTTTACAATTTTGCATTTTCCATAGTAAGTGTTCTAAGGCTCTTCTTCACTCAGATTAATTCCCTTCCTCTGCAACGACTACATTCTTTGGATTAAACCTATGGCTGGATAGACTTTAAATCAACATGGGTGCACTTTTTCATTATACCATTACAAATCTTATCTTTTCCAATTCTCTGTTATCTAATTATTGTATGTCTTCAGAGGAGGTAAGGTCATAGTCCTGTTTGCCTTTTAATATATGTTGCTTTCATTTGCAGGCTGTAATGTTGTTTCTGGTACCATAACATAACAGGCACTAGTATCCAATGAAAAACCAGTAAATATATCATTAGCTTTAAGACTGCTAGTATAAACGCCTTTTATTGTGACCTCATCCTTTGCTCTGATAAGAACTGATAAGAACTAGTCAGGCTGGTCCTCATGTCCCTCCTCCCCCGTATTTGCAAACTATTTGCTGCCATAGTTTTATATGCAGAGGTGCAGCATTGTTTTTCAGAGTAGATCTGTCATAAACTTATGGATAGTTTCACATTTTTTTTCTGTATGTCCTCATCAAAACCACATTTTTCCTCTTTCTTGCTTGTGTAGAATGCAGTAGCACTCAAAAATTTATGCTTTGGTTTTCATGTTTTACCCTGTGTCTAAGCTAATTAAATTACTTAGAACTATAAATGCATTAGAATCACTTGTTATAAAAAAAAAGCAAGTTTCTAAAGCATATCTTTCCTGAGAGGTACACATTGCATGCAATTGCAAATTGAGGTGTAGTTTGGATTTCATCCAGCTGTCTAGAAAGTTTAACCCTTTGGAGCTAAAAGCTTTTCCATTGTTCCACTCGTTACTTTTCTTGTTCTTATTCCTTAATTAATTTTAGTGTGCTAATGCTTAATATTCAGCAATTACTCCACAATTACAGAAAAATGAAGACCTGCTCCTTTCAGTGTCCCAGTTCCAATTTTTCCGTTGCATGACTGAGGGTTCACGTACAAGCAGCCCTGGTTGGCCCTGTGGTGCGTGTACTCTGCAAGTCCAAGTAGCCACAACATGGGCTACAGGCTGGGCTTTAAGAATTGCTACAGAGCAGCAGTACTACAGGGTGGCAATAGTTCCTTTGGACATTTGGTTTACTGTTATAGTATTTATTTTGATGCAGTTTCAGAGCTTTATTTTTAATGTTTTTAATTTCAATTAATTTTTATGACAGACTTACCATAGCTGTTAGGTAAAATACAGGTTTAATGATCAAGCCGTATGTATGTGTTCACCATAAGCCTCTTGAAACTGTTGATAGGAATCCACTAATTTCAGTTCTGGAGGAGTATTTCTTTTTTAAACTGAGAAACAGTCTCATATAATTGTAAAACCAAATTCACTAATCCTCTGTTCCTTTTAAAACTGGAGGATGTATCAAATGGCAGAAAATTACAAATCAATGGGATATTCCAAACCAAAAGTTGGGAGATTGCTGTATTTATTTCTGAAGGTAGATCAGAATTCATGTTTTAATCAGCTTCAAGATATAAGACAATAATAAAAGAAGCTGGAAGATTGGTATTTCACAGTCTGCTGTAAGGTCCTGAATAAGGAGCTAATTAAATTTAGTATTTAACTCCTTATTATCAGTTCAAGGATGGTCGGCAGGTTTTTTTGGGGTTTTTTTTTTCATTGTATAAACACAATAAATCCTGCCTCTGCACTTTGGTAGCAGCAGAGCTTTGTAGGCTGCCCTGTGCAGGGTTCAGTGAGTAATCCAATCTCAGAGTGATAAAGGCAGAGCACTCAATCTGCAGGTCAGGACGCAACAGGAAAGGCTGTAGTTTACCAAAAGTCTATAAATGATAAAAGCTCTCCTTGACCATAGGCTACTTACATTGACCAAAATCCACTGTAGTCCCAGATATGCTAAAATAATATAAAGATACAGTTTAAATGTAAAGCAAATTGAACTATTACAAGTGATTAACTTCCTATGTTAGATTTTTTTTTATCATTATTTTTATTTCTGCAGCTTTGTCTCCTCTTTTTAGCAAGGTGCTTTAATTTGAAGAAAGCACTGTAATTTGGGAATGGTCAGACAAATCAGAACTCAAATTTTTCTCTGAACAGCTGCTTCATCTTTCCTCCACCACATCCCACACCCCCACCCCCCAAAGAGATAAAAAAAGGTGGGGGCAGGTGTTGTTATTGTACTGCCTTTTTTACTCAAACCTTTTATTTGAAAGCTATTTTTAACCCTTTGGATTTTGTATTTGGTATTTTTCCCAGTAATCTGGGATTAGTGGATGCTGCAATAAACCCATCAAAAAAATAATTCCTTAAGGGAGACAGTAATAGGTTTTTTGGCTGGAGGTACCATAAAGAAGAAATTGATGCCATGAGTGAATACTTTCACCATTGCCCTTTAAAATTACCTTAATCTTAAAACATAATTTGACATCCTGACTACCTGAAATGAAGCTAACAATGGAATTCTATATTAATTTAAAAAAAATAAAAATCCATGACTGAGAGGAAACATCATGATTCCTTTATGAAATTATGTTGACGGATCTTGAAAGAGGCTTAGAAAAGTTTTCTTGTGATTCTCAGAAGCAGTAAAGAAAAAGGCAGGTGGTAAATTCAGGCTAAATCAGATCAAAACACTAATACAGCAGTAAATGGAAAAAAACAACCAAAACCCCTTGTAATTTCAAACGTGATGTTACAGCTGATATCTCCCTGCTATTATCCTTTTCCTCTGTCAAGCTATTTATTGCTCCTAGAACATAGTGTCGAAATACTTAAAATCTCTTGGCAATGTCTTGAATTAGGGAGGCAGAGGAAAGGGGTGATGGGGATATATATCACATGAGGAAATTCTATATAGTTTTATTTTCAAAACTTTCTTAACAGTTGCTAACTTGCTCTGGATTGACATTAGTTTATTTTGCTATTTTCTGTACCCAAGAATATTAACATCAGAAAAGCTTCATGCAAATAGATTCATAGAACTGTATACAAGAAGTTGTATGTTTAAATCTTTGTTACCTTCACTGTAGGTAAAGACACATGTTATAGAACTTCACAGGCTAAAGAACGGAACCACAGCTATAATTGTCTGAGAGAGAACATAGTCATAGTTATCAGTTCTTATTAAACTTGGAGAAAAAATTGCTTTTACGAACTGTTACAGATGTTTAATCCTATCCATATAAACTGCAACTATTTGTCTATAGAATGAGCATAGACAAGAAAGAAGCTAACTGTATCACTAATACTGCGGCACGGAATTCAGTTTGCTGCAGTCCTAAGGCTCAAATCAATGACGGTCATGGCAGCCATACAAAGTCAAGTTTAGCATATGTAGAAAGCTGTTATTAATAAACTGCGCTCCAGTGTATTCACAAAATCTATAGTTTCCCTTCTGGCATCATGTAACACAAATAGAGGAGTTACTCATTACTCATTCTCCAATATTTAACCATTGCATATGGATATTGCACTAACATGGCCAGAGCCATCTTCCCACCCGTGGAAGTTAGAGTAGTACAATCCTCTCCCACTTACTACTAACTTACAGAACTACTCTACGTGTGTACCCCATTCAAGGTTACCCGCAAAGCAGTTACGCTTGGCCCCAAACAGGCTGTCATGGACACCTCCTAAGCTCTGTACGGTGGGCCCTGGGATATGTATATGGTACATATATAAAAAATGCAAGGCAGTTTTCCCCAAATGGGGCAGTATGTACACATAGGAGACTGGGGGTGTACTGGCAGGTAAACCTTACGGACGTTTGTAACTAGGACTCAAGTGTGATATATCTTGGTGTGGCCATATGGTTGAGCTTGTAAAGATGAGAAGATGCTCACTCCCCTCTCCTAATACAAGATGGCTGTGGAGTAGACGGAGGGAATTTAGTAAATGGTAAAAGGTTAACCATGTCAAGGTAAGAGGCAAAGTAACTTTTGGAGTGAATGGGAAGCAGAGATTTGTAAGTTAGCCACATGTTAGCATCTTTGCAGGGAGATGAGCTTACATACAGTATTTCATCCTGGGCAGACTGAATAATCTGTGTAGTCATTGGCAGGAAAAAATAATATAATAGTATACACTGCAGTAAGTCCTGCCTGAAAATTTCAAAGTATCTTCTACTGAGGACATAAATCTAAAGTAGCTATCTTTCTTTTCTAATGCCTTAGGTCTAAATATATTCTGTTTTCCATAGAGAACATCTATAATTTAAGTGATTTACTCTGTGCATAAAGAGTGTGAATTCTCCAAGTGTTCCTGCTTTTATTTCTTAAAGAAAGCCCTTGGAAAAAAACCCTTAAATATACAATCATTCAAGATGTGAATTCAATCTCTGAAGTACTGCTTCACCTTAAAACTATCAACATAGAAACACATTTTGAAAACAACAAAGTGACTGCTGAGTATATGAACAATATTGAGATGGCAGCATAAGATCAGTCACTTTTCCCAGATCTTTAATATCAAACCAAAGACAGAGTTTGACTGAGATTAAGGTTACCACAAATAACAAGATACAAACATTTGTATTTGCAAGTGGTGACTAAATCAGTGTGTAGGGGTTATATTTTATATCCACACTATGTTGGAGCAGTGTTTCCTTCTGGCATTGCGCTGCATTCGTTTCTCTTGTGACACAAGCTTTCTGGGGTATGCACAAGTGCCTCCCATTACCAATAATAGAACATCACTAACTGATGCAAAATATGTAGATGCTGTAAATTGCTGACTTCCAGCAATAATTTCACTAGTAACTGGAGGGAGGGCTGGAATAAGGGAGCTAGTAGAACTCTACTAAATGCTTTTTATTGTATTGCATTTGCTTTTGTTCATGTGGCTGTTGAGCTTTCCCCTCTCTCTTCTCTTTTCCCCTCTAAAATGGGACTGCAGTTTTCTGAGAGTTAATTACACAACACTTCTATAAAAGAAAGATTGTTGCATCACTAGGTAACTTACTTTACAAAATGCATTTTTTTTGGTTATTTTTCCCATTCTTTTGGCTACACATTTATATCTTATTCAAATAGAATGTTCTGAGAATAAGCAGCTAAATATTTCAAAGCATTTTGGAAGAAGAATCCTAAGGATATTGGATTAGAATGAACAGTGGCAATAATTAAACTGTTAGGGCTTGCGGCAAAAGTGAAGACCAGCTCCTCTCATGCTGGAAGTCTCAAACAGAATTCAGTGTGATCCAGATAAAACCTCCCCTAAACTGGAGACAGAATAACTCAAACGTAACGTAACCAGATAAAACCAGAGATTAAATCTAGCCTAAGAGCCTCAGTATTATGAGAGAAGTCTATGTCCTTTTCCTCCTTGTTTACACCACCATGTAAAAAGGAGCAGCTTAATGTCTAATACCCAAATGTTTCAACGGACTTGGTATTATTGTCCAAGTAATTTCTCGTGTGTTTACCTGCTAGCTTCCAAGAGTTCCCTAGCATGCAGGGAACTTCTGTTAGCCAAGACATAGCTGTTGCGATGCCTGTTTCTCTCCTTAACTTCCCAAGAGGTAACCCGCTGTATGCACACTCTGTAGGGGATGTGTGGTTTTCTTCATCCCCTGTGGAACTCATATGTACAGGAAATCCTTTCATACTAAAATTGTCTGTAGAAAATGTCTTAAAAATCTGTGAATAGAGAAAATTATGCAACTATGTGTTTTGTATGTGGGTGCACATCTATGCAGTAGATGCGTTCTATATTGAATGGAGTTCTATCTTTTGTCTCATTTCTTTTCTAATGGTGCACATGCAAATGCTTACCTTATGACAGATTTACTCTCCATTTCTTGTACATATAGTATATAAATGAGCAAATGTGATAAAACTTATTTTCCAGTTTCTTTGTACAAAGCAGGGCTTGTAATTGGCTTGCTTTTAGGAGTAAAGTATCCAAAGCATGCATTTGAAATGTACATGTATAATTTTGCATTTGAACATGCAAACCAGAATATTGCTCAGGACACTATGGGAGCAACCAATGGCCTCAGGTATTTGAATTAGCTATTTTTTATTTTTATTTAACTTCTGAGACTGAGATATTTTTGTGTTATCTTTAATTTAATAGTATTCTGCATTTATTTTGTACTTTTCCCAAGAGGTGATCTGTTAGTTATTTAAATAAAAATGAAGGCAATTAGTTGATATCCTAATGACTTCCACATAACTCACAGCTAGTCTGTCATGTAAACGAGGGGCCTTCCTCACAGGTTAGGTCTTATGTGCAAACCTGTGTCAAGGATCTTGCTCATTATTCAGTGTTTGTCTGTTTTCATTCATTCCTAGAACTAATTTATCTAAGCTTTTAGATTTTTAATTTTCTGGGTCATATTTTGGCATCGCTTTTACTTTCCAAGTTATGAAGTGAAAAATTCATTAGGCATTTTTACCTATTAAAGCATTTCTCTTCTTTTTTTTAAAAAAAACCCACAACTTCACCTGTACTTTTCTATGATTAATGGGCTTTAACTGGTTTTCTTTTAGTAATAAGATGAAACTTTCCTCTGCCATGGCTGTCTTGAAAATGAAGCACGCCAAGTTATGCTTTATTCTTGCTAATCATTCATATTCAGCTATTGATATTTAAAGTCCAGATGGTTGACTTCCTGACTGTCCTAATTCTTCTGAATAGCAAAAATTTGCAGATTTGTCATATATTTTCTCCATGTGTAAAGACTTTTGTTATTTATTTGCATTTACTGTGTAAGATTACATATCTATGGCACTTGAAAAGTTCTCTGACTTTTTAAAACATTTTTTCAGAGGCAGTGGCAGGGTACCTGTGTAGGTATCCCATATATTATTCCAGGATATCTCAGGAAAATCTAACTGAATGGTATACTATTTCCTCCATTTATTTACTTCAATAAAGCCATTTCAAATATAAAGTCTGATTAAAATCTGCAGCATCTAATGAAAAAGCTGCTGGTATTAGCGAACTTGAATTTTGTATTTGCTTTATATGCCAAAGGAGATTAAAGGAAGACTATAATCATAGTCTTTAGATGCAATGAAACAATAATTGCATATTCATTCTTGCTATTAACTTATGGGTTCTACCATAAGCTTACTTTATGTCTCAGTTTTTGTTTGGTTTTGTGTATTTTGCCATTTACATGAATCTATGCCTTTTATTTCACTGCCTTCATAAAGTACTCTAAGTAGACCTTTAGCATGAAATGTGCCATGTAACTAAAGCTATTACTAGCTGTCATGATTTTACAGAGTATTTCTCTCCCCTCGGAGATAGAAGACTGAGTGTGACAGTAGAAAAATATATCTTATGATAGTAAATTCCTAATACTGTCATTCACAGCAGTTTCCTTTTATTTCATTGGTGAAATACTTGATAATTGTCTTTAAAGTAATGTACTTAAGTGCTAAATCACAGTGTAGATGTTTAGATACGATACTTCAATAAATAATACAGAATTCATTCCATATACTCTAATACATTTCAGACTTTCTCACAATAGCTGAGCAGATGAGTGGGATTGCATTTTGGGAGTCCTGCATCTGGGAACACTGTGTCAGAATATAATTATGGGTAAATGGAGCATTTTTGAGCTACCGAAGATATTCTTAGAATGAGGAAGAATAAAGAGATATCCTATATTTAGTTTCTTCAAATGAATATTCCATCCTATAAAGTAAAATGATACTTTTAAATGATAGTTTTAAAGTTACTTTGAAAATATCCTTGATTATGAATTCTGATTTTATTTAAAATTTCAGTGTCAAAAAAGGATCTCAGTATCTTTAAATTGTAATATATAAGTATATATAAATTCTATTTTATATTTGTCAGCTGGGTGTTACAGGATATATTGTAAACTTCAATTATAAAGCATCACAGAACTCAAAGTTGTGAAAAGATATTTTAAAGGTAGCTTATTTTGTTTCTTGGTCTTCGGTTTGTTTTGCATGAGATTTCTAAAATGGTTTATGCTGCTGCCACAAAGCTAGATATGTTAAGTTTAATTGCCAAATGTAGAATCGTGTTTTCCTGACATCAAAGCCTCCAGATAGGATGTCCATCATGAATGTGCATTTGTGTCAAATCAAAATTGGGAAAAATTAATTTATTCTCATGTTAAATTTTTATGGAAGTGTAGTTTTCATTAATTTACAAAACCTGAACAATATATTTATGGCACGTGTTTGTAGTGGTCCAAAATAATTAAAAAAATACATAATAAATATTTTTGTAGTACATATTATGGATGCTAGCGTATCTGTTGATTTTTTCAAATGATATATTAAGAATCAACAATTACACAGGGTTATGGGTATTTCATGTGCTTTGGGGAAAAAGTTATCCTCATAGCTAAGAAGTTCTAGATATGTGTGGGGAATAGGGGAATTATCATTATGGCTAAAATTTTATGGTTTATTTTACAAGCCATTTAAAGCAAAGTAGATAAGCCTTTAGAACAAAGACTATTATTAATGACTGTACCAACTATTTTACATATATTTAAGTTTTTTAAAACATAGTAAAGAGTGTAACTTAGATGTGGGAGGGCTTTTAAAAGAGTAATATTTAAGTATTTGGTTCAAATAAGCATAAATCAAGTACTATTTTCTGGGAAAAATGTCCTAAAAGTTGGTACAAGCGATATCAGTGCTGATGGCAGGCATCGACGTATTTGCAGAAACATACAAGCCTGGTCACTGGAGATGGTGAAACCAAGTTTCTGTAAGTCTTCAGTTACACTTACACTTTTGCAAAAGTGCTTTGAATGAGACTTTTCAGTAATTCTTGTATCCTTCAAATAAAGCCTTGCCATAGTTTTAGGATGACGGTATTCTTTAGCAAGTTCACAGATCCCAGAGAGTGATGCCAAAAGCCTACAGCTAATGTGAAAATCTCACTTCCCATTTGTTTTTCAATCACTAAACATGCAGTCAAGCTGCTGAATTATTTTCAAATGTTTACTGACCAGGAATCTATAGTTCAAGTAATATTTAAAGAGAGGATAACCGACTGTCTTGTTTAAGTTAATTTGCCCATAAGTTATTAACTGTTTACAAAATTAATTAATGGAGAGTAACTTTTTTGTAATTTATATTAAAAAAAAATATTTTAAAAATATTCTTGTGAATTTATGCCCGTGAAAATTTTTATATAAGGTGTTTTGTTTCCTTTCTCCTTCGAATTACAGTCTAGCTGTATTAGCACAAAAACTAAGATTTGTTTCACTGACCTTTTTAATTCATTACATTCAGGTTTGTACTTTTTTTTTTTTCTACAGCAAATACAACTTTGCAGTTACTAAAATCAGCAGTTTCAGTGGAAACACTAGCGAACTCATTAAGAGTGCTGCCAGGTGTTGACAACCCCAGGTGTCAGCCTACTGGATAGTGAGATATAAATAAAATTTTCTTTATGGAAAACCCGCAATCTAACAAATTACCCATCTAAAGTAAAGCTGAACAGTATCCTGTGATTTGGTTTGTTACTTACTAGCTGCTAACATGTGGGCCAAATGAGAGGAGCGTATGCCCCATCTTAGAAGATATAAAAGCAGATTAATGACTGCCTCATTACCAAAAGGCTGTTCCACGGGTATCCATGCAAAATAGAATTTAAGTGCAAGAATGCACTCCAATACTATCTTCCTATTTCTTTTTATTTATTTATTCCTTTCTATAACCAACTATTTACAAGAACTGGGATCCCCTGACTACTAAATTTTTACATCCTCTGGACTTCCAATGTTACTTCCTGTGGATTTGAAGGGGCATCAAGGTGAGAAATGATTCAGAACAGCAACAGCAAAAACTTCACATGCAGCAACATCAACAAAGTGGGGGAAGAGAGGGGAATAGAGAGAAGGTTTTACTCATCTCCCCTTTTTCTCATGAGTCAGTATTTTGAAACTCAAAAGTGTAGGAAAAATTGCTGTCAGCCAAGGAACTACAATTTTAATAAAATAAATTACATTTGATAAGCTTTGCAAAACATTTTGAAAACTACAACCTTTACGAGTTTTAATATTCTTTTACGTAGTACATAATTTTTATTTACCACAAGCCGTCTATTTTTGCTTGGAGGTTAGAATTTATTTCCTATATTTGTATCTTTTTACAACCGAAGTCTAAATCTTACCTTGACTTGCACAGTCCTGCCTTAGATGTAATGCAAGAGCACTGAGTTTCAGGAAAACAACGCATTTTAAATGTACTGTGTGATAGATAAATGTGAATGTTCTCAGCAAGCGTGATCTTGTAGCATAAAGAAGCACAAACAGCCGTCAGTAGTGTTTTGAACATTGCAGAAAGGTGAAAGAGGCTATATTTCAAATAGGCAGATGATTCAGTTCAGTTATGAAACATCTTACATAATGGTCTACAATTCAATATTCGTATAGATTGGAGAGCTATCTCAACTCTATCCTGCCAAGGAAGCGTATCTCCTTTAAAAAAAACATTCACATGCACTTAGAGGACTGTGGTCACACTGAATGACAGGTCATGACAAATGATTTTTCCACAAGTTGGTTCTGAAGTGCTGTGGTATTAGCCTCTTTTCCAAATGAAATAAGAGAGTTACAGATCTCCTTCAAGGACTGTAAGTGACTTAGACATGCAAAATGGTTGAAATAAGAAATTCTTAAGTGGGGTAAGTCTGAAATAGAAGCTGGTATGGGCTTTGGCTTAGTGTAACCTCACTAGTATTAATATAACCTTGTTATGGCTGCAACCTGGTTGTGGCTGCAACAAGCAGCTTGGGGACTATTGACTGAGAGATGAACCTCAAAAACAGATGGGTACAAAGCGGATCTAATGTAAACAGTTTTGATGTAATAAGTAATAAAAGAGAAACTTACAAAGTATAAAAGGAGTAGTCTTAAAAAATCATGTCAGCAGAAATGTTGAAATAGCTACTTAGTGTTTCACTCTCTTTGCATAAATTGCAATTAATACAGTACTACTACCGTTCCTTGCACTCTCCTGTTGGCATACTTCACATAGATCATAACTACTAGTTTTAGCATTTGTCTGAATTGTCATTCCCTGTGTTCATTTGGAGTTTTTGTCTTGGAAGATGCTTACCCATGTACTCTGCTAATTTTCAGTGATTCTTGTTTGAGTGACACCATGGTCTGTTTTTCATTTTAAGTTGTTTCAACATACAGAATCAAAGAATCACTGCATGGTCAGGGTTGGAATAGACCTGTGGAGATCATCTAGTCCAACCCCCTGCTAATGCAGGTTCACCCAGAGCAGGTTGCACAGTCACATCCAGGCAGGTTGGAACGTCTCCAGAGAAGGAGGCTCCACAGCCTGTCTGGGCAGCCTGTCCCAGTGCTCTGCCACCCTCAAGGTAAAGAATTTCTTCCTCACGTTCAGATGGAACTGCCCGTGCTGCAGTTGGTGCCCGT
>JAVJGJ010000001.1:2440048-2465234 GCA_035590215.1 Microhierax caerulescens
GATACATGGTGTATCACACACCTTCTGAAGTTATGGTAAGTTTTGCTGCAGTAAGAAGTAGGAATTAAATGAAATAAAGTTTATACTTCTATTAGTAAATATTGCTACTGTGTAGATAACCAAAAATAAAAATGAGTTTTTTAATAATTTTAGTGGAGCCTGAATACCTACAGATTTTTTTTTTTTCTTCTATATGATGCTAATGTCAGCAGTTATTAGAGGGAAATCTGTCAAATTTTGTCACAAAATCTACCTGAAATGAGGTTGATTTTAAAATTGTTGTGGATAAAATGAGGTTTCCAAAGGTTCATTTATGGAGATTCTTGTTTAGTTTTTATAAAACCAAAGCAGAAACTAGTACAAAATTAGTTTTTGCTGTATGTTTACACCCTAATTTCAAAAAACAGCACTGTGTCTTCTGTCCAACAGCCTACATTTTATGTATAAATTACCATGCCAATTTTTTTTTAACATTTTCAAACAATTTCTGATAATAATGACAGACACTAAAAATGTTCTGCCTTCCAGAACTGTATGAGTCTGTATTACTTTTGCTCGCTTTTGTTTATGACAGTAGAACAGGAGGATTGGCTTTTAGGTAAATCTTTGAACTATGCAACGCTTGTAATATTTTTGCTAGCATTCTTGGCTATAACAGTCCAACAAACAAACAAACAAATAAATAAATAAATAAATGCACAATTAACTGAGAGAGAAGAAAGAGTTGCAATGAGATACAGCAAAGGAAGTGAGAGGTACCTTCCACCTTCTTACAGCTTCTTTAGGACCACAGCAGGAACCAAAGTAAAAGAAAAAAAAAAACCCTAAAAAATAAAAACAGCAAGTGAGGATTACAAAATATCCTGGATTAAATAAAAAAATAGTGTTGCTAATATATATGGCGTTTTTACTGTACTGACTGATGAAGTCATGACTGTGTACATATATATGTACATACACAAAAAGGGAACCAACTACTGTAGAGCAAAAGTCTCAGTGCCTGCCCCATGTACAAGGTTTGTCAGGAAGTTGTTTTGCTACTTATTATTTAGATGCATAAAAAATATGAATTATTTAAAAGATCGTCTTTCCTGATTGATCCATGTCTAGGAGTAATTCTTATCAGTGTTAAACAAAAGCAAATGAAAATGACTGATCTTGTAAGTCTAATTGTATATTCTGTGGGCAAAAGTTTACTCTTTGTTTTGGCATGTCGTACACTCTGAATCACTGGAAGTTGCATGTTGGCTCAAGGGCAGCTGGGATCCAGAGTGGGCAGTCATTTTAGTAAACACACTGTTGGATCCTCAATTTGAAGTGCCAAAGCGCATCCCAGGATTACTACAATTCCCATAAAAATCAATAGGAATTTCATGCATATACCCTCACATACTGCTTCAAAAGCTTGCTTTTAGCTTCCCAAAGCAGGAAAGGGTGTGCTGATTCAAATAATGTTAATTAATAATAAGTAACCTTACTAACATACAATAAAATCACTGCTAAGACTTTTTGACTTTGAAGATTTAATTGAAAGTATTTGAGGCCCAGAAAATTAAAGACAAAAAGCAGAGTAGTGCGAATCTGATAGAGATGATAGAGGAACAGTAAATAATGAAGGAGAATGTAACTAGATAGAAAATATAAAGAACATTTAAAAGACTAATAAATGACAAAGACAGTTCAGTGCGGATAAATGTAGAATGGTGGTGACTTTGATGAGTCTTTATAACACAGCTGTGCATGCATTATAAAATAGGAAGAACAAAAGTGTTCAAGAGTCAAAAGAAAACTGTGTCATTGATGTAGAAAAAGAAAGCTTGCAGACAAGTCTTAACACATGGATGAATGATGACTTTGAGAGAGCCTTTATGAAAGAAGTCTGTTTTTCATAAAGTAAAAGTATGAAAGAGTAGCAGCTAAAAAATTAAAAAACAAAACAAAACAAGAAAAAAACCAAACAAAAAAAAGATTCTACTTGGACTCTAAAGTATGTAAGAACCACAGCAATGTTTCTGTAGAGGAAAAAATTTGATGCAGATGAATTGATCTTACTACATTTCTAGCACTGATCTGACCATGCCAAATACACAAAAGAAGTATTTGCATGAAAGATTGTCTTCTGTTTGGTCACTGTGCAGTTATTTTTTCTTGAGTGTTTATTTTTCATGAGTAATAAAAATGCATTCTGATCAATAATAATGTTCACACAGAAAAGACACAAATGGGGGAAGAAAATAGATGTGAATATATAAAAAGGTATGAAGAAAAGAGAGGAAGAAATCAAAAAGCAAATGGGATGAAGAGACAAATAGATGGAAAAGAAGATGAAGCAGAGTTGATACTATTTATTAGTCTAAATGTGGCGGGGGCGGGGGGATGACACCAAAAATACAAAGCTTAGGCTCAGATTTCCCTACTTTATTATAAAAATAGTCAGCTTTAAACAGAGAAATTTTGGGCCTACTGTAATACATATACTTTTTAGAATACATCCATACAATGCAGTTGAAATCAAGGACTCCTTACTTCAATATCTTCTAACTAACCACTGGGGCCAGCCACTGGTCCTTGCTGTGCTGTTGCTCCTTGTCTCACTCCTTCCTGGACTGTTGCTCCCTCACTTTAGAACAAGAAGGAGCAGTCAAAATGATTCCTGATACCCAAAGCGACACTCATTTTCGCTTTTAACTACTGAATCTCCAGCTAGCCACATCACCATGCAAAAATTTCAGCTGGGAATTTCCCTTCACTTCAGCCCTTCTCAGCACTGTAGAGGCACATTACTGAACATCTGAAGACCGTGGAGTTAATTGAACCCAAACTCAAAACTATTGTTTGTAGTAGTTATGCTAATGTGTAAGCTGGTGCTCTGTCTATGGGATTTCGGTTTCATACTGGTGTCAGACCAGATAGATAAGCTTGAAATCCAATTTCCAGGCTGACTTCTTCAGACCCTTCAGGTGCAGCAATCCTATGCTGCCCCAGGAAAAGTCAGAAACTGCTTGCCTTAAAAAAAAACGTGGTGCATTTACACACATGTCCAGAAGAGGACTTTAAACACTTGGGAAATCTAAACATGCTAGGGTTTCTAGAGGCACAACTTCTTTGAGGCATCTAAATAGACATATCTAGAAATGTAATTTTGCATGTAGGCGTCTCAGTTCTAAAAGCATCCCCATGCTATGCTCCTGAATCATTTTAAGACAGTCACAACTGAAGAGGACACTTCTTAACCTGGGAAAGCTACCATATCAGATTCCCTGCAGTCACACAGATCTTACAAATCAGTTTGCATTCCAGTTTGTAATTTCAAATCTTTTTTTTTTTTTCCTCATTATTATGGGAGAAAAACATATCTGAAGTGAAAACCGGAACTCTGACATTATTACATGACTCAGGGACAAACTTGCCTTTCTTCTACCACAACTCTTTCAGGAATCAAAATAAAATTGCCTTACTAAATTTATATAAAACAGGTTTTGCATTATAGTTCCATTTTGGCAGGGTTGTTTTTCTGTTGAGCCTGGATCAGTGCTGTTAAAAAAAAAAAAAAATGGGTGCCCTCAGTGTGTACTGTTCTGGATCCTAAAATATTTACTAGGGGTTCTGTGTGTTTAACTTGCCCGGGAGTATAGCTGGTATGCTTTAGTTCCAATATTTTAATGATACTACTATTTCTGCCAGTAATTTTTATACCAGCTGCACTGGACTAATTATGTGGTTTTCTCAAAAGTCTATTTTTGAAATAATTATGGCCTTTGAGCATATAATAAACATCAAGCTTTGGGTAGGCAGGAGTAAGGAACTTTCTGTTTGACCAGAAAGGATAAAAAAGTTGGCATACCCTTGTTCCATCCTCATTTTGAATGCATAAACCCATACACCACCTCGAGGTGCCCATCTAATAAAAAATCATTCCTTCCTATTTATGTTCACATTCTTCTAGTTACATTTCTAGATATTTTTTTATGTATTTCTCTGTAACTGCATTTTGCAAAGCTTCTTTGACTCAAAATAAATAAATATTGAACACTACTAAATGTACAGTGTAGGATTGTTATTGGTGCATTGTGACCAGAAGTTTCTCTTTTCCAGTCTCCCTTAATGACCTGAAATTGCTGAAGAGCTGAGGCTTGTACCAGTACATGCTACAAGGTCACCTTAAACACAATGCAAGGCTGTCTCCAGTTTGAAGAAAATTTGTGAACAGTCTGCTTATTTGGTGGCTTCTGTTATTTTATAGAAATTCAGTGAAATATGGAAAATTATGGTGTTTGCAAAGGTTTCTTCTGGGGCATGTGTACATTTCAGAGCTTTGAGCTGATCTAAGCCACATGACTCCTTTAAAGTTGATGAGAAAGTCACAGCTAGAATGGCATGTGATAATCTGAAAATTTATCCCTTACTGCCTCTTTAGATTTTCTGTGTCATATGTTATGGTAATAAATGGTTCTCGACATGAGGTTGATTGAAAGGTGTATTGCTGCATGAAACAAAGAATTTGTCTTTTCTTCATGATCTCTGAATAATGTTATTAACGTATGCAGGGTCAGCTCTGAAAATCAGCAGCCTTTGTGACCAGGGAGCCGGGAATTACATCGGTGCGAGTGAACTTAAATGGAGTTTCATAATTTGTCTTTTCAAGTTGTGTCTCTGAAAAGGAACTCAACAAATATGTGGTCTTCTTTCTGCATTACTATTGACTACCTTTACTGTGGCTCTGCCACACTAAGTTTCAAGGCCTGTATTTTTCAAATTATTGTCAAAAGTCCTTCAAAGTCTTGAAGAAGTCTAGAAAATATATCAAATTGAATGGAACGGCAGGTAGAAAACTCTAGTCAGAAAGTTTTATTGTATATGACTGCATAAAATGTAAGTTACTAGCTTTGAACAGTTATTTTCAATACTAATATTAATCATCAAAATAGGGAGAATCCAAGATTCATTCACATGTGCAGGAAAAAAAACACAGTTGAAAGGGTTCTTGATTTTCATTGATATTTCAAGAAGTTTAAAAAATAACAAAGATAAGTAAAATTGCCATTCTCTAAAATAATCCTACTTCGTCATGGGTTTTGATTGGGTTTTTTTGTTTGTTTGTTTTGTTGTTGTTGGTGGTTGGTTGTCTGCCAAACTAGTTTTAAATAGATGAGAACACATGCAAATTAATGAAGGGATAATTTGATGAATTCTTTCTTGTACAATTTAGGAAAGACCACTGATTTAATACACAGCAGACAGGGTAGAAACAACAGAAGGTAATTGCAGGAATGAAATTTTGGGTTTAGAACTAGACAGGCCTATTTAAAAGTCTCTAGGTCTAGCTGCAGAGATTTTCAAGATATTATTCTAGAAAATCTGATTACAGAGATACTACAGATGGATGCAATATTCACCAGTCTAGTTCTCGGAGGTCTTTTTAACTTAGTGAAGTGGTGTTATTGCAATTGAAATATGTAAATAGTACAAGACCTGACTGTGGGGAATGTTCTCAGAATTCCCAATATCACTGTAAACAGTGGGGGGTTGTTTTCCTGAAATGTACAGCTGCCTAAACCCACAGCTGGCTCAGAATTTACTGGTGAATTCTAAGTCTATTTTGTTTTGTGACACTAAAACTGGATTTGCACTACCAATTAATTTGTGTTTCCATACAAACTTTCATTCAAAAATTTAAATAATATTAAAAAAATAATTCATTATGGCAATAGAAGGAGTAAGTAGGGAAGTTTAGTACACAGGAATAAGAACTGACTACTGCAATAAAAGTCAATTAGAAACAGAATATAGTTATATATTATCTAACTATATGAACCAGAAATTAGCTCTGGACAGCTATGGCTAATATTTGCTTTTAAGAAAAGTACTGTGCTTAAAATGTTAAAACATGGAGGAGTTATCTTATTAGCAGAATTTTCACTTTTTTTTTTTTTTTTATCTAATACAATCCTTCATCCCCATGAGAATAAGAAAAAATCATTACAAAAAATGTAATTATTTTTTAAAAAAAAAAACAAACAAGCTAATCTTGTCATACTTGTGACTTGCTCACCTAAGTCCTCTTCCACAACACTCCCTCTTCACATATATGCTACACTTTTGGGATCATATAGAAAGTCACATAGATTGCACTTTTGTTTCTTACTCAGATTCAGAGGTCTGTTGATTTTCATCCTGAATAATATTGACCAATGAAGTATTCCTGCTTAGCTGGCTTCA
Organism: Microhierax caerulescens; assembly: GCA_035590215.1. Classification (NCBI taxonomy): domain Eukaryota; kingdom Metazoa; phylum Chordata; class Aves; order Falconiformes; family Falconidae; genus Microhierax; species Microhierax caerulescens. Next base: position 2,446,268 of record JAVJGJ010000001.1, read on the forward strand.
TTACTTTCATATTTTCATTGAGTCATTTTGGTATCCTTGAATGAACATTGAGAAAACTGTCAGTTATAGCTTTGCAAACCCATTAAAATATCACAGCCCTGCAACATATTCTCCAGTGTCCAAACCACCTCACTGGAGACCTCAACAAAAGATACGTTTTTTGTTGTGCAGATCTGTTATTCAGTTTCTAGTTTGTTAAGTGTGACCACATTACTCCCAGCACCCTGTCTATGATGGTAATAAGTCAGGCATGTGTTCCTGTCTCTGCAGGTAACTTATACCGTGTCACAAAACAGATCAGAGGTTACAATAACACTGGTCTGTTATACACCATGAATAGTATGAGTTTTGCCTTGGATTTCCTTTCCCCTTCTATCTCACCTAAAGGAAACAGAAAATTCTTTTTAGGATCCTTGTGTGGTTTCAGTCACTGCACAAGGCATTACTTTATTCAGAAGAAAAAGCATTAGTTATAATTTAGAAAATGTTAAAACTAGAAAGTAAGATGTAGTTACAACTCCAGGCAGGCAGTTAGGGATAGACATACCAGCTTTGGTATAAAAGCCATCTCACCAAGATAGCAAAGGTCTGTTCTTGGATTAATAACTGTACTCAAGGGAATAAATCATCTATGTTGAGGATGATCTGCTCTCACTTTTATCTACAGTTTTAGTCATCTGGAAACACTTTCATACTGAACATGAGCTAGAATGCTGGAGAGATGTACCCTAAATCTTCACAGGGATTACTAGCTTAGAATCTACTTGTTTCTGTGGCTTCCAGTTTGCATGGTAAGGAGGCATGCACCTCCTCAGGACACAGACAAAATCAACATCTTTCTAAACAAACAAGTTCACTGTTTTCACATCTGCTTAACTGCAGAAAAGCACTTTAGTGAATTGATTAATTGGTCTAAAATCTTCTAAGAATTTGCTATTGTCAAATGTTGTATGGATTCCAAAGAAAATGAGAAAAGCTGGTTTCCAGTGTTTCTCTAGAACCAATTAAATTTGTTACACTACATATTCAGTTTTGATGAAGCCTCATACCTCAGTGTAGCTGAATATGACAGCAACTTAGTAGTGCCTCATTTACCCCTTTCCTGCAATTTACTGTGTTCAGGTAGACCTTTAACAAGCTGTAAACTTGAAAATATACTTTAAAAAGCACTATTATTGACTCCAGACTAACCCTAATTTGATTTAATATTATTGTATTAACTACGATTTAGCATATGCTTTTTTTGCCAATGAAAATTTCTTAATGTTTTTTAGCTAATAGATTTCAGTGAGCTTTCTTGAGTGCTAAATTAGAATGCCAAATTGCAGATTAGAAGAGCCATACAAATTTGCAGTTTGGACTTTAAAACCTAGTTTCAGAAAAAATGTTGCTTAATTAATAAGTTCAGTCTTGTTAATACTGAAGGCACTAAACAAAAGTGCCTTATTAAAATGTGTTTATATACAGAAAGAATAGCTGGAGTATTGCTGTCTATCAAATACACTACACTATTTCAGAAGTATCATCCTCCCGTATATCTCAGAAGATTATACAGACATAACTGCCTCCCTGGAAAACAGCACATTTTTCTCTCATTGTCTCTTTTTTTTTTTTTTTTTCTCCCCACCACCTTTTTTTTTTTTTTTTCTTTTTAATCTTTTGAAATTTCTGTTGTTTCGACTACAGGCTTCTATGCCAAAAGATAATGCATAACAACATCCATTTTGTGACATAAATTCATGGTGATGAGTGATCCCGCTCTTGACCTTGTACTAATAGTACCCTAAATCACAAATGTCAGATTTTCGCTTTTCCAGTCTTCAAGATATTTTGTTTGAAACTATTTGGCCTTAGTGGTGCTACTGCATTGCATTTAGCAGTGTTATATACAGTAGTATATAATAAACAGTGCAATAAGAGTCAAGATGAATTACTGGCCAAAAGGTCCAAATCCCTTTATTTATTTTTTACCTGTTATCCATTTGTTTGGCTTTGGAAGAACAGATAAAATTTGAGTTTACAACATCCACTTTTTCCAAGACAGATATCAAATAGTGTTTACTCTTCTCATTTTATGTTGACACAAATTGAACTTAAACATGTTAAAAGACATAGTTTGGTTCCCTGTGAACCAATTTAATAATTACATGGCCAAATCTTTCTTCTCTGCTGGATATTTTTGTGTCTTTTATTTAAAGGACACATTACATTTATTTAAAGGACACATACACATTACATGTTCTTTATTTCATGTTTATTTAAAACAGGAAAATCTAAGGAAAACCCAAACAGGGTGAGAGAACCTTTGTTTTGTACTTGTGTTCTATCAACTCCTAACTGTCTTCTCATCTGTGAAACCACCATAAAACAGAGATTTTAAGCCAGTTATGTTTAATATATTGAGCAATCTCTCTGTCTTTGCTGAGTCCATGAAACTCCCTTTCTTCAACTGCAAGTCCTGCATCCTGCATTTTCACTCAGTAATCAGTTTCCCGGACTGTCCTTTCTCTGTCTTATTGGATTAAGAAAAGTCTTATGCCAAACTACTTTGTGGTGAAATGTGATTTTCACAAGAATATTCCCTTTGGTCTTCAGGGCTTTAGAGGATAAAGAGGAGCTACTATCACATCTTTAATAAACTTGTCATTGTAACTATTGAGTTATGTCATGTGAATATTCCCTTGGGTCCTCGAGGTTTTAGTAGAAATAGAAGAGCTACTATCACATCTTTAATAAACCTGCGTTTGAAACTACTGAATTATCTCCTTTTCCAGTGTAATGGTGCTTATATGTGTGTGTGTGGGGGGGAAGTGCCTCCACTGAAGGGTTATCCCGAAGAATGGATTTCATGCATATTCTAGTCAGCATTTCCTCCCTTGGGTTTAGTGTCTGACAGTTTCCCTGGCTCTATGCTTGCTAGACTAATTTGTGTTCACTTGCTTTGCTTGAGGACCTGGTGACAGTACACCACAAAGACGAAACAATCTTTAGCTTTCACAGTTTGCTGGATCTGATTTAGATTTGATTTATTCCCAATAAAACTTATTGAGGCAGAGAATTTCTTATTTTTCCTTATATTTCAGTAAACCAAACGATTCTTGCATTCACAGAGTATTTTATAATTCTTTTCAATTCAGTAAAATTATCTCTAATATCCAAACGTCACTGTCATTTTGTTTTGTAACCATTTGACTTTGTCCATTAGATTTCCGCTTTAAAGCTACATGAATTGAGAAGAAATGGGTATCTTTTTTTATTATTATTTCTTAACTCTTGAACAGTCTATTTTTTACTTAATATGGTCAACATATCCAACCAATTTGCTTCATTACTAAGAGGCATGTTCCCAAGACACATGTTAAATGCAAGTTCATTTCAGTTTCATACTGCATTTTTTTGTTTAAAGCTATATTTTATTAGATTAGAATACGTTAATTCCATACTTAAACACTGCATTTTAAATCAATTTGTTTTATACATTATTGTTTTCCTGCATTATCAGAGTCCCTGAGAAAATAGTTGTTTAGGAAAAAAATATCAAAGTTTCACTATGTTAAGAACTAATATATCACTGAATCACAGAATCACTAAATGGCCAGGGTTGGAAGGGAGCTCTGGAGGTCATCTAGTCCAACCCCCTGCTAAAGCAGGTTGTCCTAGAGGAGGTCGCAAAGAATCACATCAAAGAAGGTTTGGAATGCCTCCAGAGAAGGAGGCTCCACAGCCTGTCTGGGCAGCCTGTCCTAGTGCTCTGCCACCCTCAAGGTAAAGAAGTTCTTCCTCACGTTCAGATGGAACTGCCCGTGCTGCAGTTGGTGCCCGTTGCCCCTTGTCCTGTCACTGGGCACCACTGACAAGAGCCTGGTGTCCATCCTCTTGGCACTCACCCTGAAGATTTTTGTAGACATTGACAAGATCCCCTCTCAGTCTTCTCCTCTCCAGGCTACACAGCCCCAGCTCCCTCAGCCCCTCCTCATAAGGGAGATGCTCCAGGCCCCTCATCATCTTTGTAGTCCTGCGCTGGACCCCCTCCAGTAGTTCCCTGTCTCTCTGGAACTGGGGAGCCCAGAACTGGACACAGCACTCCAGGTGTGGCCTCACCAGGGCAGGGTAGAGAGGGAGGATCAACTCCCTCAGCCTGCTGGCCACGCTCTTCCTCCTAACGCACGCCATGGTGCCATAGTAAAATTCTATTAGTCTTGTGGTAATTACAGTTACACTTGAAGGTTAAGAGCTGAACTTATATATAATGAAAATGGGGAAAGAAACAGTTACAATACTAGTTGCAGAATGTAGTTTTGATGTCATTACCATAGAATACCTGTAAAATATGCATGTTGGCATATTTTATATATATAGTTGACAAACAGTTACCACAGCATGATGGGGCAATGAACAAAAACCTAGGGAATTTTGAGGTTTGAATTACACCTAGAATCATATGAGTCATCTTACAAAACCCTTTTCCATTTGTCCATTGACTCATTATAAAGAAACTGATTTTTTTTCCTATGTGTGAGCTAGGATCAATCACTATTATCAATATCATAAAAATGTTCAATGTCTATTGCAGTCTTTCTGTCTTAGAATTGATAACATACTTGCTTTTACCATATATTGTCATTAACTAGTACATGGAAGTAAAAATATATGTATTTCACACTTCTACCTCAGGGTTAGTTTATCTTCCAGATTGGCATTTAATCTCTGACATCTTGGCTTGTCTAAGCTTTCTAAATGTTTTAGAAACTCGTTGGAAGTTCAGGTACCATCACCTTACCTCTTACTGAAACTAGTCTTCTTTAATGGCTGTTGCCTCCACCTAGAAAGCTGTGGAGCTCTAAATCCTTACCTCTAATCCTTACTGCATCATCTTTTCTAAGAGTGATGTTCTCATCACAAATAATGCTTGCTTCTTTCTTCCAAATTAGTTTCTGCCTGTTTCATCATGTTTCTCTCAGCCATCCATCATTATCTTTATGAATGACCCAAACAGTGCTTGTTCACTGAAGAAATAACAAGCTTTTAAACAAATGAATCCAAAATAAATACTATCTATGTGGCAATAACGTGATTTCCTTTTCCTCTTGGAATTTCAGTTGCAGTAATTTCTGATAAATGCTTCATTTGGCTTTCCATACATAATGTTTTGAAAGAAATTGCACAGTTTTGGTGTGTTTTTGTTTTCCAGTAAGTCTCATTCCAGATGTTAGCAGGGAAAAAAATTGTGTCTAAGATTGGAACTAGTTTTTTTCCAAGTATGTCATGTTTAAGGATTAAACTGTGTAGTGAGTCGTTAATTGAATATACAGTTTCAGATTTATACACTGTTTCAACATCATCACAGCCTTTGAAACTTTACTAAAAATACATGGGTTTTGATTATTCCAATTAGCACTGTTGTGTGCACTGTTTACACATTATTCAGTAAAATAGTTTCAATTAACAGGTAGGCATGAAAAAAGATAATAGAGTGAAGGGGTGAAATAAACTTCCATATTTTCATATTTGTAAAAAATTCTGCACTCTTTGGCTTGCAGACAGAGTGTCTTCTGAAACAAATCACGGAGACTAAAATAGGTAATTTTGGATCCCTGACTAGTTTCTGCAGCCTGTCTCAAAGTAACATACCAGAATACACACAGGGACATACGAAGTCAGAAAATACTTGGTGCGGGGATGTATTTGAATTGTTATACCTGAAAAGCATTTAGTGACTCCTCTCATACAGAATCTGGAACCTGCAGTGTGTTACTGGGGACAAGCATCTGTGTGTATTCTTTGAAAGAAAAAAAGTAAATCTTACTGTTTTATTTTAAGAAGCAGCCGTTACGGCAGAGGTAATACTGATTTACGTATTTGTTATATTTCAGTGATTTCAGCATTTATCTAGCATGTGGGAAACCCAGATTAGGCATCTTCTTAATCTTTAGGTTAAAATTCCTATCTTTCAGTGCTGTAGACATAGTATCTCTGTACTTCATATTGGTTGTTAGCAGATACTTAAATTTAAGGTTGAAATAACCACATAACCAAAACATGGAAAATATGTTTTATCTCTCTATCAGAAAGTTACATTATAAGATAGTTAGTTTCCATAGGACTTAGGTAATTTAAAAGCTTACATGGTGAACTTCATGAAGTACAAAGAGAAGTTTTACTTATCAATCAGATTAGCAGTACTGGCAGGTACAATAGGTTGGTTACAGCAGAACTAGGCTGTGGCAATAAAAGACCTACAGTACCTATGATGTCTACAGCTGTAGCTTTGACTATTGCAGAAATAGTTTAAAAAATATTTTGGCCACAGCTAGATTTATTTGCTAATAGTTCTAATAGTCTAATACCAATAGCAATAACTGTTGAATTCACTTGTAACTTTTTTTAAAAAAATCATTAAATGTATTTAATTAGATTCATTCTTGTGAGCAAAAAGAATGTAAGATTGAAGTTCACAAATTAGCAACTCAGTTTCGCCTGTCATCACTTGGTGTTATTGAAGGTAGTATTAAAAATTAGCCTCAGTAACACCACTGTCTCTGAAATACAGTGGGTTTGTGTTTGCATCTCAAGCTTAACGACGTTGCTTTCAAGTAAATAAAAGGCACTAAAACTCAAAATATAGTTTGTTTGTATAGCTATGTAAGGTGTTATATACTGTGCTGATAAAATTGATGTTGATAGTTTGACTTTTGTATTTTTAAATGCACACCAATTCCTTGATGAAATATATTTCTTTTCTCTGTATGTTGTTTTTATTTCCATAGTTTTCTTTCTGCTTTGTGCATTCCTTTCCTTAGATGATTGATCCCTAGCTTGTTTAGGTAGACAGCAAGAGGAGCTAAGATTAGAAGTATTGCAGCGTAGGTTTTTTCTGTCTTGGAATTATATTCTACCAGGTAGGTTTAGTCCACTCTATCTTAGATGGGCTCATCCATTTCAGAGGAGCCCTGAAGAGGAGACCTTTCCACCCAAAGAGCACTTATATGCCACGTAAATTTAGTTTGTGGTTATAGAAATAAATAAGTTTAATATCTTTTTATAATGAGCTATGGTCCTTCCTCTTTCTTTAAATATCCATGACTTTATAATCATGAATTTTTGAAATCTGCTGAAAAGATTTAAGGCTAGAAAGTTTATCCATAGGGCGACACATATTACTGCAGGGAAAGAGCCACAAACCTTTCCCTTCTATTTTTTTAACTGCCTATAGACATCTTGGGGAGGTGCAGCAGTGTTCCCAAAATCAGCAAAGGCACCCTCCCGTGTTTTGTTGTATGCACTTCAGAGAGACAGCGCTAGTCCCCGTGCTGCTGAAGGGCAGCATGAATTTACGCCTTTCCTTAGCTTGGGCTTTACTGGTACGTTTGATCTCTCATGTGGAATTCAAAGTAGCTTCAAAAAAACACTGTTCACCATAATTGGTTATTATTACAATACAGAAATACAAAATATCTGAGCATTATGTATATCAGTTGCATTTAAATCAAAGTAGCCTTTCAAATCTTTAGACTGCTATTTGTAGACACTATGCAGTGTAGGTTGTGATAAGGCAAGACCTCACCATGAGATTAAATATAAAGTCTGGGAATATCTCAACTACCAGAAAAATGTCGATATCCTGATGTGACATTCACAGGGCAATGTCCTGTTTAAATCATTAAGCAGCTGTCTGGACTGTCAATGACACTGCTTAAAATATTTGATAATTAAAACTTCAAGTCCTTAAAGAATTTAATGATGTACATGTACCTTATTTAGGAAGTTTCTGCTTGCAGTAATGAAATCACGCATATATATATATTTTAAAACCACCTCTCAAAATATCAGCATCAGTAAGATATTATATGTATATATGCTTTTGGAAAAGATAACGAATGTAAAAATATAATGTCACCCTTTATTGTTTAGCAAATTAATGGAGTAATATAAAGTGATAAAACTATAGTCTGTGTATTTTTATGCTAGTTTGACATTTTGTCTTGGCCACTGGTATTTTAGACCACATCTGTCAAGTTCATTATTGAGCATTACTTTTGTTTTTCTGCAAATGACAGTATGGTTACACTTGTTCTGAATTAAATCTTTCCTTACAATACTCAGCAGATGTATTGCCTTCCCTGTTGAGGCAAATTTGTGTGTTGAGTTTCCCCATGCTGATTTGCATCTAAGCCTTTTTCAATGTGTTTTGCTTTAACTTTTATTATAACAGCTTACAGCACAATCACCAGATATGCTTGTAAGACATTTTAACCCTAAATTTGAGACAGTCCAAATAACCCCAGTCAGTAAATAACGCCACCATGGCATGGACCACAGAATGTTGTGGGAAAATATTCACTGTGGTTTTCACATTTCGCTTACAAAAGAATCATGTAATATATCTAAAACAAATAAACAAACAAACAAAAAAAAACCCCAAGCACTGTATCTTTGGACTGCAAAAAGAGAATACCGTGCTACAGTTTTGAAATTAGCTGAATTTAATAAAAAGCTTTAACAAGCTTCACAAATCTGCAGATCTAAGAACATTGATCCTTCCACTTCAAAACCACGGGCCTGTAGCACTTGATACAAAGGGAGAGCTTGTTAGCTCTTGGCAACAGAAGTTCTTCCTGAGCTGCAGACGGTCAACAGAGCACAATTTATGCAGACAGGCATTAGGCATAAGCCTAATGCCATTGAAGGCAACAGCAAAACACTGTTGTGACATTACGGTGATGAGCATAGGGCACAACATGATACACAGAAGTGGTTGCTGAGCAATTATCTGTTTTCATGATTTTTTTTCTGGCTTGTAAAATGAGACCATTTGAAGAGATGGTAATATCCTGTGTGTGAACTAAAACAAAACAAAACCATGTTTGAGCAAGCTAGAATATCAGATCATGTTAACGTGAATTTTCTTCATATTTAGATGTTACTGTCAAGTAACTTTCTTAAGTTTTAAGACAAACAAGTTTTCAGCCCAGACATGAATGTTGCCAGTACAGGATTCCTTTATAGATAAGTGCAGATGCTATAGTGGACAAGAATAGTCCATCAGGCTGCATAAGCCTAGTAGCTGGAGGTCTTGAATAAAACAAAGAAGCAATAACAACGTTAACACCCTCTTATCAAAGGATATATTTAAAGTCAATGTGCAACAATGTATATCATCAGGTGCAAATGCAAACCTTGCATTTATATTATCAGAGGTAATTAACACTTGGTTAAATCTGTTCATACATCTCCATTTATATCTATTTACTGATAAAGCATCCAAACACTTTTCTGGGTTTTAGGCAAAGGTGATCAAGAATAGATAAACCCCTACAGTTTCCTGTGAAGAGGTTGCTTCTCTGTGTTTATTTACAAGCCATAATTGGCTAACTCATGTTAGGAGACTATGATTCACAGCCATATTTACTTGTTTCTAAACCCAAAGCTTTAAAGTTTATTCAGCAAAAATACATAGAATAACAGGTTGGCATTTCAGGTTGTGTTTGCTAGTTTATTATTTTTTTCCTTCAATACAAAATAAATGTTATAGCTACCGATTAATATTTTTTGATTTTGACAAAACGTGCTTTGAGAGTAAATGTCTTGCTCTTCTGTTGAGTTCTAGTTCTGTACTTTTTAATATGTAAGTTACAAGATATGAAGACAGAAGTTGCTTATTTTGTCTCATAGCAGAAATTTATACATGAATGAAATTTTTAGTTTCTGAGGTTTTAGTTGTCTTTTATGTAATTTTGAATTTCCATTTCAAAATTGACCTTACTGCTAATAAACTGTGCATTGTGTTATCAATGGTGCTTTTCGAATAGTGAAGCTCTTTTTGTTGAGAAGCCAGTGACAGGTTTGACTGCTGTTTTCGTTACTTTTTGAAAATCAGTTTAAGAAATGAATGAAAGATGTCAAAAGGGAATGGGAAATAATTTCAGTACCTATAATGTGAACTTACATATTTTAACTTGAGTATATATCGAAACTTAAGAAATACAGAATATGTTGGACATGCAATTGCTGATAATGCTGTGTAGGTAAGGACAAGAAAAGCCAGCTGTCCTTGGTTCTGCATATTGAGTATATCTAAGGCAAACAGGGATCCAGCAGTCAGATAGTATTCAAGGTTTTCACAATCTAACAGGTTTAAAGTGATTGAAGTAGATTGGGACCAGTCCACAGATGGATCCTACTGCCTGGCTCCCAAAGGAGGTAACAGAGCCCCAGGGTCTGGCCCTGGGCCAGTGGCTGGCAGTGCAGAGGGCTGGGAGCTGGGCTTTTCCACAGGCAGAACTGGGACAAAACAGCTGCGGTGAAAAGGAGGCAACTGAAAGGGGAGCAGTCTGGTTTTATCCACCTTCCTGCTTAGTCAGAGTTATTAAGTCAGAGTTTCTTCTCAGTATGCTTTTTTTTGGTCACAACTTAAAATCTGAGTGTAAACTGCGTGGGGACTGAGTATTCATGGTAGCTAGAAGACTGAACAGGAGATACATAAACCGTACAAATTGCTGGAGAATGATGCTTTTCGTGAATCCCACTTGGACAGGAAACTAGGCTGTAGCTATGTATTAGAAACATCTGTGAAATAAGTATTCATGGCCTGGAAGCCTTTCTAGGATTCAGATGGAGATGGTCAAATAGCTTTTTTTCTGCTTAAAATCTAATTCCACCTCTACTGATCCCAAATGCGGAAATCGACTGTCACAGGTGTCTTAAGATTCATGAGAGCAAAGAGAGAGCTAGACTATGTATCTTCCTGATTAGGATGAAAGCAAGAGTTTATGTGATTTGCATGAAATAGAAACTGAATAAAAAGAGGCAGTAAGTATTGAGAGTAAGTGCCAAAATAATTCTAGGGATCGGACTCACTGTGCGCTTACAGTCATGCTTCTTTCTCCTCCCCAGCCTAGTTCTGCAGTTTCAGATCTTGTAAAGCATTACATAATTTTAATGGAAAATACAGGAAAATACTGCTTTCATAGATTTGAAGAATAATTGAGGCTGGAAAGGACCGTCTGAAGTTTAGTTTGAGTGCCTGCTTAGAGCAAGTCTTACGAAATCAGGTTTCTTAGGGCCAGGTCCACTTCAGTCTTCAACACTTTCAAGAAGACTCCACAGCCACCTTGGGCAACTTGTTCTAGTATTTGACCCCCCTTAGTGGTATAACATTTTTTGATAGAATCTAATTCAATTTAGATCTGTTGCCTCTGATTCTATCTCTGTGAACAGACATATATATATATATATATATATATATATATATATATATATTCAGAAAAGCTTTAAGAAATAGAGAAAATGTGTAACTTTAAAAATTAAGCTATAATTGGGCAAAGAAATGCAATTAGACATGCATGTGCTTGTGCACGCTGCTTTCATAGCTTAATACAGCTGGTATGGGGAAGAGCTAAGTTCTAGCTATAACCAGCCAGATACTTCTGTTTGCTCTTGCTGGGAAAAGGAATGACGAGAAAAGCCTGAGACTAAGTGAAAATAATGTGGTTCTTAAGAACAACGTGGATGTTCTATAGCTTTGTCCCCACTAACACCCCGACCCCAAGTGAAAGCTTGGCTTGACTGGGATTATTTTCTTCTGACAGGGATGGTCTTTGGGCAACTACTGAAGTTCCCAAAGCCAGGGAGAAATACATGGAATGAGCAAAAGGCAGTTAAAAGCTTGCAAAGCTATCAGCTTTCTGAGTACTCATTAAAAACCACAAGAATGAACTGTAGATACTGGTAATTCAAAATTTACTTTCCACTCACTTTGTACTATAAACTTCTGGTAACTCAATGATTCCAAACTAGATTTAATTAATGTAGGCCCAGAATTGGTAGGCTAGAAGAATATCTTCCTTTAACAATTAACAAGAACATGCATATTTGCAAAACTGTTTTAGAACAATAATTATTGTATATTTTTTTTACTTTTAAAATTGCTTATGAAGTGTATTTCCTAATTACTTTAAAGTATTTAAAGTATGCAAAAATTATGCATACAAAGAAATTAGCTTTTCTAGAGGAATAATTCCCAAGCAGCCATTTTTTTTCCTGCAATGTCCCCAACAAAAATTTCTATTGCATTTAATTGACTGGATTTTTTTACAACTTACAACATGAAGATTCTGTTCATAGGTTTGAATTGTCTCATTCTTTTTTGAGGACAGGGTATCTTCATACAATCTATGGAAAGGCAATAATTTGATGAGGGATTACTGCCATGATTTTTTTCAGGAAAGAGAATTCCAACGGCCATCTGCTAATAGCTCCTCAGGCAGAGGATAAGGCTTCTCTTTTGTTTGGCTTGTAGGTAACCCTCACCCTAAGATGAGGCAAATTTAGAGCGTTCAAACACCTGAGTCCATTCTCCAAGGCAAGTTCTAAGTTATTCAACCCTGCAGTGTATCCAGTCTCTCCAGACCCCTGCAGAGAGGGGTAACATCCCACCCACCCCAGTGGGCAGTGGAGGAGGGTGGGTGGACTCACACCCACTCTAGAAACCAGGGCTCTGAGAGCAATGAAGCCACTCAAGTTAAATGCTGAGGAAGATTAGTTCTTGCTGACTGTAGCTTTTAAACTAACGTACCTCGTTATTCCTCTATATAAAATACATAGAGACAGAACTTATCAGGAACTCTTTATATCACCTCAGTGTCACAAAAAAAGATCTTAAGACGATACTTCAGCAGTGTGCTGTGCTGTATATACAAGTGGAATTTGAAGGGTTCATAAACCACCACACCAGACACAGCTGGTGCTTTCAAATCTGAGAACTAAAAAAAAAAAAGAACAAAAATGAACGCAAGCACTAAAAATAACTTTTTGATGTATTAACTATATTAGCTTTTTTAAAGATTTGAAAGTAAAATCTTCTCTGGTGTAGGGATAACTTCCTGGTGAGGACTTGTAAGCTAAGGCAAAGAGGATGGGAAGCAGCTGGCTGGAGAGGATGTTCTTCTGGGAGTCAGGAAAGCTAATAAAGGTAATGCACACTTCTCTTAGACAACCCCGGGCTTTTGAAACTACAGGTGGACAGTGTGACAGGTATTTTCAGATGAAAAGTTAAATATGTAATTAACTCTGTTCTATGTGATTCGGTTTAGAGTTAGACTCATTACATGTTGTATATTGATTAGTACATCTACGTTTAAAAGCTCCTGACTTTATATGGCTTTTTTAATAATGTATTTCTGATTAAAATGTCTATTCATTTATTTATTGATTGATTTTATTTCTGGTCAAATGGAATTGGGGAGACAGATATCATCAGGTTAGGATATTTCCTTCTTTAACACCTGAAAAAATGTAAACTGGCATGGTCTGTGTAAGAGGGAAAACCAGAGCAAAAGTGATTGCACGAGACCTGTCTCGAGAGAAAGGAAGCCAGTTACTACTCTGCCTTGTATATCTCCGGAGACGCAGGAACTGACTGTGTGTACAGTCTTAAACAGAAGCAATACAACAGAAAAAAGGTAATTTTCTGTCCCTTAGTTGCTATCTAAATTAACTGGATTTGCTTCTCATCTGCTGTGCACACAGTTCCCACAGCTCAGCTGATCTGTCATGTGTTGTTAAACCAGTAAATTATTTATGTACCTAAGCCTGCAGGCTAACATAGACCAGTGTAAGAGGAGTTGATTCTACCCAAGATGGATTTAATTACAAAATAATGTAAAGGTTTTGAATTCTTAGCATAAGCCGGCTGATTCTGAGGCTGAGCTAACATTTAGAAGGCATAACAAGAGCATGGGTGCAGATTATTAAAATAATCTTGTAGACTATTTCATAGTCTTGTATAAGTGTGACTTGCATTTGAATTTAATTTCATTACATGCCTATAATTCCATTGTCCTTTCCAAAAAGATTTGTAAGGAGGAGGAAAGAGCAGGGTTTGATACTAATGTAAAAGTCTTCATATTCAAAGTACTTGTTCAATATTCCTAGGTGTGTTGTGGGAGAGATCCCTCCTCATTTTCAGGGAAAAAAAAAATAAATTAGAAATGGCATTGTACTTGACCAACTTTTAGAAAATTCATTACTATCAGAATAAATGCAGAATATTCACAAAGAAAAACAGATGATCAAAGTCCTCATCTTACCTGTCAGGGTGTATCTACCTGGCAGCTGACTTCCAGACTTCTGTGGCAGCACCACAGCTCTTTGTTCTGAATCTTGCAGGTTAATTCAGCATCTGAGAATACATACAGAAACCTAAAGAAGAGTCACCACGTTTGTTTGTATTTTCCCTCCCAAGTAGTATGTGAGCATTGTCAAAGCAAGCTCAAAGTAATATATCTGTTAGGTTTTGCCTTCTTGGACAATATTTGTATCAGTGTATCGGCAATTGAACATAACCTTTTCCCCAGGCTATAAATTCCATCAACTTACCTATATATATAATACATAAATAATTTTCCCCCATTTTTTTCATCAGGTCCTGGAAAGCTCAACTTAGCAAATGCTTCTGCTGGGGGGGAAAAAAAACAAACCAACAAAAACTGGAATCTAAAGAAGAAAACTTTTCTGGCTTTGAGTTATCTGAAAACCAATTATATAGAAAAATCCAAAACTACATCTAGCTTAAAATAAATACATATATGTGGAAGAACACTTCTTTGTTGATACAGTGGCTGGATAATGTTTCATTTTGCATTCTTAGATCAGATCAGTAAGCACAGATATAAACAGGAAATTACCTGATTGGCTTGTGCAAATAAAAGTTATTCCATGGCAAAGTAGTATACACATATATTTAGTATAAAAATAGTATTGAAGTTCTGTCACATTTTTTCTCCCTTCAGTTATTTAAGCAACCGTTTTTGTACTGAGATAGAGGGAACAGAATTTCCCATCTAAATTCTCCGTATTATAATTTTTTATCTTCTCATATTCTCACATAGTGTCTTTGATCTCTGATCTTCAGTGAGTTTTCAGCGTAGCTGGCAATTGTCCTCATCATTTTCTGAATTGTATAGTCTGATTATTGAAATTGAGAAACTATAACTGCAAAGGGTGTTTTAAATTAAAGTTGAATATATATAATGGTATTGGAACATACTCTATATTATTCTCCATATTGTTTTGCACACAATTGTACGTCTCGTTTGCTTCTCTGGCTGGGCCTGCGTATCGAATTAAGATAATCATTGAACTCTTTGTAGTTTTTCCAGGTAATTTAAAACACTAGAAATTCTTTGTATAGTTTATTTTTTTTTTTCACTTCTGTATTTATCAACTTTAAAGGTTATGTATTATTTACCTCATAATGCACCTTATGGTTTTGTGACTTTGAAGTACTTTATGCTATGCTTCTCTTGAGTAATTAAAACTAGCAGTTACAAGAAACAGAGATTAAGAATAGTTGTTTATGGCTTTCTAGTTTTGTCTTTTGGTCATTTATGGCCAGTTGAAATCCATTTTCCTCAAAGACTGTACATCCAGTACCCTTTTTTTTTTTTTTTTTTGTCTTTCAGTAGTAACATAATTCTGTAACAGTCTTCTCACAGTTTTGCACAAAACTTTTGATTAGATAAACTGCTATCCCCAAATACTGTGGTATGTCTTTAGGATTTATGTTTTCTGAATTCTGCTGAGTTTCCACATTTAGGCATTATTCCCATTCTTTATTTATTACTAGCACTCTGTTTCCATTCTGCTTAAAAACTAAAGCCATCGCCTCTGCATTAAAAAGAATAGGAAAGTGAAAAACTGTCACCAGCTGGTCTGATGGAACATACAAAATGGATGATTATCTGCAAACCCATCTTATTTATAGGGTAGCATTTCTAAAAGAAGCTGGGAAACCTTTGCAATAGAGCATTGTTCACCTGGTTCATTCCACATAGTGACTTGGCTAATGATCTTATCAAAAAACAAATAAGTCCCAACCTGCTGTTAGCATTATTAAAAACAGCTAAATGTTACTCTGATCCTCTTCAGGAAAATATCGATGTATCTTCTCACAGAATGCAGACTCTTGATTACAAACTCAATAATTATCATTCTATGTCTAGTTCTTTTTAAAGCAAAAGGAGTTATTATATTTTGACAGCTTTGTAAAAGATAAAAAAGATCTTTAAAAAACAACAGCAACAACAAACAAAACAAAAACTTTCAAAGCAGAAAATCTCACTTTTCTAGACAGAAACTGCTATTTTGTTGGAGGAAACATTGGATGTGACCATAAACTGTTGTTACTAGAACATGATTAGAAAAATAAAAAAGCAAAACTTCAGTAAAGTCTAATTAGTGTGTGTAACAGATCAAAGGTACATGCAGCATTCTTGATGTATATTTCTTTCTGAATTCCACAAATTCAGTGGATTCATTTGCATTTTCTTTCTTATTGTGAGATGTATACAACTTGGGGACAATTAGTAATAAAGAAACATTAAGTGCCAGAAATTAATCTCCTCAATGGATCCTGAAAATTTTTTTAGCCTGGAGGGTTAATTTTATGGCTTTAGAGCAATCATTATTTATCATCTCTTGGTTTACGGGAAAGAATTAGAGTTATTAGCTATTAAATTATCCATGAAAATTTGACACTATACTAGACCAAACAAACCCTGGGGCTTGCTGATTTTCCCAGTATGAAACATCTGTGACTTCAGCTAGAGAGAACTTAACATTGTCTAATTAGATTTCTAAGATTTATAAGGCTCAAATACTCTATTATTAGAAACCTGAAAATGGGAGCAAAAGTTGAAACTTGCATTTACTGAAGAGTATTTAAAAATATTTTTAACAGCACTACGTGTTGCTAAATACTACTAGCTTGTAATCAGTGAAATTACCAGATAATGTATTGTAGTCTGTAACAACAGGAGTTTAGGAGAAATATGCGCTGCCTACAACAGCAATAGGTTCCAGCTTTCAACTTCAGTAATTAAAAATACTTTATTGAAAATGCTGCATTAATTATATGTTTATTTTTATATTCTAATTTAAATACAATTTAGATTCTCTCATGCGGTCTGCTGAAGCAAAAAATCAAGTTGGCATATTTTCTGCTCTGCAATATTATCACTCATGGACAGTGAGTGATAATCATCACTCATGAGCGTAGAAGTGGTTTTGTATTGGCTCTGATCTCAAGTCTGAGAGACAATGAATTAGCCACTGTTCTATCTTTTTCCTTGGAATCTATGACTTTTTAACATGGTAATTAGATATTTCAGTGAATCTTCCATTATTGAATCTCAAATTGCTTCAGAAATTTCAATCTGTTAAAGCAAAAATAGCATTATAATTATAATTGCTATATTAAAAAAATAAGAGAACATTATGTCTTCAAAACCCACAGAAGTCAGGAAGGCAAGGAATCAGAATAATTCCTCCAGTCTTAATTTGAACCTTTTGCATTTTGATTACAGTATCCTTTAGTTACAGGATCCCTTTCTTATTAAGTACATTAAAAAAAAATGCTGCTCAGCTAATAAGCAGCTTTTTAGTATTTTGTCTTCTCCTCATTGTTCATTGCATTGCCCTGTATATTATTTACTGTAGTGTATTCAGTTCCTGCTCTAAAGAAGAAATGATTAATTTCCTCAGGAGTTCTTCGATGGTGTGCATCACTATATTATCTGGGCTTTTTACAAACTCTAATTAATCTTCTTAACATCCTTGTAGGTGAGGGGTGGAATTAACACCAATTTGTAGAGAGGAAAGGGAATTACTGGGAGTGCAAGGTCACAGATTTCTATAACGTGGGTAACATTTACTACTTAAGTTACTTAGAGTCCTAAGTATTAGGTAAGGCTTTATTCATAGAGAATTTCCATCCACTTCCATTTAATTTATGAGAAAGAAACATAATTTCTGCTACCTGGACCACATCACTGAATCAGGTAGTAAGCAAAATAAAAAAAATAATTAAAAAAAAGACTATGCAGTATTAATTAAGCATGAGAAATCTGTTTTCCTCAATTACTGAAATCTCAGGAAGAAAAACTGTTTCCGTAGGTTAGAATTCAATAACGTGAGCCAGGAAGCCATAATTTTTCTCTCAGCAAGACTGTATTTTATTTATTATATAGTTCTCATTTCTGTAGCAAGATAGACAGAGGTCTGACAGCGAACAGCCTCGTTAATTACTGTGCTTTGATTCCATGGGAGGTCTGTTCAGTGTCCTCGAAAAGTTGAAGTTCTTAAGTAATAGCGTATGTGATATTGTGGTTAAGGGGTGCATTATAACCGGTCCGAGCAATGCAGGTTGGTTAATGTTGTGCTAGCAACCACAGCCTCAGCTTGAGTGCTTGACTTCATGATTTCCACAACAGTCTTTCCACTGCTGACTTCTTTGTGTGTATCCTTGATTGTGGGGGTGGGGGGGGGGTGTGCCGGGAATAAAGCAAACTAAAAAAAGCCCCAAAATTGTGACACAGGAATATTTTCTTCTGAAATCGGGTATTTTATCAATCTGGTGGTAAACCAGAGATTCATGACCTGCTAGTATCACAAATTCTCAGTATCTAGCTCCTCCCTCAATGGGAGTAGCTGGGAAAGGCTGTCATGGGAGACCATGTCTTGCTAGACTGTTCCTCACCACTCTGTGGGATTATTTGTGATCGCTCTCGCTTGTCTATGGAAGGATTTGTGAGAGGTCTGAAAACACAGCAACAACGACATCTTCTGAGATGTTAAATTAAATATTCCTATTTATGAACAGTACTTTTATAAAAGTGTATGACGTAGGTAAATTGTGCAAGAATTTTGCAGCCCAGATATGGTGGGTTGACCTTGCCTGTATGTCATATGCCCACCAAGCTGCTCTGTCACTCCTCAACAGAATGGGAGGGGGCATAATAAGAAGAAAAGCCTCGTGGAGCAAGATAAAGGCAGGTTAATGAAGCAATAGCAAAAGTCACATGTGCAGAAGTGAAGGAAACCAAAAGATGTTATTCTCTGCTTCCCATCAGCAGGCGATGCTCGGCCACTTCCCGGGAAGCAGGGCTTCGGAACACGTAGCGGTTGCTCC
>JAVJGJ010000001.1:2470224-2489499 GCA_035590215.1 Microhierax caerulescens
TTTATACCTCTTCTTTTTTTTTTTTTTTTTTTTTTTTTTTTTTCCACTGTAAATCAAACATGTGTTTTAAATTCAGGTCCTCAATAGCCTTTCTGTCTTGTTTTCTGCACTCTGGAAGCAGTTTCAAGAATACTAGTGCGGAGAGCCTGTTTTTGGCTCCTTATGTAGCCTGATCCAGTTTTGCTTCTGTAGCTTCTGGTTTACTTTTTCCTGTAATGTGGGACCACTGACCATGACCCCGGGATTTTCTGCAAACCTGTTCAAAATGTCTGTGTAGTCCTCTTGGTTTGCACTCACAGCCATGTCACTGCACATTTCTCTGTGAGATTGCAAACCAAACCAAATGTTTAAGAGCAGAATTATTGACCCTCGCAGCCAGCCTTCTTTCACATGGGTTCCTCATTCAGGTGGGCTTTCCCTTGTACAAAAGGACACATGGTCATCCTTTGAGAAGGATCTGCCACCATTTCCCCTTCCACCAGATACATATTTCTATGTGACAAGGCAAGGGCTTCTGATTTGGAAATGGGACTTTTCTACAACACTTTGGAAAGACTCCCTTATTCCTATTATGTCTTCATTTATTTTGCTTGATGTAAGAGGGAAAGTGGTTGCATTATTTTGTCTTGTAGCTGCACTGATCTGTCGACTTTTACTTTGCCAGTTTGTCCCTTCAGTGTCCCCCGTAGCTGAACTTACAGTATAGTCAGTCAGCTTTCCCTTTCTTTGCTGAGTCTCCCAGGTCAAGGGCTTTGCTCACCTACTTAGCAGAAGCCTCAGGTCAGACTGTGATGAACAGTTCCAAGGAAGAAAGCAAGACATGTTCTCCCAGAAGCTTACAGACTACCTAAAATATATTTCTGAAAATTCTTTAACTTCTTAAGCACATACATAAATTTCAACAAAACCAGAGTGGAAATGTGCATCTAATGTTGGGGTAGCTGAAACAGAAGTAGGAAAAGGAGTACTTTTGAACCTATGTTTATGTCTTTTTTTATCTAATAGGAATATTTGCAAAACCACTAAACACTATGAGGTGAAGGTAAGAGAAGAGTATGTAAATAAAGGAGTGTGACATTCAGTTATCAGAAGATAACCACCTAATGCCATTTAAAATTCCTTGTATCTTGTCTGGCTTCTGATCCAGAGGCATTTCAAAATGCAATTGCTAAAGTTAGTACCTGTTGACATGGAAATACCTGTAGCAGTTGTAACAACATCCCCTCCATCTTCTCACAAATTAAGTATTTCAAGCCTTTACTTTATAAACCTCCTTCGAGTTTGGGTCATCTGTACTGTTGGGACTTTTTTCTTGCTGCAAGGTTACCCTCAGCTGTTCATCTTCTTTTATGACAGTCTGTTGTTTCAATATTTAATCTACACCAAACATGTATGACAGCCTAGAACAAGCAAATAGAAAACAGTAAGAAGTATGATAGAGGTGGAATTTAAGCAGCTGGAGCATACGTTTCTAAACTTTCTCCATCTTACTTAATGTTTGAGAGATATAACCAATAAAAGCTTGGAGCGTGATGGTTTCAATTTTCTAAACTTCAGACTGTTTCTTCCAATGCTTCTGCTTCAACCTATAGCATGATTATAGCAGTTGTTAAGTTGTGAGAAGAATTGCTGATGATCTAAGAAAAAAGCACCTTAATGTTGCTTTACATTTTCTCTTCTTCATCTGCCATGCATGATGCATTCGTTCGACTGCAACTGTGATGCTGTCTCTCATGTTTTAGAATAGGGAATTTTGTTCCGGGAGTACCCACAAAATAAAGGTTTTAAGGACCAATTTTAAGGACCAATGTTAATTAACAAAGCTAAATGTAATAAATATTGAAGGTCATTATTTTCTTTGGCTTGTGAATTTATTACCCACCATTGTTTCAACAATATGATCAAACTGTAATAAACAGTATGCTTTATTTTTTTTCTAAACAGATGTCATCAGTTTTTTTTGTTTATATTAGGTGAATTAAGTAGATGATTTTCTTTCCTCCTTTGCATGTTATAGTATTACTGAATGGATTTTGTCTTCCTTTCACCTTTTGCTTTTGTGTATTCATGCAGTATATATAATCCCTGTGGAGAAAAATGATAAATTGGTTGTTAACATAAAGTCATTTGTGAAGTTGAATGCAGTTAGATACAGGTCGTTTCAACATGTAGGAAGAATTTAATTAAAATGAAATTAAATTCTAAATCTAATTCAAGTAATAAACGGATGTTATCCAATATAGTAAGAATTTAATAAGAAATTAACACTGTCCAGTAAACTGATTTTAGGTCTTGAGGCTGTTTTCTAAAAAAATAATTATATGACTATAGAATAAAGCAAACTAAGGTTAGGAGTTTGTAGATGCCTTCCTCTCAGGAGTGTAAATTGCCATAATATAGAGAAATAAAATTCTTCTCCCAAATTCTTGAAGACTGTTAAAATTCATTACTTCTTGTAAAATAAATTGTATTAAAAATTGTAGCTGTAGAGAAAAACACTGTCCATATTAGCAGACAGCTAAATTGGCATTCCATTTACAATGTATTTGCTTCTTATAGACATCTCATTATATTTATTTCCAGTCATGATTTTGTGTAGAACTAGATAGTAGCCTGAAATCTATAAAATATGAAGAATAAATAATATATTACATATATTTTATGTCTGAATCCTTTTACTGTTAAAATAGCTAGGCAAGAGAGTAGTTGGATTCTAATGCTCTTAGTAGTGTAGAAAACTAACTGTATTATTTCACGGTGGAAAAGTATTAACTTTTTAGTCTTTTCATACGTAAGAATTAGGAAATAAAGGTGACAAATAATGCATTTTCTAGAGCTTGTACTTGCTCTGAAGTCAGTAAGTGTGCTGTACTTAGAATGATGGCAGGCTAGTCCGATTTGAAACCAACTTGCTGAAAAGCTGTGAATGTATTTATTTGCTTTAATCTGGTGTAATAAAATTATTGCATTCTAGTTCTGTTCTGCAAGTAAGGACTTATTTACACAGCATTATTTTATCCTTGAGAAAGGAGTGGAAATATCATTAGAAGACAATAACATTATGCATGTCAGTTTAATATCATCAGTGGGCTTTACTTCAGGCTGCAATGTAGAATTTTGTAGGTGGCAGAATGTTCAACAGATTTATTTCCTCTTAATGCAGTGGATTTCAAATTGCTATTTTCTCGTATGTGCTTTTTGGATAAATGATAACAGGACAAGGAGTCTCATGTTTGTTATGTTAAGCCATATTTTCTGTTATGTAAAACGCGTTATACTTACATCTTTACTTCTATATCATGGGAATTGTTCATAGACACAATCACAGATCTTGTTCTAAACAAAGAAAGAATTACAGAGAAAAAGACTGGGAAAATTAGGTATATTAGATAAAACATTTTTTTTTCCTTTTGGGTCTCCAAATATTTTATATTGACTGACAAATCTGGATTATCTTTCTCATGTTAACTGATACATGTTAGGAATACATTCAGGTCTGTGAGAAATAGTTTAATATTTTGTGTAAATAACAGTCACAATGTATGTGTGCTTTCCTAAGTAGTCCTCTGCTGAAATGTTTTCTCTCAATATACCTATATATAAAAATTCTGCATTTTTTAATAAGTAGGTATTTGTTATTGTGCCTTGAGGGACCAAAATTGGGCTGTTAGACACTAAGATTGGGTGAATTCAAGTCAAGGACTTCCACATCCACATTTAATATCACAAAAAAATCTGAAAATTATATGAAATCACGAAGCTACCCCTCTCAACAGGAAAAAAAATCACTAGTTCAAATAACTGTGGCTATTTATATATTTATATAGTTATATAAAATAACTATAAAAAATAGTTTAACTAAAGCCTATCAAAATAAGGAAGATGCACACTGAAAATGTTACAAAAATTACACTATAGCAATGTGTTCCTTCTTGAAAGGGACCAGAGGATCCCATAGAATGCAAAAATGTCTCAGTTGTGGTTCTGAAGCCTTCCCCTCGCTAAAGAAAAAGCAGCAAACTAAGCAGTTGACATAAGTTAATGTGAATGCTTGCTTCCTCCAAAACACATATTTACTGCACCTTCTTCTTCCAATGTGTTGTTTTGGGGTTTTTTTTTTTTGTTTGGTTTGGGTGGTTTTTCTGGGTTGTTTTTTTTTTTTTTGTCTTTGTTTTTGGTTTGTTTGTTTGTTTGTTTGCTGTTGTTGTTTTGTTGGGGTTTTTTTTTGTATGATTCAACTAGAACTGTGAAACTCCAGGCTATTTCTCTTAATCAAACAGTAAATGGAATCTGCTCAGTTTAGAATCTTTACCAAAGATAACTTCATAGAATTGCGATCAGTCGTCCAAAGACTGGCCCTTACACTGACAGTTTAACTGAGCTCCCCACAGGAAGTAGGTTGAGGGATTTTAATTCAGCTTCAAAACAACAGTAAGGAAAAAAAAAACCAAAAACCAACATACACTCAGTTTTCTATTCTGCTAGAAGAGCTACTTTGGGGATGCACTTTTTATAGTAGTCTGCTTTAATCTGTGATAAACGATGTCAGCTGTATGTTGAAGACCTAACTGCTGATACCTAACTATATATCACTTGAACAACAGCCTGACCACAAAAGTGTACTAAATACGGAATAGCCACATTTTAGCTGTATGTGTCAGAACCAAGGCTATAATTCACTTTGTAACACAAAATTGATTGCTGAAAATTTCCAGTGCCTACAGATCTTGCTGACTTCATGGGCGTCGGCGACTGCGATATCTGCAGTCATCTTTGTTGGTAGTTAGGTTTTTAAATGTCTTAATGTCCTGCTTTCTGGTTGTAAGATATGTCCTCCTTTTCCAGATGTGTAACAGAAAAGAGGTTCATTGAAAACCAAAGAAAGGCGTAAGCTTTCAGAGAGAATGGTTTGCCATAACGATAGATTTATTTCCATGCAAGTGCAGGAAGTTATGTTTATGCCGGTTAAGAAATGAAAGTGCATATGCCTCTTAAAGGGACGAATGAAAAATAAAATTTGTTTGAGCATTATTACTATGTTAAATTCATTGTGTTCACTGGTGATTGGTGCAACTACCTCTGATTTCAAACACAAACTTTAAATAAAGATAATTTACAACCTACAAGTAAAAACTCAGTCAAAAAAGTGGTCTCTAAAAGATGAGAAAAGAACTACCTTGTAACCAGAGTGAACCTTAAATGAACCTTCATTAAGAATGTTAAGCCAGCTCCTAATAGACACAGGCATTGATCTAATTAACGGGAAGTACATAGCTGAACCGAAAGGTCCAACGGAATAAATCCTTTCTTGTTGACACAGCATTGGCACAACATTTAGGCAATGGGCAAATTCTCTCTAGTCTGCTCTGCCCACCCCCAAGTACTCTCATTTATGGTCAGATCAACTGGGAATGCCTTTTAGCATATATACTGTACACAGTGCTTTCATTGCAGAGTACTTTAGCAGAAAGAAAAAAGAAAAAAAAAAAAAGAAAAAAATACAGCATTTAGATTGCCTTATATTTTGAAAACAAGAAGTCAAATATATTATTACAAGCATTTTATTATTTGATATACTTAACATCTTCTGAGTAACTGGAGCTCTAGCAGGCCAGTAATATTACTAAAAGCCAGAATGTAGGTGTACATGTACATCTCCTTTATCTAGTTAGAGCTACATCAAGAGTTTTGAAGGCTAAAGATCCTGCCAAGGTTAGCAGGACTCAAGCTTTCCCTAAGTTAAGCAGATTTGATCCTAAAGTTTGAACAGCTTATTCAAAGGAATTAAAAAAAGTATGTTTATTTTCATCTTTACTTTTTACGGGTTTCTGTCTACTGTATTAACTTAAACCTGTTGTGACGATTGCATTAAACAGCAAGCTGGACTGCAGTAGTTTAGTCAAAGTTAAGATAAAAATGGTCACTCTGGGCACAGTCCGAATGGTGAATAAGGAGGTAATTTCTGGTAAAGAGAAGAAAAAACAATTTAAATACATATCTTGAAAATAGGACTGTATGAGATTATATTACCAGTCTGCTTCTAATGGAGCCATGGAAATTCTAGTTTTAGAGCATACATTTACATTTTCACCTCAGTAAGTTGTATACTTAGAGAAGTAGGCTAGCTGAGTATTTTGAGTTTTACCAAGTGTGTTTTCATTAGGTGAACAGGAAAATTAAATGCAAGTGCCACCGATTTTATACCATTTCAGAACAGTCTTAAGCTTTTCATAAACCCGTATTTTATTCTTTTTATTTTTTAAACCATTTGCTAGCTCTTGAGAGAAAATGAATGTAAAATATATTATTTCCTGCACTGCAAGTACAAAAAATGAGGAAATGGCTAGATATTTCTGCTAGTGTAGATCATGGCAATGCCATCCATTTCAGCAAAAATGCACTAGTTCTGCTAAAGAGAACATTTGACCAAACAGCTTATTCATCTCACAGCTAATACACATTTTGTTCATCTTATCAGCCATTGTAAGGACTGGAAGACTATAATATACTGCTTATAATATAGTACTACACTCCCGTTCATATTGATTGGTGACTATCTATATTCTTACAAGGCAGAGGATTAAACAGCATTATTTTTTAAAACTATTACTTTTGTCATAGTAAGAAGGTGAAATGTGCTTTTACTGGTTTTCTGTTTTTGACTCCCACATGCCTCTTCAGTTTTCCCATTTTATATTTAGTTTATATTGTTGCTGCAAGTGCCAACAATCAAAGTACATGCTTTTTATATCCCCACCTACCCACATGAACACACATATATATACCGTGGAATACAGGAGACAGGAGAGACAGCGTCACAGAGGTGTGGAGTGTGTCTAGAACTCTGAAGTTTGGATGAAAATGGGAACAAATTGCTTTTAGGTGTTAAACAAAAGTAATTCCAAAATCTGTAAGCCTATAAAATGCTTTCAAAGATTTGGGGAATTATTACATACAACAGAAAGTAATTCCTGCTTTTACTCTAAATGAGGTTTGCTTAGAAAAATGTATTATGAAAAACCTGTGGCCTAATCGACGTAAAGAGATAAGACCCATCCCCTCCCTTTTTATTTTACTCAAACGCATGTGTGAACTTACAAAAAATAAGTATAAAGATTGAGACAGTTTATGATGAGCATTTCGTTCTGTCAAGCCACCTACATTTCTGTTTATTTGTACCAAAGTTTCAAGAAAAACCATTGTAACTGCATGTCTCAATTAAGTAATGTACTTGTGCATGCATTATTTTTGACTCCTAAATTAATAGAAAAAAAAAAATATCACACAACAGTTTAAAGGAAAATGCTTCAGAATTCATATGAAAAAACAAAAACAAAAACAAAAACAAAAACAAAAACAAAATAAGGTGGATTCTTGTTTGTTTGCTGCATTGCAGTCCCAAAACTGCATTTTCTTTGGGATACATTTTATAGCTTTAATTTGCTGCCCTTCGCTACCTTTTTGTAGATATTTCCGCAAAGTAGTATATGCTCAATATCACTAGAATTTTCATCCAGGATAGGTTTTGGATGATCTGAAGTGTAGATACAGGTTTTCACAGATCAATTGTATTTTTCATTACATTATATAGTAAGAATGGATTTGCTAGTTTTCATCTTTGATTCCTAGTACTGATCAAGATCCTACTTTCACAAGTATAATTCCCTCCAGAGTGAGGTAATTCCAGCCTTCAGTGAATATTTTGTCACTTTGGTTTCTATCAAGAAGAGAAAAAGATTATTTTTTTTTTGTTGTTATTTGTATGCATATTTTTGGCCATTCCACCATTCCACATTGCTGATGTAGAATAGTGATAATAATTATGATAGCACATTTGCAATAATTTTAATTTATTCATAGCTAGACATTACTATCCACAAAGAAAACTTTCATGTCTAATGAACTCAGTTTGTTTACTCCCCCTTAGCAAAACTAATTTCAATCTCGTTTGAAAGTTAAGAATGCTCTTTCCATTATTATAGGAAAAATGTTGATTCATCGGTCTTCTTTACATTTCAGAATAAATAGGATCATATCTACAAAGCAATGTGTCTTCATGCATAGCATTAAAGGATGATAATTCCTTAACGTGATTTAGGCCTAGAGTATGAAATCTATGCGCTGCATATATAAAAATATTTTATGTGTAGCTGTTTCCTATAAAGTCAACAGATTTTCTTTTAGTATATGAAAATTTTCACTGAATGTATTACTTGCCTAATGACAAACTCTAACAAATTATGGATACATAATTATATTCGTATTTCTGTCAAGTGAGCCAGTGGCCAACCTTTCTGTCTTGTTGAGAAGAACCTCCATCTAGTATATGTGAGGTATTTTTGTAGTTTATTAAACTGAGATAAAATTTTAAATGTCCTGAAGCCCAACTGTTTAAAATACAGTTTACAGCAGATTATTAAGGCAGTATATGGAAGCTTATGTTTCATCTATTTGTCTCTAAATAATTTGTAGATAAAGTGTCCATTGTAAACCTAAATGTTTTAAGGAGTATCCTATTTCTGGCAGGAGTAAGCACACAAATATGACCAATACAAAATCATGATTTATGATACTTATATATCATTAATTGTGTATTTAAGACTATATCCAGTAAGAAAATGGTCAGTAAAAAACTAGCTTTTCTGTCTTTACAGCTATCCTAATATACTGAAAGACTTGTAACAGAATTTCCAAAGCTTTTATTCTGAACTGTTACAATTGCTTTGAGTCACCTCCCTGGGTGATGCTGAATCAGTGTGAATGCTGTAAATAGATCAGTTATTTTTGCTGCGTGTTGAAAATACATAGTGCATCTTCTGTTTGATTCATGATTTGTATAGCTCATGAAAAGGAGGATGGCAAAATTCAAATTTCCTCTCTGTTTCTGATGGATGTACTGATCTTGGTTAGGCTCTGAAGATTACTCATCTGTTAACAGCTTAGAATTTTCCTAGGGAAGTAGAAAATACAGGAGAGGGAACCTTCCAGTTTCTCATTCAGAGAGATGCTAGCCACTGGGACCTCTGGTACCCCTACCAGTTTCCATTTAAATCATGGGTAGGTGCTTTATGCAGCTCACCTCCTGGGTATTTACCTTAATAAGCATAGTTAAAATCCACTTAAATCCACCTCTTCCATCACAGTAGAATCACAGAAACATAGGACAGTTTAGGCTAGAAGGGGATTTTGTCTGGGACACTACTCAGAGCCCGGCCCATGCCAATGTTTGGTCAAGAAAAACTGGTGTGTCTCCAAGGGTGATGGCAGAGCCTCTCAGGCACCCTGCTCATTTCATGCTTAAAGGACACTTAGGGGTGTATTTTGTTTTCTTTTTCTAGTTAGAATTTCCCTTGGTCTTGAGCTGCAGAGGCTGAATTTCTGGACATTACTTTCAAGTTGCTTTTCTGAATTTTTAAGTAAAGGTGGTGAGGTTGGCTTTTCAATTCTCATAAAACATGAGACTGTTCCTTACTACAAGCCGTATTCTTGCAGTATTTGCTTCTCAAATATTATTCTGTACTTTTCAGATATTATTTGACATTTGATTGAAACTACAAAATATTGCTTCTTATCTTGGTGTGTTCTACTTAATCTTATTTCTTTAAATCATAACTCTGGGACCCTTCACCATTCATGTAATACACTAGCAGATCATAAAATAAATTCTGAGGGCAAGAACACACATAGGTATGAGGGAAAAACAAAACTGTATGTAAAAAACCACACATAGGTGTTATTTAATGCAGTCTATTCTAGTAATTGTTGTCTATAGATAAGTAACCTGTACGTCAGACAGAAATAACTTCTGAGAGAAATAACTGAGAGCTAAATCTAGATGTGAAACATCAAGTTCATACACTGGAAAATTAAGAATGAATGTAAGTGTTCTATTTACGATCCAGGAAGACATTTGTTTTTCTTCTGTTTTTTTGTTTGTTTGTTTTTTAACTGATTCATTTACTTATCAGAAATATTTTTGGCCAAGTCTGAGCCTTAGAGGGGTTTAAATTGGTATAAACATAATAACTTTATAGATACAGGCTCTTTCTTGAACAGCACTAGTTCCAGGCATCTTAGAAGCTGATTTCCCACTTTTCTAAGTACCGCTGTGCTTTTCCATTTAGATTCAGTGGGTCCTGAGTTTTCCATAACACCTGATCTGGTACAGGCAGGAACATTCCTAGTCAAAGGAGCTAAATTGGCTTTTCAGAAGGTGCTACCTCAACCAATTTGTCTTGTCAACATGTATAAAGCCTTTACGACTGCAAAAGCACTGAGAATGAAAAACAGAAGAGATTTAACTATGTTGCCAAAGAAAGCTGGAGACGCTTTAAGAGATTAAATGTGAGGTTTTTCTTCATCTGAATTTTTAACATTTCAGTCATGTACCTTCCATGATATAGTAAACTAACCAGCTGGGAGAAGATAATGCAGGACAATATTGCATGATCTGTCTTATGTCCTGCATCCCTCCTATGGTCAAGAACAGGGATTTGAACTACAGCTCATATAAGTCAGTCCACTGGCAGGCTAAGGAACATATTGTATTGGTTTAAGAGCTACACTGATTTAGGTTAAACTGATTGAAAAAAAAAGAGGATAGCTTAATGTCATGATGAAAATAATAAAATTTTGGAAAATTCAAGTTTTTATTTTTAGAAGCTGTACATAATTCTGACAGTAAATAATAGAACAAGAAATATTGGTATAGGAACTAAAGTTTAATGAAAATGAAATGTTCACATCAATGTTGTATAATTGTCTGGATGTGAAGCATTTGCAAACAGTTCTTACTACCTCGACCTTCATCTGTCTCAAGAAAGGCAGTTCATACAAAACTAGGTGTTTCTGATCAGTTATAGCCTCTGTGAAAAGAAATGAAAACAAAGTCAATTTTCTTAATTTCTTGATAGCAACTTGAAGGTGTGGTTTCTTTTTCTAATGCTGAAAATTAGCTCCAGCTGGACTTGAGACACTTGAGTCATTGCTGAAACTGTGTATTTTGCTTCCTCACAGAGTGCAAAGGAGTCCTTAAAACTCTTCTCCAGTTTTCCTTCAGTCATTATTGGTCTTGATATCAGGCATCCCCTACAACATCTGATACACTATTGTGAATTGGTGAAACTGTTTCTGTACTTTGCCTGAAACTGGATTACATGTGTGAGATATCATCTGAGAATGAGATACCATATTTCATGTCTTAGACACTTCTTGTATCCAACCCCTCTGCCACGGGCAGGCACATCTTTTACTAGATCAGGTTACTCAAAGCCCCATCCAACCTGACTTTGAACAATTCCAGGAATGGGGAATCTACAACTTCACTGGTTAGTCCTTGACTTCCTGCTCAACCCCCGCCCCCCAAACCCACCAAACAACTTGCTGAAAGATTTTAACTAAACTGAGAAATGCAGAGGAAGAATGTGAGCGTAGCTATGTGATATCCTATGTGTCATTCTTTCGCCTTCCTTTGAAGAAAGGTGCCTTCTGGTCTGGGAGGAGAAGAGCAGTTGTGTGAGTGTCTATGCACACTCATTCATATATTGCATGAGGGTCTTATCTGCATGTTTGGAAGCCTGTATTTTAAAGGTCTGGTTTGAGAAATAGGCAAAATAGGGCACCTGCTGTTTTTGAAGAATTGAAATGGGACACGTGTCAGTATTTTTGTGCTAGTTTAGTTTGATTTGAAACTGAAAAGGGGGGGAAAGGTGTTGTTTCTTTGCTTTTGACAAGTCAGAATTGAGCACGTCTGAGATGGTGAGGGGTTTATGCAATCATCCTCTGCTCTTTTTCTTGTCTAGCTAACATTTGCTGCTTTCCATCCAGCCATCTTTAAGGATGGGAATCTCCCAAATCAGTTTTATGGAAATGTATTTAATGAATTTTAGACAATGGCTCAGTTACTTGTATTTTACATTGCTTTTGAAGTTAATTAATTTGAAAACTTATAGGTGATAACCTCAGAAATGATCACTGTGTACATTAAAATCAGAAGTTGTATAAGTTATTTATTTTTATTTTAAATATACCTCATAGTAGCATTTGAGTATTGAGAAGAAACTGCTCAACAGACTGAGTTATTTGAAACTTATGGAATCCAACCAACCAGTATTTTTTTAAGGGTGGCTTTCAACAGATGTTTTTTCACCTTTTACCTACAGGTAGAACCTGATAGCAGGTATTAGACTGTCAGCACAACTCTAAATTTACTTTGATGCAGGCTAGCAGAAGCAATAGGTACTGAAAAAGTAATCTTTCCAATAACATATGTCTCCTAGAAAGAGACAGGACTGTATGTATTAAAAATAGATTGACTGAGGGAGAAAATATATTGACTAGGATTTTCTTATCTGATATTTACTTTTATGTACTGGCAGCCTTGCTTTCTCTCTTCTCTAGTCCCATGAGGAATAAAAGGAGGCCTGTGCTACTAGTATCTACATCTATATTTATCTTTTTATCTTTTTCATTTTTTTATTAATAGTGTAAGTAGTATCTTTAGAACAGGGAAGACAAATTTTGGTTTTGTTTTCCTCTTCCAGTGTTTTGGATCAAAAAGTGAGCTATACCTACTTTTGAAACAGTCTTACTTCTTTCTACCTCTCTGTTGACTAGTATCTACCTCCAGTGTAATACAGTGAATAGTTCTGTAGAAGAACTATTTCAGTTACTGCACATGTGCCTTTTAATAAGCCTATGAAATACTTACTTTGGCTTCCAGATACTGTCATATTCATTGGGTTTTTTCCTCATTTATTAATATGAACAAAATATTTTTGAGACAATATTCTTAATAGGAAAAACTTGCTTATGTATATGTAGAGGAGGAATTTCTTAGATAGGTGATTTTATTTTAATATCAGATTTGGCTTGACTAAAACTAAATTGCAAATAAAATATTAATGAAAATGTAATTATGAGGACAAGTAAAATTTTGGATTATTAGGAGGACAGCACAATAATGTTTAGGAGTCATCCATTCAGTGATATTGTTGTGTTGCAGTGATCTAAATTGTAAAGAGGATGCTATTGTATGAATGTTTCATGCCCAGATACAGATCTTTCAGGTTTCCGTACCACCCAGGTGCCTGAACTGTCTGAATGGGAAGGCATCTGTCTCCTTGATAGTACTTCTGGTATATACAGGTTCCCCCCTAGCTGTTAAAAACCTGGGCTTCACCCCCTGCAACTCTGCTTGTGTTTCCTCAAAAGTTCATCCAGCCTGATTGTATTTCTCTCTTATCAAATGGCTCTCACCTGCCCCAGGTAAACCCACAGCTGAACAGCTGAGATTCCTATTTCCATCAAAGCAGAAAACATTAACTACGTAAAATCGGCTCTTAAGCCTTAAATGTTACTTCCAGAATTTGTTTAATTGCTTCTGTGCTTTCACATCTATTATATGTGCTGTAAATATTGCTAATGCAGTAGCTGCTCTTTCTGCTTTTTTATTGCTCTGAAGCAGTATAACAGTGTTAGACAATGACAGGCCACTCCGATTCAGTGACCACATGAATTCAACTCCTCAAAATGTTTCTGAAGTAACAAAATATTATTCACATAGTTAGAGATGAGCACAAGAGAGATGAAATTACTTGTCATAACATTTCAAGCAGGAAAGAAACAAGCTCCTGTAATTTTTTTCTGGTTTTGCTTGGCTGGTTTTTAAGCTCAGCTGTCCCCTTTACCCTGCAGAAATACGCCTGTTTCAAAGCAAGTGTCTGTCTGGCACAGACATCTGCTGTTTAAGACTTTTTGCCAGGTAATAGAATAGACACACGTTTGTTTCTCCATTCTTGGTTTCTCCAAAGTAGACTGCTTCGCCAAACTAGAAATGCATCTCAAAGAGCACGTTGCCTCAGAGTTTAATACAAAATGTGCCTTTTTCTCCTCTTCTCTCTGCATCGCTGTTTTTAAAGGAAATAGTAAAAATATGTAAGAGCATTATTCATGCCTCAGGGTGAGTCTGGTTGAAAGTTGAGAGTAAAAGCCAACCCGGTTCTCAACTCTTAGCTCATGAGTATAATTTTCTTAAAATGTCACCTTTTTATCACAGTCAGTGAAAGTGTCAGTGTAAGTGATATTCCAAGGCCTGTACATAACTCTGACCACCACAAGTGAAATACTTCCCCTCTGACTGGAGCGGCACTTCACTGGAATGTCAGAACCAGGGTCAGGCGCTCCTCATACACCATGAGTGTGCAGTATACAAAGTAGCTGCATGGTTTGCAGTCTGCTTAAACTCCTTACCTGGTTAATGTAGGAAAGAACAGACCCTGAAAACCTGAGAGTTATCAGAGAAATTGAGCCCACCCACATTTATATCCTTTCATTCTCTAATTTATGCTGAAGTAAGGTACTGCCAAAAAACGTCTTCCTCTTCCACTGGAAGTAGATGGAGGTAGCAGGAGATGTCAAGCTCTTGCCTCTCTCAGTTTAGACATCCTCTGAGACTGAGGCAGGAGTTGAGTTCACTTCTTTTTCATAATAACCTAGCAGCTGGAGCAGAGTAACCTTGCTTGCATGGAGACCTGAGCTCTGAATGCTTCATGGCCCAAAGCAGATTGATTCCAAATTCCAGGGGAATACCAAAGTGTTCTGGTTATGATCCTCTTGCTGAAGCTGAGGCAGGAAGGCAAATTTATGGGTCAGAGAAAGTACAAGCAGTTTGGAACCTGATTCTCACCTAACTCAGCTGGAAAGAGAACAAATACCTGTACACTGTTTAGAGAGCCTGTTTGTGTGTAACTGTTTGGTTTACTTCAATGGTAGCGTAATGCAAACTTTACCAGAAAGCTGTGTCTGAAGCTTCAATTTTCGGTGATGTCCAAGAGACTCAGAAGCATGACTGGGGCAGGACCCAGCCCTGCCTTGCTCTGGGGTGCCCCTTTGCTAAGACATCTTTGCCAGCAGCTGCTCCACTGGGGAGCAGCCGCCAGCAGGGTCCCACCAGCAGCTGACCTCTCCCATGATGGAGAGGCACAAGGACCTGATCCTGGACATGCTGGCTGGTATTTATGAGAGGGTTTCAGGCTGAAGACAACAGGCAGCAGACGGTTCGTTTTGCACAGGATCAGCCTAAAATCCCTGGGTAATTCTTGAACCTTATCTGACTTGTCCAGAATAATATTCTGGCTTAAATTTTAAGCCAGCAAGATACCGAACATGAGGAGCCACTTGCTGTTAGTGTGTCTCAGCTGTGGGACCAGCTGACTGTTTTAAGCCAGAATTGCTGTGATACGATCATCAGCCTGCTACATTTTGCCACACAAGGACCTGTTCCAGTGTTATCATCAGTCCTGGCAGCTGTACAATACTGGATGCAAAGGTCTCAGAGAGGAGTCCCAAGCTGGAGTAGAGGGACATGGAGAAGCTTCAGCAGCTGACCAGTGCTTAACTATGTGCTAGGGATGCCATAATTCACTGATTCACAGTTTCCTGGA
The DNA here is from genome assembly GCA_035590215.1 of Microhierax caerulescens. Classification (NCBI taxonomy): domain Eukaryota; kingdom Metazoa; phylum Chordata; class Aves; order Falconiformes; family Falconidae; genus Microhierax; species Microhierax caerulescens. Next base: position 2,485,668 of record JAVJGJ010000001.1, read on the forward strand.
AATGGGAAATGGAGGAAGAGCAACCATGGCTGGAGGTCAGAAATTATGTCCCGGATTCCTGGGAGAAAGAATGAAGACAACAGAATAGTACAAATTTGATCATTGTGTCTGCAACTTACGTGGGTTTTAAAAAATACAAGGTCCAGACAACAGGATAGGGTCAGTCACACTGTCCTGAAGATTTTATCATCACAAAGTCTCTTAGCAATACTGTTTGGTAGTATGCAATGCTGAGAAAGTTTAAGGTAGGTAAGCCCATTATCTTCTGAACACTGTTTTGGGATGAAGTTCAATGATTACGCCAAAAACTGTTCACTTACGCCTGGACACTGTTCACTTACAGTTTGTTAATGAAGTAGGTTTTAGTGATTTGAGCATCAGGGGTGGATAGGGAATTCTTCACCAGAAGCAGTTCTCTGACATGCAGTAGGTGCCCGTAGGGAAGTCATTTTGCTTGGATATTTTTATTTGCTTCTCTGAGAGAAGAATTATGAAATGAACCTTACAACTTCAGTGAATGTTTAAGATCTTATAAAATAATTTGAGTAATTTAGTTTGTAAAATTTTAGTGTTTCAAATATATTTTCTGTTATTAAATTAATATAAAAAGAAATACAGATTTAATAGCATGAAAGTACTTTTTAACAAAAGAGAGTTGTACATTCAGCTAGTTCAAAAATATCTATCTTGATACCTAGATTATAGACTTCATTCCTTTGTTATATTCTGTATTAAAATGATACCTTCGACGCATGAATGCAGTTGGGAATCAGTCTATTTGGCAGTCTAGGAGATACATTGCCATCTTCCTCACTAAGTTGTTCCTTATAACCCTCCAGTAGCAAAACTGAATACAATAGAGGCATGTTTATAAAATCACATAATGGAGTAAGGAATATTTCTTACATTCAAGTGTACTTTTTTTTTCAAGTCAGTTATTAACAACACTACTTTGTTGCACTCAAACATTATTAATTTCTGTTATTCACAGTTTGTAAGCTGTCTCCTCAGAAAGCAAGTATTAGTGTTTGCGCAAAACCGTTCTGACCTCATTACTTAGGCTACACTGAAAAATCTGGTTCTTCTACTTATCTCTCCCTCCTCTCCCTTCAGGAAGCTTTAGAGCATGTAAAAGGAACACTTTTATGGGTATTTTTTGGCTCAATTGGTACTGCAATATATTATTAGCTTAGTGTAACTCTCAAAATTTTATGAGGCTTCACAGAGTAGCTGAAGTGAACATAGGTTTTATGTTCCATACCTAACAGATCATGCAAGTTTCCGTCCTTGTCAGTTAGGATATGCTTGATCAAGTTCAGACAGTTCACAAATGATGGGGTGTTTTTTCTTCACTGTGTGATACATCTGAGAGTCGATAGAATATTAAGGGGGCTGGTTCACAGTTTCACAATACAGACTTATTGTTGTTAACAAAGCTAGATTTAGTTACATGCTAGCAAAAATTGTGCTTCCTTAAGTTCACTCACATCTGGGCAGCTGTTTCCTGTGCATATCTATGTGATCCTGTCTGATTGCTATGGATCAGTACATCCCCTTTCACAAAGCAATGATAATTTTTTATTTATTAATAGAAATGAAATCCTATCCTCCCAGAAAATCTTTATATCAACAAAAATTATGGTAATTGAAATGGTGTTTGACAAAGGTATTTTTACTCTTAACTGTATAAATTTCTGTACTGTTTCCTTGTGAAAGAAAGTATTAGTTTACAAAATAGCAATCTCTCCCATTCTTCTGTTCTGTAACTTCTGACCCTTTATCAAAAGTATTATCAAGATACTCAATTATCTGTTAGATATTAATATACTCGCTGAATGGAGGAAAAGTAAGAGAATTTTGAAAAGTGCAGTAATCATGTAAATATTTTAGATGTATGTAAAATACAGGTAGCTAAATAGATTGTAAATAAGGTATAATGATTTATCTGGAAAAAAATAACATATGGACAATGAATACTATTATAACTGAAGATTTTAGCAGTTAAGAATTTAATCTTGCTGGATAATTTATAATCAGTTTTGAAACAATGTCCCACAGGTGCTCTTTGTGGGACTACTACTAGCATAATTTTGTAAAGAAGTGGCGAATGTAGCTGAAAACAGTTTTTTCAGTTTATAGATATTCTTTCACTCAGGATGAAAGCTTACTTTCTAACAAGGGATAAACTATGAAGCAAATCCCAACTATCTTTTATCCTTGGCAAACAAATATTTTTAGCAGAAACATATGAAATGAAGAGACTAAAAAGACATTTGGAATAAAAAGCTGTAAAATCTTATACAAAAAAATTTAATCAGAGGTAAAAAATAACATAAAGCCATAATTCTTTAATTCCTTGAATCTTTTTCCATGCAAACACCCAAAGGTAGGCAGCTGCTGTTAAGTTAGTTTCAGTGAAAAAGAATGTAACAATATTTCTTTGATCCTTTTTCTTTTAAAGTTGTATTTAGTGTACAACTGCTTCCCAGGGAGACTCGGTATGTTTTAAAATACAGTTATTTTACTTTTCTAAAAGTATGTGTGCTACTGATGGTGATAAGCATATGAAGCCATTAAGGCAGCAGAATGTGTCTTTTTTTTCTTCCAGTCTTTCTCCATTATGCATTTCTGAATTCATATTTCATTTTTCCTATGAAAAGCAGAGTAGAATCCCCATGATCAGTTTGAGTACACCAGAGAAATGACTGTAAGATATTGCCTTTGATTCTGGAAGAAATAAATTTGCAAAGAGTCACTATGCTTTATATCTACGCTGTGGTTTCCACCTCCTCTGCCCAGCTGCGCCATTGTTCCTAAGGCTGGTGTACCTGCTAATACCCACGTATCATCATTTGAGAACTGAACGGGTGACATGTTTCCCCTTCTTTATTAAAAAGATTTTGTGCTTGGAATTTAACCAGAAATTTCACTGTAACATGATAACAGGAATAACTGCAAAATAAACATACACAAGTCAGAGTGAAGAAAAAGTGAGAACATTTAATAAACAAATCCATTATTTAAATGTATGCTATTCCGAATAGGACATGTTAAGTTATACATTAGTAAATTCCATTTTCAAAAGGTTAGTATACAAATAGGAATACTTTGAAGAAAAAAAATGTTAAAAAAAGAACTTTAAAAGAAATACTGTGGTGACTATGAATGCAAAATCTAAGGTAAGACTTCTGAAAGCAATATGCAATATAGATATCTTGAAGGGGAAGCTGTAAATTTGTCCTGCACTACTTATACAATGCTTACTACTCCGTTGCTACCAGAAGTAGAGTACACTGTCAGAAAGGTGGATTCACAGTTGCTGAATTTCAGCAGAATCCATCTTCAGTGTCCCTCAGCTCTCCTAAGCTAATAGAAGCACTGCTTAATTAAACATTTTCATAAAGGCCAATAAAGGATTATTTACCAAACCCTTTTTTTTAGGCTTCTTCCGTACTTTTATGGAATAATGCATGTTCTTCCTCCTGGGCTGGCTTCCATTCTCCAGTTAACAATGGGTGGGCTCAAAGTTCTGCAGAAGTGTTTCACTCAATCCCAATGCCACGTTCTGCTGGGGATAGCGGCTGGAAAAGGAAAGCAGGTGGAAACAGGAGCTCAGCTGACAACTATTCAGGAAGGTATGAAAAAGCAAGTCACGTGATGCATCAAAACATCCTTAGCACATCCACTTCTCGCTTCTGGCAAGTACAGTGCCCTCAGAGCCAAGTTTTGTGTCTTTGCCTGTTCTGACTAGCACTGTGTAACTTAAAGGCAGTGAGGTATGTTTCAAACAAACATGCTCATCATCTTTCCTATTGTTTTCCTTGTTTTTTCC
>JAVJGJ010000001.1:2498653-2517334 GCA_035590215.1 Microhierax caerulescens
ATGCCCCATCCCTGGCAGTGTTCCAGGCCAGGCTGGATGGGGCTTTGAGCAACCTGGTCTAGTGGAAGGTGCCCCTGTCCATGGCAAGGGGGTTGGACCTAGATGATCTTTAAGGTCCCTTCCAAACCAAACCATTCTGATTCTATGATGATTCTATGAACCAAGAGTGCATAAACTGATATACCTTGTTTCTGATATACCATCTCACTTAAATGAAATTTCATAAGAAAGAATGACTGCCCTGATAGACTTATTTCCTGAAAACATAATATGGAAATCACAACCTGGGAGCCATCTTCTAAACAAAGGGCTTTGAGATAGTATGGTCATGGTCAAGCCATTGACAAGTATGCAGTATGAAATGATTGACATGCTCCATTAAGTGTCTGCGTGAAGTTTATAGATGCTCTTCAGTATTCATTACCCTTTTAGGATTTTCCTTTTCTGTTCTTTCTAATTACGTGCTTAGGAATTATGTTTGGGGCCTTTTGTTTGTTTGTTTGTTTGTTTGTTTGTTTTTTTGCTTTTTTTTGTTGCTGGTTACTCAGACTTCTTTTTTCCCATTTGCAAAGAAACTGCTAGCAGGATGTACACAGTGTCTAGCCAGGACTAATGAGCCTATAGGATAAACATCAATATGCTTGCCAACCCACATGTAAGACCTTATGTCCGTGTTTACTCAGACTGATCTTTGATGCTGCTGCCTTGTAACTCTTTCAGTTAACTTCAGGTTTTCATACCTTTCTTTAGCAGTATTTTTCTTCTTGAATTTTTGGACAGCTATCCCTATCTCAACAGTCTAACCTCTGCTTGAAATATTAACTTTCTTACCATTTGTAGTTGTTTCCTGTGGACTTTGACAAAGTTGTTCATAATTAAACAATTTTCTCTGAGCTGAGGTTATGCAGCTGGACTGTATCAAAAAGACTTTGGAGTAGGCAGTGGGACCTCTTGGAGAACAGTTACAATAAAACTTGTAAACAGACAGTAGTTTGGAGGGGGTAGAAATAGAAACACTAGTAAAAATAAGCAGAGTAATACTTTATAATAAATTTAATGAAGTCATTATGTGAGCTTCACCTATTTCTCAGTTGTAATTGAGAGCAGAACAAACATAACTTTTTATGAGACTGCATTCTTTAGTTAACGCAGCAATATGGAGAGGACATGGGGCATATAAAAAATTTCATGTTCTTAATTCTGTAAAAGTAAATGATCATTTTAGCTACCACAGATGAGAAAGACAGAGAAAATTTTCTCTTGTGATTCTTAAGAACTTATAAAGAGAGAAGAGAATAAGTTTGCTATGGGGAAAACCCACAAGCTCCATCTTTCATTGTTGTTTCGTGATCTTCAGACTTGAAGACGCTCATCTTAGAGTGTAGGTTTATGCTAAACCAATCTAACCCCCTGTTTCTCTCTACTAAGATTATATTTTCTGTTCATTAAGTCATTTGCAAAAATATATCTTTGTCACTTTGCTTTCTTACAATCTTGGCCAGTATACCAGTATACCTTTAAGTTGCTCGTCTATCACAGTCAAAAGCTGTCTTCATGAATCACTTCTTGGTGTCAGTGATTATCACTTATTTTGCAGGCAACAAGAAACCGGATACTTTTTCAAGGTAGATTGTTTCATTAATAATTTATCCTTTGAAAATCCAGATTATTCTCAATGCTTTATAGAGAAAACTAAACACTTTTAAAAGAAGTATTAACCTTCAAATAGCAAACTGTTCTCTGCTACTTCATATAAAAGATCCATACATTTAATTATAAGCCTACTTGTATAGCTAGTTTTAGTAAAGGTTTTATAATTTGATTAGATTTATATTACTCAGTTAAGAGTAACAAAGTCATGCCAAATGTCATACTGAAGTTGTGTTCAAAGTAATCTCAGGATTATGTAGGGCAGAGATGAGTGGGGAGAGTTGATTAGTTACATTGCATTATGATGCAAAGCTATAAAAAAATCATTTATAATATTGCTGTTTATATTCCAATAAAATCTAAAAGGTTCACATTAAGATCATCCCCCCAGTGCTAGACCTTGTACAATCAAAGAATAGTAATCAGTGTTTGCTAAAGAAGCTCTCAGTCCAAACAGATTAAAGTGTAGGAGGGAAAAGATTATTTAAATCTCTTCTCTCATAATTGTCTCTAGGATGATTGCTAAAGTATATTTCAGGTACGAGAAAAGTCAGTTTGATAAAAGGAGAGCATCATGTTATTATCATTAATTTCCCACATCCTATGTGAATGTATCCTTGGGCTACTCTTTAACAACTACCCTATTTTGTCTGCAAGTCATAAGCTGTGGTCTCAGATCTGGTCTGTGGTTCTTAAAAAATGATGTTACCAAATCAGACAGGATAGAAAGGAGGTATGAAAGTATACTTTATATATAATCTGTCTTCAAAGTCTGACATAGCTGTCATTAGGTCTGTTGATAGACTCCCACTGTCAAATCAGTGTCTATAAATATAGTAAAAGATTTGGCGTTGCAAGTTTCTGTACTCTTAGTATTGAGTCACAGTTTTTCAAGGATCACTTAAAAGAATGACTTAGTGGTTCAGTTTTCATCCTTATTCTTCCCTACATATTCACTAAGGCTACTCGTAAGGAAGAGATTTACTTATGCTTGCTCCTAGCCTTTAGGAACTTAAATGGATATCATCATCTCCTTTCACTTGAAATTCTGACCAACTATTAGAAAATTTATGTCTTTAGTGGGATGGGCTAGAATTGATGACTTCTATTCCTGCCACTGAAGAATAGTACTGAATAATCCTTCATACTGAATTGGTTTTCTGCTGCTCACATCTTGTTTCACATTAGATGTGTTATGTGCAAACAAACACCAAATCCCAGAAAATTCACTTTTTCAGTATGCAACAACTGACATTCTTACATACTGTGGGTACTTTAAAATGTCTAAAGAAAAAAAAACAAACACACACCCCCCAAAAAAAAAAACACCCCAAAACCAACAACCAAGCCACAACTAAGAAGTAAAAAGTGAAAACTTAAGTATCCCTTTGGAACTATGAATTTATAGGCCCTTATACAGGGCCTATGGAGAAAGTATTTTATTCTGCTCAGTTGGTTCTAAAACTGGTGCAGGGATATCAAGAAAATGATCATATTCATAGCACCACACATGCTAGTGAGTTAGTGCTTATTCCACAGCAAAGCTGGGTTTCTCTGCCTGCCCCCAAAAAAACAAAACAGCAAAACCAAACCATTTTTCTTTGTTTTTTATAGGAGCGATGCTGCAATGTTTTGAAAAGCTTTCACAACTTAATTGGCAGAAGATGCTGACTTATGCAGAAACACACATGTATATATTTCTTTTTAGACTTTGGTGTAAACCCAGGGACTTGAATGAAACTACTCGCATAAAACTGTGTTCGATACTTTGATGAATGAGGAACATAGTACTATTTTTATTTCTGCTGTGCCCTAAAGCTGAGCTTAAATTTAGAAAAGAGGGAAGATAAGAGTGTGAAAATAAAATAAAAAAAAACCCACAACCTTTTCTGTAGTCTCTATAGAAGCAGGAAAAAATAGAAGAAATGGCTTATTGCTATTGTGTTTTCTCAAACTATTACATATTTCATTTTAATTTATTGGCTGAATCCAAGCTGGCATATTGAGTGAAGTATTTAAACAGACGTAACATGAAGTGATCTGAACTTAAAGTGCTTTACTTGAAGTTATCAGAAAGTTCATCTGTATCTTTTTCAAATATCATTGTCTTGTTTGACTGTAGCATCTTCAAGATGCCCTGGTGAAAATTACTGTGTCCTTTGGTATTAGGTAATAGCTTCAAACTTGCCATCCAGTCAAAGCTTTTTCATGTATTCTTGTTGAGTGAAAAATAGCCTACAATTCATAAATGGTTGTGATCCTGGACATAATCCCAGTTAGTAGGGGATTTTTGCATTTTGATCTGCATGATGATTTACAGAAGACTACAATTGTATAATCAGATTTTGTTATGGATATTTTTTGTTAGAATACTTTTTTTTTTTTTTTTAAGCTAGATGAGTAAATCCCATCTTCTCTGCTCTGATCAGTTTTCTGCATGTTAGTGTTATAGGCATGTATTATAGCAACTCTTAAAATCAGTGTTGACTCTTTAGATATCCTAAAAGATCTATGAATTTTAAAATATGAATCATAAAATAAGTATGTGTATATTTATACACACACAGATGCATGAAATTGTACTTGCATGTTTTTCATTACTGCATTCTGTGATATTAACCAGTTGTATTGGTTTATGAACTGCCATAAACTCACTGAAATGTAAGACATGCAAAATACAGTTTAAAATTAAAAAGAATAATGCTTCCAGCTATAGCTGGGTTTAGACCTGGAGACCCATCATTAAATTGCAATAACATGAAATGATGCACGCATCTGTATACACAACATTTATTTGACCCAATTTCTAGATCATGCAGAAATGATAGATCTTATCAATCTGGTCTTCAACACAGCCTTACTGTAGTGATGCCTTACTGAATACAGTGAAAGTGTCTGATGATAGAAAATTAGCAAACATAGAAGTTAGAGTAACTGTAATGTCAATTAAGACTTGGGCAAAAGAAAGGGTGAGACAACGCTCTGGATTTTTCTCCTGCACTGAAGAGAAGTTAACCAGCGGAGTTTCTAAAGACTTGGATGGTTTGTCAATGTTTTCATGCAGGATGACTCTAAACATAGAAGCAAGCTAGTAATGTTTTGTAATAGCCCAGGTCTGAGAGTCGTCCCTGATAAGGAACAGAATTGAAATGTTGTACAGGGAGAACTGAATGATCTGAGGAGCTGGATTAGTGTATGTGAGCACACAATGGCATAGAGTGCGCTTTCATGTATCTAGGGACTGAAAAGAAGAATTTCTGCAGTTAAACAGGTTTTCAACAGATACAAACAATAAAGAAGAGAAAGTTGTGTATGGTAAACGTAGTCAAGCCATCACATCATTGTTTGCAATGAAAAAAAACCCAAACCAGCAGACATCAGACTCCTAGTACAAATGGACAAATAACCAGTGTGCTTTGTAACACTTTGTCTGGAATATAAATTTCAGTTATAATAGATGTGAAGGCCTGAACCAGTTTTTCAGCAGAGGATAGGGAAATAAAAATTCTAGTTATACCTAAGGTACAGTTTGGTATCAGGATTGCCTGAGGAGATGCCTTCTAGTCTTTTCTTTTTTCCCCCTCTTATTCAACAGTAACTCCATGCTGCAAATACGTTTTCTTAGCTGCAGTTAGAGGACTGCTATCAGTGTCTGACACAATCATCCCTGGTTCTCAGTCAAATAACGACTAAATTTTATTCTGAATCAGTGTGTCAAGAATAGACTGATAAAGGTTCAAATAAGTGTAAGTTACAGCTTGGGTACAAGTTACAGGGAGACTGGGAGGCAGATTTACAATTGCAGCAAAAGGACCTTTTGGAAATCTGCTACAAGTGAATTCCAGGTGAACTGGAAAGTTGGTGCTTGAAGCAGTGGGGAGTACCATGAGTGTATAGGCACAGCTCTTAAGCAGCAACTATTTAGATCAAAAGACATGCTCACATGTTCACGTTCACAGTAAGGAAAGAGGATTTATAAGCTAAAATACAACACTGCAGGTGTGTTGCTTCCAGACTGCAGCAGTGTGGTGGCATGCTGCACTAACTGGGCCAGTGAGAACTGAAGGATCTGTGCCACACTCAAGTGGCATATTCACTTTTCATGAAAGTACAAGAAAAGAAACACTATGTTATGATTCCAGCTTCTATCATCTTCTTGTTACATTTTCAAACCATCACTTCTGTGCGTTCTCGCACAGGAGAACTTTCTATAAATATCCACACTACTATTTACTTGACAGCTGCTAATGTCTTGAAAGCACTGACTAACATTATGTATATTATGAGAATACTAAACATTTCCTCACACTTTAGAGTGTTCCTTCACACTTTTCCTTACCTTTTCATATAAAAATAATAACAAAACAATGCAAGCCAGGTATTTTTTGCTCTATATTTGTTTACTGCTTGCCAAAATAGGGTTTAGTTCCATGACTTTACAATTAAAATGTATGCTACTGGGTAAAAAGCATTCGTAAACATGCAGGTTATAAAGTGTCTTTTGGAGGTTCTTCTGCATTTACTTGTCAGTTTAACACTTTTGTAATTGCTACAGAATATTGCAAACTGCAGAATGCAATTTGAACATTCCTGCATAAATTCCCTTGCAGCTGGATAGAAAAAGACTGGTCATTTAAGAACTGTGTTAGACAAAGGGGGAAAAAATGTTCACTCTTATAATTTTTGTAGTTTCTCCCTTCTTACATTTTTCTTACTTTTCTTAACTTCTTTTCAGTAGGAATAAAAACGAGTTTCTCTTACTTTACCTAAGCAAGACTGTATTCTGTATCTATTTTTCAGTTTCAATACTTCTAGATGTTTTTAAAGACTTCTTCATTTTCTAAAATCTAATCTTATTTTACTAATTTAAGTCACATGTAGAAGAAAAAAACCTCATATTTAAAAACTCATGGTGTACACTTGATGCCATAAATCTTGGAAATTCAATAGCTTCCAATAATCTTGGAGTCTCCTATATGTATGGTCTCTGTCATATACATAATGTATTTAGTTTCTTTATTTCAAAACTTCAATATATGTCTATTTTTTTCCTTCCTGCTGCAAATGCCCAAAACAACTTGCTTACTTGTTGACAGAATGTGCAATAGCTTATTCTGTGCTCACTCCTTTAGAAATGAACTAATAGAATAACACTGGATCCTTTGCAAAGGACTGCACTTGGGGAGTGCAAAAGAATGTGCATCACTTAAGCCTCATCTAAGATTTAAAACCAATGATTTAAATAGGTTTTTAGATGAGTCATAATTACTATACAAGCATTCTGCACGGAAGCGAATGTGATTTACCTGCATATTTTCACTCAGAATATAATTACTTGCCAGTGTATTACCTCTCAGTTTTGATGAGTCTATTTTTAGAATTAAATCATTATGTCCTCTCACCACATGGAGGACCTGCTGGGATGTCTGTGCTGCTGAACTTCCAAAGACAAGGCTCTTGGAGGAGTCCTCTGAAGTAAGATAAATTGCCCATAAGACAGGATTTAGAATAACTGAAGTGATTTTATACACAAATTGTTTTATGAGACATCCTGAAAAAGGGTGTTTTGATTACTGAAAGTCGCGTCACTGGATTAAATATTAATTGTCTAATAGAAGCTTCCTTAGGAATCAACGTGCCAGATTGATGCAGCAGGCAGAACCTTATTTCGACTTTTAAATACACGAGGCCCTTGGCTATGAGATGGCCCATCCCTGCCCTCATCTCAAGCTTTTTTTTTTGTACTACAGAAATAAGCTATTCCCATCCAGAATTTCTAAACCAAACATAATTTCCTAATTATTTTATTTGAGCTAATGAAATTTTTAAAAAGAGTTCACCTTTTCATCTTCACTGCCCTATTTCTCTAGCTGTGCTATTTCACATGCTCTTTTTGGACCAACTGAGCTTGACCTTCCTTTCAGTTCCTGGTAACAGCACCCTGACTGATTTCTTTCTACAGAGCCAGAAGCCATCACTCTATTTCTGGACTTCTCCTGTGGGTCAGTGCTCTAATTAGCATGTTACCTATTCTCATGTGGTTTTAATCAGGGTTAAGGGGTTTAGCTCCCCTTTAGGAGCTAGCTAGGAGAAATTTCTCCATTCCTGAGGTGGTCCTGAGCATTCAATAATATATCCATGACCTGGATTTCCCAAACCACCTTCTTGAAAACTCTCATCTTGTTCTCCTAACTGCTTTGTGCTTTTCATCTTTTTTTTTTTTCCCTCTTTTTTTTTATTTTTCCCCCTCTTTTTTTTTTTTATTGTCTTTCCTGTGTTGCTATGGTCTTGTCTGCATCTGATTAATTCAGGCACAAAGAACAGTGTAAATAACTCCATAAACAGACCTTAAATTGTCTTTACCTCAGCATGCTTACCATGAAATATGTTATTTGCAGGGAAACTTGTCGAGTTTAATCTCAACATTGATTTCATTAAAACAAGGAACCAGAGAATAAGGCATCATCAGCTTTTTTGTATTTGTCATTCTAAGGATTGACAATATGAAGCAAAACGTTTCTGTACTTCAGGAAAACATTCCAAGACACTTTCAGTAATGATTATAATGGAAATGCAAATTTTCTGGAAAAAAAAAATACTAACATCTTTAATTCATTCTGATTTATGAAAAGAAACTGTGTTCTAGTTTTAATACAAGGCCTTAGCTGTAACAGTTTTTTTTCTACTGACTTTATAATCTCAGCTCTGAAGTTAACTTTTTCCACCAATACAGAATATCTAAAGTGGACAGCCAGCCTGGTGCAATAACTCAGTGTCACTGCACTTGTTTAAAGCAATCCCCCTTGCCCCCTGCCCCATATTTCCAGATCTTAGTTAAGAAGTACCTGAAAAATTAAGTGCTTTCAATCCTTTATATGTATGACAGAAAATCTGGATAAAGAATAGGCTACAGACAGCAAATAATTTTACCATTGCTACGTAGGTCTATTACAGAAAAACAACATTCCACTGGAAATACAACAGAAGGGCTTCTTTGATCCATAAATATAAAGTCAAAGCTCACTTAACACAGCAAGTAACCCAGCCTGGTTTCTGATCTGGCACTAAATGGTAAACCAATATACTCAGAAATGGTTTCCAAGGCTCCAGGTATGATGAAATAAGCCACCAAGATGGAGATAGAGGGCCATACTTTCCTGGGTATGGAGAAAAGAGAACAGAACTCTGAATTGCTTTATCATGAGGAAGGTTTCTTTTTGATTTTGTCCAGCAGTCAGTATATTTTCCCGCAATAACAACATTTTCTTTGCTATGAACACATGCATTTGTCATTTGACCAACTTGGATTCTCCACATGTGAAGATGTCTTAGGTATCAACATTTCTATTCCTCTGTTGTATCATAAATAAAATTTTTACCATAGTCCTGTCTTCACACTGAAACCTTCTTCCTTCCCATACATTTCCTGATTATCCATTCCCAATCCTCCCATATTATTTCAGTGATACTGTTTCATTTTTTTTACATCCAAATCAGAAATCACTTTTTTTTTTCTTTTTTTCCCAGTTTCAGAAACTATATGAACTAGCACGTTAACTTCAGCAATTTAACAAAAGGAAAACCCTTCATCTTGTCTAATTCTTCCATTCTGTTGTGAATCAGAAAAATACCACTACTTGTCAATGCTTTAGTTTTTATTTGGGCAGCTGCCTAAATATGACTTGCTGAAGCATGTTTATTTAATTTTACTGCAATGTACTATTCAGGATGTGCCCCAAACTGTTCCTTAGCATTTGCCTTGAGGAGCAAAACTCCAAATATCTGAAAGCTACTGATAACCTCTAGCCAAATGAATAAATCTATGTTTATGAATTTTCTTTGCAGATGAATTGCTAAAGGGACAGCACAGCAATTCCAGTTGCTGCTATAAATGAATAAAGTTAGTGAGTGAATTTTTCCTAGTCTAGTAGGATAACCTGGAAAAGTCTTCATGAACTAATACTTTTCCCCAAGAGAATCACTTAAATTCTGTTTGGATTCTAGCATAATGGATTCTGGTAGTGCCTGACTAGGCATGTACCCAGAAACATTTATTTTTCAGCATTTCAAAATATAACAAGGGAAGAGGATATGCAAAGATGTATGCAAAGTGACTACATTCACTTCTGAGATTAAAATGACATTGAGTGTTACATTTTGATGTCAAGTGAACTTTGTCCTAGGACGTGTTATGGTTGATGAAGGAAAAATAATGGATCTGTGAACAGGGTAGAACAGTTTAGAATTGTGAATTCTAAGTTTATTTGTCTTGCAAAGTGAGATTATATATATATATAAAAATAACTGCTGATTTAGAATACTAATTTAATGCATATTACTTTAACTTAGTTTCCTACTGGTATGAAGATTTTGATTTTAGAACTTTTTCTCCCCTTTAGTGAGGTGCTCATGTGTGACAATGTTCTCTTGAGTAGAAGGGTGACTGGATGTACTTCAGCAAGAAGTAGTGCTTTATTGGAGTGAAGAAATAATGATATATACCTCTGTCTTATAAAAGATAGTCATGAAGAAGAGGGAGACTTATTTTCTGAAGCTGTGAAAGGTTTTGTTTCTCTTTAGCGGGGCCTGATTGCTGGAAAAACCAAGGGCCATCCATTGCAGTGCTGGTGGTTGCTTCTGTCTGGCAAGGCTGTGCCTTCCACCTTTTTTCAGTTGTGAATAACGTGCATGTTTGGAGTATGCTCTAAATTAAAATTGTGTTTTGAGGACCCAAATATATACAACCAGAGGATTATGGGAAGCCATTCTGTGGGCTTTTTTGTCAGTGTAGTGCCTTTAGAAGACCCAAGCAGCAGTCAAGGTTCCTTGGCTTTTATTTCCTTTGGTCCTTTACTTTTCCTTCCTTGTCACTATTCATAAGCCTTTAGGAGAAGTTTCTTGCTACTTTCTGGCTCTGAAACTCTCCTTAATAAGAGCTCAGGGAATTCCTCACAGCTAACACAGTCAGCTACTGCAGTCAAGCTCAGTGCCACTGTGTGTTTCTGAGCTGGAGCTGCTCACATTGCTCCATGCCTGACAGTCCTGGGGCCACAAAATAGCTGCCACAATGTGGGGACAGGGGAAGCTGCTTTACATTTGGCCAAATGGCAACAGCTTCTCTTTGAGGTTGTGAAATGTGTTTTCATATTAGGACCTAACAGCATCCTTTGAATACATTGTAAATTTTGTGTGCGAATGCTGCTTTATATCTGAGTCAAATATTTCTCATTTCTGACACATGCAGTCTCCTTCTCACCTTATACCCTAGTATATTTTGTCGAAGTCAGTTCATCTCCATTAATATTTTACCTTGAAAAATGGCATGCTTTGTGATTTCCCTGTACATATACTAGATATAAGTAAGACACAAAGATTACAGCTCTCCTATTCTCATAACTCAGTGGCTGAAATCCTTTTCTTTCTGTCCATGGGAATGGATCTTAAAATCAGTATCTGTATCCATTAGATTTTTTAAAAATAATACAGAGTAGTCTTTAGCTCTCTCTCTGAGTACTTACAGCTTCCATTTTTATTCTCTTTCACGGTGGTTTTCATACAGATGTTAATATTATGACACTACTTTACCAATAGTGTCAGGAAAAATATTTCGTGTGAGTTGGATTTCCTTGTCAGTTTTAGATATATATTAATTTCTTTCCATATATGCTATATGATAGGAAAACAACTATTCCAAAAGATTCCAGACAAGGAAATTTTATATCAGCTATATTTAAATATTTCAGGAGGAGGCGATAGACTGGCTACATTTCCAGCTGTGTCCTTCTTTTTTACATCCTCTTACAACAAACTTCAATCTGCCTGTTTTTTCTGAATACTGCAAAGAAACTATATCACGTGAAACTGCCACTAAGAAAAAATACCTGAGGGCATTCTGACTTTCTGCTTAAGCTTTATTTTTTCATTTATTTATATTAACAATCATTAAGCAATTTAATAATTATAAGCCTCATTAGCATTTTAATGAGACTAGTGGCCATTGCTAAGTGTAATTAAATTAGTTTTATTGTATGGTATTTTGAAGCTGTGATTAAATTAAGTTTTACTGTGCTTTGAAGACTAAACCTATAGAGATCACTCTTCACTAACAGTCTTGTTAACTTATGAGGAGTCTGTAAAATAGACATACCCAGAAAAAAAAGCAAAGTATTCTCTACTGGAGTTAATCATAAAAATAGAAAAATCAAATGCTCCTGCTGCCACCAGCTCCAAGATTACCAATATATTCTTAGTGATAATATTAGCTTGTTAAATAGCATTCATTGTGTAGCTTTGTGTAATCTATTTTTAATTTTTCAAAATAGCATCTAGATGCTGTGGTGAATTATTCTTTATAAATCAAGGAGAGAATCCCTAGTGCTTGCTCAGACAAAACTCCCATTGAGTTCAAATGGAATTTCACCACAGTAAGAACAGCAGGGTGTGTAAAAGCTAAGTATTATTAGTGGTTGTTGTTATTATTATTATAGTTTTAAAGAGATAAATTGGGTAGTGAGGAAAGACAGTGAGAAGAGGAAACGAGGTGCTACAATCAGAATCAGTTAAATTCCTACGATCTATCAGTTAATTTCCTATTAAACGATGCACAAATGTAAGATTAGGCAAACCTCTGCCCGTGTCCTACCTCTGTGAAATCTTTAGCGGAGTGCACCGTACTAGAACAGGTTAAGCAGTGGGTAAAGACTGGATGGTGGTGGCTTGTCCTCACCCATTTGTCAGGTAAGAACTGCTGTCTGTCTTCCACTAGCTAGTTCTTGTCTTCTCGTGTCATCACAATTGCACCTGAATGTGCTGCACCATTTATCTGGACTTCAATGAAGGAAAGTTTATTAAGAAGGAAGTTTGCATTTGCTTATTATGTTTTGAAATGCTAAGTGTGTTTATGATTGCATTTTTTTTTTCCTTTTTAAAACCATTCTGTCAATGCTTGTCAAAGTTGAGCTGTTTGAGATTACATTTAGCAATTGCAATTCCAATTGGATTATCTGCGTTTTTTTCTTTTAATCAAGATTCTCTGCAGTGAGACAAAAATGCACAGTTTCTCGGTTAAACAACACAGCCATGTCCTGGTAAGCTTCATTCCTGAGTGTTTTGAAGCAGTGTTTCCTCATGAAATGCCCTCATGGTTTGCAATGTCATAAAAATTTCCAAATTCGTTCCAGTTTGGGAAAAGATCATTGTATACGTATGTACAGTACATCTTTGTTTCAGTTTGATTTTTGCCCAAATTCACGTGTCCTGAGTGTGTTCTTCATAGCTTCAGCATTGTATCCTGTGTGTGCCATGATTCTAGAGTGACATGGGCTTATCAAGACCTGCAGTTTCTCCTAGCAACATTGTGATGTCAGCCCAGAGAGTAAAAGGGGAGAACTGGAAATAAAAGGCAGGGAGTTCAGGAAAAGCACATAGAGAACAAGAGCTGAAAGAAGTAAAAAGAAAAAAACAAACAAACAAACAAACAAACAAAAACTTGGGGGAAATAGTAAAAGGCAGAGAGGAAGAATGGAACAGGCATGAGGGACAGGAAAGAATACAAAATTTGAGCAGGAAAGAGACAGAAGAGCACCACTAGCATACTAGATCAATGAAAACAGGAGAGAGAAGCATGGAAGGGAGGAACAGAAACAGAAACATGCAATCATAGAATGGTTTGGTTTGGAAGGGACCTTAAAGATCATCTAGGTCCAACCCCACTACCATGGGCAGGGACACCTTCCGCTAGACCAGGCTGCTCCCAGCCCCATCCAGCCTGGCCTTAAGCACTACCAGGGATGGGGCAACCACAGCTTCTCTGGGCAGCCTGTGCCAGTGCCTCACCACCCTCACAGAAAAGAATTTTTTTTCTAACATCTACTCTAAATCCACCCTGGTTTAGTTTTAAACCATTACCCCTTGGCCTATCGCTACATGCTCTTGTAAAAACTCCCTCTCCAGCTCTCTTGTAGGCTCAGTTCAGATACTGTCAGGTTGCTGTAAGGTCTCCTCAGAACCTTCCCTTCTCCAGGCTCAACAACCCCAACTCTCTCAGCCTGCCTTCACAGGCTGAGACATCTTTTCAGGTTTTAGATTTGTTTGGGCAAAGCTTATTGAAAGAGTGTAATTTCCAAATAGTACTGAAATGTAATGCTAAGACTCCAAAATCTTTGGAGCAGGAAAATCCCTTCATATCTATTCACAATATTTATTAACATGTTTATACTTATTTTTTGCTCTTTATTGTTTTTATGCTATTCTTCCTTCTGTTATCACTCAGTGCAATGGGAATCATTCCCATCTGTCTATGGTAACTGTGAGTCAAATGAAAGGATACCCCCAGCCCCCCAGATTCTCACATCTCAAAATTAAGAATTGCAGAGATCTGATTTATGTATATTAGTACAGTTAAGTCAGTAACATTTAACAGTTTTCCATCCATGTCCATCAAACTTTGGAATGCTACTGAAGTGGTTAAGAAGCACTGTAGTTTAATAAGAGAAGGTTAATTTAAACTTGTAGGCATGACTTTAACACCTGAAGAAATGACAGGAAGCAGTGGGAAAGTCAGTAAAGAAAACAAAGTAACGGACACAGAGTAGAGTAGAGCAGAAATCGCTAAAGGGCAGGGCCCATAGACAGGGTTTTTGAGAAACAAGTAGCCTGTAACTCGTGAAGACCATTGCCTGTATAGGAACCAAATTCAGGATCCCCGCTAGTTTCATAATTTCAGGCATAATTGTGTTTCCTCTGCCAGTCATGATTGGTTCATGTTAAAAAAAGTTCTTTGCAGTTTTACATTAATATGTTAGTTCAGATAACAGCAGGCAGCGGTGCAAATCTAAAGGTTCCAGTCTTCTTTATGATTGGTAATGGTTAAGTATAGTCAAAAGGTTACATTGCTTGGGCATTTCCTTATTTTTCTTATTCAATAATGAGCATGTTGTTTATTTTTGTGTGATTTTACAACTACAAAGCTAAGAACTTAAAGGTTAGGAAGCTGCTAGGGTTCAGGTAGCCCATGTGCGTAATATATGTTAGCTGAGGCCAAGACAGCTCTTAGGATAGTGCAGGTTGGGGAATCTTGAATAAAGTTGTTATCAGATCAAATAATTGTGAGCTGTAGAAAAATGTGGCAGGAAACTGTTCAAAGCAAAACGGTGATAATTTGTAATAATGGGAAGTTGTTGCCATTTTCAACCTCAGATTTGCACTCCTAAATCAGGTGTAATACATATTTGTTTGTACTTTAACTTATCTGTACTTTAAAGAAGGACTATTTAGCATCTGTAAAACTAATTACGTTGTGATAGCTGACAGAGTATAGACCACACAGGACTTCTGCCAATAATACAGGTGACTGACTAAATCACAGATCAACACTATTAGCAGCTACATTATAAGCTAGGAGAAAGTCTCTATGGGTTATATAAAACCACTTAACCTATGACTAGTCTCATGTATTTAGAGGGTTTCATCCCAGCCTGAATGAAACATTTCTCCAGCAAGCCGAATTCCTAATTCTTCTTCTGTCTCTCTTCTCGTAATATGCCCTGAATCTAGTCAGGCTTGTACATTTAAGTACAGAAGTGCTTCTGCGTTCAGCTCACATATTAAGGATAAAACATAGCACTCTATTTTTAGCGACATTGTAACTTTTGATGAACTGCAATTCATCAAAATTAGGGATATTGCAGTAAGTCTTTTTATCGTCTCTAGACTTTTCCAGTAGTATTTATGTAATAAAGTAAAAGTTCATAGTACATAAAACCACTAAGAGTGTCCTTAGTGCCTGTGAGAATAATAGGGGAGAAGCAAAGATTTTACACTGAGAAAAAAACTCTATCATTTGTTACTCATCTCTGACACTGTAAGCTTGTTCCCAGAAAGGTTTTTCTATATCTTTCTGTGTTTTTAATGGCACTAAGAACCATTTTCCCTTCACTCAGATGTTTCCACAAAGCCATCAGTGCTGAGTGTGGCAGGAACTCCTCCCATTGCAAAGCCCAACTGTTCCCTCTAATTTTTATTTTTATTTTTTTTCTCTTTCTGTTAGTTACAGATATAACAGGGTTTAGGAGTTCTGTTCCTGTGATGTTTGGTTGTCTTCAGATACCTGAAGAGGGAACCATCACGTGTTCTGCTTGCTATTGTTTGCTCTTAGACCTTCTTTTAACTGATACTGCTGGTATTATGGAATGAAGTTTGGAAATACCCTCCAGAGCATAACAAGATAGTTGTGTTTTCTGATGAATTACTTTACAGAGAATGTAATTATGCATTTTACAGGATAGCAATTTGTATACCACATAAAGCACATGTTTGCTTGTGGGAATTTTGTGGTTTTGCTGTAATTATTAGAGCCTATTGATTGTCTTCCATTATGTTAATGTTTCCAAATTAAGCAATATGAAACAATTTTCTGCCATGCTGTAACTCAGAAGCCTTAGGGATATTATCTGCAACTTTTACTGCAAGTCTAGAGGCCTCTGTGAATAAAACTTATAATTCACTTCATCGTAAGTTTTTCTGCTGATTGTAATCAATGAACCTTATACTGTGGAATATAAATGAGGTGACAAAGGAGGAAATAACCCTTCTGAGGTAGGAAAAGGGTGATGGTAAAAGGCACAATGAACATTCAATTGACTTCTTAAACAAAAATACCCTTACCCTTTCTTTTGAAGACTGGCTACTTTCGGATAATCATAAGCTGTTTGCAGCTATGACCATTTTAGAAAAGAAGAGTAATTTTAATGATGAGTCATTACTGTAATTGCTTCAGCATTTCCTGCACTAGTTAAGATAGCTTATTTCTGGCCATACAGTACTTTATTGGCTTTTGAAATACTGTATCATCTGTTCAATTTGTGGAAAACTATCAAAGGAGAATAACTGAATGTTAGGGATGGAAGCACCAAAAGATTTCTGGCAATTATTTCCAAGATCGGCTGCAGTCAACTTGTCCTGATTTTACTTCTTCTAATCTTTCTTTAAAAATACAGACATGCTCTCTTTTCATTTTTGGTTCTACAAATTTCTTTTTGGTTAATTCCTGCCACTAACTATTCCTGGTTTATAGGTTTGTATTTTATTCTCACACTTCGTATTATATAATCCATTCTCAATTTTTCCAGTTGATTCTTACTTGACTTTTACTTCATTTCCTATTTTATGTATCTCTGCTTTTATTTGTTTCTTCTTCTCTCTCCTTCCTAGACTTGTTCTCTTCTTTACCGTCCTAGCTGTTTTATTTTTTTGCTTCTCCTTACTCTCTTTTATATTTTTCCCTTCCACTTTTGCATGCATTTCCTATTTTCTTATATGTAGTACCTCATATAAGAAAGAGAGAAGCACAACCTGTAACATCACAGACATAATTATAAGATGAAAAGGTGGCTTTTCATTTCTGGGTGTCCCAAAGTCCTTGGAAATTCAAGGAAATAAAAACATTCAAAGGTGTCTCTGTGTGTCATATGTATATGTTTTTTGTAAATGAATGTGTAAACACATGCACCAATTGTTTTTGAAAAGGGGAAGAATTACCTCAACTTCTTCAAGTAGTCAGAGGATGAGAAATAAATGTATTGGTAAATTTATGACCGTACAAGTCTGTAACTTCCCAACAGATATTTTTTTAAGAAAAGTAATGGAAATAGTTTTGCATTCTGAGCCCTTTCTAGCAAGAACTTTAAATCTGGGAGTCTGCTGGTACATCAGGGAATTTTTTATTTTTTTTTATTTTTTTTTTTCCCCAGAGTGATCATTACCACAGAGCAAAGTTTGTACTCAGAATCCAGAGGAGAATATCCACATCCTTTGTTTAGAAAATGTAGTAGTGTAGAAATGTATGAGTTAGCTAAATAGTAATTTATCCCTTGGTTTCTTTTGTGATGGCCATTGTGGTCGTTTTGTTCTCTTTGGTTTTATTTTGCTAATAGATTTTTTACATCATCCTTTAGAGTGATTGACCTATTTGAACTGAAATGCTCTATCTCAGTCCAGTTCTAAGTGAGCTAGCTTTGATAGAGTGAACAACCACCAAACTGAAAGGAAAAGGCCAAATAATCATAGAGATTGACAGGAATATTTTCACTGAACCTGTGGATGTTAACTTACATGCCTAGGATCAGTGGCTTGTTTCCCTTAGTTGCTTCTGTATTTGGGATGAAAAGATAGGCACTGTCAGAATGATTTTTTAAAAAACGCCAACAAAACCCAACAGGATAAAGAGCAGGATGACGTATTCACAAGTTCTTGTGTTTGTACACAGAAGACTGTAACCTGTAGCCCACAAAAGGCTTGAACCCTGGTCAGAGTTTGCCTGGTTACAGAAAACATTCCCTGCCTGGAAAGCATCCTCTCAGTGAAATGAAAGAAGCTTGAGTACACATAAATCTACACAAGAGATGGGATTCAGCCTCACGACTTACACATTCTGGGGTAGGTTTAATGGTGTCTGTTGCAAGGAAGCCACCACAGAGCCCATTGCTCTGTTCAGCCCTGTTTTATTTGTTACAGAAATAACACTAAAGTAGATTGCAGTGCTGCCTTTACTCTCTACAGGCGTACTGAACTGACAAAGCAAACACAAAAGGATAATTATGTCTTAGGGCCGTAGCACACCACAGGGTACATGCAGGGCCACACCACCACAGCAGCTTGATCAAGCATTTTATTGTGTGGGTGTACCAGGCTGCTTTAGAAAACTAACCTTTAGCAATATGGACATGAGCCAAATTGTATCACTCTACTGGGGCAAATGCATTGATCAGTGCAGACATGGCCTGTATTTACCAGGTCTCTCAGTCCTGAGCAGGACTTTGAATCCTACTGTCAGCATAGAAATGTTCTGAAGAAGCATCAGGAGACAGCTGAAATGTATTACTCTTTTGGAGACAAACATGACAATAACTGAACTTTCATGGCTATGGATAAACACTTCTGGACAGTAAAAGATTTTGTTTATTTGTACTAAATCAAAATTACCTGTCTGTTTTCTCTGTTGACTCATTTCAGCAGACTCATTGCCTTTTACAT
>JAVJGJ010000001.1:2536010-2553511 GCA_035590215.1 Microhierax caerulescens
CGCCCGGGCTGGGGATGTACACCTCCCAGTTCTATTTGTGTGGTTTTCAAGGAATTTTTCCTCTCCAGTAATTTGCTATATTATCTTTGTTAAAATGTGGAAAGAATTCTCCATAGTTCTCAGCTCGCCCTGAATCAGAGCCGGGAGGGTGGGGTGGGTGGGAATAATTTGTGAGATTTTACTTCCTTTCTTTGATAGTACAGATTTAGCTACCTATAAAAAATTACAAAGATAGTTATCTCAAGGTTGAAGAGCTAACATTTATGAAAGTCAGAGTGTGGACATGAATGTGCTTCTCCCTTGATTTTTGCAATGAGATTGTGAGGAAACTGGATAATATTTTTTTTTTTCCGAATGCATTTTACTTCTGTCTGCCTGAGTAACCCATCTATTTATGGTGCTTGCGCAGTTCAAAAACCTGTTGTTACAGGTAGGCCCAGTGTACGGAAGCACAGGTCCCTTAAAATAAACACTACTATATTTTAAAAAAAACAACCAACTTTCTAAATTATGGTAATGTCAGTCATTTTGGGGACATTACTTTTACTTTCAGATGTAAAATAATTAGTGTATTCCAATTCACATAGATGAGACTTTTGTAGAGAGATAACTGATAAAAAGAGCCTGTGATACTATTCAACCAGATGAGTTTTGATATAAGAGCATGATGCATGTGGATTTGGGGGGTTTAGCATTTTTGCATAAAAGAAGCATTGTTAGCATGGAATCAAAATTACGGTGATAGTCTGAAAGACATGCTTTCAAGGGTTTCTTTCACAAATGAGGGTCATATCTAAAAGCTCTTCAACTAGCACAGAACACATTAAACTGGAAGAACAAACAAAAAGCTAGTGTTGGCAGATCAAAGAAAATGAAAACATAAAAGATACTCTTAGAAGATCAGTTGGCCTAAATATTAGAATTGTAGTAATATCTTTTCTGTCTTATTCTCTTCTGGTTTATGACTTTCATGTATACCTTGACTATTTTAGCCACTGGTATAGTTTCCTTCAAAAAGTTGGAATTTAATGGGATAGTGAGTGTTCAAACTTATGAGAAGATACTTGCATTCTTGTTTGAGAACAAAGTGTTATCAGTCTTAGGAGAATTAATTGAGTTCGTGTTCTAACAGGAATAAAATTTTTAGCTGATCCTCTTCTGCTTTGTTCAATTAACTCTAGCAAAGGTAAACCAAACATTGAGGAGTGCATTTAGCACGTATAAAATGTACTTCTCTGTGTATATATGTAAGTATACACACAGGGACTTTAGCACATGATAGCTGTAGAAAGTAAGGTAATATCTGGCTGTTTAATAGTGCATTTGTACAGATCAGTCACAACATACATTTTTGTACAATCAGTAGTTTAAAAGGTTTCAGGTGTAGGTGCTTCTTGACTAATAAGGACCATCTATGGTCTGAAGACCAAATCAGATCTGTCAACCCACAGACCGTTCTTTACCTCTCTTTTTTCTTTTTTTTTAAAAAAAACAACCCTGGAATTCTTTCGAATAGATTGTGAATGAGAGACCAGATTAATTGTTCTTGCAGTTTTTTCTTAAGAAAGAAAGCCTTTTCACTTTTTCATTTGACTGAAAATAGGTCCACGCTATAAGCAAGATAGTCCGATGTGTTAGCGCTTAGTATCTCTTGATGTTCCAATGAACATACGTGTTTACTTGTGCAACTGGCTTTCTGCATGTGACCTGTCTGTTGTGAGAGGGTTGTCCTAAGCTTTGATTATTACAGCTGCCATTCTGGTCACATAGTAGATGAGGGGTCAGGCTTGAGACTGTAAAATGCCTCTGTAAGACTGTATCCTATGTCCTGACTAAAGCTGAGCAGACAGTCACTCTTATAGCAAGGGAACCCTTTCCTAATTAGGGGGCAACGAGCTGCTCCATTACAGGGAAATCTGTGTCAAAAAGGCTGAAGTGAAATATAATTCATTTATCTTTCTATCTTGAAATAAGATGGCATTAAGCTACCACAGAGCTTCTACATAGCAAATAAAAAAAAAAGCACCAGCACAAGCAAACCCCCACCTTGGTTGATCCCCAGAGTTTTAGGAGAGAGATAGCAGTAGGAAAAAGCACTGGTCCATAAACCATATATGTAAATAGTAATAAACTCATATATTGAAAGTTCTTGCTCATAGTTTCTACATGTAGAACTGGTTTGCTATTACAAATGAAGTCATTCTTGGTTAGCATAAAATACCTTCCTCTTATCGTGGAAATGTAGAGTCTTACGTATAAATCAGTGGAAACTTTCAAAAGACTTTGTGGGGAGCACTGCGTGTTGTACCATAAAACCACTGCTGGCTGCAAAACTGAGTGGGACACAAACGTATTACTCAAAATATTACCTATAAAATTTAAAATTAACATCAATTTCTGCTTCCATTAACATGTACAGATTAGCATAAAATAAACTTTGCTGTAAGAACTCTGAGGTAATTAACACACACGCCCTCCCCCCCAAAAAAAAAACCCAAAAAAATTTCCATCTTGGGAAGGGTTCTAAATGAAGATGGCTGGTGGCAAAGCAGTAAAGCAAGGATGATATATATTTTGTTATGCACTTTCCAGGCATCTACTTTGGGTTTTTTTGTTTTGTTTTGGTTTTGGTTTATTTTTTTGACAGGGGAGAGGATAATTTGCTGGGCAAGGCAGGCTGCATATGAATATCACTACAGAAAAAAAATTAAAAAAGCATTATTTCAGATTGCTGTAGTAAAAATACACTTTAATTGCTGCCTCCCTTCTGGAAGCCCTTTGTTACAGAGTGGAAATTATGGGGAGCATACTACAGTGTGTGTTAGTTGTCACTTTTAATGCTCAGCCATTAGCTACAATGTCGAGTTAAATTACGAGATTTTGATATTTTTCAGATCATCTGACAATGCTTTTCCTCAAACATCAAATAGGTTCGCTATTGCAGAATATGCAGAACAGTCTACAATTTTTCCCTTTTTTCTAAGTGGGGAATATTTTTATGACTGTGATGTGGTGGAGTGCACTTTCCTGTTTAGTACAGAAGAGTTTTTTTGTGTCAAATAGATAGAGAATCCTATCAAATCAAGGTATCATAAAAGCTAGTCACTTGACACTGTGTAGCATAAAGCATGAGATGGGTAGTACAAAACAGTGGCTTCGCCTGGAGAGCTCCTAGCACCTCTTCTATACTGAGGTCCTTAACTTCACTAGGAAGCATGAATAAATCCCCTGCAGTCACTAGAGACCAATTTATTTCTTCAACAAATAAATCCAACAGCTGGACATTTTAGAAACTATTATACCTTTCTCTGCTGTTAGTAACAGGAAATACTGCTTATGTGGCATTCAAATGTGGGAGTTTGCCTTGTTCGTAGTATGTAGCCTAATAATTTCAAAGATAACCTCAGCAAATATCCAATATACAGTTCCAATGATCAGTATTACATAGAGTATATTTTAAAATAAATCAGTATAACGCTGCATCAGCATTTCAAAGACTCCTCATGATTACTAGGGCCACAGAGAGGAGAATAAAGTGTGGAGAAGGTAATTAGAATGACCTTGCATTACTGAGCTGGTGAGTGGTACTGGATCTTTGTCCGCAGGTAATGGAGTTTTTCTGTAAGACACTGCTTATCAACAGTGTATGCATACAGATATCAGTGAAAGTTAGTGTGAGTACCTACTTGTGAATATAAATAACAAAGTATTGCTTATATTTTCCAAAAGATTTACAGTTTAACTGAGCTATTAATGACGTTTTTTTTCCTGTACTTATTTTTGTTTTCAGCATATTTTTTAATTATTACTATTTTATCAAGATTTTTATGTTAGTGGTGTTTTAAATTGGGCAGTGTGCAGTCTCTAACAGTTAATAGCAGAATTTCAGGTTACAATACACTACTATGTGTTTAGGTTAATAAGGTTTTATAACTTACCATGCCTGAAAATTTCTACAGAGGTAACACTGGATCTGGGTTACCTTTAAAATAGATTATTAATATACATAATCTACAAATGCTTTTTTGCTTCTTAGTTTTCATTTTGGTTTTAGAGTTAGGGAAATGGTAATGTTTGTCTTGAGGCTTGTTTAAAAGTAGCCTGCAGAATGCTGTCAGTCTTCTAAAATATATGTAAAGGAACACTAATTTTTGTTGGGCATTAAGAGCTGTATTTTCTCTTTCCAATATTTTAACCGTTTTCTTGTATTGTAACCTTGGTAAGCTAGCTAGAACTCACTGTAAAGTGGTCTACTCAGAATGTGCCAGGTTGTCTGTAAGCAGCCTTGGGACACAAATGTTTGTTTTGCAACTACATAATTGCTCCACCGACATTTACCCAGGATATGAAGTGATGTAATAATTGTGTTAAACCTTAGGGTTTCAGAATTATCAATCAACTTATCTGTTGACCGTTCATTCAAATTCACCTTTGTCTTGAGATTTTTTTTTTTCTGTTGGTTTTGGGGTTCATTGGTTCTTGGTCTAGTGTTTGTTGGGGTTTTTTTGTGATTTTTTTTTTTAAACATCTGATCACTGTTTGTATATTGACTCAGTTTTGAATACATTAATCTTCTAAAGAACAATTGGACTTTTTGTCTAAAGTACATTGTTTAAGTGTAAGATAATTGTCTAAACCAAAACTGATGTGGCCTCTGGTATGGGATTTTGAAAATTAAACCTTGTAGAATGGATTAAATAGACAAAGCTTCCCACTTTTCTTTCTTTTCATTTAAGTGGATTTGTTACCCCCTTCTTACCCATATTTCACAGTCTTGGCAGAAATGAATTATCAGCAATGCAATGCCTAATACATGTTTTTTATGTATTTATGTTATTTTATATATTATATAAATTTATATTTATATAATTTATTATATGAAATTATATTTATTACATTATTTAACTCATGGATATAAAGCTGTCTGCTTTATATCCGTGATTTTTTAGTGTTTTGTACATTGAAGATCCATGTATACCAAGTAACTTAAAAATATTACCTGCATAGGAAAACTGCTAAAAAACTCCCAAAGTATTTCAATACATAACAACAGCAGTTACCAAGAACAAGAAGCTGCTTCAGCTCCACAGAAAGAAAAGCTAATTGTCAGGTAGAGGGGAAAAGGTCTTAGGAGACAACTACATTGCTAAGGGCAGAATTTCACCCTAGATCTATGGAATTCTATGGAGGATTAACATACATCCCAGTTTAAGCAAGCTCCTCTGGAATTAAAAAAAAAAACCAACAAAGGAAATATTATAGGCTCTCTGCAAGAAGAGCTAAGCTAAATATGAATTCTACTGAAATATGAGGTCCCTGTCACAGGGTGTTTTCATCCTATGAGCTGGTACAGTTTACAGGGAAGGGAAAAGATCGACAAGCTGCCTAGCTTTTTATTTGCAAATAGTTATTGAGAAAATGCATCATTTTGACAGTCTTCTGATTTTATGCTAAATGAAATGTTCGGTTTGGATTTATCATGCAGTTTAAAAGATTTAAAGGCTCACTGGAGAAAGTAATAACAAAAAAAACCCAACAAACAAACCCCACTTAACTGTAGAATTAAATGAGTTTTGAATAAAGCAAAAAGTAATGTTGTGGGTATTTCATTTTGACTATTAAAAGTTACATTACACATCCACTCAAGTTATCTTTGTTTCATATATCTCACTGGTCAATTGGTGTGCTGAACAGGAAAATTTATCATTTGTAAATCTGTAATCTAAAGCCTATGTATTAGGAGACCATGTTCACAATCAACAAATGTAGACCTGTTCTCAAAGTTGTTGAGTAACTATTGTAAAGGGTTTTTTTTTTTACCACAATTTAAGTGGACATGTCGAGGCTTGCAAGTGATGTATAGAGCAATCCATTTCTTTCCTCGTGGCAAACGAGGTGGCATTATGGTTTGGCAAGGCACTGTATGTATAGAGGTAAAGACCTTCTCAAGGTAATAGTAGAAACTGAAGGGGAGCCACTCCTGTTAGTGGTTGTAACCTTTTAACTGGGACTTGTCCTCATTGTCATGTTTTTTCTTTTAGCTGGTACTTTCCAGTACTAATTATTGCGCCAACTCACACAATTGTGGAGCTCAAGCAGCAAAATAGTCCTTGAATTGTTTCAGCTGTGATTTGAACCCCTATTGAAATATTCCTGAGTACATTTCCCTGCTTTTTGATCTCAAGTGTTGGGCGCTACAGAAAGAATAGATTCAGATTCGCACCAAGTCTTGTGGATTAATGATGAGATTTGTGAGAAAGAAATGTCAGAGTTTAAATAGATTTTATTTAGATTTTTTGCAGAACATATATACACAAAAGATAATTCCCTAAAACAATAAATCTGTTTATTTTTCTTCAGTGTATATAGACTTAGTTTTACTCAAAACTGAGAAACTACAGAAGTTATTTGCTTCTACTGTTCAGATGTAGGTTTTCTTTAAAGCCAAGTTACAAGAAAAGCAGTGACTGAAATCTAAATAAAGTTTCTTTAAAAGCATTTCAAATGTCCAGGTTGTTGGGGTTCTAGTATATAAAAACTGTAATAGGATGTATGGGTATTGTTTAGTGTGAGGCAAGCTACAAAATCAGGTACCTGCACCTATAACACAAAGAAGATATGTTTCCCCCTAAACTCAAATTATAAAGCTTAGTACAAATGCAACATAGATCTCTACCGGGTGTTTTATTAAAAAGACACCTACTAGATTATACCAATCCATTGTCTGAACTGCAATCTTGAGGTCTTTTCTTCTAAAACCGGGAAACCACTTTTTTCTTTCTTGAGACTTAATCTTTAAAAATCACCTGCATTCCATGCTTGGGTACTCCTGTGTTCATGTTTGTTACACAACATTAAGTGCATTCTTTGTAATTTTTTACTTGACATATTCAAGGATTTCCAACAATCCATTCACTACACTACACTTAAAAGCATGTCTTGTAATGTAGCGTATTCAAACAGGCGTGAGAAGAAAAGTTTTCCAGGACAATTCAAAACTACATTCAGATGAGAAAACTAAGAGGTATAAGGTAGTATAGTGTTATTTTTCATGGCTGGAGATTTGTTTTTATCAGCTGAAGTGTTCTGGTAATCTTAGGGTAACTATGTACTAGTAGAAATGATTCAAGGAACATCGAGGCACATACTCATAAATAATTGCTGTCCTAGTTTTAAATTATTTCACAAGAATTCCCCAAGGACTCTTATTGCTTTTCATAGTTTTAATATGGAAGTGGTCTGTCTTAAGGAAAAACTTGTAAGTATAGATAAATTAAACTTCTGCTCTCTATTACTGACTTGTTTTGCATACAAGATTTTAACTTTTTTTAATCATCTTGAGATTCCAAACTTGCATGACACAAAGACACAACTTCTGTGAATTAATGCTTTGTATGGTATCTTAGTTTTCTCTTCTTTGCATTTATTCTCTCTTTGGTATGAGGTGAACTCCTTAACAATATGATCTACAGTGGATGGGCAGGGGGGGAGGAAGTAATAATTCTAAAATCCTACAGCTTCTTTTTGATGGCTCTAAGAAATACAAGAGGAACTGGCAAAACAACCCTATGATCTCTAAAAGCATTTTATCAGAGTAGTTTGATGTGTATCTATGTAAAGAATCATAGCGTTAAAGCAAAGTCTGGCTTTCTCCTCTAAGAAATCAATTACGCTCTTTGGCCACACCTTTCTAATGGCTAGAGATGAGTATAGCAGTGTTGCAAGCTGGTTAGTTTGAAAAGGAGGAGAAATAAGGATACAGACTTAGTCCGTGACTTTTATTGGGTAGTAGTTCTGCCACTGGTCTTCTGTTGATTGTTGTTCAGAACTCGCTGAAGACTTTGGCTTCACTAGCTCCCCCTTTTCACTCTTTGGTGGCTTCAGACTGTAGATTACTCCAGGACTTATGGTGAATATCTCAACCCAGCCCAGACATTTCCTCTTCCACTTAGGTCTTTCAGCTACGCAGCAGCTCTACTTAAGAACTTCTGGGATCTACAGAAGAGGAGTCTTTTCCATTATAGAAATTGCACTCATGTAAACCTGAAATATGAAAACACTCTGTATTTCATATCCAGTGAGGAAGATCTTCAGAGGTTTTTGATTTTGAAACCAAAGCAGACACAACATAGTGGAGATTAGTTATTACACAAGCTAGAATGATTTTTTGGAAATATATTAAATGCTTGCGGGACCATATTATATTTTCAAATTTGTGATGCTTTACGAGCCTAGGTAAGCTTAGGAATTCTGTTTATTAAAATATGCCCCCCTTATGCAATTTGCTTAATAATAGATTGTGCAGATTTTCAGATCGTTTTCTTAAAACCTGGAATTTAAAACTGATTCCACTAAATTTGACTAAAATGTATTTTATGTTAAGTTTGTTAAAGTATGAATATGAAAGTAGGAGCGCAGAGGTCTTGCTAAACTCCAGGTACTCAAAGTGAGAACAACTAATATGTAAATTATTGAGTTTTCAGGTTAAATGAAACTGAATGTTTCTTGAAGCAATTCACGTGCAGATTGTTACAGAAGGCACACATTCTGAATTAGCAAAAATCAGAATCTCAACTTATCACACTATTACTCTTCAAAGTCAAAGAAACAATAAGAACTACTTTTTAACAACTGTGTAGAAGGAGTGTTAGGTGGTTCTCTGTTTTTGACAATACAAGTTCTAAAGAATCATGTTAAATAATACGTTCATACTTCTCATATTTGGTTTCATATTTCTTCTTGTTGTTAACCTACATGGATATAATTCTTAATGGTTTTACATACTGCAGTAATATTGGTTCTGCAGCATAGACCAGAAAAGAACCTTGTTGACCTTTTTTTAATGAGGAATTCAATCGTTAATAACTCTGACAAGTTCTCTCTAAGTGTGTACATGAATACTTCATAGAGCTGAACTCAGCTCTTCATTTTAGAGCTATTGTGCCAAACTTTCTGCAAAGCAACTTTTATATTTTTTTAAGGGTTTTGTCAATATGAAGACGGTCTAAAAATAAACAGTGAGGTGACTTTAAAAATATTATGTAATTTTTTAATACTTGTGAGTTGCTAGTGTTGCATATTGATTCCTACAGACTGCTTCAGAATTCTGGTAATAAAAGATTACGGGGTTACTATTTTTGATGTAACAGTGTAAAACACTTCTGTACCATGTGTCATCCTTTGGAAGTGTGGGGAGAAGTCTTTCATGAAATATGAAGCTACTGAAAATATCCTAGGTAATGCTGAACTGAGGTCTGACGCAACATCTGTGGGTAATGAGTATTTGCACTAATGCAGTGTCCATCGCTTAATCTACAATGAAGTTGATCTAGACATACAATATTATTCCTTAAAACTGTCATTTCTACAATTGCTGTTTCTGATTTTTTTCAGTTTTGCCATGCAGTTCCCAAATGTATGCTGTCATATCCCATTTTCTCTAGCAAGTGATGAATCTGAGGTTTTATGAGTTTATTGATCTCTGATACAAAACTATACTTTTAAACCAAAAAATCCCAACTATTTTTTTTTTTTCTAATCAAGGCTGTGTCCATGTGCGTTATCTGACAGGCTTAATCTTTAGTAAGATTTCACTTGAAGTAGGGAGAATCCTTTAAGGAGCCATATATTCCATGTCTGAAGAAAATAAATTTGGTATAACTAAGTGAAAACAAGCTAAATAACAGGCACTGAATCTGAATATTCTAGTTTGTGTGAACTTGTTAGAAGTTTTTATATGTGTACTGTTAAAGTGTCTCAAACCAAATCAACCTCTAACCCCTTCTCGCCCCAGCCCAAATACAGTAAGACTTTTTGTGCAGTATTTCAAAAACAGTGGTGTGGCTACCTGTTCTGGTTTGGGTTGGGTTTTTTCCCCCCTCTTCTCAATTCTTCACTTTCCAAGTCAAAGAAAATATTAATTCACCTTTAAGATATAATAGTAATCTCTTTTTAGAGACATGGATCTATACTTACCACTATGGATGCAGACAAGTGATCAAACTATTAACAGCTTAATGAGCTGCAAGGTGTAGGCAGCTGTGGTAGGTGTTGTGGACATGCCTGAGGTTTCTGATGGACAGAAAGGGGCATTTCAGAACATTTCAGAAATGTTTGCTCCCTGCTAAGTTTCAACTAAGGCGGTTCTTTTTATGCTGTGAAACTGATGGTGTTTGATCAAGTTCTCGTGTTTTGCTATTGGTCTTGCTTTGGGCAAACCACTACTGCTCTGTTTTTGTCTGCCTGTGTGAAACACCACATCTGTTTACTTCGAACTGTTAGGAATTGTTAGTCAGGATAGGGTTTTCTTTGCAGGTTCAACCTCTTCTGGAGCAGGATGCATCCCTTAAGAATGCAACCACCCTTTTCCTACTCTGTTTTATGCAACCTGGCCTTTTAGAGGAGTAAGGGATGCTCCCAAGCATCCCCTCTGTCAAAAGCGCTGTATGACAACACCCTGAATTCAACCCGCAGCTCACAAAACATGACAAGGCAAGGAAATGCTTTTTGGATACACTGGTCATAGGAAGCAGGGACTTCAGCGCAGGGGGAAATCTATTGTTTGGGAAACTTGCATGATGTTAGTATTACAGGGGAAACTAGTAATTGCTCACAAAGCAATTGTGACTTTGGGAGCTGTTATGGCCAACAGAATAGAGCACTGGAATCAAGTAACAAAAACAAGGCAAGTTAAATGGGAGTCCGTTAGCTGTGTTTTGGGGACAAAACCATGGACAGATTCCAAATTTGGGTCACTTTCTTTAAAATGGCCACTGGGACATTTATTTTTTAAAATCGCTCTTACTTTATACATGCTTTTTTTCAGGGATCCTGCTTTGTGTATGCACAAAAATGTATGCAAAATGTACTTATTCTAAGTTTAATATTGAAGCACTGTATTTGGGGTGGTATTATGTATAGTAATTGAAAAGTTAACACCCAAGAAAGGTATCATAGCTAGAAAGGACTATATTTGTTTTCCCACTGTGATATTACTCATTATTCCCTCAATCTGTGATTCTCAGATGAATTAATTGGGTTTTATTTTAAGAATGGGAGCATAGATCTCTGAACAGGGGCCCTGGGATAGCTGAGTCTTGGACTTGGTTTTCTCTGCATTTTGTCACTGATTTAAAGTTCAAATATAGTTCTAAAATATAATCAGATTCCTCAGGAGATATGTACTCCTACCCTTTGAAAAGTGGTTTGTACTTTTGAAATGAAGTGCTATAAAAACCAGGCATTTCTTTCTAGTATATGCAAGACAATCTCATTCACAGCTTTATAAGTGAACCCGTGAAATTTAAAGAAGGAATTCTCAGGGCTTGTGGGCTTGTTACAGTTTTGTAACCTCCTTTAAAAAGGAGAGGGTCTTTTCCTTTTAGGCAAGCATGCCAGCTAGTAGTTTAGTTTGGGTTTGGGTAGTGAAAAGCAACTGTTATTTTGGGAGGTGTAATAAATGTTAATTTGTTTACTGTTTTCTTAGCTCCTCAGAAATTGAGGTTAAACTTCCAAGGTAGGTTAGGTATATTGCTGTAGCTCAAGGAAGCCAAGCAATAAAGCAAATTGTATACACTCTTTACCTTTTTTACTGGCAGTGTGCTTTACATTAGCACAAATTAAGAGCTGCAAGAAGTAAGTTATCGCTCCTACTCGAAGTCTTTTCTTTCTGTGCAGTTCAGCCTCTGGATGGCCAGCAGAACAGCTGGGTGTCTGCAAACAGGCTCAACAGGAGCAGGCCGCAGCTCAGCGCAGCGCTGCCATTGCGGAGCGCTGTTCCGAGGCAGAGGTTCAACGGCAGACTGAATCTGGCTTTAGGGCTCCTGCTTCTAATCCAGCATGTTGCAGCTACGTGATGATAAGCACTGATCCAGTACAAACACA
This sequence comes from Microhierax caerulescens, assembly GCA_035590215.1. Taxonomy (NCBI): domain Eukaryota; kingdom Metazoa; phylum Chordata; class Aves; order Falconiformes; family Falconidae; genus Microhierax; species Microhierax caerulescens. The sequence goes on from JAVJGJ010000001.1 coordinate 2,547,894, forward strand.
TTCTGCTAACTCGACGGTTTTCTGGGAATTTTGACAAGTTAATGTTATTGTCGGGCTTTATGCCAGATTGACTATTATCTGTTCTACTATAGCTGTCATGTAACCAGCGTAGAGAATAAAGCTATCACAGACTATATTGTCTGCACCATCTAATCTGAGGGGAAAAATGCAGTTGTGTTCTCATGTCTAACACAAATTAAATCTGTTCTGCTTTGCACAGATCCAGTATTAATGGTTATGGAACTGTACCTTGAGAACACTTTTTTTTTTGACTGTTGTCTCCTGGCTAGGCATAGGCAGGATGAACCTGTCTTTGAAAAATACATTCAGTGCAGTGCTAACGAACATATGCACATGATAGAAAAGCATGGGGATGACATAACATTCTGTACGTTTGAGCGGGGACAGAATAAGTAGTGTGGCATTCATTGTAATTCACTGCCTTTAATCCTGTGGGCCTTTTTTGTGTGTTCATCATACATAGCATACTTGTGTAGTTAATGTTTGGTAGGTAAAAATCAGAATGAAAATATGCTCATTCAACTCAACAGTTAAGAAATGAATATTTTAAAAGCATTGGGATCCCTATATTACTAAAGAAGTACTGGGAAGGGAAAGGCAACTTTTATGTTGCAAGATATTTTTTTTTTTGTATGAAGGCAGCATGATAATTCTGTGGAGATCAGTAAAATAGAAAATGCTTACCTTTAGTTGCAATTTATTATGCTTGATCTAAAGGATAGTATGCTTTCCCTTCTGTTTACATTCAATTATGCGTGTATTGCAGACATTACAGCTATAATGCAGTGTTGTTTACTGTCTGAAATGATATATAACTGTATAACATGTCACGCTGAGTCTTTTAAAGTATCAAATTGAGTCAAGCATAAACAACCTATTTTTCCTCAGGTAGTGATGAGATTTACAGTGCAATGTAAGTTACGGAATGGTGGAATTTTCTTCTTAATTTGTACACAAAGAAGCTAATAGCTATGACTGAACTGAAAGTATGTAAAGGTTGTAAAGAAGATTCCTCTAAGCAAAAATTATGTTATGGTAAGCCCATGAATGTTGCATTTTTTTGTAAATATTTTATGGAAAGCTCTATTAAAATGTAGCAATTTAATTTCTTGTGACTACAACGTTCTAAGAAGTGATGCCCTGATCTTAAGGATGACTAAGAGCTTTATTTTCTCTATCTCTCCCCAGAAATTTTGAGACATCAGATATTATTTCATCTTTAAAAATTTCATTTCCTCCCCCCCCTTCTTGCAAGAAAAGGCCTCAATGAAGTCTGGTTTCTGGTGTCACTTTTCCACCTCTTCTCTCCTCTTCGTTCTGACTCTGTAGTATTACCATGGCTTACTTGCAGTTTAATTTTTTTCTTTCCATGGTTTGCTTTATTCTAACTTGGGGGACAGGTGTGTAAGAAGAATGGCAGCGTGATGGGGAACTGAACTGTTAGGACACCTCCTGAATCGCCTGTGGAAGTTACAGAGACTGACTACTGCAGCCTTCTAGCAGTCTAATCTGTTCTCCTGGTGCTCCTCCCTTGAATTTTTCTAGACTGAAATAGAAACAATACATTTAAACACTGTAAAATGATATGCAAGCATAAAATCACACTTGCATAAACCCATGCATATATATATATATATAGGCACACGCACACACGCTTGTATATATATATTTATTTTCCTCCCTTGTTTGGAAAACAATTGCTATCATCTTATTTATTTTAGCATTGGTAAGCATGCAAATCATAAAATCACTGGATTTGTTTTTCTCATCCCATAAAAACTTACTTTTTTTTGTTATTTATAATAATGAAATATCTAATCAACTGGTTTAGTTTACTATTTTTTCCAAAATTCATAAGTAGGCATTATGCATAGCCATGTCTTTGCAGAAGAAAATATTTCATAATGGTTTTATGTGACAGGTACAATTATTTTCAGTTGGTTAAAAGTTGGAAACGTATCAGCATCCATTCTGTATACTTGGAATATAAACTGTTATGTTTTGACTAAAAGGCAAAAGACTAGTACATGTATTTCTAGTTTCCCTAGTGTACTTTGTCTGCAAACAAGAGTAGTCCTTAAAATTGCCACAGTTAAGGTTTCATGACTAAGTATGGGAGCTTCCAAAAGCTATGATTTACATTCATGATAACATGATATAAATGACTAAAGAAAAAAACCCAAAGGTTAGTTATGAGCAGCTGATTGTTTTTTAATTGGAAAACTATGAATTAAATAGGGATTTATTTTCAGAAACATTTTATCTCTTGCTGTGAAAATTAGTTGTTTTCATCTTAAGTATCTGTAACATGCTCTTTGGTTGAAAGATTTATAGTAGATACCAGGATTATGTATTGCAATTTGTGCCAGAGGTCACAAATATATGGAGTGAGGGTACTTTCAGTGGGTGGGGGTTTGGTATATACATAGAACTCCATGATGAATTTTTCTATTGCAACACCTCCCTTACAAAGCCAGGAGAAAAAACCCATAATTTGACAGGTACTAAGAAACTTATTTATAGTAAATTGTGAAGTAACTATATCCTTCAATAAGTAATCTTGAGTACTGTTCAGTGGATAACATTCTTATTTAGATACAAGAGGAAAATACTATTAAACAAAAGAAGAAAAAGGCTTCCATTGAATCAAAGGTAATGCATTCATAAATATTTGTATTTATTTAAGGAACAATTTCTCAATTTGAGGTAGTGCAGTGGTAGACAAAAATTCATGGAAAAATCCTGGACACAGACCTTTGAAAATAATAAAAAGGATAATCTGACCATTTCTTTGTTGTAATATAATTACAGCAAGCCAATGTATGCATTAATGTCTTGTGCTTTTAATGAAAGAAAAAAGGGATTGGGAGAAATAAATGATAAAACAGCATGTATCAGTATTCAACATAATGTTTTACAGCATCAATAAGTAAGAAAAATCTTGAGGCTTTCTGATATTGCAAGCATGTCTACATGCACCTATCAGCAACCTTTATAGTTAAATGAAATCACACCTGTTTCAAATAAGTTCTAATATGCCCAATATAAAAAATTATTTTGCATGTAACTTCACAATGTGTTTATACAGTAGATGCATCTTAGCATTCTTAATGCAATTTTGAATGGTAACCATGTTTAGATGTGATGTCTCCAAGGCACTCAAATTCTTGATGTATAGCTTTTCTTGTCAAATACATACCTTCTGTAAGTTCAAACCCTAAGCATCTGTAATGTTTGTAAAACCTTTGTGAGGAATTTTAAAGAACAGGGTGTCACTTACACTGAGCCTTGTATTCTAATAAGCTTTACACTAATAGAGGCTATGTTGATAGGAACGTTATTGTTGGAAATTATGTTCCTCCTGATTTCTGCATAAATAGCTACAGTGAACAGAGAAGTACTATTTTGATCAAATGCTTCCCCTGCACAGTGCATTAAGTTGTTTCATTGTTGGTGTTGAATAAACAGAAGTTGTAATGTGACCAAACTACTTATGAACTGAACCACATTGATAATGGCAAATTTTAAGAACACTGGTAGCTCAAAACTGAGAGCATCAGTAGCTCAAGACTGATTAGGAAAGGGGGTAAATACTTTTATGCCATAACTACTATTATGAAATTTGTCATATATGAAGATATCTGATACTAGTAGCAGTAGAATCTCTAAGTGACTCTTAACCCCTTGGTTTCCCAAGTTTTCTTCCAAATATGCCATTTAAGGATGTGTTTAAATATATATGTATATCTTTTAAGCTTTTTTTTATAATGCAGCTATCACTGTCATCTCAGCTGGAGGGTTCTTTCACTAAATGCCAACTCTTACATAGGAGTACTTCAAGTTGAGAAAAAGTGCTAGTGTTTCTGAAGTACTGTTTTACCTTCAGAAAAATGTCTTCAGATTTGTTTTTGTTATGTGTATTAAACCTGATGGTGGTATGAGTCAGATGAGTGCAAAATGTATTAGAAATGAATAAACTATAGCCATAGAATTCAAAGTGTTTTTTGAAAGCATGCAGGTAAGGCAGCTTTTACTGTAGTTGTATTTATTTTTTCCTGAAACAGTTGCATTTTAGACTTAGCTTTATTAAAAACAGTACTGCTTTATATTCACAATATTCACAAATGTTATCAAAATTGCTTTTTGTAATCCTCTACAACACTGCTTGTATTAAAACACCCCGTCTATTTGTTTACTGGAGATTCATCAGACCAGCTACAGATGCTAGTTCTACAAGATCTTCCCTAGAGTAGGGTTTTAATTAAAACAACTCTTTTTACCCCAGCTGTCAGTGCAACCCATATAAAAAGCAGGAAGCTTGTTTTTAGAGAAGAGTTTGAATGCTTAACTTGTCCTAAAGTCTATAACTGTACATAAAATGAAGCATTGAATTTTCTACTCTGAATTCTTTTCTTCCTTAGCAGTTTGCAGTAACTTTGTTTTGCAGAAGTTGTTTTAATACTTTCTGAAGCTTGCTTGCTTCATAAACAGGAGTTCACAACACACATGCGTTCCATTCAACTGGAAAATATTTTGCAGGAAGACTTTGAAAAATGTTTTAATTTAAACCTATCTTACAGATAGCAGTTGTACAGCACCTTGTGCAACTTTTTTTTAACCCCTTGTCACCTTTCATATGAAGTAGTATTTCAAAGATTCACATCCTTATCAAACCATCCTTCAAGCTGCAAGTTAGTTGACTGTCAACTTAAAAATGCAGGACAAAGTGGAAAGTAGCTTGGGTGGTGGTGGTGGTGGGGGAATATCATTTACCTACTTATGAGAAGACCTGGGTTGAAATGAGTCACGTGATCTGAACCAAACCTAAGTAGTCCAATTCCTAAAATCCTTCAATCCCCAAATCCCTTCTGATCTTCCACCTCTCCCTCTAATGCCAGCCTTCTGCTTGCTCAGCCCCAACAGTTGCTAAACACCACAGGTGAGCTTGTCCTCAAAAGTATTTACCACAAAAATGAATTACTATAATGGTACTGAATACCTGTATTCTCTGACATCTTTCAACTGCTTTTACAGAGTTTGGCTTCAGTTCTAAAAACCTGCATGATAAAATTTCTAGTTATTTTGCCATTATTTTACAGCCATTTCAGAAGTTAAGAACTTTAAATAGTGTCTCTTACTATCAGTTTTTAATCTTTGACCATAGAGTATGGGTCTACCCAAAGACTCCTTTTGGGTTTTGGGTGGTGGTTTGGGTTTTGGTTTTTTTGTTTTTTGTTTTTTTTTTTTTGTGAAGTTGGTTTAAAGGATCATTCTGTCATATGCTTCATCCTGTTCTTCCTCAACCACATACGCCTCCCCTGCTGTTTTAACAATAGATCTGTAGTTCCTCTGTAACAACTGTTCCATGGCAGCCTATGTGACTGATGTATGTCTGCCTTCAGTCTTCTTACCCCAGATGAATGGGAGTTGCGTGTCATCTATAAATGGTTTTCTACCCCTGTCCTTAGCCTCAGCTGCTTTAAGGCAGGTACCTTAATCCATGCTAAGCAGGTTTTAAAATTATTACCTCTATCTGCAACAGTCGTGCTGACATAGCTTGTACTTGGGAACCAGTGAGTCCTAATATAAAGGAGGAG
>JAVJGJ010000001.1:2553611-2580589 GCA_035590215.1 Microhierax caerulescens
GAGGAGAGGGAAAGATAGTAAGGCAGAACAATTATGCTGGCTTAGACTGCCGTAGAACTGCACCACCTGTACAGAGCCGTGTTTTAAGATCAACCAGTAATCTGGTTCAAAATACAGTGTTGTGGGGGTTTTGTGGATTGGTTAGCTTTTTAATTTGAGCACGTTGTAAGCTGGATAGCAAAAGAAACTCATGTATAGTTGTAGCATCTGAGATGATGACAAACTGTGGTTCTGAAGACTGGTTTATGGTATCTGGAAGCCAAAATATTGTGGAAAAACTGACTCTCTTTTGAAAAGGAAGGCAAAGAAGTCTGAATGACAGACTTCACACTTCTCAATGAAGCGAGGCTTTTTGTGGTACCTATTACTTTGAAAACCTGCTCAATATTTGACCCCTACAAATCTTCTCTCAGAGTTCAAATCCTCTCCCTAGAAGACTGTTTTAAAAGTTAGGTCTGTACTTTGATGGTAGAGGATATTCTAAACGTACGCCATTCAGAAGCCAGGCTGGTTTACAAAAAGGTAAAGATATTCATAGTCCTAGAAAGAGCATGACTTGTCACCGAATTGTGAAGGCACTCCTTTGTGTTAGAGGAGACAGATTTCAGTCCTTGCTTTCAACATATGCACTTCATCCAATAATTGAAACTAAAAATGTTTGCAAATTGTTAAAGGCAACTAAAGCATTGTCTCTGTGTGCGCTAGACCAGAGGCAGTGCCGGAGTGTTTCTGAACTGGGACATGCAAACACTAAGGTACAAGATTTTACATGAAAGTTGTCCTTCAGTTCTGGGTCTGTTCTTTAGAGAAATTTGGGCACAGGAGGACACGGGCAGAAATAGTAATTTCAGTCTGGTTTGGGACAGGAATTCTTGATAGCAGAACTAGAATATATGAAATTACTTTTAATGTGTATTACTTTTAATGTGTTTTGGTTGTCCAGTGACTTCAGGGACAAATTTTACCTTCAACATCCATTTTGGCATGATTAAAATACTGCATTATTGAAGGCTACTCTTTCTCCTTGGGTTACATGCAGAAGCATATGCTGCAATAAGCCCAGATCCTTTCTACATCTCTCAAACTCTTTGGACTTCTCTCTTTCACAGTACCTTCAGGGTCCTACCCCTGCACTTTGTAAACTCCTGACGGTGTGTTTAGCTAGTTCGCTTACGCCTTCACAAGCAGATGGATGAGGGGAAAGTGTATTCTTAAGCTGCTTTGGGACCCTTCATAGACTAACCAGAACCTAAGCACCAGAGCTAACTTTCAAGCTGTTCCTCAATAGGGACTGCCTCTTCAGCTGGTGATGTGAGAAGCTTGATATCGTAAATATTCAGTAATTATTAAAAATGTGCAAAAGGTTCCAAACAGTTGTGGAGCGATTAAAATAAAACTATTGCAGAGGCCTTACTTCCACAGGATATAAATCCCAGTTTTAAAGCAGTATAAAACAAGGCCTGTATTTTCCAACTCAAATACAGCTAGTTACTCTTTATAAAATTAAGAATGTCATTAAAATATACTTTAAAATATATTTATCTTCTGCTGGAATTGCTGTCTCTAAAACACATGTAAGTTTTCACTTTGAGGAAATACCATGAAAACCATTAACAGACTGGAATCTCTGACCTGCTGTAGTGAATATCCCATTTTGGGGCTATTCTCACCAGAATTCCTTGTATGAAATCCAGTTTGATGTTTAAAGGTCTGTAGGAGAATTCAGGCATTTTAGGGGAAAAAAGGAAAAAATCATTTCTACAGTTGTAAAATGAAGAAGCACGCACAGGGGGTTAGCTGAGTAAATTCCTAAGTTTTGGTCCTTTCTAGACGTATGTATTGCTATTAATGATACTTTTTTTTTTTTTTTTTTGTTTCTAAATCTTGGCTATACAAAGCTTTCAAATGTTGGAGAAATTAGACAAATCAACCTGAAAGGCACTTCTTTTTTTTAAGTTTGCACAATAATTCTTAGTTTGCACTATTCTTTTAGTTTGGTTCTGTCTCTTAGCTACCTGCTTATCTTTGTGGACCAGAGGACGAGCAGGGTAATGTGCATGATAAATGTGGATAACGGCATTTCTAGACTACTCAGTACTAGTCTATTATATGGATACAGCATTTCCAGTATTTCGTGCTTAAAGGTTGCTAGAAATTGATGCTTAGCAAGATCTGCTTAAGGGATTTTCAGTGGTTTAAAGTAACTTTGGGATACCAAGAATGAGTTTACATCATGTTTTGGTAGATTTTAATGACAATATTTATACAAAGCTGTCCTAAAACTTTTTTGCTTTTGACTTGAAAATTTATTAACACAAACCATGAAATAGCTAGGTATTTAGAGAACTGCAAGATTTTTAAATAGCAATGATCCTGTTTTAAGTGGTTGCTAATGGATAAAGAGGCGTACTGTGGGAAAGATTTCACTAATTCATAGCCATTTTTACACTTACACCTTTAGATAATTTGTAATTTAAATGCAACATTCAAAGTAACTTTATTATCCTTTAACTATATCTATGAATGCAAATTTTGTTTTAGTGGGGAGAATGGAACATTTGTATCTAACTTCCTTTTAAGTAGGACAGTAGTAGAGGAGACAGTCATGATACAGCAAAATACAAAAACCTGAATATTATGTAAAATAGTTGGTAAAAACTGAGAATATAGGCGTTCTGATAATTTCATTACTAAGCTGCCTGTTTTATGTTTTCTTACACCTTCTCCACAATGCAGTTGATCTGAATATTGCAAGAGGAATTTTTCTTATGTTTGCTTTATGTCCTTAGTTTTGTTTTCTAGGAAAATTTTGTGTTTGTGGTTTTTATATGGTTTGGGGGGGAGGTTTAGACCCTGTTGTGTGGGCTTTTTTTGTTTTTGTTATAGCTTGTTTTATATATTTTGATATAATATTTTGTTACTGTAATATGAATTTTCCTAATGGAATTTTTCTTGGTTTCTGCATATCATAGCATTGTTTACCTTCATTGGCTATGCTACTTTGTGTCATAAGATTACTTCATATCAGAGAATCTGATAATAATTATTTATGGAGACATAAACTGAAGCTTCTAAATATGGGGATCTAAGGCTCCGTCTATGGGCCTATCTACATTAGCATTTTCATTCAGATGGGGATTTAAAATTGAAATTTTCAAATTGCAAATTTCATTCAGGTGGGAATTCACGTGCTTGTGAATCTCCTTGCTTAAGACACATCAGTCTGTATCCTTGAACTGTTTCAGAGAGCACAGCTAGATGTCTTGCAAATGAAAGTGAGCCAGAAGGTGCTTTCCACAGGCAGAGGAAATGTGCTCCAGCCTCTGCTGGGCATTCACACACAGCACCAGGCTCAGCTGGTCTGGGGTAAACCCTTGTGAAATGCGTGCAGTGGAGGCAGGGTTTCTTCAGCACCAGCTGTGAATGCATTGATCTGGTGTCCTGCTAGGTACAGAAAGAGGAGGCGTTTTCCCTCCCTCTGTTACAGACATCTCCTAGGAAGGCTACCCTCTTAGTTAAAACTAGTGTTTCTGAATATTATTTCTTCAAAGCACCCGTAGCTATGGAGCAAATGTTTTTTCTTAAGGAATCTGGATTTAAACATGCATATGTCTTTGAAATGTTTCGCAGTATCTTAACTGTACTGCTGTCAGTGGCCACTGGTAGAACATTGACAACAGAACCGTTACTCCCTTTAGCACATGCTCCTTTGGCTTAGCTTCAGGCTGGGGTAGAGCAGGATCAGTTAGGGAAGCCGACAGCAGTGTTGCCCAGGAACACAGATCTTTAAATGGGATTCATCAGTAGCTGGATCAGGTGGCACAAATCTCTTCTATGAGTTTGGTTGCTGTTTCATTGGCTGCTTAATACAGAACTCATGAATAAGTCATTGTGCAAGGGAATGGATCACAGGTAGGGTTTTTTTTCCTTCCTTACTTGGCACATATTGGCTTTACATCACCGTGGCACAACGTTGAAGAGAGAATTGTGATCAGCAGTGATTGCCTTTCCTAAAATTAGCCTCAATCATGGTTAGGATTAGAGAAAGGAACTCAGTCCTCAGCAGCAGGAGGGAACTGCACCAGAAGTGCTGTATGAAAACTGATTGTCAAAGCTGATAAATATTAAAAGAAGGAAACAACAATTTATTGGGAGTGGTTTTTAAAAAACCTGGCAGTAGCTGAGCAGACCTGTCATCTAAGTCCTGGAAGACTGTATAAATTTAAGTGTACGAGGATCTGGGTCACCTCAGTTTTGTCTGCATATTCAGGCCTGCTCAAAGTACCTGGACATTCCCAGAGGGGTTGTTTTAATGTCTGCCACTGATACTGCTCAGGAAATGGTTTGCTGGGACTCTGGAAACTGGCACCAGCTCTAAGTTGGAATGCCTCAACGGAGAGCATGGGACACTGGCACCTACCAGATTTCTGTCAGGCTGCAGTGGAACTAAAACCTAAGTTTTAGGTGCCAAAGTCATTTATGGATGTGTGTCTGTCAGATGGAGTGTTGTAGAGAGAAAAAAACCACAAGTGCAACTGCAATGTCCTCCCACCCCTAACTCTCCCCCAAAACCCTAAAACTTCTCAATTCACATGGTTTCCATCAAATTGGTACTGAAGTTCATAATGCCACAAAAGTGCAGCTTACCATGACCACCACCACCACCACCAAGTGGTGTGCATCATCTTTCCTTGTGAGATGTGTGGCTCACAAACACGCCACCCCTTCTGATTTGATGTTTCTCGTATTTATACATGCCTCATGTTGGAGATCTCATGTTGGAGATTTTTGTGTGCCTGTGCTGTCCCTGAAATCCACATGCTGATGAGGAAACACCCAAACCTCCACATGTACAGACCATGGCAGGGTGGTGTGTGTGTCCCTCCTTATTGCACCATGTGTTGTCACTCCAGCTGCTGGAGGCTCTCCCAGTGCCTGGCAGGGAAGGTGCATCAAAGTGAACGTGGCAAGGTCAGTGCTTTCTGCTCTGTCTGGGTTCGAACCAGGCTTTGTCCTCTACTTGTTTTTCTCCGTTGTCCCTACTGTTACAAATATTTATTATTCCTTTGGTTTTTTTGGAGATGACTCTAAAACCTCTTTGTAGACTCCTGGTTAGTTTTTAATCTGACCAAGGGTTGTAGTCTTCTCTAGCATTTTAAGTTTTGGTCAAATGCACTCACAGGCAGTTCTGGACGTTCCTTTCACACACTCTTCACGGTTGCCTCCCTGCCATATCAGCTGCTGTTGTCCAGACCATGTGGATATCCCCACAGTGAACTGAATGATTTTTATTTTTTTTTTCACCTCTCCATATGTTATGTTCAGGAAGAAGACAACTTTGAGAATTTAATTACATAAATATCAGGGAATTGACTGAACTGTATGGATGGTGGAGAGGGCAGAAAAAGACCTCTTTATTTCAGTGGTGGAGACATTTTGGATCTTTCAATTTTTTTTTTACCATACTGAGCCCTGATACCCAAGTCATCTTTCTGTTTCGCAGTTTTATGTACTGCTGTCTACATTTCCAGTTTGTTTTGGGAGGGTTTGTGGGGTGGTTTCTTTCCTTGCAACATATTAAGTCTAGGCATTTTTCTTCCTTTAGAGCTATTTGTTCACATCATACATAAAACAGCTGCAGGGATTCTTTTTGCCTTCTAAGGGGCCTTTGAATATACTCCTCCCTTTCATTTTTCTAGTAGGCTCTTGACCCATTAATATTTTTTTTTAATACAGAAATCCCTGCATTCTTTTGTTAAATGGGCAACAACAAAACCAAAAAAAAAAAAAAGAAACAACCAAAAAACCCCAATGCTCTAAACAAACAAAACTATGCATAATATTCACCTCATTAAAATGGAAACATGTAATGAGTCTTAATGTTTTAATGGTAAGCTTCTAAGGATCTAGGCATTTTGGGGGGAGATAGGGGAGAAGACAACAGTCTGGTTGCATAGAAATAAATGCCTGAGTTATGTTAGAAGTTAATTTAACTCTATAGTGGACCTTATTATTTGTCTGCTTTTGAAGCAGGTAATGGACAATAAACGAAATAGTAACAGAATCTTCTAGGAGTTACATGTATGCACAAAAACATAATTCATAACAAACCAGAAGATAAGAGTGCTGAATTAAAAAGTAGTTCTAAATTTTCTAGTGAAATCTATTTAGTTAGGAATTTAGTTGTATCTTTCAGTAGGTGCAATTATAAATTGTAACTTCTTTACTAAGTAAAAACCACTTGAATGTATTTTAATAAGTAAACCTAGACCTGACAACAAAATATTTAAGCAAAAAATACTAGTAAACTATGTCTGGCAATGACTAAGACAATGGCTTGAAAGTTTTCTAATTCCTATTTTTGATCCGAGGTGTCTCTTTACATTCTTACTTATCTACTCCTATCTCAGTCTAGTATTTTTGTCAGTATGACTTCAGAATTAGTTCACAAAAACATCAATTTTGTAAAGGGTCTGGCGGACATGCATCGTTGGTTTTTTTGTGAAATTGTGATACTGGTTTATATAAATCATAGCTGATATGCACAACTCTTGAATATTTAACTGATTAAAGTTAAATCTCAAAAAAAACCCCAAAACCTGATATTTTTGGTTTTATTCCTTTTGTTCTACAATGCAAGTGACAATAATAATAATAATAAAAAAAAAACAAACATGAAAGTATCTACCCAGCCTTCTTCAGGCACTTCAAGTGACTTTTTATATTTACTGTTCCTTGTTAGCTTCATTAAGACATTTTTGGTCCCAGCACCCCCATTATACTTCAGGGACTTAGTCTAGTATTTTAAAATGCTTTGAGTTTTTCCACTTCTTTATAATTTCTGGTTATTCATTGAAGACAAGTGGAGTCATATTGCCCTCAGCAGGGAAAGTGCAGAACATAATTTTATTCCTCTATACCAAGCCCAAAACACAGTGCTGGATTCAAGGAATGTGTATTACCAGAGTAATTTGTCAAGAATACATAAATGTAGTATATAAACAACCAGTCTAAATTTAACATATTTTAATAAGAAAATGTATTTTTTCCTTATCCTCTGGAAACTTGTAGTTTGTTTTGGTACACACAGTGGTAGTTCACATAGAGGAAAGAAATTAACTTTGCTTTCTAAAATGTGTTTTCAAGACTGGTTAATACATTTTTCAGGCTTTTTTTTTTTTTTTTTTAAGATCTAGCTTGACAATCCTTTGTTGTGGTTTAACCCCAGCTAGCAACTAAGTACCACGAAGCCACTTGCTCACTTCCCAGCCCCAGTGGGATGGGGAGAAGAATCCAGGAAAAAGTAAAACTTGTGGGCTGAGAGAAGTTTAGTAGCTGAAATAAAATATAATAATAACAACTGTAATGGAGGAGGGAGGAGAGAGCAGTAAAACACAAAAAGAAAAGGAAAATTAAAAGTGATGTAAAATACAGTTGCTTACTCTCTGCTTGACAGATGCTCAGCCAGTCCCTGAGCAGTGATCTGCCAACCCCAGCCAACCCCCACCCCAGTTTTCATACTGAGCATGGTATTCTACGGTAGGGAATATCCCTTTGGCTAGTTCAGGTCAGCTGCCCTGGCTGTCCCCTCCCGATTTCTTGTGCCACTCCAGCCTTCTCTTGCTGGCAGGGCCTGAGAAACTGAGTAGTCCTTGGCTTAGTATAAATATTGCTTAACTTTTTTTTTTTTTTTTAGTTGTTGCTATCAATATTATTCTCATGCTAAGTCCAGAAGACAGCATTGTACCAGCTACTGACAAGCAAATTAACTCTATTCCTGCCAAAACCAGGACATCCTTCCATATATATATATACAAAATTCCTTTTTGTCATAGTAACTAGAGTCTTTTCAAGAGAATAAAAAAGGTATAACAAGGTATACAATGAAGTGGTTCTTTTTAAAAAGGAAAGGTTTTATTTTTTTTTCCATTTAGGAGGCAAAAATCTCCTCCTTGGGTATCATTTATTAAAGAATTGTAGAGATAATTGGTTTAGTTCAGTTACAATTTGTGTTAATGCTGATTATACTGTTTTGTGTATAAAAATACTATCTCTCTGGTCATTACATTCTAGAGCCATGTTGACTTCTTTCTGTACTAGAATCCTATTCAGCATTCCTGAGCCATGATTAAAAAGCTTCTTTATGTAAAACATATGAAACGTGGCACGATTTTTTTTTTCCTTACCTTGAGTGAGATAATCTTTTGATACCAGTTTTTCAACTTTTCTCTGAAACTGTTAAAATAAAGAAAAGTTCACATCGATAAGTCCTCTGATATATCACTTCATAAAATGGGATAGAACTTATATCTGTTAAACCTCAAAAAACCTCTTTGTTGCCGCATAACAAAGAATGTTACTTTAAATTACAAGTTTCATTGGACCTTGTGTACCTTCTTTGGACTTTAATATAGTTAGAATACTTAATGTCTGATAAGATATTCAAGATTAAATATTTCTTTCTATAAACACTAAAGTAGCTGCATTTATAAGACTTTTAAACTCCTCTTGGGTAACCTAGATTTAAAAGCTTATTTAAGTATGGGTGGTTGGATGGAAAACTTGCTGTTCTTGATGGCAGGGTCAGGTTGATTTTCATCTTGTTTATGTTAACAGAGAGGAATCACTTAGTCATTTCTGAGAGCATAGCTCAAGACAACTGCTGATTTTGTATGTTTTAAAAAAATCTGATGATACTTTGTGACTGTAGTCCCTGTGATTTAGTACGTACTTAAAAGTTAGCACAGTGCTGGGATTTGTGCCAGGCTACGTGTCTTGCCATTTTGGTGCTATAAGCCTTGGGAAACAAAATCATAGTTTGAACGTGTTCTGTTGGCATCTGGTGGGACAGTGATGGGACTGAAAACTGCTGGTAGCTGAAAGTACTTGTGAATTCTACTGCTGAATAGTTTTTCCACGTGCTCTTCCATTTTATTGTAGTATGTGGTCAGCCAGACTACGTGCTAACCTCAAACACCTGCTTTTTCCCTGAAAAAAGGCAAATCCACATTGTGTTTGTTAAGTGTTTTTACGCTGGGCAGCATGTTCAAGAAGCAGAAGTAATACCTGAGACTGTCTCTCTCAAGATCTCGTAGCTTTTTTAGCTCTTGTCAAAATAAAGAACTTGAATTGCTTCATGCAAGAGTTAAGGGAAAATGCATTGGGAAGTATGTTAAGCTGGAATGGGCTGTTTTGGTGGTTAATCCAGGAGGATTCATTGCAAAGGTTAGAATGGGTTGTCAAGTTACATTGCAACGAGTGTGGGAAAATATGGGAACTGAGCCATTTTCAAGTCATGATTTGTTGTTCAGCATTTGGCACATGGGCACAATTAAATGACAAGGCTGTAGTATAGTCTCTGCAAAATAATCAGCAAGGAACTCAGTTTCTGTAATTGTTTTGTTTTCCAAAAAATAAATACTGGGGGGTGTGGTGTGATAAATTGTGACCTAATTGCCCCTTACACTTGGTACTTCCCAGTACGAGTACCTGAACTTACATGTTTTTCTAGTTGCTCCTTTTAACTTGTTTTATGAAACAGTAAGAATAGAGGTTTAAAAGAGAAAAATGTTATTATAGAAAAGAATACTGTGTCCACTTACACAGATACCCACACAGGGAGACAAATGTAATTTAAATATGCATGTATCCTCTCTCTGTGGTTGTAGTGCTTGAACTCAGATTGTGGAGCACTCATCTACACATGACTTAAATGAACTTGGTCGCTGGGATAAGACACACAGATTTCTCTGTTTATAAACAGCTGCAAGGGGTCAAGTTGCACACACACTATTACAGTTAGGTGCAACTTACTTTAAAACTAATTTTCTGTAGTTACTGACTAAGCACAAATTTCAAGGAGATTTAACTACAGACAAATTAAAACTGCAGATACAAATTGCTTCTGTGCAAATGCAACAAGCAAAAAAATATTAGAGCCTGGAACTGCAAATTGGAAAATTTTTAGTCTAGTGCTTCTCTGATATTTTTTTTTTTAATAGCACCTGGGAATGATAGAAAAATTGAAAAAGCCTCAACAATTTAGTTGTATTTTACTGATTTATAAATGCTAAAAGAAAAGCAGAATACCCAATTTCAATTGTGATATTTTTCTGTCCTCCTAAATAGCTGGACAAGATAAACCTAGATAAAATAAACCTACGTAAGCCTAATAAATAAGCTAAATAGACACACTCTGCCGAACAGCCTTTCTGTTTGAGCTTGTGTCATTGTAAGTCAATCATTTGAGCAGAGATGATTGCTGAAAGACAGAAAATCTTATTTCATAATCCATTTCTAAGGATAGTAAGATACTAATTTCAGAGCAAAAAGGAAGGGGAGGGAATCACTCTATATACTCCATAATATTTTAAATAAGTTGCATAAAACTAGAGAAAAAGTTAATGTCCACTTAAAAGATGTTAGCATAGCAAATGTAGATTCCTGAAGATGAAAGCAGTGTGAAGTGTTTTATGCAGAAGCATAACCATTGAATTGTAGTGAGGTGCAATGGGTAAAGTCTCTCACATCAGGTTTTTGAGACACTAAAATATAGAAGAAAAACAAGAGTTAGTGGCATGCTGACTTCTTGAATATTAAGAAGTAGTTAATGGTTCTAATTTGGTTGAAAAAACAAACAAAAAACCACAACCCAGAAAGCTCAAAAATATTACTGTTTGGAAGATTATTGTCACGCATAAGGAAAGAATTGTTGGGAATGTGTTTATACTAAATTAGGGGAGGGTACAGTTGACTTCTGTCT
Organism: Microhierax caerulescens; assembly: GCA_035590215.1. Classification (NCBI taxonomy): domain Eukaryota; kingdom Metazoa; phylum Chordata; class Aves; order Falconiformes; family Falconidae; genus Microhierax; species Microhierax caerulescens. The sequence continues at coordinate 2,564,374 of JAVJGJ010000001.1, forward strand.
CAGAATCTTCTTTGTAAATATCATTGCAAAAGTGCAAATAACTTGTTTGATCCTGCAAAGGCTGGTTTCTTTGAACTTTGTACATTGTTCAGAAGTGATATAGAATAAAATTTTAGGAGATACTGAGTTAGGTCAGGTTTTTGCATGCAGTTTTTACCTATTCTATTGAAATCCAGCACTTGATGCTTCATGAGTTTTTCAGCTGTGCATTTGTTGTGGTACTTTAAACACTTTGTTTAGAAATGTCCTAAAGTGAGAGGCAATGCAAGTAAGCATACTTAAAATCTCAAAAGCGTGCAGAGCCTTAACATCTCCAGCAACAATCATCTACTACTATTCACACTTATTAAAATATGTTTTAAGATCACTTTGATAATTTACTCACTTTGGAGAACTAGTAATCGGACCAGAACATGTTTTCATTAAACGTTGGGCACGTACCACTTACGTATAAAAAACTTGAACACTATTGTACATAAACAGGATGAAATTCACACTTCTAATAGTACTTGAAAGAGTAATGGCTATATAAGATAATCTCCTGTACCTTCTAGATTGGCTCCTTCTATTACATTCCTTAGCAACTACACTGCAACTCCTTGCATCTTTGAAATGTTAAAAACCCACCCCCAAAAAACAATAGATCTCAAACCCTATGAAAATTTTAGATACTTCATATTTTTAAAAGTATATTTAAAAAAAAAAAAAGACAGGACTCTCAAGCATATATTTTTTTAACTGCAAATCACCAATAATAAGTGTGTGTTTGTGGGAAATATCTTAAATTTCCTGTCCATTCCCTCAAGCAAACACGTATGGAAAAGCAGAATAGTTTTCTTAATTTTTATCTAATTTCTTGACATTTACCTGGAACTATAGGTTCTAAATGCTACATTTAGAATATTTCTATGTCCTTAAGGGCTTCATTTAGTGGAGAAGGATTTTAAAGTTTCATGGATATCATAACAATATTCACAGATAACATTTAATATACTGTCCAGCTTTATAGGATAAATGGATAAAATATTGCTAGTGGTGAGAGACCTATTTTAAATATATCATGAGCATCAGCAGAGAATGTTAGCCTGGCATTCACCACTCATTTGAAAAATACAGATTTAATTTAAATAGTGGGTTGAACAGTAATAACAATTGTATACTAAAATGCCCAAGTTTAACTGTATGTAGTCGTATGTTTTCTTTGATTTTTTTTTTTTTTTTCTCCCCTTTTCTTCCTTTCCTGACACTCTCCACCCCTCCAGTATTGTTTCTTTGCTACCCCTTTCTGGTAATGATTAGGACATAAATGGGTACTTCTAAAAATATATATATTTTCTAAAAGCTCTTTACTGGATCTTAGCAGAAAAGTGACAGTTTTGTTATAATTAGGGAACAGAAGCAAAACTTGCTTTACTTAAATTGGCAATTAAACCATGTTGGTCTCAATCAATTCTCATTTTTATTTGGCTCAGGACAATGAGAATACCCTGTGGAGGAAGCTGTGTTTGTCAGTCCTCTGCAGCCAGCAGAAAACTCCTCACAACACACAGAGCTCATGGGAGTAATGTGGTTATGGTGGGAGAATATAAAATGAAGGGCACATTGTTGCTGAATTCAGCAAGCAAAACCTCGTTATATCAAAACATAGTGTTATTCAACATTAAAGAAGTTCACCCATAAGGGATAAAGTGAAACTTTGGGTTTGCTTTTTAGTTATCTAGATGTAGAGGAAGAGAATTATGCAGATGGTTTTTAATAAGCGTTTAATACAGGCAGTGAGTTAGACACTACATTCAGGCCCATGTTCTGTTTTCTTAAGTAGTGAAAAAACTACACAGGGAAAATTTTCATCCTGAGGATGGATACCCTGAAGTAGCACCTTTTTCCTGGTAATCTTAATAAATGTATAAACGCTTGCCAAATGGCAGAGTTGGCTCCTTCAGCACATTAGTACTTTTGTATGGCCTGTTTTTTTTCTTTTGTAACCAAGCAAGTCAGTATCTTTCTTTTCTAAACTTTTAACTTTTAGAAGTTATTTGATAGTTTGCTTTTACAACATTTTTGAAATATTGTTTAAAGATGGAGCTAAATCCATTATATCGTAACAGATCTTTTCTTTAATAATCATATCTTGCATGCTATTTTAAATTACTCAAGTAGAATATCAGTTAAAAAAAAAATAAAAGATTTGTTAGATTCTTTTCCACTAACGGTATTTCACAGCAGTGGTGATTTGCCTGATTAAGAGATTAGTCTCTCAGAAGAGCATATTTGAATGAGAATGAACTCCAAATGCTCAGTGGTACCTAGTAGATTATTTTCCACATGATGTAGGTGGTTCTAATTATTTGCACTCACTTTGATTGCTGTATTGTGTATTGCTATTTGGGTTACCGTATTATTGATATAAAAATGTGCTGCTGTGGTGGCAATTTATTTTTTTTATTTTTTTTAAATACAGAGAAGTGCGGAGATACAGATGAAATGGAGAGGTATTATAGGGGTTTTAAAGGATCATATGAGTTACATGCTAGTTCCTGAAAGAGTCTACAGACTTGCTGACAGCATATACATTGAGAATTATAAATCATCTTGCAAAATGCCATCAAATCTATAACAAAATTTCAGTTTGTTTTTTTTTTTTTTAGCACATGAAACTTTATACAACTTCATTATTTTCCACCGTCAGTCTCTAGGTCCTTTTTTACATTCTTGGTTGTTTGTTTTAATACAACCAAAGAGAATTCTGCCTTGGTGGGGTGTTTTTAATTCATGTTTTTGATGCAACAATATTGTTCACAGTGGCCAGCGTGTGTCCACAATAGCTCAGGGAAGCCTGGAGAGTGCTCTGTAGCCTGCACTGCAGAGCTCCTAGATCTCTGGACCAAAACTATTAGTATCCAGCCTAAAAGCTTCACTAATACTGTGTGGCATCAAATTAGTAACTGTAATCTATATTTATGTCTTGGTTGCCCTAGGAGGAGCTCTGGTAGAATTTATTTAAACCTGCATGATCTTTTATTTCCTAGGGGTAAAATATGAAAAGAAAGCAGCTCTTTTTCCTTTCATAATAACTTTGGAGTTAAAAAAAAATGTAACTTACTACAGGGAAGCATTCTCTCTTTTTCTTAGATCTTCTGTATGGTGGGAACTTCTGAAGGAAAAAATCTCTTTTCTTACAACACCCCTTCAGTTTGAACTCTAAGAGCAACCAAACAGAAATTATCTTCTGATTTATGTAATAGCATGGAGTAGAATGTCCTGTGCGAGCACAATTTATTTGAAACAAGTTAACACTAAATCAGTATTTTACAGACTGTGGGTGTGTGGTTAAGGGATAGAAACAGCATGAGAAGGATTTGTTAAGATATAAACTGTCTCCCAGAACCAAAAACAAATAGCTGTGTCAGCACAGGCCTATGCCTACACTAATTACAAATAGAGATATGCTTTCAGAGGTGATGTGGGAAGAGAATGCAGAGAAAAGCAGCTTGGGAAATGCAGTGTTAATAACATCAGATCATAGAAAGTTGCCAGAGTAAAAATCCTTGCCGAATCTATGGGTCATACTGTAATACAGTCTCTATAGAGGAGTCTGAAACCTTCAGGTGTTGTAAGAGATGTAGATCCCCAACTGACGTTATTGTCAAGTGTTGAGAAGTAAGGTGTTACTACATTACAATATGCAAACCCACTGGAAAACAGAGTATCCAGTCAATCCAAGCCATTTGGTCTATATGACTTTTTCTAGGTGCAGGAAAGCTTTATAACATAAAGCTGTGGGAAAATGCATTGACGTTCTCAGGCAACAGGCCAAACGTCCCAGGATCACCCAGCTGACTGCCCAGCGTTGTACAGAACGGGGTGGGTGCGTTTGCTTATCTATCTGTATGACTCGAGGCATTTCTCTGTCCTTCCTTTGCCCTTGACTTTTTTCATTATTAGTGTAGTATACTGTGTATAATTGGTGAAGGTATTATTTTTTGATTCTATTAGTATTCTATATCAAACAGTGTTTACAAAAGAATATATTAAGATTTAACGTCTAATATAATTAGCTGAAACTTAATCTTAGAAGCTAGATGAAGAAGAGACCATGTTTTTCTAGTGTTGCCTGTGTAGTTCTGCATTTTAAAAATGCTTTTTATTACTGCCTTTCTCAGATTTTCTCTCCTTTTTGGGTTTTTTGTTTGTTGGTTGTTTTTTTTTTTCTCAAAGCAAAAAACAATGATTATTTGAAGGGCTTTAAAAACAGCAGAAAATGTATTGCTGTGTATCACTTGCTGTGCTCATGTTTCTGCTTTTGCATGGTTACAACATGGCAAGATTATTGAAGTGTAAGTCAATGTACACACCAAGTCAATTTTCTGTGCATAAAAGGAATCTAAATTAAAATGGAAGCTTGTAAACTCAATATGGCATGTGACAAGTTGACAAATAGTAAATAAAGCCTAGTGATAAAACCCAATTATTTTAAGTCTGCAAATGTATTGAAGTAGTTGATCTAGTAAACAAAGTTATTGTCTCATCCTCAGAAAATGAGAAATTAATCTGAGAATATTCCAGATAAAAATTATCTCTAATTTATAGAAAAAAGAATGTGCATACTGTAACTCTGAGAACTGTTTTATGTATCTGAACACGCAAAGTTTTTCAGAGAGTTTCAGATTAAAAAATAATCAAGCCTTTCTTAATTGACTTGGGATGAATACTTATAGTTGCTAGCTAATCCTCCATCCTTTGAAATTAATTCTTAAAGCAGAAGAATAATGTCTAGACCTCCATGTTTATTAAGGCATAGTAATAAGCTCTTAAAATCAAACTCCTTTTCTTTAAACAGTAAATGCTCACATATGTGCTGTGTAACCGCTTAGTTTTATTTTCTGGTTTGAACTTGAGCTGTTTGAGTTGGCTTGGCGGAGCACAGCCACACCATGAGTACAGTCTGCAAAGCACTCTGCCGGTTTGTTACTGTGGCAGCCTTTGCAATTGCTTTTCTTTTTGGGAATTCTTCAAAGTGTTGTAAATACTTATCGCAAAGAGTGATCTCATCTGTGTCACAGCTTTCTGTGGGCACATTCATAACCTTAAGAACTGATGTCTCTTCTTTTCAAAATGCAATATATAACTTGAAAATTACCTTAGGAGGAGAGAGGGAAAGACCTTGCACCTTTCAGAAATACGTGAATTATTGCTGAAATATTGAAATATTAATTTGTTGAAATTAGAATATTATCAAAGCAAGAATATACCTATATTTTGTGAGCAATAGCACTTGAAAAAAATCTGTTTTCAAGTGTTGTAATGTATAAACCTTTTATTCCATTTAAATACAATACTTGATTATTCCTTCCAATAAAGAAAAAGCTAGCTGGATAATGCAGACTGGTTGCAGATATTAAGCCATGTCCTATTACTGCTGATAGTTAGTAGTCTTAGAAATGTTCTTTCTTAACGATTTTCTTAAATATTACATAACAGCTCCTGACTTGATGAAACCCAAGGTGTAGGAATATCAGACAAGCATTATACATTCAGTGTAGATGTGATTTACATTTAGTGCTTTTTTATAGTTTAAAAAATTATGGGGTTTGTACATGTCAAGCAGACTGATTTTTCTAAAAGCCCTTTTTAGTTTTAAACTGCCCTGAGTAACAAAGCTTACGGAGGATAAGAATTAATAACTACAGGAAAGACTGAAAAATTCTTCACTACTTAAAAAAAAAAAGCAAACAACTAAACAACAAAAGAAACACCCACAAACAACCAAACCCAACAAAACCAATAAACAAAAACCCACATCAAAAACTACACACGAACAAATCCCCAGATGTTTAATGTTTATACAGTGGTGCATCAAAGTAAGCAATACTAATGTATATGATAATTATAGTATTTTTTTCAAACTTTGAATTATGTTTTTTTAGTTTCACTTTGTTTTCAAATCTAAAATTTGAGGGGGGTGGTGGTGACAACGAATTCAGGTTAGTGGTTGGATGATTATCTGGCTAAGGTTTGCGAATAAATACATCATCTGAAGTTATTACACTAATTCACAGATTCATCATGTTAAGGTGCTATATGACCACGTGCTTTGGATTTTATGCATCTTACACATTTATCTCCTTTCCTGTTACTGAGAAATGTTAATGAGAGGTAGACCCCAAAAGGATAAAACTTGACGTACAATTATCAAGGAACAATCATATTTTACAGGACATGCTTTAATATAATGACCAGTGCTCCCCTTTAGTTTGCTATTAGGTATTGTGATAGTAATGCTGTTATTCAGCAAAATACAGAAGTATTTTATGTATTTTATCTGATGCTGTTTAGAATTGCGAAGTGCTTCAACATCCACATAAACTGTAGCTATACGAAAGGGTTTGTGTTATTCTTAGTCTTAACCCTGATTAAAATAGTTATCTTCTACATCTCGTCTGGCCTTATCCCTTTTACTTTAATTTTGAGGTTTGGAATTTGTCTGATCTTTGAGAGTCCCACCACTGCTGTTCTGCGTCCAGAAGCAAAGTGATTCCAATGAGGCATGAGACGTTGCTTCATAAGTAGAAAACTGCTGTGCTAGAAATAACACCGGCCCATTTCATATGCTTTTCTTGTAAATTAAACATTTTAAACATTTTCCGGGGGGGGGGGGGGGAACACCAAAAAAACCCAAACCAACTATTATTCCATTTTCCAACAAGAGAATAAGCTATGGCAAGCAGAAAGTGAAGCCACGAATGCCCGACGTTGACTTGCTCTGCTATTTTTGTGTGTGCCAGCAGGTGGCGCTGAAATGCAGTGTAGGAGCTGAAAGTCACACACACAGAGTCTTCCTCGGAGCATCTTTAAGTCAGGTTATAAAACTATTTTTTATTTCTAAATTTTAGCAAATCGTGTAAACTGCAGTTCAAGTTTCTTTTGCGGCTGGCAATACTGAAAGTATTCTTGTGAAACGCAAATCCTTGTCGTTTAACGTGTGCTGGGTTTGTGACAACTATGACAACAAAGGACGTACAGGCAACCTGGGTGAAAGATGAGAGGGATGTGTGGCTTCGTGAACGGAATAGTTAAAAGCAACAGGGACAGTGAACTGATTCCCATGAGGCTTGCCACAGATCCATTAAGAAATTGTGCGGAAAACCCACCAACGCTATACTGTCCCAGACGAAGGAAGGCTCCGGATGGTAAAAATACAGAGTACCGGTGCCACCTAGGGATTCATTTGCTTAGTGCTCTGTCACTGCTCCTCCCTTGGGTTGGGGCAGCACCCGAAAAGCCAGCAATGCCTTTAAAGTCTTTCTGCCAATGAGTGACACTCCTGCCTTATGTGTAGCTCCTGAATGATACGTATTGAAAAGTATCAGTTCCATTGAGGAAAGGACATACTTAATTTCTTCTGAATTGTGTCTTTATTTTCTCTTTTCTCGGACAGAAGCGGCTCAAGATGTAACTAAGTAGAAGCAGTGGAGTTTGGGACGCTGCTGGCAAAACAGCACGTGCTGTTGATACAATAGTTAATTGCACCATTCAGTAGCATCTTCCCTCCTGTCTCGTTCAATACATTGGATGATTTAGTAGGAATAGCAGCTTTCTAGTGTATCTTTTTACTGCCATTGCACTGTAAACCTTGAGCAGAAACCCTCCCCAGCTGTGGTCCCACTCTCCAAACTTCGTGTGGGATCACTGGCAATTAGTGAAATAAGAGAAAAAGAGGTAAAGTGTTTCCTCTTCTTGCCACTCCACATTTTTATGTGATCAATGGTATTACAGGTGAGTGTTTTGTTCAGTGGTAACAGAATGATTTTATTACATTGGGGAATGTGAACTTAGAGGCGAAAGTCGAGTGATGCCTGAGGTTTATTGGCAGGAATGTGAATGTATATATCATTAGGGTTTGGTTTGGTTTTTTTCCAGATAAAATTATAAATGGAGCTATAAGATTTATTGTCCTAGGTAGTACAAAACATAGGCAATTTATACAATTTATGATTGGCATAAATTAATACCTGGAAAATTCCATTTCTTTCTTTATACTGAGATTCATTACATTTTGCTATAGTTGTTACATGCTTTGTTTGCTGTAAGTGCGTTGCTTACAAATGAGCAGGTATGTTTCTTGTAGAGGTGGCTTGCCCACTGGCCCGTTCAAGCCTGATAATGCATGTGTTTACCGACTTTTATCTCCTGTTTTTTTTAAACAGTGGCAGTCTAGAGTGATAGAAGGCAACAGGTGGCATATACTGAGAATTAGAGGTGATTTTTGTGTTACATACTTTGGATGGGTCTGATTTTTGGACTCACTCAAGCTACCTTAGATGTTGACTTTTGGAGGGTGACAGCCAACAGACATCAAATTGTCAATGTTTTCCAGAAGGAAAGGAGTTCCCCAGAAATGAAGATGAGAGTTCATACAGCATGATGAAGGAGAGGCCACGTACATGTGCTTCCCGGACAGGCTGTACTATTGCTAAACTGTTTATTTCCACCACAGATTAATGCTCCTGGTAATGTGTTACTTTTCTTCCACTGCATTGTGTCTCCTTTGTCCTCTGCAATCATTCCTCCATGCATTTCATTTCCCCCAATAACAAGAACTCAATGTTCTACTTACCTGGGATGAAATACAATAAAGAAACTAATTCTAAATAGTATTTAAAATTCCTTCCCTTTCTTCCTTTCTTCTGAAGTAGATTTCCTGCAGAGCATTTCCAGGCTTGTATCAAGAGTCAGCAGCTGGCCAAACTGCTGTTGACTAGAGGTAGATGGCCACAGCCTGATATTGCATGTCACTTGTTTTGGTAAGAAATCCTGTGTGTTACTTGTGAATACATGCATGTTGTAAACCATTGGAGAAACAAATACAGAAATTAGCTCTTTTTCAAATACTTTTTCTTTTTTTTTTATGGATAGTTGGAATGCTATGAACCATCTAAGATAAATGTCTATGTAGAAATCAAAACGTTATTTGAATAGATATGAATATGAGGAAGATATTAAGTGGAGATGAAGAAAGATTAGACACCTATAATATAAATAAAATAATGCAGACTTTTAAAGTTCTATCATTTGCAGTTCTTCAACAAAAAAAAATCATAAAATTGTTATATGCAAGCTTTTTTACTGAGGGATTCATTCCAATAAATAGTTTAAGCACTGTATCAGCTCTCAAATCAACTCATATCCATTACTATGTCATGTTTTGAAAGGAACTAAACACCCCAATGTCAGAAGAATTCTTACCACATATTTTATACTTTAAAGAATTGTTAAAAATCCAGCTGCACATTAACCATGCTTTTCATGAAACACGTGTTATCTACTTTACCACTCTTGACCTTATCATATGGTAATTTTCTAGCTTTTAAGATGTAAGTTGGAGATTTTTTCAGAGGTACTCCCAGTTTCTTCCTAAGGTGCTTTTGCTGTCTTAAGTAGTCTTTAAATGATTTATTTCTAGTACTTTCACTTTATATTTCATGTGTTGATTGCTTGCTGAACTCTTGCCTTGATGTATGAATAGTAAACGAAGCTATAAAAAGCTTTAAATGTAATTTGCATCAGCTTCTGAAGTCAGATTATTTCATATTGTGACAATGAGTTGCCTTATCTTTACTATATAAACTAAAAGAAGGTTTAATAAAATTAAAAACAACTCAAATATGTTACTACTTAAAAACCATATGTTGAAAAGTCTTCAGTTTACTAATGACTTCATTAAGAATTATTCTTCTGTTTACTTGGATGGTTTATGTATAAACATTTCCTTAGAAAGGATGAAAATAATTTTTCTTTTTTGTGCTCTATCAGACTTATCAGCTCTGTGCTTAATAGTTTTCAAAGTTTTCATGAAATTTGAAGAAGGCATCTCAGCCTTTAAGTAAGTAAAACATAACAAACAGCAGCAAAACCTTCATTGAGCTGATTCATATTTAGGATGTTAACTTATCCTAAATTTCTTGTTACTGCTTTCTTGAAAATCTTCCTATGTAAGGCTTACAACTTGAATTCTCCCAATGGACAGCAAAAGTTTTGATAAGCCCAGTTAGCTGTGTGACAACATTTTCAGTGAGCCCAGTTAGAACCATAGAATCATAAAATCATATAGGTTGGAAGGGACCTATGGCTGTCTAACCTTCTGCTGATGGAGGGTCAGTTGTGGCAGGTTGCTCAGGGATCTGCACAACTGGGCTTTCAGATAACTGCAAGGGTGAATGTTTCACAATCTTCTTTTAGTGCCTGTTCCAAGATTAACTGCCCTCACTATGAATAAGCTCTTTTCCTTTATTTAGATTTAAAATTTCCCATGTTCTAACTTGTCTGTTGTAGCTTGTGCTCTTGCTCTGCATCTCTGAGAAGTGCTTGACTTAATCTTCTCTATGTAGTTGCAATCCTGAATAAGTTTTCTTCTTAATTTTAAGTCTGAACAAATTTATTTCTCTCAGTTTCTTGTATGTTGTGCCCCTGGCCAGTTTGGTAGCTTTGGCTTGGACTTCCTTCAGTATGTCTGAGTCATTTTCTGTTTTCTTAATTTCTTAATTACTACTTAAAATATCACCATCTAGTCTGTTCCTGGGTCAGTTCATTGAGACTGCTCTGAGTTCCTCCATCCAAAAGACATCCTAGTCCCCATTTATTATTTTTTTTTTTTACTGAATACTATGTCCTTTCTATCAATGTAGTTGAATTGCCCATAGGGAACGGAAGCATTAACGTCTGGGAAGCTAGATGATCGTGGGTATGGCAAACATGATTTTAGCCCTGCATATAGCCCTTCAAAGTGCTGTATTCTCCTAGCCAGCTGTTTAACTGGCTTCTACTTGGAGCTAATCCCCCTTTCGTGATCATTCACATTATGAAACCAGCACCACAAATGATCGGTACTTTTGGTTTGTTTTTTTTTTTTAGACAAGTCCTTTAAGGCATTTTTCTCATGCAACCTGGCCCCTTGGGAAGAATTTTATGTAAACATGTAAACATCCTTAGCAGTTCCATTGTTCTTTAAATCCCTCGTTAAAAAATTGTTTCTGGGATGCTTAAAGATACATGATAGCTGTTAGCTGTGTGTCTGCTAAAACCCATCCAACATTATAAGTAAAATGTTCTCGGTGGGGAGTGGCTAGAGGTTACTCATACCTATAACTCTTGGTCTGGATTTCCTGCTCATTTTTCTGACCCAAGAGCTAAACATCTTAAATGACAGCAGACACAGAGTACTTAGAGTGTCTAGTTGCTTCATGGGATTGGAGTTTTGGACACTAAAGCTACTCCAAATAATAATTTGAGAATAACTACATTCATCTTCCTTTGGAGGAAGTGTATCTTTTTCCTATTGACTGCACAGGAAATCAAAGCAAAACACCCCTCCAAATGGGATGCTAAAGGTATTATGATGTGTTCTCCAGGGTTGGCACTAATCTTTATAATGTTTTATTAATGATCTCCTAGCATTATGCCATAAAGTTTTTGAGCTAAAAAATGGGCTTGTTTTGAATTTATTTACGAACAGTGCTTACATAACTTTATCAACCTATTGGCTGTTTTTATAAAATGTATTTCTGAATTCAGTCAGTTCTTACAGTGTGACAGGGAGAAATTCTGCACATCTGATTTACTTGAATTGTCTTATTGAAATTTAGAGTCAATTCTGTAGAATAGCCTAGACCATGGTGTAAAGCTATATACAGAAAAAGTGTTTAGTCCTAGATGGTCTAAGAAATACCAGTGAAAGGCAGAAAAGAAAAAAAAAAAAAAAAGAAAAAAAGAAAAAAAGAAAAAAAAAAGAGCCTATAAGAAATTATTCTAGGGGTCTTCAGAGCAACCAACAGAGACCTCTTACAGAGCGTTAAAAACAAAACCAAGTATGAAAGATACCAGACACTCAAAACATGGAGTAATAAGCATCAAGTGGAAACTTCATTTCTTCAAAATAGTGTGAAACTGCTATATCTTAGTGTTCTTTTATTTGTGTAGTCTCAAAGAATAGAAGCAAATGAGCTGTAAAATTATATGCTTTCTTTTAATCCAATATATATCGAGGGTTGTAAGGGTTGATGTCAAAGTATAAATCAAGGTAACTACATAGGGTTATTTTTGCTTTTCTTAAATGTTGAAGATACATTTGCATTTAATATTATTTTATAATGCTAAGGGCTTAACAGAACTTGATCAAAGGAATTCAGTAAAGGTGTGGCCTGTTTTAGTGCTGCATCCTGTGGACCATAAAAGCCCAAGAAGCAGGTTGTAGGTCCCATGTGTCTTGTACGTGCCATCCAAAAAATTATTCAGTGTAGTCTGTTAGGTTTTTGGAGATTGGGTGTTACCCCACTGCAGCGGCTGCAGGAGATTAAAAATAATAAAATTTCCACTTGGAGACACTGTCTGCTAAATGCCCCATACATAAAGATTGCTGTTATAAAATATCTTTTAATTGTTTTTCAGTTTTTTTGAAGTTATATTGCATAGAAAAATGTCTGAGTAATAGTTTAGATAAGAAATCTTATGCCCTGCAGATCCTTGAATCACCACTATGAGCATGATTAAGTGTTTTCAGTTTTGGTTTTTTGTTTCATATTTAAATGCAACATTTATTTACTTTCAGAAGAAAAGAAAAAAATCCAAACCCCACAGTTATCACACTTAACCAACCACAGTAAAAGATAATTTAATTGCATTTACTGGGGGACTTCTAGAGAAATTCTATGCCACAATAGATCAAAAGGAATTGCAAATTTTGTTTCTATCAATTAAGTAGAACATCGCTTTTACTGTAAGAATTGTCATCATTTGTACCAGTTAAAATATGCAAAGGTTGTACCAGAAAGTATTCTAAAACAATATATTTAGAAGTTTAAAACAGTAATGAACAGTCCACTTTTTTTTTAGTTCACTACAATTTGTCACCTTATAATTTAACTAAACACTCCTGAAATTAACTTGTCATACAACAAGGAGTAAAATATCTGTGTAACAATAACAAAAGCATGGTTTCCTTTACTACGTCTACTAAATCTGGTCTCAATCAGTTCTTCCAAAGCAGTTCCAGCTACTAGGTTACCATGATGCATTCCCAGTTTTTCAGAATCCATACGAAGTTCTTAAAATCATTCTGGACACAGATGTGCAACTCTTGAAAGTACCTCAGGCCCTTCAAGTCTTGTTTTGCTTATGAATTTCTAACTGGCTTGTTCTTTTTGTATTGATGTTGCTCTCCTGACATACAGAAATGTTCATATTTATATAATTCTTTGTTGCTAATCATCAGGTTTACTTTTCTACAATTCATACATCACTGATGTGCAAGACCACGTGCTGTTTTGTGTGATCAACAGGGCCATGATGTAGCCTGACTTCAAGTATCTCTATTTCTATTGTAAGTGTATTTCAAGGAAGTAAATACAGTAAGGCAGGCACTAAAATATTTTTTTTCTGCATAATTTTATAGCTGAATAGTTCCCCTTTGTATAATAGATGGCTGTTTGTGTGCAGCTGAGACATCTACTTTGTAATCATAAGAAAGGGAAAGGAACAGCTTTCAGGTCAGCGTGAGGTCACGTCCCTGGGCCTGGTAAAACCCTCCAAAGCCACTCAGCCAAGCGCCACTTCACAGCCTCGTTTGGCTCCTCACTGTAACAAGAAGTTCCTTTTGCCCTGCATTGATTCTATAGCAAGATCTGTCCTTCGGCTTTCCCCTTCTAGAGCTTCTTCATTCCTTCCTTAAATACAATTTAAAAATATTTTTAGGAGTGACAGCTGTAACTTATCCTCATGCTGGTTTTGGGGAGAACACCTATAGAATAGAAACATCAACTCATTCTGACAGGAGTCTCATCTGAGGTTTCCAGCAAATAGACACACATACACAAGAAACTAATTACTGTGAAAATTACGCTGGACCACTTCAAAAATACTGCAAACCTTTGGTGTTGTGCAGCAAACGTGCTAGAAATCCCTGGGGTTTCAGCAGGAAAGAAAATTTAGACAGATTACTGTTGCAAGATACTTGGGCAAATAAGGAGTTCCAAGAATTAGTTATTATTAACCATTAAATAATAATAAACCCATCACGCTGTCTTCACCTAACAGTTCAGTTAGACAAGAATTTCATAAAGCATTGAGTAGTATTTCTGAGAAAATACAAATCCCTAGCTACTGTTGCAGAGTTAAGAAGAAAGGGAAAAGGCTGGTGCGCCCTAAACAGTGGCTTAGAAGAGCAGCAGAATCATTGGTGATTTTATTTCTTTTCAAAAGGAAAAATGTTATTTCCTGACAAACTCTTAACAGGAATTTTATAGAAGAAGCAGAACCATTGTGCATGTCCACTGGTAGTTCACTTATAAAAACAGCGTGTTTTGTAGTCCCTTGTTACCGCATTGTTATCATCCATAGAAGTCCCTGACAGCCACTCACTCAGAAAGCGCGACAATACAAAGGAGAAAATAAAGAAAGAAATAACTCTATTAAATTTGTCTACCCTTTAAATAAAGTTGCCATTTTGCCCACAATCTGTCACAATGTAATTGTTGTGCTATCTAGCTGTAGCAAATTTTATCAGCAAGAAACTCATTATTAAAAGGGCTTTTAAATTTCACATTTTATCTCATTCAACAGTAATCTTTCAAATTCTGTTCCTTTATTCTGCTAATACCACTGACTAAATTGCTAGCAACATATGATTTCTCATTTGGGTTGATGTTCAATGCCAAAGAAAGGTGTAGTCCAACATGCTCTTGTTCTTGGTTTTGTGGCATTTTTAGCACGATGTTCTTGAATACTTTTCACATACACTTAACTCCTTAAGACAATTTGTTTGTGAGGGAAGGAGAGAACAAAAAGTCTACTTCTTTAGGTACGGGGCTATGTTGAAAAGCTAACTTTTAAACACTGAAGTTTGAAATTTTTTATTAAAAAACAAACAAACAAACAAACAAAAAAAACTATGCATACTTTACCTGGGAAGTCTGCATTGCTCTGGAATTAATCTAGACGTGGGTGGGTGGTACATGGCTGAGGCAATAGATTAGGTTCTTCCTCCAGGTCATGGTAAGACAATAATGACCATTAAACCTGACTGTATATACTTTCTAATTCTAAAATAAATATTGATTTTATGACACATATACAGTGTTCAAAGTGCTTATGTGCATCTGGAAAAAAATAGATTAAATAAAGTTATAATTTAACGCGTGGGAATGTGCTGAAAAGCACAAATACTGCCCTTTAATCTTGGCTAAATATGTGTGAATACCTTCTCTAATATTTCATGTACTTACGAAAAAAGCACATACACACTTGTACATCTGTCTTGTATTCTGCCTATTTTGCTGTAGTTTATAATCAATGTGTCTTAGAAAAAAATAATTCCCTCATTTCTACGTTAACTCTGAGAATTATTAGAATTATATTGAATTAAGTAAATGACATTTAGTGCGTGGAAATTTTTCTGAACAGCTTCTTCTGCCTTCTGAGAATGAATATTTTTATCAAACAATTCTTTTTATCAAACTGTAAGATTTTGGGCACATTTTTGTATTCCATATATATATTATTTACAAACAATTAACATCACGATATTCTAACATGTTTCTCACTGAACATACATATGACTAAAGATAATATATAATTAAACTTTGCTATTTTTTATTATTTAATGCAGTTATACATATCTGTATTTTTGATGTCATCAGTATGCCTTCATAACAAATATAAAAGCTGTTAAAGCCATTAGATTTGCATTAAAGCATCTTGTACCATGGTTAAGTGTTAGAAAAATTAGGGGGTTTTATTAGATGTTGGGGGCTTTTCTCATTATTAGGTATGGGTTACTGTCTCAATAAAACGATTTCAGTCTTCTCTTCTTCCTCCCTGCTGGCAATGAATGAATCCTTTTAAATACTTGGTATTAGTTCCCCAAAGACTTGAGTAAGTTTCTGAAATGTTCTGCTTGCATGTAAAGGCATTTTGTGGCTGCATAAGTCTAAAGGGAGTGTGTGTAGCTCAGTTTATCGGAGTTACTTTCATTCTCCTAGGTGAAATAAAAATCTGATCTGAGACGGTTTAAGTGGGGAGTTCTGTATTGATTTTTTTTTTTTTCCTGAGAAAAATATATTTTAAACAAATAACCTAGTATTATTCTCAGAATGGGTTGACTTACCAGACCGAGGCTGGGGGGGGGGGGGGGGAGGGGGGGGGAAGGGGGCCGGTGAGAACCACC
>JAVJGJ010000001.1:2580689-2603783 GCA_035590215.1 Microhierax caerulescens
GGGCCAGGGGAGAACCAGCAAAGTGCTGGAATAACATTTATGCCCAAAATGGGAGGACAAATTAACAATCTAGGAAAACATCCTTTTGAGGTTTAAAGCTATTAATCAAAAGTGATAACCTTGTACCTTTGCTTCTTGGATCGGGAAGTTAATCCGTACACTGTAGCCATTGTATGGCAAACAAGATACAGATGCCCTTTGCTGAAAGGAACCAGTTTTTATCCAGATTTATCTAAGCCATCTGCAGTTTGTCAACTTAATTGAAGAAGAAACAAATTATCAATAAGATATAATTTACTTAGCACCTAACTTTGCTCAGAGGTACGTTCTGGTAAGGTTTAGCTGCTCTATTAGGTGAGATTATATATAGATAGATACATATATATATTTCATATAGTTTTTGCTTAGGCAGTATGTATTTTGAACATGCAGTGTAATGTAGCTACAAAACCATAGGCAAAATATGCTGCAGAATCAGCCCTTCAAGGTGACTTTCTTTCACGCTTTGGTGCTTCTTGCATTTCCATTCGTCTATGTGCCATATCTTGCTTCATATCCAGCTGGATTACACAGAAATTGATCGTGATTTTTAAGATAGAGCCAAAACTCCCAGGAGATCGTCTTTATGCAAATCACATTCTCTAGAGGAGTGAATAGATGCTTAGAATAAAGGAAAAGTGGATAATTACCTGTTGGGTGGTAAATAATCATATGCCTAAAAAAAAAAAAAAATAAGCACTCTGTGTGTTTGATATTTTTCCCTTTGATATAATTTAGCATCCTTGCTATAGTACTTAATATTTAGAGACAAAATGCCATTTTACAGACAGAAGAATTTAATCAGGTTATATTTTTTCGCTCTATTGCACATCCTACATTTGTTTTCCCAATCTGTCTATCTCTGTAAATGTGCTTTTTTGTTGGTTTGTTTTGGGGAGGTTGTTCTTGTTTCTGTATTTTTAAGAAAAATCTATGTATTCCAAATTTAAAGCAGTTTGAGATTGGAAATCCATCCTATCAGACAAGAGTTGTTCTGGTTTGGGTTTCTGAGGTTTTTTTGTCTGTTGTGTTTTGGTTTTTTTTAAGAGGCAAACCCATTCACAAAAGATTTAATTTTGAAAGCTTAAGAAAAAAATAATTATCAAATTGTAAATACTTTATATACACACTGACTCTACTTCTAATGACAAAGTGCAAAAGATTAAAATGGCTTCCTAAATTTCTACTGTTACAAAGGGATTATAAGGGGTTTTGTATGCATAAATTGTATATGTAATACTTGAAAGAATTTCTAATCTGAGGTACAGTTTCAGATAGATACTTTAGAGGATATATGTAAATTTTAGCTTCAAAGGAAACAGTGTTGCTCTTTCCACTGACCGTTCTTCAACTATAATGTGCATGTGTGTGAAGAGTACCGCTGCTGCAGAGTGCAAATAGAAGTGAGAGGTATGAGATGAGTTTACTGATTTTAGCAGTTGCAGTGGAAAAACTTAGGTCCAAGTCCTGAAAATTATTATCAGTTGCTTAACACATATCCATATCTCTCTGTATAGGCCTAATACCTGTATGTATGTGTACATATATTCCTAGTTTGATTACTTTGATTTTAGGAAGATTATTCCTATACTTCAAATTAAGCAAATATGTAATTCTTTTCAGGACAGGAAATCTGTCTACTTCTTATATGAGATTATTAATAAAATATCTATGAAAACAAATCTGTATAAACTCTAAACAAATCTTTGAAGCTGCAAGAATTGCACCATTGGTTTTTACTATTTGTTTTTATGCTACTATTCCTAGTTGCTTTTTGTTTCTTTTGGTTACTTAATGACAACTACAGAGACCCAGCTAGTGTAAATTCATGCTTAAGCTAGTTCTACAGATTTTTCTTGTGAAATGTGACTAGGTACACACGAAAAGGGTAAAACAGATACCATAAATAAAGGTAAAATTATATATAGGGTTTTTTTAGAGTATATGTCAACGGATTATTTCCCCCCCTTGAAATAATTATCAGTCTCTGCTGGTAATGAGTAAACTCTGATTTCCATGGTAGATAGATTTCCTTGTGACAGGTTTCACAAACCCACTACTAATTAAGTAAATGATTTTTTTTAGTTTTTAGATGAACAAACTCACCATTTTTGTTTGTAAAGGTAGTATTACAGAATCAGAGAATGTTTGATGTCGGCAGGGACCTCTGGAGGTCATCTGGTTCTATGCCCCAGCCTAAGCAGGGCCACCTAGAGCAGACTTCTCAGGCTCGTGTCCAGACAGCTTTAGAATATCTCCAGTGATGGAGACTCCACAAGCCTTATGCTGAGCAATTTGTTCCAGTACCAAGTCATGCTCACAGTTAAAAAGTGTTTCCTGAAGGGACTCCTCTGTGTTGCAGTCTGTGCCCATTGCCCCTTGTCCTGTCACTAAGTACCACCGAAAAGAGCCTGGCTCTGTCCTCTTTACACCCTCCCTTCAAGTTATTTATATACACTGATCAGATCCCCCCCAGCCTTCACTTCTTCAGGCTGAAGTCCCAGCTCTCTCATCCTTTCCTTGTAGGAGAAGTACCATTAATCAACTTGGGAGTCTATGAGAGACCCTTAATCATTTTGGTGGCCCTTTGCTGGACACTTTGCAGTAGTTCCATATCCCTCTTGTGCCGGGGAGCCCAGAACTGGACCCAGCACTTGAAACTTCACCTCTGCGGTGCTGAGTGGAAGGATCACCTCTTTCAACCTCCTGGCAATATCTAGCCTACTGCAGCCTGGGACATCATTTGTCACCTTTGAGGCAAGGGCACGTAGCTGGCTTGTGTTCAGCCTGTCACCCAGGACCCACCCAGTATGTATCTACAACTTTAAAATGTAAGTGGACTTGAATTTCCTAGATATTTTTTCTAAACCATTGATGGGACTTACTTATCTGTAAGTTTTCTTTGCAAAGAAAAAAAGATAAATAATTAAATCAGTAGTTAGTTAAGAACTATCTGGTTGTATTTTTTGGTAGTTGTGACTTTGCTGTTATGTTTTGCCTTTATAATTATTCTGCTTCTCTATTGAAATACTGCCTAGGTTATTGTGTCAGGCATTATACAAAATTTAGCTTGTCTTTCATATAAATTATTTTCAAAGAATATTAGATGCAGTATGGTCTTTATTTTGCAAGATATCAGAAATGGTGTTTATTAGTGTGTTAGAATAGTTCCCAGAGCACAAAGAGTAGATAGAACTACAGTAAAAATTGAGCAGATTGCTTTCTGTAAATCAGCTTGTGGAATCCTTGCTCATATTGATAAACACTTTACAGATAATTACATTCTACTAATCTGCTATTCAATGTGAAGAGACTAGTAGGGCATGACCCCCAAACTTCCAGTGCTTTTGGAACCATTGAAACAGATGTTAACAGGTATCTATCTCAGTGATAAAATTCTTGACAGACAAGAAAATTACAAATATGTTATGATGGGTAACTACTTTAATCCTCAGTGTAATGTGGCTGTAATTAAATGAGCTATGTAGGAATATTATTAATTTATTCTTTATAAATATGCACCAAACATTGAAGAAAACTGTTTAGCAAAGGGAACTTCACACCATGCTGTGTGACTTAAATATATCCCAGGACCACTTTCTACGACATACGGCAAGAATCGCACGGGTCTGGGTCAGTAGTTAACCCCACTGTTGACATGTGCTATATCATTTTGCACAAGATCTTTGAGCACTAGTCAAAAAAACAGTGATTGGTCCTTGTTTCTCCAGTTTCAGCCTCACCTCCTGCTAACTTATGTGTTCTGTACATACCTCTTGCCACCATTCAGTGCCTCTCTCTATAGGATTCTGAATAAGTTGTTTTCTACATTCTAATCCTGTGGCCTTACAGATGATTTTACTGGGGGAAACACGGGAGTTAAAAAATGAGGAAAACAGGGTTCCTCTTTTCTGGATCTCCATCAACTGATCTAAAAGGGTGCAGCCTTGAAATCTGTCTGCAGTGTGTTTTTCTTTTCTACAGTAGTTATCACTTCATTTCCTATGAGGGAGCAAAGATATGATAAGATAAAAGAAATGAAGCTTTAAGTTATCTTTTTAATCCTCATTCCTGAGATTACTTTTAAAGAAGGCATTTTCTCCTATCTCAAGGGATGCTCCAGTGTAACTTCTGCTAAAATTTATTTTAGAAAACATGTTTTTTGTAGAGATTGTGAAAAATAAGAGTAAGAAAAAATTCATATGACAGTTGAGTTATGCAGAGTAATACAAATGTTACATATTTTAGTCAAAGCTTGGT
The DNA here is from genome assembly GCA_035590215.1 of Microhierax caerulescens. Lineage (NCBI taxonomy): Eukaryota > Metazoa > Chordata > Aves > Falconiformes > Falconidae > Microhierax > Microhierax caerulescens. The sequence continues at coordinate 2,584,989 of JAVJGJ010000001.1, forward strand.
TCTTAAAGGGAAAAAGCAAAATATCACCATTTTTTCCCAGCAATTTCTTATGTAAACTTAGTCTTTTACCCTTCTATCTTAAGATTCAGCTGAAGTAATATTTTGCCACTAAAAAGGTCATCTGTTAGGCCATCAGTTATCTTGTTAAAGCAGCATTAAGCTTATCCTATGTTTTTTAATATTTCATAGGAATTTCATGGGTAGCTTATCTAGTCATTAGAAGTAGTAACCAAAAAAGGCCATTTTATAATGGGAAAGGTTAGGATCCCAGGCATCAGAATTGTGTATCAGTGTCTTTAGCTTTAGACTGGAAAAGGTTGGATTAGACAGTTGATATCCAGCACAGCTGTACTTTTTATAGAAAGGTCTTATAATATATAGGGGGGAAAAAAAAAAAAAAACCAAACAAACCAAAAAACAATAAAAAAACCCCCAACAAGGTAAAAGCTGGCAGAAATATGGCATTAAGGGCCAAACAGGCATTCAAAAACCCTAAGAAACTTCTTAATATCTGGAGTCAAACTCTGCCCAGTTGGAGACTTTACAGTTATTTTCCTTCTTGAAAGTAACTATTAAAAATAACTGGGTTTCTATTATTTTAAAATGAGCTATGCTTTAGGCTCTTCTACAAGCATAAAGACAACCTTCGATGCATTGTTCTTATCAAACTCACATGCTGGCAAATTCTGTGCCACTATTTCAAAGCATAATTTACTACTATGAATGCTAGAGTTCAACCATGATTTATCAGGTTTGTCTTGCTACTTGAACAATCTTTCTCACCTGAAAAAAATTACAGACATATCTTTTTTTTTTAATCTTTTTTTTTTTTTTTTCCTTCTTCTTATCAGGAAGGTTTGCCTAAGGCTGCTAATGCTAAATCTTATCCTTTCAAAATTTATAACTTCCCTCTTAAGCATTTCAAACTGAACTATCACAAAGCTATGAAATTCTCTTGCTATAAAATTTATTCTTTTGTAAGAAGCCATCTGCCAGTTAGTTGTTTGGGATCTAGTGTAATAATATTAATTTTTATTTATGCTATATTTTATATTCAAAATATACAAATACAGCAGGTCATTTATTTTGTGGATGAATAGTTTTTCTTTGCAGCAATTTCCTAAAATACCTTCAGTCTGCTTAACTAAATAGAAACCTGTTCTTTATCAAAAAGGAGTATCATGACATGGCAACATGTGTGACTGAAAATTAAAACAGTGTCAGAAAAATTCTAAGAAGTGTTATTGGAAGGAAAGTACCATATTACAATGCAGGAAAAAAAACACATAAAGAAATTCATAATTCCTAGGAAAACTGATCATTAACTATTTCAGAAATGACCAAGAACATCAGCATTATTTTATAATATTTAATCCATAAAAGCCTTTCTTTTAGGTTTCAAAAATTAGTCTGTAATGTTTGTGAAGAAATTGCAAATGTAAACTTTATCTGAAATTTAGAGCTTGACAAATTGGGTTTTGTCTTCTGTTTGGTTCTTCATTAAGGCACGGTACTTGCTTTATACTTTCTTGTCTCAACTGCACCATCATCCTTCTGTAAAGAAAGGTTATCTTTAATCATAAGAAGATTATGTACAATTTTAGAATAATGCTTACTTTTAAGATCTAGTTCTTTCTAGTTTTCTTTCATTATGTGTTTTGCAACCTTCTTTCCTACTTCTTGTGGACTTTGCACTTAATCCTTGTACAAAATGAAGCTTTTTATTACTTTTTATTTGTTTCTCTTTCTTAAAGTTTCTCTTTTAAAACAATGCTTGTGTTTTGATGAAACATATTTAGACAGAAAAAATAGAAGGCTGGTTATAAATAAAGTCAGCTTCTACAGGGCATTTTTAATTATTTTTTTTTTAATCATTTCTCTCACTTTTACAACAGTCTAGAATGCTCATTTATAAGCATGTTGGGAAAACTGGGGGCAGCTTGGATGTGTCTTGTGTGCCAGGAGAAAGTAATCCTTACCAAATGTAATAAGTTCATTACCTCTTTTCTAGAATCATTTCTGTAGTCTGACTAATCGGTACGTGAAGACAGAACAGCTCAACATGTAAACTTGCTGCTGGTCTTAAAAGGAAAAGCAGGCAGGAAAGAAGCGGGGGTGGGGGAGCACTAGAGATACAATCAGAGGTAGCAAAAAAGCTCACCGTTGCCCTGTCTTCTATAGAGCCGTGGTGGAGCTGATCCTTGCTGAAAGAGGCATCGCCAGTGCTGGGAATGTTTTTATGATTGCTTGTATCAACTGGTGAGCAACAGTTCTGAAGGTTTCTTCTGAGGGGTGTTGTGGTTTTTTCCTTCCTGCTAGCACACTGAGCAAGTCAGGTTATTAATGATCCTTCCCTTTAGGGTGAGTTCCAAAGTGAAAGGAATATGCAAGATGCATTTGGATGCTAGAGAACAAACACAAGTCCCGTATGCGTAATATAAGCAGCAAGCAGGTTTTTGCCTTTCAATACGTACATGCTATTAAACACCAACTGGTTTTGTTATTTTGAAATTATTTTAGAAATCCTTGCAAAGTCTTGCCTGAGATTTCCTTTGTGTTTTGAAACCAGCATCCCTCCCAGGTATTCGTGTCCAGCATTTTAAAACTTTGGCGGTTCTTATAAGAGGTCACAAGGATTTTATAGCTGCTTTAGAAGTCCACGAGAGAGACTAAAACAGCAACCTGTGGGTGGAAGTGCCTTGGGTTTGTATTAGTAAATTACAAATTGTCACCAGATCTAATAGAGGTTTAGCAAAACTGGCAAAATATTGACTGTGGAGAAGTACTGTATTTTGTAATTATAGAGTACATAAGGTAGTTTTTTAAAAGGGTTGTTTGAGAGGCTGTGTGAGTCTTATTGTTAGCTGATGATGCTTCGGTGTTGGGTTAAAAGGTCAGGAGGCCATTGGACTCCCTTAAGAAAGCAGTCATATACAGTTTCAGTTGTAAAAAGTAATAGCTTTTAACTTGTTCACTGAAGTACCCTGAGTTTAAAATGTAAAACTGCTGTATGTAGCTAAATATGTCTTGTATATGAAATATTTCTGACCACTGCTTTCCACTTGTGTCAGAATTTGTGGCTTCCTAACCCAAGCAATGTAGACAAATTGTTCATGTAGGTTTGACAAGTGCATTTTCTGTCAAGCTTCCTGATCAGTGCATGGGATAGATTTCAGCCTGAAATTTGTATTTTTAGATGTGTTCAGCATCTTTTTTAGATTCTCTGGTTTTCGTCGGTTGTTGAACATGTATTTTGAAACATTGCTTTTAGTATAAAATAGGTAAGTTGCCCCCCTGTATTTGGAGAAGTCTGTCTTTATCTGTTAGGTCTGTTTTTTTAGCTTATCTTGATTCCAAGGAGTAAATGGAAGACTGAATTGATTCAATAGAATAAGTTTTGGCATGCAGATATCATTAATAAATTGTGTAGTATTGTAGTAAGTAAAGGACCCAAGAGCACAGGTTGAACCAGGAGGGTTACCATGTAATGATCTGTTAGATTAATTCAATTAAAATGTGTCCATATATGTATATATATTTGGTAGTTTTCTTACTATGAGGTTTAATCCTTCCTAGAGGAAAAGCTGTATCAAGGAGTTCTGTGTGTTGCATTGTTTTTCAAAGCTGACGGGGGAAAAAAGGGAACTAAATATTTTTAAAAGCTTTGGATTTCCAAGACTGTTGCTTTGAAAATGATTATATTGTTCTTAGAAACCTTATTATAACATCTTCATTAATTCACAAGAAATCACAAGTTTCTTGTCTGTTACCTCTTTACCTTCCTTTCCTTATTGACGAAACAGTAAATACCAGTGAGAGATGTCAACTTCAGAAGAAAAATAAAAACAAATTGCTCTTTGAATAACAAATTCCTTCATATAGGCATATAGTTACTACTTTTTCAGTCTTAGGGGGCAGTTTCATTTAAAGTATAATCATAACAAATATGTGGAATAGATTGCTTTCACCTCTATAGTAGCTAATAAGCCCCCTTAACACCATGACAGCACTTAAATCTAGAATAGGTTTGAAAGAAGAAAATAAATTTGTGGGTTTTCCACCATGGGAGATTTGGATAGGCTTTAGAAGTTCCCAACAGATGAAGGTGTTTTTCTGTTGATTGTTTTGTGCTTATTTTGCTGCTGTGAATAATGCTGTGTTCTAATAGATATTTGGGGTCAAATCCCTGCAGGCAAAAAAACCACAACGAAACTCTCAGCAAGTAGTAAATTCAGTTGCTGAGCTACCATGTTACTGTACTACTACATATGTCTTGATTTCATCTGAGCAGTTGTGTTTTGCTGTATTTAGTGGTGTAAATATACTTCTACTTCACTACATTTAGCATTGTAAATACACTTGGTGTTCTGTATAGGATGTTCTTTGCATGTGCCAAAAACATGGAACAGTTTTTATACAGGGAGTACCCTGTTAATTTCTGCAGATTTGGGATGAAACCTCTAGATACGACAGTACCTAGAGTTTCTTTTCTAGCACTTCCATTTGTGAGCATTAGCATTTGGTATCTATTCTGTTCCTTGTTGACAGCAACACAAAACCCCCCAAATTACCTTTTTTTTAAATATATATAATGTAAACTGAGAAGAATCTTATTACACACTAGGGTTTGTTTAAAAAAAAACAACTGTGTTTTGAGCAGATTCTTATTTATTTGAATATTATTAACTAGAAAGTGTGAATTCTAATTTTATTTTGCCACTTTTTGGTGTGGTTGATCGCAGCACTGTTTTTTCTTAAAAAAAAAAAAAAAAGTGAATTGATAGTCCATAATCAGTGCTTATTGATTTCTGATAACTACACTGTTTATATCCAGCTGGTGCAGCAGACTTTCTATCATTATCGGTATATATTCTTGGCCAAAACCTGTTGTGTTTCAACTCAAGATGTAAATGACTGAAACAGCAAGCTCAATTACTAATTAATATTAGTAATTAACAATATACAAACAGTATACATTGCTCTTGGCAAACAACTGGGAATGCAAAGCCCCTGCCTAGAAGAACTTACAGCTAACAAAATACAAAATGAGTATGATCTGTATACAAATTAAAAAAAAAAAAAAAAAAAAGACATATTTATAAACAGATGTGTCAGCATGGGTTTAAAATGTGTGCAACTTTAGATGTATAAAAAACTTGGCATTCTTTTCATAATCTTGTAAAAATTTTAATTTTGGCCTAACTACTTGTACGTATTGACTAGTAACAAGAGTTTTCTCATTGTATTTATAGTCATGTTTGTGGCAGGAGCAGAGTTTGTCCCAAGGAATATTGAATGAATAAGTGTAGAAGTAGACACAACTATCCTGAATGTGACAGTTCCCTTTGTGGCACACAAAAAGGGCACGTGTATATATATATTTCCTTCAAATGCATTTTCACATGCAGTCAACATGCTTTTCTTTTTAAATAGTTTTGCCTTTCAACCTTTTACCCTACCCTTTAGATCTTTGCATGTAGTCATGTGTATGCTTGCATGCACTATATTTAGTTTTCCAGTGTATATAGTGGCATTCATAGTCATTATGTGATGAAGTATCATACACAAAGTTAAGTAGCAGCCATCTTGGAGGTTTGATTTGCAAGCTTGGGTTTGCCTTTATGGTTCCACGCTTTGTGTACAAATGTTTTAAACCTTAAATTCAGTTATTCCAATTTGTGGATAAAGGTTTTGAAAGATTCTTATTTTGGACAGTTCCATTAGAGTTGTGTCCTTTGTCTCAGCCTTACTTCAGACCATCACAATTCTTTCCCTTCCCCCCCCTCCCCTACTTGCAGCACTGACTCATTTATCTCCTTCATTCCATGCTAAATGAGTTGTGCACCTTCACAATGAATTCTCCATACAGTCTTCCCAATTTCTAAATTAATACAACCATGTATATAAAATGGTAGCACCCAATTAAAAAACTATTAACTCTGAAACATTATTTTTACATCATTTTGTCCCCATACGTTTAGTTTTCTCCCGTTTCATTTCCTCTATTCTTTGTAGTCTTCTTGCAGTAACAAGAATTAGCTCTTTCTTATGTCTTTCAGTCTGATGGCAACAGACTTCCTTAGTTCCGTGTGCTTGTGACAGGATGTAGTCGTTACTCAGAGTTACTATAACTTGGCAAAGCCTCCACCAGTGACCTGCACGTCACAGCACCTGTCTAGAGAACTGCATACACTCTGGTCTCATCCTGAGCTATTTGAAAATCTGGGGGTATGGGCACTGCCTGTCTCCTGCGCTCCGCTGTACCCTGTGCAAAACCTAGACAAGGGAAATCTGACAGGCTGCCTTCCTCCCAGGAAATCAGTACATGGCAATAACTGTATGAATTGCATCTCAAATCACAAAATACTGCATTTAGCGTATCCCGTCAGCCACAGCTTCTAGTAACTCTAATGTACTGGAGGGTTTCTTCGGGGGGAGGCTCTGCTTCCCAATAAAATTGGTGTGTCAGAATTAAAGCTTGTTGCTGCGGCGGAGACAAAGATGCTCCATGAACCATACAAACACACAGAACAGGCAATAAATATCAGCTATATGACGGTACCTTGGGACTCTTCTGTCATTTAAGAAATGTCCTTTGGTCTTTCTTCCTACCATGCGTAGCTGCTTTGGCCGCTGCTTTGCCTAGCTGGATGATAGTAGTTTTACATTAGTGTTTCCAAAGGCTCTTTACTGTTGTTTGGATTTTTTTTCCCCTCTTAAGCTGAACAAAGTAATTATCGTGATCTCATCACTTGCTTTTTTTCTTTTTTTTTTTTTCCCCTAATTATGAAAGAAATTTTCCACTTCTAAATTTGTGACTTTTTACCATGTCTTAATTAAGGAAAGCAGCAGACCTAGATCAGTGCTGCAGCAAGAAAGCGTACCAACCAATGGTTTGATATACTGTATTAAATCCTGGAGCAGCACAATTCATTAACTCTCTCTCTTTTCAATACTGCCATCTTGTAGTACTGTCTTTAAGTCAGTTAATTTCAGTGATTATGGTTCCTCTGCTTGGTGCAAAGTCCTTAGACGTTTTGACATTACAATTCTATAGTGTTGCCAGAAATATCAGCGGGTTTTGCGCAGAGAGCTAAGCTACAGAGATTTAGGTAGGATTGACCCAATCTCTACGGGGAGAGGGATTTCTGAGTCCAAAACTGTGCAAGTATGTGAAGAGGTGGTACAACTGCTGGACACGGGTGGTTTGGCTCTCAAGAGAAAGGCAGCCAGTCTTGGGAGTAGTGCTTGCAGAAGACTCCAGTCCAGAACTGTCTAGGTTTTCACTAGCTGCATTTAATGAATTGAACAAAACAACTTCTAACACAACCTCAATTTTAAGTGCAGTCTCTTGCAGATAAAGGTGCCTTAAGGTTGGATGGAAAAATTCAGCGTTCAGTAGCAGGTTGAAAGATAAATTGATTTAATCTCTGTACTTCAGAAGTAGAATGTTACAGCAGTCAGGATCAGGATGGCCTCAGATTAGACATTTCTGCAGGCAAGTCCAAATTGTGCTCTATCTGCACAGGTATTATCTCTGATTCCATTAAGAATCACCTTGCTCTCTTCAGACCACCACTCACTTGCTGTTGGTTTGTGTCAGTGATGTTCATTTATCCACAAGTGCCTTTGCTCTGCTTCAAGGCTACCCTGAGGCATCCTGCTTCCTGCCCGTGTCGTGGCACCATGACACAGCTTCAAAGTGGAAGTCTTGAGGCATCCTGGAACACAGCAGAGAGAGCTGTACCTGGCTGAATGAAACAAACACTGTTCAAATTTCCCAAACTTTGGTGCCTTGGGCAAACACCCTGTTCGCTTTTCCATCATTCCCCTTCAGGGCCCGCTTTGAAGGAGACGGTGCTGTGCCAGGCATTGACCTAGGATGAGCAATGGTACTGCATGTTTTGGCAGATCTGAAGTTTTTTTCTATGATTAGAGGATTGATCTCGACCTTAGTGTTTCAAGGGCTGAGCATGTACATAAATCAGTGAAAGCATTTGCAATTGAGGAAATAATAGTAATTTGGAGTAATGTATTCATTTTAATGTCAGTTGAGTGATAGAGGCAGTAGGTAAATATTTTATCTTCACCACTGACCAAAATGCAGACCTTAGTACCTGGAGCATGGTTTTGGACATTTTTATTTTAATTTTTATTTTTTTTTAACCTGAACAATCCAATAATGAAATAAAGATATTCTAAAATATTCAAAATAAGGGTCATCAAAAGCTGAAACAAAACCTCCCCCTGTACTTTGCAAGTTGCAGTATGTGGAGCCAGAAGTGTCTGCACATTGCTATAACCACAGTAAAGTTATTACTGAAATGACAATGTAGTTAATTAAAAATCATTTAGTCATTTGCCCAGCTACAGAAATACAGAATTCATCATAAGCTGCAAAATCCAGCTAAGAAACAGTACATATTTGGATAGTTAACCCATCTCAAGTCTATGTTTAATTACATTGCTGACTTGAACTTGAAAGAGCAGACGCAGCACTGACATATCCCTAAGCTGATTAAGTTGCTAACAGCTGCTAAAACATGTTACGCTGCCGTTCCACTCCTGCCTGCAGCTTAATGCTTTTCTTGCACTGACTCACGCTGCATCCTTGTTAGCCAAATCAGAAAGTAAAATCAACAAAAAAATCAACACAAAAAAGAAGGAAAATGACAATAGATAAAGGAAAAAGAAGGAACAGGGGAATATTTTTTTTATATCTTTAGATTCCTGAACTGGGACTATTCAGGAAAGAAACCAGTGCTGGTGCAGAGGAGGGAAGCATATGGGAAAAACATATCTACTGAGATTGCCTTTTGAATAACAGCTTGCATGCGTACCAGTGTAGCTGTTGTAGGAATTGTACGCTGGATTGTTTTAACAGTACTGGGTGTACTTACAGCACAGACACGGTGCTGGCTGCGGTGGACACACGCAGATATACCTGGGGAAAAGCTCACACTTCATTTCAGTTCATTTTCCAGCACTTCTTTTTAAAGATCCCACTTCTTTTACTGGAAAGTGACTTGAATTGACAACGCTCCAGGTTTACCTTTACAATGCTTAACACCTGTTAATTCTTCTCTCTGATGCCCTGAAAAGGAAAATATGTTTGGCCATTGTCACTAAGCACTGTAACTCTGACATGCCCAGAAAGAAGCTGAATTTTCTTCTGTTAATTACAAAGCCTGCAAAGCCTTTTGTTTCGTTCCAAGTAAATGGTACATAGGGTTGTACAGTGTAAATGGTAACCAAGTGCCATTAGATATCACAGCAAAAGATTTCTTGAGAGTGCAAGAAATCTTGTGAATGATCTAATGTATGTTGGTAATACTGGATTCCCTGCTAAGCCAGAGTAAACAGAAAGGGTGTAAAATCAACTGCAGAAGAGATCTCAGTATGAAATACAGCCATAGTATTTCATCAGAATCACCCTTTACTTTCAGCATCAAGGACCACAGTAGGTAAACTTACCATCTATAAAACAAAAGCTAATTTATGGAAAATTGTGGTTAAGGGACATGAATTCTTTATTTGCATTTTTAAATGAAGGAAGCAGAGGAGAATAAATTACATGCTAGATACTCTCGAAGGAAATACATTTTATTCTCATCCCACTTTATCAGTCGTACTCTTTTCCCCAAATAAAGTTGATTTTACTAGTCAAGGCTTTGTACTAAATAATATGGCAAAAACGATCCCATGTTTTCTCAAAACTGTTTATTATCTAAAGCTCCTATGGACTTTGACTGGAGCTATGCGTGTTTAGCACTCTAGAAATCAGATCTGTAATAGCTGCATCCCTCTCTACTGCTCATATTATTTTAAAAACACTTGGAGTCTGTCTGAAAGGAAATTACAAATTCAAACACTTTTCTGAGAAAAATGCCACCAATTATATTTTTTTCTCACTCTGTAATAAAAGTCACAGCAATATTTTCATTTGCTGCATTTTGTATACACACACACACATATGAAAATATATACAAAGATGCATGACTCAAGCTGTGCAAATAATGGATTTTTGGTCCAGCTCCCAAACAATGTAAAAGACCCAAAGATTTATTCTTACTGAGCCCAATTTTTTTCTTTCCAAATTCATGATGAATAGATAAGTTGAAAAAAGGTCTTGTGTGAAAAGAAGCCTCTCAAATTAAAAAATAACATATGTGAGGGAAGTGTTAGTTGTCTGTAATTTGGAGAAGACGGATAGTGTTCCTGAAAGTAACAGAATGGTTTTAAAAGTGAGAAAGGTTTTAAAAGTCAGAAAAATGCCATTACAAATCAGTCAGTTTTAAAGAAATAAATAATTGGGGAAAAAAAACCTCAACTGTTTTACATTGTTAGAAAACAGAGACACGAATAACAGCTGGAATAGCTTTATCAAAAATAATTCATACTAAACCAATTGATGTTGAATTTGTTACAGAATAATGAGCTTTGTGGATTGAAACATACCGCTGGATGTCACATAGCTTAAATTTATTGAAGTTGTTGATACTGTCTTAGATGAGATTCCCTATAAGCAAGCTGGGAGATGGTAGTTTAGATAAAACCGTGGTAAGGTAGGTGCAAAACTGTTCCGCAAACAAGGTGTTTTCACAAAGGTTAGATAGTACCTGACTTTTAGTTAGATAGTGTCTGACTTAAGAAGGGACATAGGTTACGAGATTGACTTCTTATAATCCCTTTTGGTCCAATTTTCCATTTGTGTACGGTCCTGTCATTTGTTGATGACATTTCTAATACACACACACACACACACATGTAAAGACATATTTAAATGACTAAAGATAGTCCAGTATTCTCTGGCAGCTCAAGAGAATGGGAAGTTACATTTTTGTTTCCAGTTCTAAGCATAAATCTACTCATAGGTAATCAGATTGTAACTTCTCTTCATCTTCTACCTGTGCTGTAATTAGTTTCTCTGGCTGTTATTGCAGGTTTTTTTCTCTGTAAGGCTAATGCCGTAGAAAGATAGGTCAAACCTTACTAAATTCAAGGAGAAACACAAACAAAAAAGCTAACAGAAAATAGTTTTCCATTTTGCCAATGATAAGTAAATCTCAATAGAAAAGGCAATAGATAAACTTGGTAGACTATCTTAAATCTATACATACAGTTTCCTAAATAAACATTATTTAATTAAGTTTAAACTTAGTGTCTTTTTTCCTCAGCCTTTGATACAATTAATATTTTTGGTTATTAGTTGTGTGATTAATTGTTTGATGTCTTTACCCTCCAGACATGTTTGACAGTGTGGAAGTTGTAAGATGTTTAGCTATGGCGTTTCATTTTCTCTTTATTCTTCCATTTCCTTAGTATTTGATAATTAGTATTCTTTCTCTATACATACATTCCCAAACACAGCATATTTTGGTATTATAGAAAGCAACTTTAATTTACCTTTACAGCTAGATTATTTTTTGTTTCTTCTATATATTCTTTTGTATTGTAATTTGTCATTCTGTAATCAGGCTTATCAAATCTAATGGAAATTCACAAATCATGTTGAATTTTCTGAAGAATTTAGTCAGGAATTCTTCATAAGGCATTGTTTTTTATATTGCAGTAGGGAAAGGAAAGGCATGCATTGCACAGTACTGATTTTTAAATGAGAACAATGTTAATTTAGGTCTTTCGTTATTCAGTACTTGTTTTAATAATGGTGTTACATCCTTCATAGTTTTTCTAAATATCATAATTTTTAATGCAGAGCATATATTATAAATATTGGATTGCTTGCCTGGATATGTCAATAGTCTTTTAGTCTGTAGTCCTGGCTATGGAATAAGTGTCTAAACCAGTAAACTATATGAGGGAGTGGGGTGGGAAACAATGGAAAAGCAATTACTTGCTCTCAAAACTTCATAATGTCACGGCTAGCATGTTGCACCTTTTGGCTCCTGACTCACTCTCTTCCCTTGTCCAGGAAACATTAAAAAGAAATCTAGATGAGCACCAGTGTTTAATTTTCCCCATGCTAAGTTTCAGACTTCTTCACAAAGCGGTTCAGCTGCTGAGCGTAAGAAGGGAATATTAGATTTTTGATTGTCTGTTCCAAACACCAGAGGCCCAGGATTCCATTTAGTGACCCTTCTGAACCTTCCTCACACAAAAAGTGTTCAAGCTTTCCCTCATGGCTGAAATGCACTTTTCACTAGGCTTGGAGTTTATTTTCAGGATTTTAATAGAGCGAGTGCTAGACATGGGAATGTTTTCCAGACCTATTTTATTTCAAATTAATTTGTCCAGTTATAGCTGAATATCTCTTCCTTTACAATAGCGGGTGGAATTGCTGCATGCCATCTTCAGCTGTTTGATGATTTGCACTTTGCACTCTGAAACTGAAGTCCTGCAAACTTTCTAAAAGGAAACATACTTAGGAATTCCATTTAGACTTCATTTATGGCCACTACAGGGTAAGCTGTAGGCTTTTATCCTTGGGAATCACTGCTTTCCTTATCACTGTCTTAACATTTCTACCTCTTTGGTTCCTAAGTTATGTACAAAGAATTCTTATAGCCCTTTTAAATGGGCCCCAGTTCCCCTCAAAACAGTTAAACTTTTTTGTAATGATAATTTTCTGTTCCAGAGATGGAGACCCTGAAACCAATTATGTGATTCTCAGACAGAATAAAAAATTTAGGACACGTTTTAATGTAGTACTACGTGGTTTTCCAACATTTTAAAAATAACTAATGACTTGTACAATTTATTTATTTAGTGACTGCTACTATTTTATACCTCTAAATCAAGAACGAGAACTAATCCTGAAACTTTCAGTCATGGAAAATACCCCTTTGTTGCTAACTCTGTGTCATCAGTAAACAAAATTTTAGTGTTGGCTCTTCAAACTAAAAGGCCATGACTAAATCTGTGAGCAAAATATCAGGGGGTCCTTTATGTCCTGTGGCACTGTGAAATTCCATCCTAAAAGCTGTTCAAATTAAAACTTCTCTAAATCCATATTTTTACCATTTTAGAATAAATATGCATAACCAACCCAACTTCGTAAGTACTATTATTTGTCTGTTGTTATTGCTGCTTATTTTGCTTGGAAGAAACACTTCCTACAGCTAATTGGATGTCAGAGCAAAAAATATATGTCCTGAAGTCTGTGTAATCTATCGAAGTATTTAGGTAGGACTTACCTCATCTTAGGTCGGTACTCTTAAACACCACCTTCATATGTCTTGTAAGTGCAATATATTTAATTTGTATCATTACAGAGTAGTACTGGTTACTTTGAGAGGAGGTGTAGTCCATGAATTTGTGCATAAAATCCATGCAGGGGTCCGGAATCATAAACCAATCTCACATCTTTATCAGCAGGAAAGCTTTTCTCCTTGAAAATGGTGTTTAATTCTCGACAGTAGGCTCTATTAATGTTTTAGTATGTAATAATCTTAGACTCCTGTATTTTAAGATATTCTGAACTTTGTACTTTGAGTAGTATTTTAATTTTGTTGTCACAATTGTTATGCAGCAAGTTTTTTCATCTTCCAATAGTGAATCCATCAAGTTAGATACTGAGACACCTCTTTGTAGGGCAGGCTAAACATGTAGGAATTGTACAAATCAAACTGCTTAAGTGCAGAATTCTGACATGCTAAAATGAACTGTTATAGCAAATCTGTTCATTTACCTTGACGAAAAATTTACAAAGCTTTTGTGAGGTATTTAGGCTGTCAGTAATAGGTATGGAGGGTGTTTGGTATAAAGGTATAGGTTTAATAGGTATAGAGGAAGTTTGCTGTATGCAGGTCTAATAAGCAATACAAAGTACGTATTCGGATGGATTCCTCTGTTCATGTACACATAATAGAGTTTGCTCTTGAAAGAGGGCTTCAGGCATCAATCCAGGATTCAGGAAATTTGTAAAACTGTCGTGCAAAAATGCAAAATGAGATTTCATACAAACTGAAACTGTGTTCTGCTGAATCACAAATTCCAGTGGGTTAAATGTCTGGCTGTCATTTTTCCCCGTGAAGGGCACTGTAAAGCCAAGAGAACATTTTTTTGGAGCATCTAATCCTTGAAGGTTAAAAATTTGTTGTACTCTGTTCATATGTAACACACAAGACAGACAGCTCTGTTTAATACAGAGCTTCAGTCATGAAGGATTTCTTATGCTAAATGTAATATTGAAAAAAATATCTTTCCTCTGATAAGATATTCTGAATGCATTGTTGCATTTTAGATAAATAATTAAGACTGTTCTGCTATTATGACAATGATGATCTGAGTGGAAAACCATTCTGCAAAAATAAATATATATATAATGCCAAATCTAATATGAAGAACATTGCATTCTTACTGAGGGATTTTACCAACATAATAAACATGCTTGCTTTCATTTCTAACTATTTCCAGTGTCTACTAAACTTGTTGTTATGGCTAAGCAGCAAAGGTTTAGTTTGCTGGTAGTTCCTGTAGCTTTAAACCTCTGAAACCCAGCTAATCACTTGTTTCCCTACTAAAGCCTGAAATCTGAAAGGTAACAGTAAATCTGGATGGTGAGTGAATGTGAGTGAACCTGATCTTACTGGGATAGATTTCAGAAGGCAATATTATTATAATTATTTTTTTTTCCTTGTGTGACATAGCTGTTTTTGCTTTCTGCTGTGGCATTTTCAAGAAATGTCAGTGTAATGGGTCTTACAGCTGGTGAAGAATACAAAAGGGAGGAGAAGGATGTGATATCCAGCTGTGCAGGCACAGAATCGATTTGCCATTTAGGGAGGTTCTTTTGACCTTACTGTCGATTGTCATGTGCAAAAATTAAGCTCATACATACAACTTCATAGTATCAGCGTTATGCATTGACAGCCATATTGAAGCCTTTTTGTTTCTGGTGCAGGGTATCAAGATTTCTCCCTCCCTGGTGCATGCCGGGGGAAGAGGTAAATAAGGTGTATTTTTCTCTGTTCCTACTAACCAGAGTTGTCTGCTTAGGTGTTGACCTTACAGTGCAGTGGATTCTGTTCCCAGAATAAATGGGATCAGTGATATAAAAGTAAAGGCGATTTTCTTTGCTGTCCTCTTTTTAGGCTTTAAGATCTCTAAACCAAAAATCTTTATTGTTCTGCTATTGCTTATGGAATTTATTTCATATCATGAAGTCTGTGTGTGCTAGCACTACAGTCACTGAGTCCAGTCACTGAGGAAGTGTGTAGAAATGTGTGAAAGGACATAACAACGAAATGCCCTAGAATAACAGCTGTTAGTAGTTCCTTTACCTGGTTACAAAGCTAATGCGTATTATTTTTTTATTTACCATTACTTGCCATTAAGGTAGAAAAGAAATAAAAGTTCTCTGTTCTTCTCCCCTCACCCTCTCATTAATAAAGAGAGATGAGGGCACTGCACATGCCTTTTCTTTGAGGTCTCTTACTCTCACTGAAGAATTAGAAGCGTACCTTTACAGACAGAAAACCTGATCACAGTGCAAACTACTCAATACCCCGTTAAAATGAGTATCTTACAGCTGTACCCTGGGGAAAAAATATAGATTCTGTACCTGAGGGCTACATGCCCTTTCCACAGTGCACTTTACTGTGGGGTTTGCCTTTTATTTTTATTTTTTTTTTTTTTACACTCTCCTGTTGCGTAGGTCAAGACAAAATCCCCCACCTTAGATTTCTTTCCCTAAGGCTAAAGAAACCCAATTCTCTCAGCTTCTCCTAAGTACATTGTGCTCCAGCCATCTAATCATCGTGGTGGTTTTGTGCTGGATGGAATGTACAGAGGGCAAGCAGAAAACCAGAGGCTACTGACAGCAGAAAGCAGAAAAATAGATAATCTTTTTGTAGATAAACTCAATAAGAACCTTTTCATGTTGCACGCTGAGGCAAATAGAATTACCTGTTGAATGCCTGAATGCATTTTCTGTAAAACCTCAGAAATTTGAATGGATGTGAATTATGATTATCTTGGGGAAAATCTCATACAAATTGCCTAAATCCTGCATATTAATCATCTCAAAAATAAATCAATTTTTATGTACAGAATTAATAAATTTTTCAAATTTCAGATTATAATAGACTGTTTAAATAAAGTCCATTCTAATGTTATGCAAAGCAGTTTGTCTTACTCATAGTTCAAAGGTCATTCTCATCATCTATTTGCCACATCATTTGCAGGGTATCTCAGATACGCAGTGAGGAGAGTAGCATAAAGTGCAGTACACAAGGAGAGTAGATACATATCATACAAGAGAAATAATGGGGAAAATTTATAGTTACTCGTTATATTGTTACTTTAACACTGAACCCAAATAATCCATGACATTTATCAAATGCAGAGATTCTGCAAGTCATGAGTCATCAGGAATACACTGGAGTCTACACTCTTGACTTACATATCTACACTCTTGATTCTTCCTCAGTCTAAATCAATGTTGAGCGAAAACCAGCGTTAGCAAAAGAGGGGGTTTAGTACTTACATACTTCTCCTATTTTAGTGTTATAATTTCTTTCCATGTTTATTTTCTGTATAGATTAATCCACACAATTGTACTAATGGTTGCCTATCCAAGAACACTCAGGATATTTTAGTTAAATTACATTTATTGAAGCCAAAAGGGGAGAAGAGGGGATGGAATAGTTTTCTGAATTATTGCCTAGTAAAGTGGCACAAGGTAATCAGTTTCATGATAGTAGAAATGAATATGGTGAATTCTGATTCGTAAGATGAGCATAGTGTGTTCCACTGGGAAAGTATAAAGAAAACCCCATAAACAAGAAGCTTGTAGACAAATGGATACGGACCTGGATAAAAATAGGTTGCAGTGTGGCTTCATATGCAAATTTGTAAAGGTAAACTATTCTGTCCTTTTATTCGTATGCTTTTTATCTGATGTTAATAAGCACCGAGTAGCTAAAAGCAGCATTGTGAACTGGTGTATTTCATATTTAGCAGTAACTTAAAAAGTGATTACTATCAGAAATATTATTTCTTCTTATATACCTACAGGAGTCTAATGAATAGAAGTATCTCAGAAGGGACAGTTTGGGTCTCATTATTGTTTTTCACCTTTATCAACATTCTAATGCTTACAAGCTGAACTAAGCCTTGTGCGCCTCAAAGAGACGGCTCTCCACCTTCAAAGGGTGATTATTTCTTATTTGAGCCTTCTATTTTCATATTATCAGTCTTTCTATCTGAATGAAGATCAGCATGTAGGCTTGGTTTGAGTAATTTAAAAAACAGCTACTGTTAATATTAACAAAAGAATCTGACTTTACCACCTTTAAGCTAACTTGAAACAAACTTTATGTATTAACTGAAACACTAGCAGAATTGTAAATGTTGTATTCCAATTCAGCCTATAATTTGAGACAGTAGTTTAGATTTAGACCCATTTTAAGTCTGATACATTTAGAAGATCCAGTTTAATGACAATCAACACTTGTCGTTGATACTAGCTGTTTTATATCAGATTAATAAATAATTACATTGTGGAAATTTTAATATACTAGTTGTTTGGAAAGTTCTTTTTCAGTACTCAAGATCAGCCCTCAGTCTTGTGAAGGAAGGTGCATGTTTCTCTTCAGATGGTTATAGTACGTTACCTCGTAATTCAAGAGGAATTTATGAATGCTTGTGTTTACACTAATAAACAGTATTTACTGACATGACTCAATGTTGTCAGAAAATGAATTTATGATCTTTTCCGTAACTTTGGTCTCTTGAAGTATATAGTTTTGCATCATCTGTAACAGTGGATGATTTTTAGTTTTGTGTCATCTGCATTTTTTTTTTTTATCTCTGAAAGGGTTATTTTTAATAGCTCATTCTCTTTGACAGGTAGATGACAGCCTTGGAAAGACATAGTGTGACATGCAGTGGGGTATGTTGGAGAGTGAGTTTTCACTTAGGAAGTTGTTTTGGTAGGATCTAGAGATAGAGGTTCAAGACACACTAGATTACTTGTTCAGTAAATGTCAAGTTAGCAGTTAAACTGCTCTCAGGGTTACCTTGAGGAAATAGTTTGAATACATATTAGTGATATATGACTACATATAGAATAATGTCTATAGAATAATGTTTGTTCTTGTAAAGCACTAAGTACTCTCAGGTTCCATTATAATCAGCCTTGCAGAACTCAGCAGTGTAACTAGAGAAGAAAAATGTATTTCCTCTTCTTGCTGAAGGATGGTAAGAAAATACTTTTTAAATTCTATATTTTGCTTCAGAGATAGAATTGCTGCAAGTGAATTTATCTAAAAAAGGTCTTAGTTAATATCTTTTTGCTAATGGAAAAAGGTTTTATATTATTTCAATTTACATAACGATAAAGAGACAATGAGAAATTTTGGAAAAACATAAATGAGAAATAGGTTTGTGCCTAGAAGTAGGTAGAACATTAGTTATTGTGCCAACAAATATTAAATCAGAAGTTTGTATTAAAAAAAAACAAAAACAAACAACCCAAAAAACTATTGGTAGCTGGGGAATGCACGGAAGCAGAAAACAGCATCCTGACCAGTACCTTCAGGTATGGCAGAAATAGATATAGAATTGAGCTGAAGAATACTTTATGATTAAATATTTATTCTATAGAATATATGGTGTATTTAGATTCTGTATTGGAGAATATCTTTTTCAGCTTGTTTTATTTATTGCTGAAACTAATAGATCTTTTTTTGTATCTTAGAAGAAATAGTTGAAAAAAATTTAGTCCTGAAAAAACATAGGATAAAATAGAAAGTGTAAGGAGCCAGCCATTTGATTGGAGGAAATTGAAAAAAGATTGTAAAAGACAAAACTGGAACTTCATACATGATTTAC
>JAVJGJ010000001.1:2617216-2640034 GCA_035590215.1 Microhierax caerulescens
TAAGGTTTATTATTTTATATTAAAAAAATATATTAACACAAAGTTAAAATTAAAGACCCAAAAAAAAAAAAAAAAAAAAAAAAGTTGGGGGGTATGGGGAAGCATTTTAATATATGCAAAATAATTTAATCCAGTTTTTAATTGCCAGTCTAATCTGAACCTGCATGGAGGACAATGTGCTTTTACATCAAAGATCTGAATATATTTCCGGTAAATAAATTGATCTCTAAAACTTAAAAAAAATGTCAACCTAATTTTTTTCAAAATTCAAACTGAATTTGGAATGGTTATTTTTTTTCTTTTTGTAAGAGGGAATAGATTCACAAAGCTAGCAGTGAGGAGATGACAACAGTTTCTCCTTATCGTCTTCCCCTCTCCAACCTACATGCTTCTACCCGCACAAAGTTGAAGAACTCACCATACGTCTTTTTATGCAGTAACCGCTATATTATAGGAGACTAGGTTTCAACTCTTCCCCCTGACTGAGATTTAAACCCTTATTTTCTACCTTCCAGGGGAATCACCTAGCCACTAGATATGCTGCAGCGCTGTGCTCTCACCTGAGCTATCTGAACTGCTACTTTGACCTAGCTGTGTGCCTCCCAAGTGAACGCTTTAACCACCAGACCAAAGAGTCATTCTCTCTTTGACTCAGTATTTAAATAATCCATGCAGAACAGCTTTTTCCATGGGGATCAAGAGAAGCCAATTATAGATTTCTCACTGGTTTAAGAATTCTTCTGGGAAAGTGAAAATGTGGGTTCAAGAACATGAGGACAAAGAGGGTCTTGAACCTGATTGTCCCACATTGTATAACAGATGAGGCCCTAACCGCAGAGCTACTGAATAAATGAAGGTGTGTGTGTGTGTCCCTTTATTTCCACAAATGATTTACAATGAGTGTGTAAACCTAATCTTTCATTTCCAGTTACTTACTTGTGTGTTTAAATAGCTTCTGCAGAATTGCCTATGTCTCTGGCAAGTGTATAAATGAGTGGACAACAACACTAATTTTAAGAGTAGTGAAGGATAATTCTTCTCCACAGTTTTTTTTTCCTAAATATTTCCCGAATATTTCTGTCAGTCCAAAATGAAATCAAAGTATGGTTTTATTTGGCTGTAAATGCAAATTTTTAGTTAAATTGGGGGGTGAGAGCAGCAGAGGAGGAAGACAACCGACATATAATACCCCTTTATTATCAAACTGGAAAAATTATTAGTACACAAAGCCCTGCTGCATATGCTTCCGTTAATTCAAGAACCTGCACAGAATTAGCATGCTTTCATTAAGAAGGTCTAATAGAACTTGCTAGCCACAAGAGTGCTCATTCAAATTCAGACACAAAACCCAACAGTGCCAGTTTATGAGTAGTGAGTCATCTTTCTCTACAGCTTACACTGCCAAAGACAGTGAGGAAAAGCCAAAATAAAGTATAGGTAAGGAAGGGGAAAAAAAAGCCAGCAAAGTATTTCAGGCAAAGGTCAGCTATTGATCACTTGCAGGAAAATGTCTCAGTAGTGTGTAGATACAGAACAAGTTGTTAAATATTGCAAACCTGCCCAGAGTCACACAGCAGATTTGCTGATACCAGTTGTGAAACCCAGAGTTCCTGAGTCTTAATTCAGTGAATGATCATCCCTTCCCTTAGGGCTGTAGTGAAGGAGTAAGAATAGTAGTGTGCCATCCCCTAATTAGAAAGAGAGCTTGGTTTTAATCTTTATTTCCCAACCTATCTTTTGCTTTAAAACAGTGAACAAGTGGTCAAAAACGTAATGTATTTTCATCTTCAGGAGATAAATGAGCGAAAGGTCAAGACATAATCCAAAGAGTTTACTAAAACTTCATGAATGTTTTTTTTTTCAGCTCTCAGTTTCAGATATTTACCTGGGAAAATGAAGAAATCCTTTTCTGGTTACATGTATTCACAGAGATCCACTGTGCGTTTCGTGGGGGAAGGGAGCAGTCTGTGCACTTTTTAGTGTCCTAGATATCCAGATCTGCTGTGGAGGGCAGGCGTTTAGGCAGCTCTGGTGCTCTCACTTTAAATGGCAAGATTTTTATGAAGTATCTAACAGATCCGTTGTGTTGCTGGTGCTTTTTTTCATTACATGCTATTTATATGAAAATGTTTTTTGAACTACAGGGGTGAAAACAATCATAAAATGCAAATAATCAATCTGTATTTCTTTCCTCCCACTCCCACCCCCTTAGAATTGAACAGCATATAAGACAAATGGTAATAAAACCGTGTAATAATAATTCTTATACATGTTCTGTATGTTGTTTCTTATCTAAGAATCTTCCCTTTATAGATTTCACAAAATGAGAAAAAAAACCCAACATGTAGTTAGCAGCGTACAAAATAAGCACCCAAGATATAAATCTCTAGAGTGAATATCCATTCTTATGAGGCAAATACAAATAGGAAGCATTGGTATATGGGCAACTTCTGAACAGGCTGCGGGGTTTGAAGAAACCTGTAACATGTCTGAAATCAGCAGGGCACGCAAATAGGGGTGTGTTTCCTCTGTAGTGCCTATTCAGCACAGCTGGGGAGCTAACTGGCAGCAGCAACCAGCCGCAACGTTAACAGGAACAGAGCAGGAGAAGGTGCTGGAGGGATCAAAAAGCGAATTGTTGCAGTGATTTTTTTTTTTATTTTTTTTTTAGAAAATGTCTTTCAGGATATCCCTCAGTTTATCTCAGCATGTCTCTTTCAGGATTTCCCACGGTTAACTCCCTCCTGGTACACAGTATGTATCCTGTATCAAATCTGCTTCCCCCAACTTAAATATTGTGCTATCATTATTGAGATAAAATCTTCAACCACACTTGCCCCCTGAAATTGTTTTCTTATTTTACCTGCTATCAGAAGACTAAAATTAATATTTGGAAACTTCTGAGAAAGAAAGAAAAGAAACAAACCAACCCACAACCCCCCAAAAAACCAAATACTGAAACTCTTGCAAACATGTGACCCTGTCCCGGCTTATTTTTCTCAAAACCAAGCAAAATTTAAGAATGAAAACTAAGAAATTTTTTTTTAAATTAACATAATTAAGATAAAGCCTGCTTTCTTCACAATACATTTATGTTGAGCACATGAAATTGCAGTTCTTTATGTTCTTCATTAGTAAGAAAGCTTTTAAAAATGTGGTGTTTGACTTAGTTGGCTTTAGATGATCAGATGCCTCTCTAGCTTTTTGCTTCAGGGCTTCTCTGTCTTGTTGAGTCCAGCCTCTGCTGAAGCCTTAGTTATTTCTCTGCCTGTCCTTATGTTATTTAGTAGATATAGTTAATCGCCAATTACATGAACAATGCTTTGCAAAATGATTTTCAAACTCCGTAAATATTTACGGAATAATAACGCTCAGTGCTTAAGGTTTCAGATATGGACCTACCAATATTTTTTTGTGTGTGTGTGAAATTATGCTTACAATCTACAAGATGTCCCTCCATTCACAAAAAATAACTAGAAAGTCTGGGTTTATGTTCTTTCTCAAACAGTAAATCGTTTAGGTCTCAAACAAGGAACTGGAAATATATGACAAGTGCAACTTTTAATATAATATTTCTAATGATATTTTAATTTGGTTTATACAAAGCAGACAAATGTTCACTCTTTCTATAACTGATATACTGCAGTTAAAATCATGGGGGGGGTTCTTTTCTTTGTACAATTATTTTTACTTTTCCTATGAAAATCCACAATCTCCTGTGGCATAGCTATGTAGAGTGGAACTAAATCTTCCTACTACATATCCCCCGCCTGGGTGTCACACCAAGGCCACTTAAGTCACTTCAGCACCAGAGATGTTTAGAAACACTTCTTCTGAGTACTTTAATTGTTCATCAAGATCTAACCCTTTGAACATTGCTTTAAGGCATTTTGCCTCTGCTCTGAGTCACCGAAGCAAAACTGGAGCATCTGGATGTAGTGTCAAAATAGCCCAGGCAGCTTCAGTGCAGCACCCAGGTGGATAATCTCAACACAGAATATAAACACTGCATTAGCGATTGCCGGAAGGCTACAGTTCATCTTCCTCTGAAATACAATACAAGAAAGTACAAGAAAAGTTAAAGGATGATACTTTTTTTCTTCATCTCTTCTGCTGTGTGAACAAAGAATCAAGCTGTGTTTTGATGCTTTGTAAAGTGTTTGGCAGCATTTTCAATCCTCGTTTGCCCTACTAATTCACTGATTTTTCTCTTTGGACAAAGCAGGACTGATTTCTGCAGTTTATGCTGTATTATATATGTCAATGCAAAAGAGGCAAGAAGGTATCCGGTGGATGATGTTACCTCTGAATCAAAGTAGTGGAAGAAGAAGTATGATAATATTTTAGTTGCCTATTAGTAAAGTAGCATCTAATTATACTCTGTGAAGTTGTACATAACATTTCCATAATTCTATGGGTTATGTGAAATTATGTTCATTTTGCTTTCTTTGCTTTCACAGCTGTCAGCAAAATTTTATTCCGTTGATTGAAATGTGCATTGTAAGTAACTCTCTTTGTTTCTCCTGTTGAATTAAGATTCACATTATGTTCTTCTGAATCTGCTAAAATCTTACGGATAAAACTAGGTTATTTCTTGAAAACTGGTGCACAATTAATACTCTGTAAAAGCCCGTGAGACATCTGCCATGTGGCTACAGGTACAATCCCCAAGACACATTTCTTTTGCCATAGGCAAGAATAGTTTATGTAAGGCTTAGGCCAGCAGGTCAAGAAATATAAATGCAGAAGCATGCTAAACATACCACCTGACATCAGGCTCTGCCTGGAAATACTGTATTCCAAGTCTCTTACATGGCTGATCTGTAGAGTGCATACCAGAATGAATACTGGAGAGCAGAACTGGGGCACAGCAGCATATATGGTCTATTTCCCAACTACTTATTTTTCTGACTATACATTTAGGATTTTATATTTTTTATGTATATACAGTGGAACTAAATGCAAACAGAAACATCAGACTGATTTGAAGCCTTGTTATTTTTATGCATTTGAGGTAATACATGTATTTTGTGTATATTTATAGGAAAACAACATACAAAAAAATCATTAGTTTTTCAATGATACTAAAAAAACCTCTGCTAAACATACTGCTTCACACTGCTATTAAAACTATTCACGCTACTCTTACAAATGCAGTACCAAAATATATTACACTTGGAACATGTCAAGTAAATGGGTGACACTTTTTCTAACATGTCTAACTTCTATTAATTTAGTTAGTATTCATTGTAATTACACTGATCATAATGAATTAATTTAGTGTTAGTGTGAACATTATACATCTTTTTAGGAACACCATTATAATTCAGCAATAATTAATGTACATATTAAATGGAGTCTTACTACTCAATGCTATTATAAAGCCATGTTGTTTCATTTGGAAAGCCTTAAAGCAAGTTGTGTTTAATCTGATTGGTATTCTGATTGTTGCCAAGAAGTATTTTGCAATGGCAAAGGGCAATTCACATTGAAAGATTTGTTAACTTTTCGGAGAGATTCCATGTTTGCACTTGTCTACTGATCCACTTATAATTTAGCATTTGAGGCAAGATACTTCATGGCCATGATGGTGCAAAAAAAATGTCTAACTATCCCAAAACCATGAAAAATTTCTGATGCTTCAGATCTTACCTGATAAAGGAGACCTGTGTGAAGTACTGCAGAACCTACGTTTTATGATTTTTCTTCCATTCTACCCTCCAAGACTAATCCAAAACTGAGAACCAAGTATTTTCCTTGTATCACACATCAACACACCTAGATGCCTCAAAGGCATCCGCGCCTGCTTCAGGGAGCTAAATAAAAATAATGAGTAGAGGAAACATAGCAGAAGAAAAATAGTCATATTGGATTAGGATAAGAATTGTCTGCCCAGTGTCCTGTCTCTGGACGGTGATTATAAATGCCCACAGAAAGGTAGGAATAAGATGCTAAATTTCCAAACATTCCCCAGCCACCAGCAGTTTTAGCTGAAGAAATTTCATCAGATGTATATGGTTTCCAAAGATTAAGATTTTGTTGGCTTTCTCTTCCCTTAATCTATTCCCATTAACCTATTTAAACCCTAGAACAGGGTGCTTTAACAATGATTTTGCATGGGTCTGCTACCCTGTTCATTTTGTGCATTAAGAATTAATTTTAATTATTTTGAATGTGACTTCTTTTAGCTTCATTTGAGTCTGTATTGCATTGGATTTGAGCTGGAAAAACAGTAAACGGTTAATACTTATCCATTCCCTCTTTGTCACCAATTATTTGAGAGTCTCATCTACATCCTTCTTTGAAGATCTTATTTTCAAGAGAAGTATCCTACTCTGCTACCGTAGAGAAGCTGTTGATCATCTTTGATAACCCTTTTTGGGTTTTATCGTTTTCAAAGTATGAGAGGTTCTTAGGTTTATGTTTCAAAATTATTCCCAAAGATTTTCTTCTCAGTTTCTTACTGAATACTGACATTGAACAGTTATGCAACAATTGGCTCATTTCTCCATGAATTGTCAGCTCCCAGCCCACTATGTTATATGCGATGTTAAGTTCCCCACCTCCACCTCTCTCCCTCCCCCCCTTCCCTTGTGCATCACTTCACATTTGTTTACAGGTCGTTTAATCTGCCCTTGTACTGCCTGGTCACTCAGTCTTGTAAGTCATTTCTGGAATTCTGCATTGTCTGTCGTTTTCCTGACTATCCCATATAATTCTGATCAGGAACAATCTTCACCAACTCTCATGCCGTTCCCTAGATCATTTATGAATGTTGAACAGCACAAGCCGTAGAAAAGGTCTTTGCAAAAAGTCCAAAGGCAATGTCTCCCAATTTGCAGGAACTAGATATTTATTTCTAACTTGCTACTACTTGGCCTTTAAAGTATGTTATACATGCCTTCCTTCTTATCCACTTACTTTTTTTAGTAGACCTTTTTTAATGGCTTTGTTTAGAAACTTAAGCAAAAGCCTTTTGTAAATCCAGGGTAGACTCCAACTAAGCAGCTCCAGGCAACCAAATCATTAGTATTCATGTGTCTGTTCAACAACACAAAGTACTTCATTAGGTCTGCAAAGTAGAAATTTCCTTTCCAAAACCCATTTTTACTCTTCCAAAGTACAGCATATTTATCCAAGGTCCACTCAAGTTTTCTATTACATTTTCTACTAGCTTGCCTAATATGGACTTCGTCACACAGACAGTCTTTTTTTACAACTACTATTAACTTTTAAATCAAATTTATTTTCACTGCATTTTACATTTTCTAGCTCTCAGTACCTTCGCAATTTTAGGTGAGAAAGAATGCATCATCAATAGTCAATAAGCTGTTTCATCTGTGAATTCTCTAATAAATCTTGAGTGAATACTATCTTACCTAGTGATTTGTTACTATTAATTTTCTCGTTGCTTCCCTTCTCCTTCAAGTGGATATTCCCACCGAGAGTTATTAGGCTACATACATTATTACACAGCAAGCAATCTTTACCTGTAGTTTTACTAAATATGTCAATACAATGTTAATTAATAAGTCAGTTGATCTATGAACTTCTAATTTCTATTCTACTGATATATATGACCTTGGGCAAATCACTTAACCTCTGCACTTCTTTATTGTTTCCTTTCCTAAAATGGAAATAACAGAATTAGTGTTCCCTTTTAAACTGTTGAGCCTTACAGATTACGTTGGTTAAGTATTCTTATTTATTTTTCACACTAAAATGAATTAAATTTTGGAATATAATAGTGGGTAAAATAGAATAAATTTTAATAGTTATGAAATAGATACCTGTATGAAAGAGAGAATCAGAAACTAACTGGAACTGCCCTAGAATTTTTAAAAAATAAACAAGTTCTTTGGTTACTTCAGAAAAATAAAAGATGAAAACAAATGTTTTGTACACTACATGCTGAATTTTCCTACTTACATTTATAAATGTCCTGTTTTGGAGTGATGCATTAAGGTATTAATTCTCCTCCTTAATCTTTATTGTGGTTTTATGTCATATAAACATATACATAGAAATTCAAGATGTATTCTGTCTTAATTACTCAGAAATATTGAAAATACTTGTTGGTATAGTGGAAGAAAGTAGATAGACCAGTGCACTTGCTGCAAGTATTGCTTCTTACTGAACTCAGCAATTGCCACATGTGAAGTGTTGATGAAATTTTTATCCTCCACTTGTATTAGAATCTTCTCTGTCTTTCCAGTGTTGAAGTATCCTTCTCCCTTTCTCAGGCAAAATTAATTCACCCAGTAGCTAGCTTACTGCTTCTATATATAGGAGGCTGCAGCATTAAAGTTCAAATAGATTGAAATCAGATCTAGTTATGTTCAATATGTTATGTTTGAATGTGTGCGTTGAAGGCTTGGCTTTCTAAAGTAAATCAGATAAGCCTGTTCTCAGTACTACTTTTCCTACTGCGGTATGCCTTCCAGCCTTCAGTGTCATCAAGCACTTTTCTGTTCAGATCTGATCTTAGACTCTATGGGAGCCTTCTGCTAATTCTTTCTTATAGGCTAGTGATAGTTAAGAACAGTCCTGTCTACCTGAATGTTGTTTCATATTGTGCTATTGGATTTATTTATTTTTTTTTTTTTTAATAAATAACAATCCAAAGTAATTAGCTCCAGTTACCATTAGTGACTCACACCTGTTTGCAGAGGTACTGAACTCAACACCTATGGCTGAAATGCAAAGGAGATGTTGATTCAAAATACCCGTAGGAATAAGATTGCTAACACACAGAGATGGTTAATGTTTTCTAAAATTTGTGTATCTTTTATTCTAGTCATATATGATTTGCTATTTTTGTAAAATAGTATTTTGTTCTTTCTTGTGAAGGATGAACTGTTTCTTTCTGTCTTCAGAGGTGACAAAAATATTTAAAAGGTTCAATGACAAAATCAATGACATTTGAATTTTTTGTTTAAAAAATGCCAGTGTGTAGGAACAATGTGATTTATTGTTTTTCAAGCATACTTTGGAGACATACTTGATGTGATTTTTACTCATGCTTATTTGGTGGCCCTAACGAAAGTGCAAATTAGTTTCACTCCTACCTATATGATTTGTCCTGGTTTGTATAGATAGTAGGTGATTCTTCCTTTTTAATCTGAGACATGAATATATATTTTCCAGACAATTATACTGTCTCTTTTCTTTGTAAAAGATACTCCCCATTCTTGTTTCCATACATCTTCATTTTGGATCTGACTCTATTAGCATTTGTTCTTTTGTTTCCTTTTTCTTCCAACTTGTTTGTCACTTTTTAAGGCCTTTTTTCTGATTCACAGTTTTTCCTTTCCTGACCAGCGCCAATGTTTACCTTTTTAAGTACCTGTATGATAGCTGTTCTGGAGCTATTCTTTGGAAACGCAAATATTTCAGTTTGATCAGTCTCTCAGTGGTGAATCTAAGGTTCTTTTAGAATAGCATAAAGGAAAGATGGAGAATTGACTATGTGGGAATACTCCTGAAGTGTTTTCACGTGGAAATACATGAAACCAGCTATTAATCCAAATATAAATTGTCTTTAAACTGTGCTTGTCTTGAATCAATTTAATTAAAAGGAAACTTAAAGGAACAAGGAGATATTTCTCTTTCTGACTGGGAATCCAAGTAAGGAGGATCAGATTGCAAGTTAGGTGATGCGTACCCAGTGCCAAGCACTCTTAGGGATTCTGTTCCATTGCTTTCACTGAAGCTTTGCTTTTAAAGATGAGGATTTGGACCTATCTCAGTATAAGAATTAAAAGAAATAAATACCTAAATACATGCTGTCTAACAAATACATAACACACTATGTTTTGGCTCAGGGCCCCTTTCTATAGTGTTATGTAGCCACCCAGAAAAATAGCATTCGCAACGAAAACCTTTAAAAATCTTTTCCTGTGCTTGCTTGCAGGCACTTATTTAATGCTAATGTGACAGCTAAGACTTTAGTGAGAGACATTTTTATTTCCTTGATAAGAGAAGTGTTACACGTTCTGAAAATCAGACAGATTTTTCTGGCCAGTATCTCCTCATGTTTGTACCAGTAGGGATTTGCTGACTACTCAAACTATCTTTCACAAGTTAACACGTGTCTATCTTATATAGAAATGTTTATCTTCCTTTCTGACATTTCTCTAAATGGTCTTATTTTTTAAAAAATGAAAACAGACTTTGTTGTTGTTAATAAGTGGCTACCTAATGCTCCCCCAAAAAAATCTGCTAGACGTTTGTAATGCAAGACATCAATTTAGGATGAGCTTGCATTCTAGCAAATCAAATTGTATTTCTTACACAATATATTCACAATTTGTAGTAGATTCTTTTCCAAAAATAACATTGAACAGACAATATTATAATCTTGATAACTTTATAATGTTAGAAAATGGTCCTGATACGTTAAATTGAGCTCTATTATATTTCAACTGTGATTCTGGATGAAAAGTCCTTTATTTTTTATTTGTTCTAGCAAGGCCCATTTATACAAACCACAAAATATATTATTTAATCTTTCCTGTGGTCATTCAGAAATTGTTATCTATCACACCAGATCTGTATTTTATGTATAGTGTATTCTAATGCATATATTCAAATCTGTGCCACCTTAATTTTTTTTCATTTGTATTTAATTTTGTGATTTTGAAATATATAATTGAATATATTTTATGCTTTTGCCAAGTTTTTTAACCTTTGTTGCAGGACTTTCATATAGTGACAATTGCAGTTTAGCGGTAATCTTGAAGAATCTGAATGAATGAAAGATAATACCTCACTCTCTCTACCTTTTTTTGAACAAGAAATGTGGATTTGCTTCTTGGTTTGTGTGTTTCAAAGGTAATGTATTTGGTCCAAAGCAGAATTCCTAGCAATAATTTCTAGGTTTGGACCCAAAAGTTTAATACTTCTCTATGTTTCACTCCAATATTTAAGTCCTTAATTGAGTAAATTGAACTTCTGAACTTATATATTACATGCTGATAGATCCAGCAATTGTATTAACATGTTTCTACTAAAAGTGATCAGTTCATTCTGATATTTAGATGTCAAACAGAATTCAGTTACAGGCCCACAGAAATATATGGAACTTTATAGTTAAATATCCCTAGATATTTACAGATAGAGCAACTGATTATTATGAATTACAATCTATTTATATTTTCAAAGTTCTTACAACTGTTAAGAGCTACAGATTAGATTTCCCTTTTTGAATGAAAAGTGAGATTTGGAAGACTGGTTGTATTTCAGCTAAAAAGAACTCCTCAGGCAGTGATTTGTGTCTGAGGCTTCTTCTCTAGTATGACTTTGCATTGTTTTTTAGAAACAATTAGTCATTGCTTGGTTCAGTATTTTGGTCAGGTAGACAGTGTTTTCCTACAGTTGTCACTGATATCATCCCATATGACATTTTCATTTCTCAATGCAGTGCCTAAAGCCAGTTACCCTGACAAGTGTGATTAAGTACTGTTATCTGTAATGATTCTGAATCAAAAGAAACATGTTTTCTGTGCGTTTAACCACTGTGCCAGTTCTCCTATTTTGAAATTTTAAGAATTGTTTTATAAATGTATGGTTTGCTCAGATAAACGTTTTCAATAGGGGTAATGATGGAAGTGATCCATTGATCTGGAAATGGCCATGCTTCTTTCCCAGTTTCTGTTATGTTTCTCACCACAAGAGACTGTGAGAGCAAATATTTCACTTGGTATCAAATTCCCCCATTCAGTTTGCTGTACCGTTAAAACAGTACTAATTCAATCCCCAGGTCATTATCAAGCTGTTGGTGTTAACTTGATGAGATAAGGTGTCCTGAACTATGGATACAGTGGAGTTCATATTGGTATTACAGCTTGCTTCCATTACCTGAAAGGCGTTTTTGTGTACTTATGTTTAGCTAAACAAGTATTATGTTTTTGAAATAAAAAGTATCACAATTTTTAGACTATGAAACAAATGCAGCATTTACATATACGAACAAGAAAATACCAGCAGCTTCTTCAGGTTAGCAGTAGTCATACAGGCTCACCGTTTTGTGTTTCAAGTAATGCATTTGCATCTGAAATGGTTTCTTATTAGAATTCACATGAAACAGGTATTTCAGTTGTGTCTAGAGTATCATCTACTACATTAGCTGTTACTCTACCAGTCCTTTCGTAATACATAGTTGCATGTTTAAGCATTTAAACATACCTAGTCATTCGTCTTAGTCATTAGTCTTCAAAGAGCCTCTGCCTCAGACCATGGTACAAAGCAAGTGGTTGGAGTTACGGTATCATTTTCCTTTGAATCCTTCAGCCTAACATGATATTTTTATCTTCTTCCATGTGCCAAAGTAGAGATATTTATCAGATTTTTGCAGAAAAAAAAAAAAAAAAAGATTCTGACATATGTCATTCTTTTGTGCTTTGTCTGATGAGACTGCCTTAAACAGTTTCATTCCAACTTCCACACAAATTCACAACATAATTAGACAGAGAAGCTCACTGGCCAAGCTAAGTCTATTTTGAATGAAATCAGAACTACCAAAAAAGCATTTCAGAAAAGGATACTGTGTATGCAACAAATTTCTTCTGGAGAAAAAAAGCACTTCCCAGTTAACATTGGTTTTGTTATAGTTCAAGTGGCTTTCTTACTGAATTAAATATGCTTTAGAGAAACCGAACATCTCTTAAGAGGGAATGTACACAGCACAGTGTAATAACTTACACTATTTTCTGCATTGCCCTCTAAGCCAGATGTCAGAGGATAAGAAGAAAAAGGATTACATTTCATGACCATCACTGAAATACTTTCTTTTCTTCTGAGAGGCAGGAAATAAGCAATTAGATTTAACAAGTGAGAGAGCTTCTGTTATATTTTGTTATAGTTATACAGTCTCTCTCTATATATTCATTACTATATTTATTCAGTAACTAAAACGTGAGGCTATTAATACAATAACTGACCACGTAATCAAAGTAAAATGCCCTGCTTTGTAAAGTTTTGCAATTTCAGTTTATTTTAAAAAAAATATAGTTACATTAGAACTTATGCAAAATGTGTAGGTATATTTGTATGTAGAAAAGAACGGTTTTCTAGTTCTCCCCTTTTTTGGTGGGAAGGGATTCTAAATTCTGTTCATACTTCTGTACAGTGGTAATAGAAAAGACAAATAGTCTGAAATTTATTTCTTGCAAAGTTAAATATATGTATAGTGGACTTCAGGTTTAAGTTACTTTAGCCACAGGGAGCATTTGACCTGCTTCATCTTATTCTTAATGAATAAAGCTACTAGTGATGAAAGGATCTGAAAAAATATAATACTAATATCTAGAAGGATGACTTTCTATACAGTGTTCTTTTTTTGTCAAAAAAAAAAAAAAATCCAAATATTGTCTGAGACTCTTTTCCTGCATGTTCCTCAAGATAAATTACTATACCACAAATTGCTGTAATCTACACCCAAAGATAACTGATCTGTTAAAATTCCTTAAATGTTGCCATCAGTTCCAAAAAAATAACTTCTAACCGAATATTATGGACAGTGACACAAACAGTGCAATTTTTCTTGCTCTCCTACAGCAGCTGAGATGTAATAATGCACATTGCTGACAGTACACCTTCACATAGACTATATTTCTACTCTATTAAGCCGGTTCTCATTCACCTGCAAGGGTTTATTTGCATGCATTTAACTCAATAGATGCCGGTCCACATTTTTTAAAATGCCTAATTAATTGTGAAGAAACCTTGTCTTCAATATTATGCTTTAAAAATTACTCCAGTGAACTGTGACTGAAAATGATGTTATAGGCTATTAGGTATAATGTGGAAAAATAAGCACTTAATCTGTATTATTATATTACCCTAACTGCAGATGGCTGAAAGACATTTCTACAGTGCCAGTATTCTTACATTTGTTGACAGTTTATGTGCACAAACCATGTAGGTAAAAGGGAAAATTTCAGCACCTCTTATAATCTGATATATGTTTCAATTTCAGTAGAAAGACTGTACAACTATGATTAATTTGTTACATGTAACTTTCATTACATGTAAATCTGCTTGAGCATCTGCTTTAACAAATTTGGAGGCCAAATGTTTGAACAATTATTAGGCCCATCTTATCCCATCCATAGATAGATTCATGCCCTTATATACTGATCTGTACAAAGCAGTTCTCTCCCTATCAATGACTTGAAAGTGTAATGCTAAGCAAGTTTTATTTGACCTTAGTTTTGATTTCCACAACTTGATCTCTTGTCCTTTCTTTGTCTTCATCTTGAGCAGCAAAGGTAATTTACAACAAATTGTTCTTGAGAGAAGCAGCAAATTAATTTTCTAAAGCATTGTCAGCATCACTGCAAATCTCTGCCAGTACTAAACTTGGTAGGGATGCTAATAGTTCATCATTTCTGATCTAGATATCATAATCTGAAGGTCTAAAAAATATATTTCCTAGTTGGTATATTACATTCTTCATTATGCTCAGCTCTTTTGTCTTAGACTGCAATTTGTAACACTGTGGATTTTTTTTGGTTTGTTGTTTTGATCAATTTCTTTAAACCTCATTTCAAAGCAAAACTTCATAATCTGCATATAGACACTTGTAATTTGATCTCAAGCAGTTCCTGGTACAGATGATAGTCACAAAACTTCTCACATATTGCATCTTATTATAATTGCTTAACACTTGTATTAGCATAGTACACACTACATTGTAGTCAAAAATACAGAGAAAACCCACTATCCAGAGTCACTTCCAGTAAAGTCTAAGACATAAACTATAATTTACCAGGTCTGATGGAAAAGGGAAAGATTATGTTCAGTGACTTCAAGACAACTGCTCAGTCTTCAAGTAAACAATTTTTCCAAATAGCAATATCTATATTCTAGTTAGTTATTAGAGCTCTTAAGGCTTAGTGCCTATATTCCCTTCTACTAAAACCCAATCCAACCTTACAAAGCCAAGTTCTGTTAGCCATGTGTCTTTCTAGAGCACTGAGTAATGACCTTCTGTCCAAATGCTCTTGGTTTTCACTAGATTTTGATGCAGCTGAGATAGATATTTGTCATTTTCTTCTACCAATGATTCTGGGCCAGCACAAGAGCCATATGTCTGTAGGGTATTAGAGGACTGCTTTTCAGTGGGAAGCCACGTTGGTGAAATTGTTAGCTCTACTCTACCACAGTATGATTATGTGTCACTAGTGTATTAACTGCAAATGCCGTCCTGAGCAAAAGAGTGTGGATAACCTGATTCATGTTACTACATGCTGCTGTTGTAAATACTGTGGTACATAAAGAAAATTGATAAGTGAATGCAAGTAGCAATTTAGAAAACAACTACTATGAAAAAAAGCGTAAAATCATAGATCCATTAAAGTAAACAGTGTAACTCCCACTGATCTCATCTGAAAGAGTCAGGTGATACTGAACAGCACTGGTTTATACTGTGTCAAGATACCGTTTTTTACAGCTTATTATTGATGTTGCTGCCATTTTTAGAATAGGTGAAGCTTTACCATTGTGCTATTTTTTCATACATCTTGAAGTGTTTTTGATTAAAGATCCTGAAAAGTAGGTAACATATTTTCTCCATTATACATATTTGCAAATAAACTAAAGAAGAATTAAGAAAACCATTACACTCAGTTCATATGTTCTTTAAGAATTGACTGAATTAATTAACTCAGTATGAGAGGATTTTTATTTTCATTTTCCCTCTTACAAAAAAAAAATGCAACCCTATAGAATAATAAAAGAAACATTTTCTCACAATATTTAGCTTTGTCAGCATTAAGAATTGTGCTAAAACTAAGGCCACTTTTATGCCACTACTTTCTTGCACAGTTATGGATTTTCTGATAAAATGCACTAGATGAGATCTTCCTTGATAGAGGAGCAGCTTTAGTGTTGTCATCTCCAGTTTTCAGAATCCAATGGGAGATTGACCAAAACATTTCTGGTACTGAAAAATGACATTGCAATATAGATGTATCTGTCCGCATGTGCATGTATGTATGTATGCAGGTGTGACAGTCAGTGCTGCTGTCTTTAAATGCATTAAGAACTGCCAAAGTGCCCAGGAGGAAGCTGAGGTACTGGTCAACTGCTCACCAGAAGGAGAGAAAGAGGGAGGGCTATACAAAGCCATTTTTGCAACTCTGAGATGGAAGAAAAGTAGTGTAAAGGAGCAGGGACAAAGCCATGGCTGCTTCCTGTGCTGGCTGAGAAGATGGAAGTTGGGCTGGGCAGAAAACTCAAGCAGGGCTAAAATTCGTCAGATTACCTTAGCTTCCTTTGTGGCACACTAATAACTTGGTGGTTGTTTGGTTTTGTTTTGTGGGGTTTTTTTGGTTTTTTTTTTCTTTTGTTGTTTTGGTTTGGGTTTTGGTTTGTTAGGTTTTTTTAATATTACAAATAGTGTCTTTATAAGAGATTTTTTTCTACTGGTATTAGTTAACAGGTCACTGGTGAGGAGAAGAGATTTCTGCCATGAAATGCTCAAAAATTTCCAGTCGGTTTCCATTGTAATTGAAATATTTGCTACCTAAAGCTAGTTTTAATTAATCTACAGGTATAAAACATCCTTATTATTCCTTCTTACTTCCCAATGTGTAATTTCTGATTTAAATCTATCAAAAAATGTCCTTTATGTTTTCAGTATACAAATTCTTAAAATGTTTCATCAACAATATCAGAAATGCATTGTATTGCAGTAAAAAGGCTCAGTATGTAATAAACATCACAACTCTTTCACATGAGCCACAGGAAAAGAAGAGGGCTAACTGCTACTGTACTTTACAATTTCCAAGCAGGATATAAACTCCAGCCCTGCAGAGTTGTTAAATCTCACTTATCTTGTTTATTATATGGTATTAGAATAGTAGATGGTTCTACTTTCAGATATCCCCTGCAGGAAAATTCTCTTATTTCCACTAAAATCTAAAAACTTTGACAATGTAGGAAAATAATTCTTATTAGAGCAGAACTTTTTTTTTTTTTTTTACTATAACCTAATGTAATATACCGCTTATGTTGTTACAGCATTTTAATTCATTTAGAGATGCTATTGCTATTTTGTGCTTGTTTTCGTAGGTGGTCTGGGTTTTACTGCCATTGTGAAAAAAAAGGAACATACAGAGAAGTGCAGAGAAAAAGTCTGAATCTGTAACTGATCCTTGCTTCTTTTTACTTCTTGGAGTAAAGCATTGCATAATATAGTTTACTCTAAACGTTTGCCCTTTAGTCTTGTATAACTGAGAATTTTCCAAATGGGGAAAAAAAAAAAAAGGAATCCTTAAAGAAATGCAAAAGAAAATCTAGACATTAACTAGCAGCACTGTATTTTTTTTTTTTAAATAAATAAAAAAAATAATTCAACAAACCAAACACCACACACATGTAACTGCACACTTTCGATAACCAAAACATACAGTTATCTCAGAGTTTGGTGTGTCTGTTGGGGCTGCTTCCATACATCTGGGGTTTTTTGTGTTTAAAAATATTGTGTACAGAAATGTTTAAGCCTGCAGAGTTTACTTGTTTCTCAGAAGAAGGGCTCTGCAGGAGAGAGTTTCTGTCCTGTGGAGATTATATACTCTGCAGGATCTTTTGCTCAGTGACCCTAGTTTATCCACAATTCATTTGTGTGACTGAATCTTATGTCTCCCAGACAAACAAGTTTCAGATCATTAAGGTTGTACTCTCCTTGTTAGCAAGAATATATTATTGGCCACAGGAATGCTATAAATTTCTTTTCCAAACCAGGGAAATAATGATTATAAAATTTGTTTTCAGTTTCGTTTACAACTTACTTATGAGTTGCTCCTTCTCCTGACTCAAGAATAAATTATTGATGAGGTTTCCCATCTCTGGACACAATATTTTTTGTATTCTCTTTGATCTTAAAGAAATTGCAGGCTTTTGTGCAACATGGGGTAAATTTGGATGTCAACTAAAACTTCATAAGAGAAGAAATAAAAGATAGCAACAGTATCGATATAACTTTGAAATCATAATGATTTAGAAATAACCCCCACACACATATGAAACAGGAGATGTCTTCTATCTAATGTATTGTGTGACTAAGGTATAAAGTTTAGATACTGGAAAAAATACAAGAAACTAAAAATAAAGCTTTGTGGTTGCGAAAAAAAACCAACACTTCTTTCTTTCTTTCATTTTCTTTTGTGTTTTTTGAGATCTTTG
This sequence comes from Microhierax caerulescens, assembly GCA_035590215.1. NCBI lineage: Eukaryota > Metazoa > Chordata > Aves > Falconiformes > Falconidae > Microhierax > Microhierax caerulescens. Next base: position 2,635,406 of record JAVJGJ010000001.1, read on the forward strand.
GCATATAATATCAGAAAGGCATTTTGTTTTAAATTGCTCAGATTTACAATTTATCTTGGCCCATATTAATTACAAAAATTTATTAAATTCTAAAAAACAAGTTGTCTAGTAATGCATCATGTCAAATCCCCATTAAAGCCATATATCTCAAAAGATGTGTATGACTAATTAATGGAATACTGAACAGCAGCAATTTTTGAAAAGACTGTATTTTTAACAAGTAAACTGCCTGATGAGTGTGTCAGTGTAATACATACTGTGCATACTTCTAATAGGCCTGCAGTCAGTATTATGTATTCATTAACATGTATCGTAATTTGTTTCATGTTTAATACATCTCCTGTGCAGAAAACATAAAACTGAATTTTTTGATTACTAAAAATAATGTGTGAATTTAAATTCTGCTATTGTCATTCTGCCATGATATGAGAACTAAAGTGAAGACATACTAATTTGGTTACTCTTTATGTTTTAAAATTTTTGTAATTTTCTGTACAATGAGCAGCAAAGAGAATCACCTGCTTAAATAATCAGATTTATTAATTCACCTATTCTTACAAAATATGTGAAAGAAAGATATGTCATATCACTGTGAAAGCAATACAGATACTCTCCAGAAAGATTTCACTGTTACTGATACTCAGCTTGATTAGGCATACTCTCTCTGTTTATCCTAGTTCAGAAGACTGGGTTCAGCTTGGGTATACCAAATCTAGTTGTTTTAAGAAATGTCTATAATTATAATTACATGGCTGAGAATTAAATGACTGAGAATTAAATGACTGTAAATAAATAACCATTTGCTTTCCCGCATGCATATGACACCGCTGGCCAAAATGCAAGCCTTCAAAAAATATGGTATTCTGAGATTAAGAGGAGCAAAGGGGTATAGGAGATAAATCTGTAGTGTAAGATTTTGTCTTATGTTCCTGGTGTTATTTAGATCTCAGATTTCACCGTGTATTTGGAACGATACAGAAAAGGAAATTTTCAAAGGTGCGATTTCTTGTCTTTGTATGATCATTTTATTTTTCATTCACTGTCATTTTTTTCTTGATTTGTCCCACTTCATCAGTTACTCTGTATTTTGACCAGTACTATATAATAGCAATTAGGGCTTATATACTGCTATGTTTTCTGAAATTCTTTAAAAGAATTCTCATTTCTGGGTTTTGCTCACCTTTTTGTTCTCCATTTCTTGCAATGCAGTATGGCAAATAAAATTTAAATGTCAATCATCTTTTGTCCTTCCATTCTTTCACATCTTGTCTTTCAAGATAAAAACCCTCACACTGACTTTAGACTTGCCAGGATTAGCTCCTTGGTGTTTCTGGAAAACAAAACAAAGAGGTTGGGGAGGGAAAAAACAGAAGAATATTTTCTAATGCAAGAATATAATAGTCATAAAGTAGATTGTCTCTTGACTTTCTGAACTTTTTTTTTTACTTTGTCTGCAATTAACTCTAACTTTTTAATGTGCTTCATATACATGTTGTTGCCCAGCAGATGCTTTTCTCAGTTTCCAAATGGTATTTTCAACTTCAGGGAAGTCGACTTCCAGCGAAGTGCCATTCTTTTGTATGCAGGTGCTTGTTCACCAGAAATGAAATACTTCAAGGAGGCATGTCAGTTCCTATACATTTCTGCAGAAAGGTAGAAAATTTCAAGTGGCAACCTGTCTGGTTCCTGTCAGCTTACACAGCAGTGCCCGCTCTGGTCAGCTAGAGCGCCCTGAGTACCTGACTGCGCACAGCGTTATGACAGGGAGTGCCCTGTAGCTTAAGACCTGGGGCTTCCTCCTGTTTTTTTGTAAGTAAAAGAGTATGTTTGTGGCCTACTAAACCCCCAGTTAAAACTCATCAAGCCTGGAGTGCGTGAAACATTGTTAGGGACTCCGAAGGTTTCAGATCTCCTCAGGTCTCAGTAGGCTCTGCGTGTGTGTCTGTGTGTGTGTCTGTGTGTGTCCGTCCATCCTGGCCATTACCCACTGAGTGGCCTCTCCCACCTACAGATTTGGGTAGTGAATACCCAGCTCTGATTGGCTGAAATTCCCGCCAACCCGGCAGCCGGCGCTGCTGTGAGGGCTCTCTCCACCCGCCCACCCTTGTGGAAAGTTCCCCACGCACTGGCCACAGTGGAGCTATTTGCAGGTGAGTGATAGGGGCATCGTAGGAGGGTAAAAAATGTTTTAACTAGTCTCAACCCTGCCCAAACTACCACCCTGTCCACCCTCTATCCCATACAGAGTCCTGTAACTGTTCACATAGATTAGTTTATCTGTTACATTCCAAAACTTCTTGCATGTTCATTATAAACTCGGTACTTCATCCCTGCGGACAAGACAATAGAAATTAATATCCTTATTACGTTTCACAAACTTCACCCTTCTCCCATGAGAAATAAATTATTAGGGTTAACATTATACGTATTTTGAAGGAAGTGCAATCAAAAAGAATTCTTACTTTAACAATTGCTATTTTATGGCATAGTGATTCAGTCTTGATCAAGTTTATAGTGGCAAATAAAGAGCATTTTGAGTGGCTTTTAACATAGACTTAATCAAATCACTAAAAGGTGAAAATTGTTGAAAACTTTTCTAGGGTTTATTCTGAAATTAACTTGATTTGTTTCCAAGAATGAAAGGCACAGCAGAAGTCTTTTTATGCTGTCCTTTGTGTGGCAATGCTTCTCATGTCCTTTTCATGTGAGCCTGCACAGATGTATGTTCTTTAACAGCTGAAAAAGGAAGGATTGCGTAGTGAAGTTTGACAAGAAGTAACATGCACCACCATATATGTTTGAAAAAACAAAATAATATAGTGTCTGGATTATGAATAAACAGGTATTTAAGTGCATAAATCAGTAAATTGATAACACAATGATTTTGAGGTTGTATTGTGCATGTAGGGCACATCCTATATTACCGAAAATTTAGTAGTCAAATATTCTGTCATTGTTTATAGACTTTTTCAAGACATGAAAGATAAATATTTATTCATAGTTAATGTGTCTATAAGCTACCATTCTCTTAAAATAGTAATAATAAAGCCAACTTGCGTGAATCATCTTCAGTTTTTTTCTCTTTACAGTTAGATATTTCTAGAAACTAACAGAATAAGATGTATTTTATATCTCTTGTGTGTTCATGTGAATACATGTACAGGTACATACTGCATGTTCTTCACATCATGTAAACATTCTTACAGAGGCACATGTTCATGCCTCAGAGCTTGAAACAAGGAAGATTTCCCTTTTTGTATCCACAGAGGACTTTTATTGGACGCACTCTTTCTGATTGCTCAGAGTTTGGCATACAAAATGGACCACCACCACACTTCATCTCCTATTTTATTGTTTGCCTTTCCTGCTGAGACAGAATCCTTCTACTCCTGTTGTACCTTGCTGTTCAGCTACCTTTCCTTCCTCCTTGGCATTCGGTGACTTCACTAAAGGCCTTTTTGGCCCTATGCTATCTGGGACAATCACATCCCATTTCAACCTATATGGCAGGTGTTTGTGCTGCCTCAGAGTCCCATGTCCAAAATCCTGCCTGTGGTTCAAGCCTCAGGCAAGATGAACAGGCAGCCAGGCTCTAGAGCTTTTTCCTCTAGCAACCACAGAGCTCTCTTCTGACATCAGAGCCAAACAACTTCTCTACGTCAGCCAAGCTGCATTGATCTTTTAGGCATTGATGAGTCAGAACTGTAGGAACTACCAGAACTGTAGGAAAAAGATCATTTCTGATTAGATGCCTACATTCTTTCTTCTCTTCCCTGTATCATGCCGTAAGACCTGAGCTTTCCTGGGACATGCAGTCGCTGTGATGAACGAGGCAATCGTCTTGACACCATTTCATCTGAGTCAAAGCTAAAGAGATACATAGTCACATCATCCTGAGACACAGAATATCACCTGAAGACTGCTTGGGCACTGTCCTCTGTAGCATTAGTTGTGTCTTTTCTTCTGTTCTTCGTACAGTCATAGATTAGCTTTTGTTAGCTGGGCCTATACTCAATTATAACGTTCTATCAATTCCATCATTCATGCTGTGTACTGGGAACAAAGATTTCACTGTCAAACTCCTTTATCTTATAAATACTGATACTGGCTACCGGAATAGGCCTGATACGCGGATACTGTACATCAATATATTTGATTCTTGGCTCAGATGGAAAAGAAAGGTAATCTCTCTTTGACCCGTATTCTAGAACTAGGAAGGAACATGGACCAAGTTGCGCAGATGATTGGAAGGGCTTTTAAGACCCTACTTAGAAGTGCCTGTCAGGACATTTAAGTCCATCCTCTTCAGAGAAGTGCCTGAAGTTTATCACAGGTTTATGGCTATCCTCCACTGTTTTATTTCCCGTAAAGTTTCTCTTCCTGTCAGGAGAGTCCCTTTGGAGCAAGTGCATCTAGTGTTGCAATTGCAGTCATCACCTTAACGAGTGGCAAAGGTAGTGGGCCACAGGAAGATGGACTCACATGGGCTCCATTGTCTTTTTCCATGAACATCTACAATCTTTCTTCATTGTAGCTGAGGGCCAGAAATATGCTGCTTTTCCTTGGTAAAAGAACTACAGAATGAGAAGACTTGGGGGGGGGGGGGGGGGGGGGGGGGGGGGGTGTGTG
>JAVJGJ010000001.1:2645757-2671739 GCA_035590215.1 Microhierax caerulescens
TTTTATTTTATTTTATTTTATTTTATTTTATTTTATTTTATTTTATTTTATTTTATTTTATTTTATTTTATTTATTTAATATTATTTTATTATTTGTGTAAATTATATTCAACCAATACAGCAATAGGAAAATGAATTTACTCAAATGTGTTAAAAAAGTAGTGAATGTGAAACAACTCTTAGGGAAACTAAAAAACCCTATATTATTACAGAACAGCTACTGGCAATGCCCCTCATAGTTTTCATAATTATATTTAGGAAAGCCTAGATTGCTAACAATTATTGGAAACAGCAGTTTCTTTACAAGTAGTATAGCTGCTGGCAGTGGGGAAGACACAGGTTATTTTTCTACCCTTTGAAAGATATTTTTGTCCCAGCACTTCTGAAGTTTTCATTTCCTCATCTGTATGCAGACAAAGATGTTGCTATGTACTCACTGGTCCTTCTATGCCAAAGGCAGTGCAGAACAGAATATGAAAAGATCCTGAAGGGCAAAATTTTTCTTTTTTATATATTAGTTTATACTGTTGGTGATCTGTCTCATAATTGTTGTCCATAACTGTAGTATCTGAAGAATAATTCTAGAAACTAAATTACTTCATGTATGATGGAATGTTTATGGGAGTTTCCCAGAGAATTTGCTGATACAAAAATGAATATTCATGATTCAGCAAATGTCATCCTTCCATCTGGGTCAATATTGAACTAGTTCTGTGCCCATGACTTTGGGTCACAGTGTTGCTGAAGATAGATCTGAGATAAGATACAAAGCTAAAGACTTTGTATTGATTATTTGATTTTCAACCTTGAGATGAAGGCACGGAGGGAACCAGTGTAATCTTTACAGAATGTTTCTCTGTTCCTTTTCTGTGTCCAGTCATCTGACGTTTGGCCACAGCTACCAAATGTTTTGACTCATTGAAAATTAAAGATGGAATAAAAACTTACTTCAAGAATGAAAAAAAAAAAAAATTAGTAACATTATGACATCAGTAATCTCAGGTTCAAATTAGCTATGTTCTAATAATTCAAGGTTAAATTTATTTCTATATTCTTATAATTTAATCTAAATTGGAGCATCAAATTGACTGATTGAAGAACCTTAGCAAAAGACAGAAGCTTATAGTAAATTTAGGTTGAACAGTAGGTTCTGTCAACTACTTCAGCAAACACTGGGGATATTGCTGTGTTTCATGTTTTCAACGGTTACGAGTTTCATAGGAAAACCCTACAGGATTTTTACTATTTGGTTTGACTTTTTTTTTTCCCTAAACCAGTTGTAATTTTTTTTAAAAAAAAATCTCCTAAATTATATGTTTTAAAAAGAGATAAAACTATAGAATATTAAAAGTGGGTATTAGCATGTAGCAAGATATTTTGCTGACCTTCAGGCACAGAGTATTTCTAAAAGTTCTTTCATTAGAAAGCTCAGGTTCCTTGCACTAAATCTTTTAGAAATTATCTAAATCCACTGAGGTAAAATCTATTTTGTTTATTCCTCTAATCCAGCCCCTAGAGCCACTGTTTTATGGATGTCTTACCCACTACATTAAGAAGCCCATTCTTGTTGTTTCATGTGTGCTGTGTTTAGGCCATCAACAATGAACATGGAAATTGTATTTTGTAGCCCTCCAGGGAGGTGGGGATTTGCTAAGTACCCACCCAGTGCACTTACTTCAAGTGATAAATTAAAACAGAAGTAGAAAAACACAGAAGCCAGAAAATACTACTGTCAGTCTGAAAATCCACACTGAGTTGAAAATGCTAGGTGACAAGAAACCTGATCAGCTAACTCATCTTAAACCTCTTGGGCTCAATTTGGAAATGGAAAAGAGGAGCAGAGAAGATAACTTGCATTAAAACAATATCTGCTATCAGTGCTATGTATGGTGTTGGCATTTCCATTAAAAAGCAGTATCTTCAGGGAGGTTCCCAGGTCTCAGTCTGACCCAGAATGGTGGGATTTTTTATATTTATTTCCTGTTTTTTTCTTGGTTGATTTGTTATTTTTTGTATTTGCAAGACAAGGAAAAATATTGCTTGCATTTTTTAAGCTGTAGAGAATCACTAGAGTATACAGTTTGGGTTTAGGTGTTGTTCTGTTTCACTACTGAATTGAAGGACTGGGTTTGCAGGTATTCGGTCCTTTGTGTAAATTTGCAAGATTACATATCTATTGCTAAATGAAAATTAAGCTAATTCTGGTTTAGGTTTTTTAGCATTTGAATTCTTTATTTCATTAAGTAACATAATATTATGGTTTGTAAAATGAGATTTGTTAATACCGCAGCCATTTAAGAACTATAACAGAGATCTGTACTACAGATAGCTACACAGAAATTTGTGCTGGCTGCCCTCTGATTCCATCTTCAGTGAAATGGCCTGTGTGTTGCATACTATTTTAAAGTGGCCACTATCAAAAGTGGCTACTGATCTTTTGTGCTTTTGATTTCTTCTGTGCATCAGCTTAAAAAGATAGAAACATGTATCTTTATGGAGTCACAGTTTTGAAAATCTGTTTTACATGACATCAACAAGAAAACGGAAACAAAAAAACCCCTAACAAATACTGAAGTGCAGCAGGAGAAACAGATTGGCTTAATTATTTTACACTATTAAAAATACAATATAATTAGTAATATCATTAATTTCCCATCCTGGCATAGTAGGTGATATTTAGCAAAATAACATTTAAACTTGTATAATACATGAGCATGAAAATAATATGCAGCTCTGTTTATTTTTCATATATATATGTGTATGTATAAATATCTATATTTTCAAGAGAACATCTTCAGAATTCAGTGTCTGAAAAGAAAAGAAAATGCTGTTTGAGCAGTTATGACAATCCAACACAGCAGCAACAGCAGCATCAGAATATAAAGGAATCTCCAAAACTCACAGCATAACTGCCTGTGGAGTCTGTCATGGAACCACATGCTGTGACTCGAAAAATACCTTCTACCTTGCTGAAAAGTGGTGAGATGAAGTAGCAATTAAGAATAGCAGGATAGTTTTGTTCACCTGCATGCCTGGGCATTTTCAGTATTTTTTTCCTGGGTGAATGCACAGAAAATGCCCATAAAATGAGCTGAGGATGGTCCTTTCCTTTCAGTGCTGATTTTGGTTAGTTCTCAGTGCCCTTTAGTAAGATTAAGTGTATTTTTCATTCTTATTTTTAGGGATTATTCTCACTGTCTTTGTCTTACATTTTTATTTTTCATACCAATTTGGGAAGACTGGAATGAATTATATGGTGTTTTGTAACTGATCATCCAGGGCAATGTGAAGTTACCAAAACCACTCTTTAACTGTGCAACAAATGCAGGCTTCTCATCAGCAGAATACAAAATCTACCATTTTGTTATTATATTATTAGCGCTGCAAACACAATCAAGAATTGAAGTAGAATATTCCAGTGTGTATTTAATATATAGTTATTATGTCTGACTTAAAGGACATTCCTAATATGCAGATCACCATTTCCAATGGAAGGTAGGACCATGAAGTTTTGCTTTATATGTGCCCTGTTTTTATGCTATTCTCTAGACACATCACTGGCCAGTGCTGGAGACAAGATACTGGCTATATAAACCTTTGATGTGATACACCCACCTTTATTTTTCATAGAATTCTGTAGTTTAAATTCAGTTGATTGACAAAATTAAATCTTAATGATTTGGGCAGCTCCTACAGCTGTGGAACTTGTCCTTTGGGTTTCTCTGTGTCCTAGAATACTGTGCAGTATTCCGTTTTACATCCTAGCTCTTGGTGATTTTTTTAAAAAAATAGTTGGGATCCCTTTTGTTATGAACATAATTACATTGGTTTAAACTCAATTTTCCAAAAGTACTTGGTTGAATTGAAATGTTCTCTTCAAAAACATACTATCAAGGAGTTACTGCTGCTAGCTCATAAACATCTAACAGATTGCATGGCATTTTTTGCTACTACACATAGTTACATAAGAGTTTCCCCTCATTTGTCACAGAACCTTTTGATTACATGTGTCAGAGCTTTCCAAATGACTCATTTCAATGGCCAGTCTCTTTCATATGTCCACAAATCTCAAGCCTTTTTTTGCACATGGATGCATCTTGGCCCAGACCTTTGTGCATAACATGTACCATGTGAAAGTTAAGGGATGCTGCATTATTTGAATTTAAACCAGCATTCAAATATAGTTTCTGAGTTTTGGTAGCCAGCAAATTGTGGTGGATTTTTTTTTCATACACTGTAAGTAATAACTTTTATAGAAATTAATGGTGCCCCTTAAAAGTATTGTCTGTAAAACATGTGCATTAAAGGATAATCATTAATTAAGGAAAATACACAGAGCACAAAAAGTATTTTAGCAAATAATTTTTGAAGTCTTACTCTCTACATTGACACCATGTGAATATTTCAACTTTCTTTGTGTTCTTCTGAGTTTTTCTTTCATCTTTTGATCTGGTTTTCCTTTTTTTTTTTTTCATGATTCATTGCCCATTTTTCCCAAGGTTAGCATCTGTTCATTTTTAACATGAGTGTACTTTAGCAGTCAACTAAGTAGAACTTTCTAATCCCCAGTAGGTAAGGTTTTATCTAAAGTACAACAAATCTGTAGTATCTAAGCTATGTTACCTACAAAGGGTATATCTCAGGTTTGTTCATTCGTATTTTACAGTAAAAATTCCCAAAAACCCTGTTTGTGATTCTATTTTAAAAAATTAAATCTTTAAAAACCATACCTTTTATTTACTATCCAGGGTGTGATAGAGCATCGCTGACTATTCTTTTTTAATAATGCAGTGTTATAATTTGTGTACTATGACCCAATTAATCTCTTTGATATTGAGGCATTTTCTAGGTTTTCATCACAATAGGATACTTCTGTATCAGTCCAGTTTCACTTTGAGTCATTTTCAATTGTTTATATTTCATTTGCTTGAAGACCATCCTGTCCAGGAGTTTTCCTGTTACACACTCTGGTGATAGAGAAGAAATGTTTCAGTTCCTCACTAAGAACCCATATGGTTATTTTGACTAGCTAGGTCAGAAAGCATGGCCTTGATTTCCTTCTCTTGATTTTTAATGGAAACATCTATATTAATACACTCAGGAGGAATCAGTTATTTAAAGATATTGGAATGAACCAAACCAGAAATGATGCCCAAAGCCTATTTTTACACGTGTGCGCTCTGATATTTGAGAGAGAGGGATCATTCCTCTTCAGCCACGTATTTTCAGCATTAGCTAGAAACAGAAGGCTGGTTTTGTGTATCAGGAGAGAAAGACACGTTGGTCAGCGTGGGCTTGTGATGTGGGAGAAAAAAGTGTCAATGAGTAGATTATCTGCCCAAAACTATGCAAATAACAAATTCTTCATTTTTCTTCCCACAATGCTTTCTGTTTGGAGGCAGGTGATGTTCAGTTTTGCAGCTCAAGCAAGTTCAAGCATTGCATTATTTTAAATACATAGGCATAGAGGTCTAGTGGAACATTTTATTAAACAAGACCCCTGTTATCTATCCTTGCAAACAATGGCAAGTAATTTCTTGCAGAAACAGGCCATGCACCCCCACTAAAACTAATTGTGCTTATTTCTGCACTATGACTAAGAGGTTGGAACAAGAATACATTAATCAGCTGTTCAGAAGTTTTCTCATTTCCAACATCAGCATGTTAGTGGTCTGTTTATAATCGTTATTGCTTTGTTTATATCCAGTGCTTCTTATACTTTTTCCTTACAGTATTCTTAAATATAGTAAATAGACAAGATGTCTTTAACTTTTCTTCATTGTTTTTTGGACAATTTAACCTTTTGAGTCTTTACCCTAGAACATTTATTTAAAAAAAAAAAAATACATACACTATATTACATATTTACACATATATATGTGTGACTATTTATATTTTAATATATATTTGTTTACACACACTCACCCCTGATTCGAAAACACTTCCTGATGAAAAGTAAATTCAATAATTTCTGTTAATATTCAGGCTAGATTTGAGAAATAGTTTTCTTTTGTGTACTGAAAGAAACCTGCCCATTTGTGTGCATAATAAACTACTTGATAATTTTATTTCTTCCTTCAAAAAAACAGTTTCTGGAAGCTGCTTTTTTGTATGTCTTTATTTCATTGTTTATTTGCAAACAACAGGTATAAGATCTCATCTTCGTTATTGTTAGATGATGGAATATGTACATTGTATCGCTAAGCAGAATAAAAGAGAGTTCAATAAGTGCAGAGCTTCTTCAACTCAACAAAAGTAAAACTATCTCAAAGATGCAAAATAAAACAATTCTCATCTCCTAATAGCCTGCTTATTCTCTTCTAGTGACAAGTTACAGATTAAAGGCATTTCAGTTTGTGTGTGTGTGCATTTGTCCTATGTTATGGAATATAGATAATAAACTGTAATCCACATGAACTGCAAAAATGATACTCATTGTAGAACTGCAGAAGAGCTCTTGGTTATTACAACATGATTCCTCTGTTTGCTTCAAGTAAGCTAACTCTAAAAACAACAGAGCAGAAAATGAAGTAGCTGCTTGCATATGAGTTCCCAAAAAGTATTATAGGAGTTACAGATGGCAAAAACTTATATTGTCATTTTGCCAATCCTCCTGCCTGTAGGAGATTGTTCCCTGTGGTATATTAAGAGTTGTATAACTTTCCACAAGATTTTGTGGGTTCCCCAGGGAGAGGATTTTGGTCTGTCAGGAGTGCTAGATGAAGAGTCCTTTTACTGTATTTTACAGCTGGAAAACCTATCTTTTATTGACAATTGGCATTGACACTAGTCTGAGGACCACAGTATGTTTCTGTAGATGTGAGAGTTTGGCAGAAGCATTAGAGTGAGTGAAGTTTGATTGCAAAACCAGGGAAGCTGGAGTTAGAGATTTTTCTCTGCAGCTTCAGTTAACTATATTAATCTTATCTTATTGATGCACAGAGATACTTTTTTTACAAAACCCAGGTGTAGGAAGAGCCACTTTAAATGGGCCCAACAGCTATGCAGCATGAAGTATGCAGGGGATTAAATATTTCTGTAGTCATAACTCCAGAACCTATAGTAACAAAAGTAAATATTATAAAAGCTACTTCTCATTTGGAACAGTTTGATTTATATCCCTGTATAAATGCACAACAAAGATGAATATGCATTTAACTTTTGAGAAGGCTTAGTCTCTCTGAGTGTAAGGGATTACTCCCTTGAATGAGGGTGAGCAGGTGAAGAGGTCTGCAGGATCAGTGCCAAACTTACAAATTTATCACAGGTCTGCAAATAATTGCGTGGTATAAACTTAAAAGTATTTCACCCACTTTCTAAGAAGGACAGTGAGTGAAAGATGTCCTCATTTTGGGATACTTTTTATGCATATATATTTTATTAATATTTAATGTATTTAAATAAAGTAGGAGAACCTAGAAGTTCAAATGGATATGGTACTTAAACAACCCAAACCTGTATGGCTGTTCATGCACAGCATCCTTCTTTTGCATTCTTTTGGCAGATCCTTGATAGCACAGTTCCAGTACAGCAATGTAGTCAGAAACTTTCTTACCCTAAAGCTGTTCTAAGAGTGAGAGTTGGAAGGTTTTCTGGCTTAGTAATAGTTAAAGATATGGAGTACATGAGAATGCATCTGCCAACTACTTGCTTTAATCAGTTTTCAATACTTTCTAAAACTCTGTCCATAGAACTTCTGGAGGTAGAATTTATGCTACAGAGGTATCTCTTCATGTGTGGAGTTACAGAGTTTGATCAGGGCCAATAAAATTGTCTTACCAGATTTTTTGGGGGAATGTGTACTGACTGCTTACAAGCATCAACTTGGGCAATTTGGTCTGGGGTATGAACTTTTAACCTTATGTTTTTCATGAGTATTCAGCTTTTAAATACAGTGGTGGTTTATGATAAGTTTTTAACTTTGCAGCTTCCTGTGAAAGGGTAAATACACAGACACTTATATTCCTTTTACCAGAGAGAAAAGAGAAAAAAAAAAAAAAAATGGAAGAGAGGAGTATCTTTCACATCTCAGACCAAGATAAAACAGTAACAGGAATTTCTTGCATATTCTCTCCTTTGATTGTGTTGCCTTTGGCTATTACCTATCAAACATTCCTTCAGGTAGCTAGCAGAAATGATCTAAAATTAGTTTAGTGTTGGTCTAGAATAAAGTCCTGTTACTCATTTTTTTTTTAAGTGGATCCTTACTAAATGTCTTGCTCTAAGGTCTCAAAATTGTAATCACTTTGAATATCCCTGCAATTAGTTTTTGTTGTCACCTATGATATTTGTGACAAAACCATGTCAAAACATAGAAGACATGAAATAGAATCCACTGTATTCTGTTTGAAAAAAAAAGTTCCTATTCATTTCTGCCTACCTTCTTATACCTAGCCTGTACACAGTAAATTCTTCCTTTAGAAGCTTTAAAAGTTTACCCGTTTAATCCTTAAGAGAAATTACTGTGTTTATACTTTCATCCTTAATTAGTAGGATGCAATATAAGTTCTCTTTTTGCCTCATGAAACACTCCTATCACCATAACAATGCCAGTCATCCATAGCAAACTGGAATATCTTTGTCACAAAACAGCGTTAGTTTCATCTGTGTCAGTATTTTTCATCACAGACTTCCCTGCCATTAAATGTCCTATAAATATTCCAAATTAAATTTATTTTAACTTTTTATACTTTAGACTCGAATTTCAAAGTCCCATTTACAAAGAAATAATTATCTGTGTATGTGCCTTGTCAAACTGGATTTTTTTATTAAGAGTTATATTTTTAGTAATATCTGGCTTATGTTTTTTCTTTTCTTTATAGACAAAAATCTAGATTAGCTGTGTTAATGGAATGATGAACTTTCCAATAAAATTAGCAATACTAAACTTTCAGACGTCATATTTCAATTTTACATCAATGTTATTTTTAAAAAAATGTGTTTTTTAAAATACATTTTAAAATTTTTAAAAAAATTTTAAAAATTTGTTAACCAAAATACAGAATATGTTTCTTTTACACATGAAATATTCTGTAAGTAGTTCTGTAATTGACTAATGAGGAAATAAACTGTCGGAAAGTAATCGTCAGCATATCATAGCTATTGCTGTGGTTTGAATTTGTCATTATAAGCTAGCACTGTTGGAGTCTGGAGAGTTTTTGGGTTTTGGAGTTTTTTTTGAGAGAAAAATGTGTAGAACATTAAAGTGTTCAAGTAGGACAATCTTATTTCTAGGTGTAAAAGGTTTGGAGATGTTCCATTCGTTTCACTGGATGTATGCACATGAAAAAGTGAATTCAGTTCTCTTGGAAATTAGTGGTTCTTGTTTAGGATAAAGAATGTCTCTATAATTTCGCTTTTCTTGCTGCTTATGTTTTGTGTCGTATTTTTTTCCAAATATGTTATGAGACAGGTTTATAACATACTATGAGGAAAAGATTAATTTTACATAGTTTTGATGATGCTAAAACTGTTAAGTGCCAATTTACTAAGGTTCTGTAAGTGCCTCATGGGTTACTCTGTCTCTTGTAATAGCCGTCAAAGATATAATGTTTCTGGAATAAAGCCAAAGGCCTAGATATAACCTGAAGCTCATGAAGTTTGTCCCCAGATATGGTATTCTTGTTTGGACCATTCAAATTTGCACAGTCTTTTAAAGCTAGATAATGTAGAGTCTTCAATGGTTTACCTTGTCCAGGTGGTACACGTTTCTGTATAATATCGATATTTTGATTGCATCAATCAGAAAGGAGATTTGGTTAGAGACTGAAGGTGTCTGAAGACAACAGAAGGAATTATTTGAGGCAATTTTTGTTTATAAACCTAAGAACTATGTAGAGATCATGTTGAAACAACCACAGTGGCATGCTACCTTCTTTGATGTTTGCCACCAAATGCCTTACAAAGGCACATTGGTATTATTCATCAACTGTTACTATGTACTTCACACAAGAAAATTATTTCTAGAAACAGTGCATACTATCACAGTCTTCCAGGCCAATGAAAATCAGGTTTTCAGTACTTAATAAGAAACTTCTTTAACAGGGTCATCAATTATTATTGATGGTAATTAATTAATGCTGTCCTTCACTAGATCTTCATTTTGTGTAACACCAATCCACTGTCCCTCCTGTTACATTTGAAGTCAGGTATGTTCATTGCCCTCTTGAGGTCATGTTAATTTTCTTGATAGGATAGATAATCCTAGATAGGATTAAATTTGAAAATATATTTAATTTCTCAAAAATAACACAGCAGTTAAAATTAATAAAATATGCAGATGTGCAATATATGTACTACCTATTGTCCTTGTAAATCCTTGAGCAACTATTTATTGGGAAAATAATATGAGTACCTGGGTAAAGACTTTCAAGCATATCAATATTTTGAATGGTTCCCAAGTCAACTATCACAAATGGTCTCGGTTGAAGGCTGATTTACTAAAACAATCTCAAAACACATGCTAAGCAAGTGAAATCCATAGTATCTGATAATCACATAACAAATTAAAGATGATTCTACTTTCCTCTGAGTTCATATTTTGTCCTTCTAGGGGCATATCCTTTTGGTTATTTTTATTTAAGCAGTCTCACTATGGAATGCAGGGATTGATTCAATTTTTTTCACATCAGAACCCATTAAGAAATTAATTGTTAATCTCTTGCTACATTAAAAGAGGCCTTCAATTCCTGAATAAATATTTTTCTGAGTAAGGCCTTTATAACATTAATGGTTTTCTAGCTTGAATTTTCAGGGAGTTTATCAGTATGTATGTCAGTATTATTATCAGTATTGAATTATCAGTATGTACTGATACAATGTAAGTTCCTGTAGAAACTGCATTATTTTAAGAAACCAAATTTGTACCAACAGATACATTAATATGCTTGACTGTGGATACAAGCATACAGTATAAAGTTTGCCTTTAAGCATTGTGACTGACTCAAAAAATTGCATAATGTGTTTTATTTTAATTTTTTTGAGCATAATTCCTACCAGCAATTCATTGGAATTTAGTAGGACTACTCACATATAAAGAGTCAAGCATATAGCAAAGTGTTTTGCTGTATAGTGGACACAAGTTGCTAACAATAGGATGTATCAATTGCTGCTTAGTCTGCTGAATATTCATAGCTGGTTAAAAGTAGTAGTGAGTCCAAATTCTACATATTAGATGATGTTCGCAATATATATGCATGTATTATAAGCCAGCTCTGGTTGATAACACAGAGGTCTTAATGTATTCTCAGCATAGCAGACCTCGACACATTAACTGTAGTGTTCCTCTGTGTGTTTGCTGTGAATTTTACGCAGGAAAAGCACATCATACTTTGGTTGTAAGTATTCACCACTGTTGCAGTATGTATGCAAGTGTGACACGTACTGTGCTATGATACCAGCACTCCCCAGTATGTTCTCTTTTTTTTTTTTTTTTTTTTCCTAATATTATGATATTGATACAAATTGTAATTACAGGGTTGTCTACTCTTTAGAATAGCTAATGAAACAAAAATATGTATGTATTTTACAAGATCTTTTCCTTTATAATTATGTAACTATTATAGTAACACAGTATTTGTTATAGCATAATGACTAGCCTCTTAGTAAGATAATATTAGACATGAAAGTGAGCATAAGAATTTTTGTTTCGATTAGTATTGTAGAACATCGATTTCTGGGGGGTTTTTTGGTTCCAAATTGCCTGATACCTCTGCAACTTCATTATTAAATATTATTGCCATCTTTAGACTAATTCTGCTATTCTCACCTACCTTTATTTTGTGATCATTAACCAGGTTTCTCTTACACCTTTCCTAAATACTGTATTCCAAACACTTGATTTATATTTCTGTCTAACCTTATCATCCTATGGTATCACTCTCATTTTCCACATATGTGAACACCTCCTTGGCTTTATGAAAATCCTAAATACGATAGCATTTTTAAAGGCTTTGTTGTACTGGTGATGTCACACAATTAGCAGTAATTCTTCAAACTTTTCTTAATAGCTCAACCATTGCACAGCAGTGTGGAGAAAATGCTGTTCAAGTGTGACTTTCATAAATTAGAATGAGCAATTTTTGTTGTAAGGCAATGCCAGTAGTGAAAATATTTTTAACAACTTAAAAACCTGGATCGTTCGCCTTTGTTACATCTATTCTGCTGCCAAAAAGTGAGCTGAAGGTGCTCTTGTTGGGAATAGATTTATTTCACTTCATTAGGTTTGTTTTAGCAAGGCTTCCAACAGAAAAAAATTAGACTTTAAAAGAAAGGATGAGAGTGAGAAGGATGAAATTTTAAAGTTGTAACATCAATCTGGAACTGTTTTGCAGTATTTAATGGATGATGGTGTAGTCTTACTAACCTCTGTTAGCTTATTAAGAAAGTAGACACTGCATTTCACATCTACTTTGAAGCTTAATAACAGGATTCTTTGTTACTGTTGGAAGACTCTTTCATCCCAATTTCTTGTGTGGGAGATTCAGAATTCAAATAAGTATTACCCTTGGTAGGTGACCTCATGAAAACTTCATTGTTGATTTTTGGAGGATTTGCATAATTTCTTATGGTGTTCACTAGTTCAGTATGGACCTTCCACCCATGTAAATCCTGTGATCAGTAATCTAACACTTTGAAAACCAAAGGGCTAATTATGTCTCTTGAAGAAAAATTAGAACTTGACGATACCAATAATTTCAATTCTGTCTTGAAAAGCTTTGCTTGCCTAGTTGATTTTTGGAAGTGCCATCTACCATCAGTCATAGTAAGGCAATACTGTTGACTTTAATGGATTTGCTCCCATTAGTAAAATATCAACCATAAACTTCCTTCTTGTTATGGTGTGAAAAGTACTCCCTGTTCCTGACCACGGCAATAGATGAGATTTCTGTTGGCATCACAGGAAGTGCAGCAGTAAGCTACACAAACACTGGTGATAACTGAAGCAACAGTCAGTAGGAAGTGTGGGCATATATTCATTTAGTAACTTAGTAATTTTTAATGTAAATTGATGTTTTGTATAGTATATGCAAAATGAAGATTTTTTTCTAAAATCTCAATATCTCAGTCTTCTCAAAAATAGTAACTTTTTATGCAAGAAGAAAAAATGGCTATATTCAGTTTGATTAAAATACCCCTTAGTCTTTAATAGTAGCCAGTCAAAAATACCAATAAAAAATAAGAACAGATCAAGCCTAACATGAAACTTTCTGGCATGTCACAGTCCACAGCTTAATAACTTTCCAAGCTGAAGGATGTATTTTGAAGACTTTATTCCATGCATTTCTGATAGGTTTTCAAACCTATCAGTAAAGTTTTGACTTCCAGAACACACAGCTACAGTGATTTTCTCAGTTTACCTATGACATGTTTACACTAGTACATATTTATTTTTATTTTTTTGCTTTTATTTGATAATGTTATCTGAAAAAAATAGTGAATACCAGTATTTACTTCCCAGAGGTCTGTTAAATTCCACCTAAGTTACCATTCTTCTGGGCAGAAGGGTCCTAAACTACTGAGTTGGCTCTCCTGCTGAAGTGTTCTCAGTGACATTTTAATGATCCTGTATTTATTCTACTTTTTTTAAAAAAAAAAAAAAATTGCACAGATACTATCTATTTCATCTTTATTATGAAGATAATTTTCAACAGATTTTAAAATCTGTATTCCTAGTGTAAAAAGTTTTAATACAACCAATTAAGTGCTTTTAAAAGGACACAACAATTTGACAAAAGCTTCGGAACAACGTGTTGATGTTTAGCATGAAATGGTTAATATTCTTGCTACTTATGGTAGGATGGGCAGAGATTTGGGCCAAAGTCTCTGAAGGTAGAGGAGTTTATGGGAATTTAATCTTTCATTTTCTAAAACAGAAAGGTCTTAGATTTTGTGGATGAAAACTGTATTTAAACAATTATTTTGTGTGCTATACAGATAAAAAGTAAACAATGCAGCCAGGTGTAGAGGAAGGAAGCTGGGTTAATTAGCATTGATAACATACAACTGTGGGCTGGCTTCAGGGGCCCTGGGTTGGCAGATGTAGATAAGGTGCAGGTGTGGCTGGTTCTGTTAAGGGGTTGAGAGAGAATGAAGAGAGAGCAGATGAGGAAGATGCAGAAGGAAGTAGTAGAGAGAGTGAGGTGAGGAGAGTGTCCCTGGATGAGGAGGAACAAGGAGAAATAGCAAAGGAACTGGCATGAAAAGTGTATTGTTATGCGATGGTAAAAAGACCTTGTTGCAGCCAGCTGGTTTGGAGAGTGCTGTGACAGCCAGGGGTTTAGGAAAGATTTATAATTATCCCAGGATTCTTGAAGTTGGAAGTATGTTAACAACTTAGGTCTTAAAGTATTTTCCTGAGGAACAGAATCTCTCACTACAATTTACTCAAGGTATGTGAATTTAAGTTCCCAAACTTGTCATAATAAAGTGTAAAATCACAATGTGAAATGAGGTTTTGACTCATTTGAGGCAACTCAGATACATGCTCTTGAAAATTTCATCTGGTATATGAAAATTTAACAGTACAGTTTTGCTGCCTTTTTAAATGGTTCTGCATCTGTAAGTATTAATATTGTCCTTGTTTCATAATATTACATATTTCTAGAAAGATTGTATCTTACATCAGGAGCCAATATATTCCTTAGTGGTTTGGAAACTGTGTAACTGTTGCTGTTAACAGTGAGAAAGTTCTGCATAGCCTTTGAAGTCATAGGGCAAAACTCTTTAACAATAATTAGGGAATATATTGTTTATTTTAATATTAAAAATAGTCATTTTAAGTGCTCTTGAATTTGTACAATTTTTTTTTTTTTTTTTTTTTTGAGGTTAGGAGACCCAGGCTGGATCCTTTTTATTAAAAAAAAAAAAAAAATCTTTAATGAAATAGAGTACGTACTCCCTAAGAAAATGAAAATCTGCCTTTAATGTAATAGCTCAAATAGAATCACAGAATCATTTAGGTTGGAAAGGACCTTGAAGATCATAGACTCCAACTGTTAAACCAGCACTGCCAAGTCCACCACTAAACCATGTCCCTAAGCACCAGGTCTACACATCTTTAAAATATCTCCAGGGATGGTGACTTAACCACTCCGTTGGGCAGCCTGTTCCAATGCTTGACAAAGGTTTTTAAGTTTAAAAAAAAAAAAAAAGAGAGAGAAAATAAGTAACATTACTGAGGAAGACAAGTATGTTACTATTTCTGGAACCTCTGAATGCATGTGAAATGCTAAAAGAAAGAAGACAAGCAGAACAAAGTTTGTCTACTGTTTCTGCTGAATTTCTTTTGTAAAACAGATGATTTAAATTTTAATAGCTTACTAAATAACTAGACATGTATTTGAACAATACAAATAATTCTACCTTTAAAAATATTAAGCAAGTAATCTGTAGTAAATTTTTAATTTTTGCCAATCATGTTGGTAAAGCGCATTATTAAACTCTTGTGAAAAAGTACTAATGATTTCCCTGGTAAAATATTTGTTTCTCATTATCAGAACTTTCAGTATAAAAAAACCCACAAAAGTCCATTTCCACTTCAATTTCTGCTACAGCTTGTGTTGTTGCATTGTTTAAAAATGGTTCTATGGTGACATATGTTTCCTTTTTGTAGAAAAAGAGATTTATTTTTTTTCTTTTATGCATTGTTAGAAAGGGTTATTGTTTATTTTAAATTTGGGGTTACTAGCTTTATTAGTAACAGTGAATTTCTGAAGGTGAAAACCAGACCCCAAAAATTTCAGTACACATCAGGAACCAGTCTTCCAAGTTTCGTTGAACAGCAAGAGATATTTTTGGATAGACTAAAAACCAGAGTAACTAAGGCTTCTTTACCTCTTCTGTAAAGGTAGTTGTGCTACCAGGAAAGAGGCTGAACTTAAAGGGGTTCAGTAATAATTCTCAAAGAGAGCACAAGACCACAAATAGCAAATACTAAATTAAAAGTAAATGTATTCAGAAAAGTAGGGGCAGTGATGGCAAGTTATCTCTTCTCTCCTCACCTCGCCCTACCCAAATTATGCTGGATTTTTTTTATTATTATTTTACATAAGCAGTTTGCCGATTGAAATACAGTTATAAACATTAATGAAACAAGGAATGGCCCTCATTCCAAATAACACAGTCTTAGAAAGTAAAGTACTGAAACTTCGCAATGTCACCTATTCAGATTTACTAGCCCTTTAAGGACCTTAAGTCTTGTTGTATTTTATCAGTTGTAAAATTTGCTTCTGACCATATTCTTCTTGCTCTCTGTGAAGAACTGTCTTCTAAACATGTATTTGTGGAGTATGATGTTTCCTGTCTTTCTACCAGTATTTCGGAAATGCGTAGAGTTTTGGTTTTGTTTTTTGTTTTTTTTAAAGGACATTTCAATTACAGATTTGTATGAAAATAATAGTAATATGTACCGGTTGTCTTAGTAGTAGGCCGTCTGTGGACTTCTTGAGTGGCTGAGTGGAGATGTCACCTTTGTCCCCTCCTAGATAATTAATCCAAGGCATATATCACTAATCAGTTACCTGGTATCTATTGCTGTGTCATGCTGGATATTTTAATGGTTTTTTTACTCTTCCTTGGCTCATGTTTTGTTGTATTATGTTATTATATACAAACAAACTTACAAATTTCTAGCTCCAAAATCTGAAATATGACAAAGTTCAGAAAGATTATTCTTTGGTTTTGCCTGATTTTTATCTTTATTCTGGGTTATCCTATAATATCCTTGAAACACTGTTGAGTCTCTTACGGAACGAAAAAATCATCATGATAGTATGATATTAATGGAAAGGCTGTATAAGGATCATAAACATAATAACATCATGGGGTTTGATCCCTCCTAGCAGTTTGTAATCTTCTACTTCTTAGGTTTAATGTAAGTTGTTTGTACCTGCTGCTTGCTGTCTGCCTCTTCCTGTGCTCAATCAGCATCTAAAAAAGCAGCGCAGCCTTTTTCTCGTGGGCCATCACCATCCCTGCGCTTAAAGGCCGTGTTCGGCACCGTAGTGGCAATTTGGCACTCTGGGAGAGAGGTGTGCTGGTGGCACTGGGCACGTACATTTAAAACTAGTTAGAGAGGCACAGAAATATGGGCTAAAGGAAGAAGGGTTAGTGGAAAGAAAAATGCAGGGAGAAACAGTAATATCTGGAAGCTACTATTGAGAAGACTCACAAATACTATTTGATACAAAATTGTGCAAGAATCCAAACACCAGTGAAATAGAAAGTAGAAATTTTTATATTATGGAGGCCAGAGGGTGAAATAGTTTAGGGGATGAAGGAATTTAAATGCTTGGTAGAGCTTCAGTTTCATACACTCTGTGACACCTCTCAATGATTGTTGTGTTGTACAAGTTGCTTAGCTTTTCTGTCTCTCATTCCTCACGTATCAAATGAGGATTATCCTGTTATAGACACAACAGGATTATATATATTATATTTCATATATAGAATTTACAATTATATATGTAATATATATTTTATATATATAATATCCTGTAATATAACAGCAGTAGTGGAATTTATTTCCGTATGACTACATTTATTTTTAAGATCAAGTTTGCAACATTGATATAGATGTATTCATAGTTGACCCTGATGAGCAGGGGTGTGACAGCAGCTGAGGTGTACGTTCACACAACTTAGTCACAATCGGCCAGATGCAGCCTGGAAGCCTGACAAACCTTAATATTCAGTTACAGAAGAGCCATCATAAGTTCAGTGTGACATACTGGTCTTCAGCAGCCTTTTAGTTCCTATGGGAGGTGTAAATGGTAGTGATTTTCTAGTGTAAGTGTCCTGAGCGTTTTGGTAGACATGGTGGTAGGATTTCCACCAGCACGTGTTGAGGACAATAAGTGTGGATTTCAGAATTAGGCTATCTTTGATTGAATGTGAAAAAACATACGCTGGATTTCTCATCCACCATTTCAGCACACTTTACCATAGATAAAAGCACGTAGAATGTAAAACATAAGTAATATCTGTTTGGATGAGGCTTGAAATCAACCTGCTAGGAGGAAGTAGAAGATGAGGGGGGTGTGAATGGAAAAAGTATGAGCACAGTCCTTGTAAAATCTGTCCCCAAAACACACTTTCCACTAAACACAAAATAGAACATAAAATTGTTAGTGGGTCTGAGCAGTCTGTGCTCTTATAGTCTTGGTTGAAAAGGATGTTCCTGAGAGCAATATTGCTGATGAACGTAAGTGGTTAAAAAGGTATATATTTTCTCACATTGAAACTTTAAAGATAAGTGTAATAAAATTATACATAGTTTCCATTTTATTGTTGTTCCTCTGTAAAAACAAATGCTAAATAGTAACTGAAAAATTTTACTGAACTGAGGACAAGCCCCTACTATGTCATAAATTCCTATTCTGTGACTGACTGTTCTTGTCTCTGTTGATTCAATAAAAAAGAACCAGTTTTATTTTCAAAAAGTTATACCTGCAGTCGCAACATCATTACAGAATCTGACATGGTCCTAAGGTTAGTGAGATTAAAGCTGACACCTTCATATTCTTACTGTTTATGGTAAATGATTTTAAAAGTAGAATGGTAAAGCGGTCTATAATAGGAAAAAAATCTAATTATTCAAGCTAATTTGCTTTAAAATACAATTTCACATGCTAGAAGATGTTAAAATGACTAGATATGTAACCTGTTTTTGTTTGTATGTCTAATGTAACTAACTTTAAAAATATTAATACCAAAACACCAATGAAATGTAAATTTGAATAATTTAGCTCAAGATTATCTAAACAGAAACAAATGTATTTTCTTCTCATTCAGTACTGAACATGCCTGCTCAGGCATTCTTCCTCTAACTTGGAGGTCTGGAAGAGATGTGTTAGAAAAAGTTTGTGTCTCCCAAAAACCAAAACAACAGTAAGGCGGGTGTAATTTACTATTTGGACTTGCCACCACCTCAACCCAGAATGACTAAATTATTGTACGAGATGCTATTGTTCTGAGATTTCAGCTGAAGATTTGCAGGCAATGAGTCAAACTGTTCATAACTTTTGCTGCCTATTTTTATGATTTTTGAGAAATTAATGAATTTTAAGTGGAGGAACTATTACTCAATTAAGAGAGGTAACTTTGTTAAATATGGTGAAATGAAAGCAAGGAGGCAGATACAGGAGAGGATAAATAGAATGACAGGGTTGAGGAAGGAAAGGTAATAGTCAATGATAGCTCATGAAGTGAGAAAAATGTTGGAGTTCAATATTTTGAGTGCTAACATAAAGAAATTATAATGATTCTTCCTGGGTATTACTGGGTTTTGGTTGGGTTTTTTTTTTTTTTATTTGAAGTGGTTAGGGAAAGATTCCATTTGAAAAATGTGGTGGTGACACAGGAAGATGCTGATCTTTCCTCAAATTTGCAGTTACCTTTGTTTCTTGGAAGGATCTCCAAGAGGCCAGTATTAAAGCAGGGTTTCCTAAAAATCGCATCTGAATCTTCATGCTGCATTCCATGCGAAACTTTAAGATAGCACTGTCTCCAAGTTTAGGCTCAGGGTGTCATATTTATCACAAAATAAATGAAAAAGACTTTTCATACTTTACATGAGTCAGGTGGTTGGGAGCGCAGAGCAGATGACTTGGGAAGTGAGACTGAGCGAGCTGGCTTTTTTTAATTTGGTGAAAAGGAAAAAAAGGGGCAATCTAACAAAAACTTGGAGCTGTTTGATGGGCAGCTTCAAAGCTGGTGATGCCAGACTACTTACTCCCTGTAGCACTGGACTCTGAGGTATTATGATCACTGTTTGCTCATTGGGAGATTCAGAGTAGGTCAGTAGGAGATATCTCTCCCTAAGGGTAGTGACGCACCAGAATCAGTTACCTTCTGAATTTTTCAAGATTTGGCTAGACATATCTATCACCTCATCTAGTGATTACAGTTTTTCTGCTCTAAGCAAGAGATAGGAGTAGGTGACCTGTGTGGATCCCTTGCAACCAACATTTCTGTAATTCTGTGATAGTCTTCTGCTTCGACTGAAGTCTTACGTAGTTTTTTTCTGTTACTACGGTTCAAGTCAGTTGCCTGGCGAACTGGCAAAGATTTGGGGCACAGACTCTCCATGTTGCTGTGCATACTGAGCATTTTGAAAAGTATAGCCATGAGGCATAAAATATTCAAAGAGACATTTTTGAGTTCACCACAGAAGACCTTAAAAAATAAAAAGTGAATTGCTTTTCATTTGTAACATGTACAAGAAACAAGCAAAGTAGAATAGTGAGCATCTGAAAGATTGAGTTAAACAGTTACAGTAGTAGAAAAGGCGTTACTGTTCTGCCCACACATCTAGGGTTAACTGTTTTCTGCATCCTCAAAAAAGGGTGAGAATGTTAGTTGCAGGTTTCCTGACACACAGTTGTTTCCTCTGTTAGATTCATGAGCTAATAACAATTATGTTCACACATTTTCAACCCTAGGAATCTTTTAGTTTTTTAAGATTTTAAGATGTTTAGAAAGATCACTGTAGGTTTTCTGTGCTTCAGTGTGTGTCTGTAAAGCATATGGATACTAATAATTTCCAATATTCAGAATGGTTGCTATTTGAAAAATATCAGAAAAAAGACTACAATAGACTTCTTTTTTCCCCTGACTTTCTGACACTTTTGAACTTGCTGATTCTTAAACTAAGAAGCGTAGTGATCTATTTAACATATTAGCAAATGTAAATGTAATATAACTATGTCTATGTTTTAGACATATGCCTAAACTTTCCATCATTGAAAAACAACAGTGAGCACAATTCCCCAGGAATCATACAGGTGTGTTTTAAAACAAAGTGGTTTATTTTGAACTGGGGCAAAATGTCAGACCAAAATAGTATTAAATTGTCTCCAGACAGCTACATAAAACATAAAATCATTTAGATGGGAATGGACCTTTAATATCATCCAGTCCAACTGTAACCTAACACTACCAAGTCCATCACTAAACCATGTCCCTAAGTGGCACATCTACACACCGTTTAAATATCTCCAGGGATGGTGACTCAACCTCCCTGGGCAACCTGTCCCAATGCTTGACAATCCATTTGGTGAAGAAATTTTTCCTGATATCCAATCTAAACCTCCCCTTCTGTGACTTGAGGCTATTTCCTCTTATTCTATCACTTGTTACTTGGGAAGAGGCCAATACCCACCTCACTACAACCTCTTTTCAGGTAGCTGTAGATAGTTACAAGGTCTACCAAAGCCACCTTTTCTCCAGGTTAAACAACCCCTGTTCCCTTAACCGCTACTCTTAAAACTTGTTCTCTAGACCCCTCACCAGCTTCGCTGCCTTCCTCAGGACACGCTCCAGCACCTCAATGTCTTTCTGGTAGGGAGGGGCCCGAAACTGAACGTGGATTTCAAGGTGCAGCCTTGCCAGTGCCAAGTACAGGGGGACAATCACTTTCCTAGTCTTGCTGGCCTCATTGTTTCTGACACAAGCCAGGATAATATTGGCCTTGGCCACCTGGGTACAACACTGGCTCATGCTCAGCCAGCTGCTGAGAAACACCCCCAGGTCCTTTACTATCAGGCAGCTTTCCAGCCACTCTTCCCCATGCCTGTAGTTTTGCCTGGGGCTGTTGTGGCCCATGTACCGGACACAGTATAGCAGCAATATTATTATTGATAGTAATACTAATAAAGATAGTAATCATAATAGTAATAACAACATAAGAAGGAGCCAGCCTTTATGGAGAGGAGGTTATTTTGTCAAAGACGGAGAAAAATATTCTGCTCTCAGTGTTATACTTTGATAAGGATCAAAGCATTGTAATAATCAAAAATATCTTCTTTAATTAACAAAAAAAATGTGGGTTTGTCTTATCTGTATTTATATTATGTAGTTTCAGCAAGCCACATAGATCAACTTGCCCAGCATTAAGAAATATTGCGCTTGTAGCTGGGGCAGCAAACCTGAGTATTTGTTTGCTTATAGCGTTCTGTAAAAGCTAACTTATCTTTGTACTTAGAGCAAATAGCTTGGGATCTTCATTGTTACAGGCTGAGACAAAAAAAAAAATAAATAAGCTCAGGTAATGCTTTTTTTTTCCATTTCTTTGCTTTTCAGCCTGTGTTTTTCAATGGATCTTAAATTTTCTGCATCTCTTTGTCCCTCTAGAATTCATTAACTCTAGTTCTAGAGCATAAAGGAGACAATTTAAATGTAGCAATGTTTGTGTTATTTTCATTTTGAAAGATGTCCAATCAACACCTGCAGACTGCATATGCATTACTCTGCATGCTGCCTAGAAAGTGTAGTCTAATGATGTTTTTGATAGAGTAAACATTTGCAAACAAAGTTTTTATTGTATATACTTTCAGTGCTGTATTAATAAAGCAAATTAATCACCCTGGCACCCCTTTTCTTGTGAAATTAACTTGTTCTGAATTTTATTTCTCTTTCACTCTTTATTTAGATCTCTTGTTATTCTGACTGCTTGGTCACATATGCATTTATAGGTAATATGGATTATTTGTCATGGTAGTTTAGCTTTAAAGCACTTATTTCTGAAAAAAACTTTCAACTAAACATATTGGCATGGCATTGTCCCTATAAATGTAAGCAGTGATATTTATGAACATTGTACATAGCAAAGATTGTAAGAGTTCTTGCCAGGAATGTGTTATAGAATTTTTTGTAAAAAATGTTACAAAAAAAAAAAAATTCTGTTAGATAAAACAATTTCAAACTTCTTTCATTACTTGAAGACGTAACATTGTCTTTACAGATCTATTGAAGTTAGGATTTTTTTTAGATGGTTGAAAAAATTCTTCCAATATTTGAAAAGATCAACTAAAAGAGATGGCTGGTCATAGAACTTCAGGGCAAACCCCAAGAGGGTTTTGATCCACAATCCCTTAAGGTGCTGTACATTTGTGTTTTCATTCATACCACTGCCTTCAAATACTTGCCAAGTTTGAAAAATATATGTCTTTGTTTTATTTCACACTAAAGGTTTCATTCAGAGAGGCACTGTAAAATAGTATATCCTCTTTATGTTGCTCTTCTTGGGAGTCAAGGAATAGTATGGTCTAATGAGGTACAACACAGGTTATCAACAGCATTTTATGATGGACTTCAATAGCTTTACATCAGAAGCAAACTTAAAGGCTTATAAGGAAAAAAAATTAAGTGAAGAGTTAGTGCCTTGTGATACCATTTTCCAGGAAGAGGTTTTTCAATAATAATACCAAATAAAAAATACCAATTAACAAAAGCAAATTCTTAATGAAATGCTGTGTTCTGATTCGTTTGATTGGTGAATGAATAATTCCATGAATTAAATATTTAAATATTTCTGTAATCTTCAGAGCTAACAAGTATTTTTAAGAAACTTCAAAATAATTTATTTCAAGTAGTTTAAATGACAATTTTCAGAAGAGCCAAGGAAAATGTTATCATTTATGAAAAGCAATAAACACAGTTAAAGTTTTACAGCACTTGAGATGTGAACATACTATATTAATAGAACCAAAACTGATTACATGACATGGATATTGTTTGTTGTCACTCTGCATATTTCCCATAGTTATTTTTTATTTCTGTAGAATGCTGATGTCATTATTTGTGCTTATTTGAGATAGAATTTTCTGAATTAAATGTGGTGGGTCTAGAATGCTGGAATATAGGGATTTTGGTGCTTTTAATTAGTCTTTTACTCTGTATATCCTTAGATGACATATGAATGTTGGACTGAGCTTAGTCTGGTAGCTCTGATTCAGCTGTGATCTTTCCTTTTTGAAATGCATGTATAGTTATGTGCAGAATGAAGTAACAAGGATGAATAAATCATAAGCTTCCTCTTAATGATAAACAAAATTAAACCTAATCACTCAAATCTTTTAGACCTAATACTTTATGAAGTCTTACATTGTTAAATATATACTGAGGCAGTTTGGTTTACTATTAAATGCCTGAGACAATATAATGAGATTTGATATGTTAACGTATAATTTTCACCAAGTCCCTGTTGACTCTTGCCTGGAACTGCTAGTACAAACAAATAGATTCTTAAAAAAAATATTATTATAATGGTACTCCATTTCAGAATTTTCTTTTTGATCATTATCCATGGCTGGCATGCAAATGAAGGTAATGGAGCAATGTAACCAGTGTAAGGGTATTCAGACATTCTGTGGACTACAAGATAAAGCTTATTTAAGAAATGCAAATTGGAAAATTTGCAGTGGGTAATGTTTGATTTCAGAAGTCAGGAAAAAATGAATTCTGAATATCCAGTTTAGGCCAAATCTGATGTTTAACTCTGCTCAAATGCTGCATCTGAAAATACAGCTACAATAAAGTGGTTCAGTAAAAAAATGTTCTTACATTCTGTCAGGATACCACCAGAACTGTGCCTCCCCTGATATATCTTTGCAGTTTAGCTATAGGAAAAACTGAGTTTCAGCATAAACACAAGAAAAACTTAGAGTACTGAGATCAGATCAAAGCTCTGTCTTGCACAATATTGTGTTTGATCAATTATGAGTACCTGGGGAATACTAGGAAAACAGGGCAAGTATATATTGATAGCTCCCAGCCTACTTCTGTATAGGTGTATGAATCTGCTTTCAAATCCACTGCCATCCAGTTTTCCCTGAATGGTTCTAATACATTCACAGCCTAGTTATTTATGTGAGAAGAAATACCATCTTTATTTTGAGCTTGTCACCTGCACCTTCGTTTAATTTCCCCTAATTTTTGTATTAGAAGAGATAAGGAATTAGTTATTGCCAGATTACTTTCTCTATACCACATGTGAATTTCTAGATACCTGTGAAAGAGACTCCACACTTAGATTTTCCAGGCTGATGAGTTCTGGCAAACCTAGTGTGCCTGGTGCATTGCAGCTGCAGGGAATATAGAATGATAGTATCATAGAATCACCAAACGGTTTGGGTTGGAAGGGACCTTAAAGATCACCTAGATCCATCATCCCTTCCATGGGCAGGGACACCTTCCACTAGACCAGCTTGTTCAAGAGGCCATACAACCTCTCTTTGAACACTACCAGGGATGGGGCACCCACAACTCCTCTGGGCAACGTGTGCCAGTGCCTCACCACCCTCAAAGTAATGAATTTTTACCTTATCTGATCTAAATCTACCACTTTCTGGTTTAAAGGCATTGCTCCTTGGCCTGTTGCTGCATGTCCTTGTAAAAAGTCCCTCTCCATCTTTCTTGTAGGCTCTGTTTAGATACTGGAAGGCTGCTATAAGGTCTTCCCAGAGCCTTCCCATCTCCAGGCTGAACAACCCCAACTCTCTTAGCCTGTCTTCACAGAAGAAGTGCTCCAGCCCTCTGATCATTTCTGTGGCACTCCTCTGGACCTGCTCCAACAGGTCCATGCCTTTCCTGTGCTGAGGGCTTCAGAGCTGGACACACTGCTCCAGGTAGGGTCTCACAAGAGCAGAGTAATGGGGAAGAATCACCTCCCTTCTCCTGCTGGTCATGCTTCTTTTGGTGCAGCCCAGGATTCAGTTCATTTTCTGGGCTGCAAGCACACGTTGCTGGGTCATGTTCAGCTTCTTGTCCACCAACACCCCCAATTCTTTATCCTCAAGACTTGTCTTAATTCATTCTCTTCCCAGACTGTATTTGTGCTTGGGATTGCCCCAACCCACATGCAGGACCCTGCACTTGAGATTCATGTGGGCCCACCTCTCAAGCCTGTCAACATCCATCTGGATGGCATCCTTTCCCTCCAGCATGTTGACCATACCACTCAGTTTGGTGTCATTGGCAAACTTTATGATGGTGCACTTGTTCCTACTGTCCATTTCACTGACAGAGACATTAAAACAGTACCGGTCACAATACCAACACCTGAGGAATGCCACTCGTCACTGGTCTCCATTTGGACATCAAGCTGTTGACTGCAACTCTTTAAGTGTGACCATCCAGCCAATTCCTTATCCACCACGTGGTTCATCTGTCAAATCCGTGCCTCTTCCATTTAGAGACAAGGA
>JAVJGJ010000001.1:2671824-2741174 GCA_035590215.1 Microhierax caerulescens
CCTGTCATAGGAGGCCACCAAATTTGTCAGGCACGACCTTCCCTTAGTGAAGCCATTTGGCTGTCACCAGTCACCTCCTTATTTTCCATGTACCTTAGCCTAATTTCCAGAAGGATCTGCTCCGTGATCTTACCAGGTACTAAGGTGAGACTGACTAGTCTGTAGTTTCCCAGGTCTTGCTTTTTTCCCTTTTTAAAAATGGGGGTTACATCTCCCCTTTTCCAGTCCATGGGAACTTCACCGGACTGCCACAACTTCTCAGATATGATGGAGAGTGGCTTTAGCCATTTCATCTGGCAGTTCCCTCAGGACCCACAGATGCATCTCGTCACATCCCATGGACTTATGCACCTTCAAGTTTCTTAAATGGTCTTGGACCTGATCTTCTCCTATACTGGGTGGCTCTTCATTTTCCCAGCTCCCGCCTTTGCCTTCTGCAACTTGGGCAGGGTGGCTGGAGCACTTAGGAGTGAAGACTGAGGCAAAAAAGTCATTGAGTATCTCAGCCTTCTCCATGTCCCAGGTAACCAGGTCTGCCATTTCCTTCCAGAAAGGGACCACGTTTTCCCTTGCTTTGATCACTGATGTACCTATAGAAGCTTTTCTTCTTGCCCTTGACATCCCTGGCCAGATTTAATTCTATTAGGGATTTAGCTTTTGCAACTTGATCCCTGGCTGCTTGGACAATTTCTCTGTATGCCTCCCAGGCTATCTGTCCTTGCTTCCACCCTCTGGAGGCTTCCTTTTTGTGTTTGAGTTTGTCCAGGAGGTCCTTATTCATCCATGCAGGCCTCCTGGAGTCTCTGCCTGACTTCCTCTTTGCTGGGATGTATCACTCCTGAGCTTGGAGGAGGCGATCCTCGAATATTAGCCAGCTTTCGTGGGCCCTTCTTCCCTCCTGGGCTTTATCCCATGGTACTCTACCAAGCAGACCCCTGAAGAGGCCAGAATCAGCTCTTCTGAAGTCTGGAGCAGTGATCTAGCTGTACATCTGAATTGCAATTAGCATATGATGGTGGCTGAGGTCATAAAGACTAACTTCAAAATGTTCAACAAATTGTAGAGTTGTAGAATTTTGAGTTTCAGGGGACCTTTAAAGGTAATTTAGTCCAACCCCACTGCAATGATCAGGGAGTCCTATCAAGTAATTCCTTGAACAGCTGGAGGTTTGCTTTCCTGAAAATCAGGGCCCTGACTTTACTCTTTGCCTGACCCATGTCCCTCAGGACTGAGAATTCCACCACTGTGGCCAGGCTGCCTCCAATCTTGACGTTACTTATTAGCACACTTGTGTTCATGACCAACAGGTCCAGTATCACATCTCCTCTGGTAGTGCTGTCTATTGTGTGGTTTAAGAAGTTATCCTCAATGCATTCCAAGAGTCTCCTGGATTGCCTAAAACTTGCTGTGCTACTTTTCCAGCAGATGATAGAATGGTTGAAGTCCCCTAGTAAGACAAAAGCCTGCAAGTGCGATGCCTCCTGTAACTGGAAGTGAGAAGGTTTCATCAGTATAAGGTGGCCTGTAGTAGACACCAACCACAAGGTTCCCTTTATTGCTCTGATCTCTAATTCTTGCCCAATATGACATTCTGATTTGGATCCATCCCTTCCCAAAATATTTCACCTTGATAAGGATTAAAGGAAATTAATCAAAATAATGATTTCATGTGAAAGATTTTATTTTGGAAACCATATTCTGCTGAGAAAAAAAGAGATAGCTTTGGAGAATTTTGAACTGGTTCTAGACATGAAGGGAAAAAGAAAAGCCAGACGTTTCTGTTTCTTAACTGTACAGCATCACTAAAATCCAGATGCACAGGCACTGTCATATTTATCATAAAGAACTATGGCAGGATCACTCAAGCTGGGCTGAGGTTTGAGTAAACAGTTATATTCAAAAGAATTACTGGAATTTTACATATGTATATAAATAAATCTGTGTATATTTCTATCCATAGACAAAATATATATGAAAAATATAAGCTGGGTATTAAATTTATTTTGTGATTGCCCTTAGAAATTTGCCTTTTGCTTAAAAAAAGGCCATTTCTCACCTACTTGTAAAAATATTTTTACATTTTGTTTTATAGTATTTTGACTTTGAAACTTGATATCATGTTTGGAGAACACACGCAATATCATGGTTTATCACTTCTTAAAATTTACCACTTCCTTGGCTCTCATAACGCTTTTCAGAACAATGTTTTATCTTTCTTCTACATGATAACTGTTTTAAATCTAATGATGTATTTAAAGAGTAATGTAATTCACCATTAGAAATATACATGTATTTTCAATGTAAATATTATGTGATAATATTTAGGAATGTATTTCATAAATTGCATTCAGAGTAAATGACGATACTAAAATAGTAAATTTAATCATTTTTATATATGTTTAAATTTTAGGAAAAGGTCATTAGAGCTGTTTCATGTCTGTCTGTATTTATCTTGGTGAATAAGGAATCTAAGTTTAAAAGTACATGTCAGAATGTGTTTTGATTCCATTTCAGTTCAACTGTATGTTTTGGAAGAAACTGCTTCTGAGGTGATGTGGGACAGGTTACATTGCTAATCTTACAGCTGTTCTCTAGCTATCAGTACTCGTAAATCACACAGTCTGTAGTAAAAAGAGTAAACTGAAGAGGTTAGAAATCCAGAGAAGACTTTGACAGAGGCAATAGATTATATAAAATTACTGCAATCTGAAGATCTTGTATGAAAGGTAATGTCTTACATTTGAAATATATGCTTGTGTTTGTTGCCCTTAGGGGACATGTGCCATATGCTAGGTACACAGAGTATTTCCTAATTGTTATCTGATAATTTTGATAATATTGGAATAGAAAATTATGAAAGTTCTAAATCTCAGGGATCGCATTCTTAAGTTATTTCTCACTTATAGGAAAAGATTGCTTGGTGTATTTTTTAAATCCCAGTTCATCAGTAAGGGGGAAAAGAATCCCAGTACTCAATGTGGTAACATGGTTACAAATGCTTTTATATTTGCTGGAAGAATTCATGGCTGATCTCAGTCAGTGAGTAAACAGGGTGTTTAAGGAATGAACTCACAATGAAGCCATGAAAAGTGATTCTGTACCCATCTATTGCATATTAAATGTGTGTGATCCAGCACCATATTTACTAAACAAAACTCAAGAGATAGTTTGAAAATTCTCATCTTCTGAAAACACTAGGAAATAAGTCAGTGCTTTTTTTCATATAAGAAATAGTTATATATGTAGCTGGCTGGATGATTTACAATGTTCTATTGTAATTTCATCATTAGTGTCCACAGCATGTTTAAGAGGGTCTGAATGGTCTTGCATGCACAGATTATTCATTTTTTTTTCTTAATTTGTGCAAGTAATTCTTGATTTGTATCTTACATTTGTCTCCCAAATACTGGGCTTTCATTCTGGACTAGGTTATAAGTGTCCTAATTCAATGTATGTAAACAGTTTCTCACCCTTCATTCAATTTAAGGACATAGAATATTCTAAAGCTTCTATGCATAGATCACTACTTTTATTAAAATAAGAAAATAGTTTGGCTATTATGTAAAATGTAAACCCCACAAAACTTAGTTCAATCAACTGTATAAAATTAGGAATATTAATATAAATTTTGCAGTGTTTGCCTAATTATAGAAATGTACGTATGAATGACCCACAGAAAAATTCAGCTGCATGTTATGGTATGAAATTCAAGTTTATCATTCTGTGGAATGATATAGAGACTTTTTTTCTGTATTTTCAGCATTTTTTCTCTATAATTTGTTCTTAACACTGCACCTTGATAACATATAACCTACCCATTACATTGAAATAGTAGACTGTGCCAATTTCTTCTTTGGTTGAGGCCTATGATGTAGATTCAAGCTGCCAGGAGAAGCAAAAATCAATACAAAATTTATGAGACAGATTGAGACATTGCAATGTTTTGAGCCTCAAACTGTCTAAGCACAGATACAGTATACAATTCTGTAAAACTGTCTTTAAAAATCAGTTTTAATTAACATTGGATTCAGTTCTGTATGTGCTGAAATGAAATATTTTGATGAATCTCATCATTTAAGTGCACACACATCATAGAGAAAAAGGATGTTTTCTTGCAAGTGATATTTTTATTGTAAAACTTTCAGCAAAAGGAAACATTTCTAACATCAATATATGCCTCAATTTGAACAAGGAACTTTTTCTACCTTCAAAATCAGAGCTGTAGTTATTAGGCATACTTTTAGTTTACTTACATATGTGGTTATCTAGCAGTCTTTTTTCGCTGTCTTGTCTTCCAATTTTCTTTCTTTCTCTGTAAAAGGCAAACATGTATTACTAGTTCAGAAAGGTTTTCCATGCCCTGAGATTGTTTAGGAAGACATTTCAACATCAGCTATGAAATGGAGACAGGGATATCAGATATTTAGTAGCTAAAATGCAAGGCATGAAGAAAACAAAACAGTAGAATGTTACAGCTCTAGCATATGTAGGTTTATGTACTTGCTATTATTTATTACTTGTATTATGTCATTAAAGTATTGCAGTACTTGAACCATGGTCTCTGATTCTTGTATTGGCTAAATAAATAGAAGCTCAACTGAGCTCATTCAAAACTACCACTGATCTCAGTTAGAGCTCTGTGTGTAAGCAGCGGCTGAACACAGTGCTTCAAAAATACAACATTTTGTGTTGAAATAAAAATCTTTTAATAATCCCTACTGTTGGATCCTGATTAGGAAGGGATTCCATCTTTCAGCTGTCTCTAATTCAGGAAAGACAGTTTAAACCAGCACAGACTACTTTAAAATATGCTTTATAGTCAGTTTAATAATGAGGTGTTAGTCTTCAAATACATGTTAGTCAAAAGAGCAGATGTTGAAAATTAGTAACTCATTTTTGGGTTCAACACTTGTAATTTTTCAGTAATTTCTTACCACATGTAATGACCTCTTCCATTGGGGTAAATGAGAAGGTTTAACTGAGAGGTAGCAATTTTGCCTTTGCACTTTTTTGAAAGGGAATAAATCAGCTCAGATTAATGCAACTATTATGATTTAGTGTTTTAACAAAACACAATTTTAAATGTAGGAAGATTACTTGTCGATAATAGTTATAAGCTGCTGAAAGATTGAGTGCAGTTTCTAGTCTTAAGACACTTAGCTAGCTGACTAATGTATTCTTAGTAAAAAACACGGCCGTTATATCCTGGGAAAAATCTCTGAGGTTTACAAAGTTGAGTAGCTTGAATTGCACTTGCTTTCAGTGTGACTAAGCTCTTTCAAGAATTTTGGGTTTGGTGTGGAGACAAAGACATAGGGTATGTGGAACACTGTGCAGAGCCTCAGTGCTACAAGGATCTGCTGCTGGCACTTGAAGCAGTATAGCTGCAGTGATAGACTGCAGCCTTATTATAGGTGAATTTCCTTCACTAAGAGCCCACACTGGTTGGCCTCTATACAGTGCTGGGTGAAAATGATGGGAAATGAAGGCTGATGACTATAGAGAGCATGCACTCTGCCATGTAGGTGTACCTGCTCTCAGAGAGTTGACTTTGGAAGCTTGAACACAGCAAGCAGTCTGTTATGTTGTGTGGACATGCCCTGAGTAACTCAATGAATAATTATCTAAATTAGTATTATAGATTCTTCAGCATTTTTATGGTGTTTTATTTTTAGACCTGTAGCTTTTAGAAGTGTTTACTTTTGGTTCACCCAGTTAATGGCCATATCAAAACACTTTCCTAACATAGAAAGGAAAGTACTACAAAAACATACTCAGTTTTTTTTCTAGTTTTTTACAGGTAGCGTGACTGCCCCAAATTTTTCTTTTAGAAGTTAATGATCACAGTGTAAGTGTTCTGCAACATAACCCTATTATCAATGGAGCCATGAAATTCTTCAATGAAAAGAACAATGTGAGTTAATTAAGGATACTACTATCTCTGTAGTTACTAAAATGTCTTTGTATTCTGTACATAATTCATGGAGTTGTTCTGTTCTGTGTTCAGGGACTGAAATTTCTGGTATGTTTAAATTTAATGCATATAGTAAGTGGATGAATACTTATTATTTATACCACTGTGGGGTTGCTCTAACGTTTGGAGTAAGTAGTGGTAGTACTATCACTCAGGTATTATAACTGAAACATTTATCTTTAAATAAATCAGTATCAGGCTAATAATAATAATAAAGGCTAATGACATCATGTAGCAGCTGTGTTGCTTTCTAATTCAGATACTTAAAGTATGAGGTATTTCTAGTCAGAAATCATTTATTTTTTATCAAGCCTAGTTCTTCTAGGCTCCTGAGCTATACATAACTAATTATTTTTTCAACTAAGACAAAAACAAATAGTACTATAAATATTTTATACTATCTACAGTACAACAAAGATGACTACAGAATGTATTTGCAGTTGCTTGTTCACATGGGGTTTGCATTGTTTTTCAGAAAGTGCTGGGGAATATGAAGGAAAAATCCTACATGTATAGATCCAACTAGTCATTTGACATTTTACATAAAATGACCTGTTCTCTAGAAATAGCTCAGTAGAATATTTCAGGTGTACTTTTAATTTATTTATTTATTTATTTAGTCTACATATAATTACTGTCACAGAGGTGGTACTAGCTAATCACTCTTCCTCTTTAAAACCAGTGAATATTTTCCCAGCTGGAGATTAATGCATATTAGGACACTTTACTGATATTTTTCCATTGGAGTAATACCTATTTATCTGAATTAGCATCACTAGCATATTGATTCCTTAGCTTGGAGCATTTGTAGTCCCATGCAGTTGTGGAGCATAAAAAATAACAATACTAAACCCTCAGTGAGAACCCTCACTACCTTCAGGTTTCTGCTTTCAAGAATACCCATAAACCATTTTACACTAACCATTGAGATATATATATTAGGTCTTGCATAATCTTATAAACATTTCAGATTATTAGACCCATCAATTAAAATCACAATGAGTGTTTAAGTCTGAAAATGACACACATTACATCTTACACAATCAACTTCATGACAATCACTTGAAAATTTCAGGAAAATCTTGTCATCAACCTTCACTGGTATGTTGGATTTTACCTGACTCATTCAGGCATTATATAAGATCAACCTAATGTAAAAACTAGGAAAAGAATTAATACCTAGAAATTTTCCTTCAGACTCTAGTCAGATTCTTCTCTATATCATAATTCATCTCTGCACTCACATCTTCATCTTAATGTCCTGTGAAGCCAATATGAAATGCTTTAACAAGATACAGAAGATAGATTTGAATTACCTGTATCACATTTGGTTTTTAAGCAAAAACTATTTAGCTTACTTAAAAGCTATCAGATTGCCATCACATAGTCTATGAAAATGTCTTTTTTTTTTTCTTTTACCATGTCTTTAAATCTTCTTCACTTCAATATTTGCTAAGGTCTTGTTTATTCCATAATTTTATCCTAATACCATAGAAAAAAATATAGCAGACTTTTTAATATGTTACAGTTATGGAGGTACATACTGAATTACTGTTCACACAAGTAGTTTCTAAATGCTTTTGTTTCATGATCCCTAGTACATCTGCTGATTTCAGAAAAACAAAAATAAGTACTTGTAGTTGATAGTCATAAAGATCTGATAAATTGTACTTAGATTTAATATGCTTTATTTAGAAAGTTATTTCAGGTTTTGTACAGTTTATAGAATAAAAAGTATTTTGAAGGAGTGGAATTTGAATAAAACCAACAAGCAAACCACAAGAATGTGTGACAGAAGCTGAGCTGAGGTTCTGAGGCTAGTCCTCACACTCACTGTTGCCTGTGCAATGCACACTGAGTCCAGAAGGCTCTGTTGAACATCCAGTCTGATTCCATTCATCACAGGTCGCAGAACTCTCCAACCCTTACAAGAAAACTTTTGACTAAAAACCTCACTGTAGGATGTTTGTTTTCCAGTTATCACATAAAGCACAGCATGGAGTTATGACAAGCATATTACATTTATAACATCTCAATAGATTATACTTACTGCCAGAAAACTGAGCATATGCATACCTAAAACAAAATGGCAAACTGAAATGAAAACAAAATGAATGCCAAAATAATGCCCATGAGCATCTCTACCATATGTGAACCTGAGCAAGTTATTATATGGAAATAATATATATAAAAAAGAATTATTAGTAAAAATACTGACAAGTAAATTTCTTTATGTGAAGAACAGTTTAATATTGTCATCTTGAATTTTTTTTTTAAACTCTAGAGATGATATTGAATTAAAAAATACGTGGGAGCAAACCACCCCAACTGGTACATTGAAAGTCATTTAAATTGCAAGAGGATTTTTTGTTATTGCATTAATATAGCAAATAAATTATTTGACGAAATGGCAAGCACATTCTCAGTGAAACATACTCACGCTAACCTATTTTGTGTGTTTAGATATAAACAAAATTCATATGTGACAGTAAAAGTGGTAAGACAAACTGTATTTACCTTGTGCTGTGATCAATTTCAACTTGTGCTTGTAACTAATCCACCTGTACTGCAGCCAGTCTAACGTTCAGTGTCGAAGCAGCTTATTTAACATAAAATCTGTTCTGTCATGCCAAGCCCCTAAACAGTATAATGGAATTCCATAATTTTGATGAGCAGATACAAAGACATAGTTATACTCTGCATTTACTTCACACGTGGAACTTAAAACTTATTTTCAAAGCTCAGAAATTCTCTTTCACTAGAAAATGAAGATGTTGCTTTGAAATTAAAAAGAGTATCCTGAGAGATAAAAAAAAAAAAATAAAATTAAGAAACCTAATTGTATAGGAGATAATACTTACCAATATATATCCTATGAGTTTAAAAGATCTAACGTATTAAACTTCCCATCCTCAAAAAAAAGAGGAAGCGTATAGGTGTCATTCTTGCATTATACAGCAAGTCAAGATTAGGACATACAAATTTTTGTCTTTGATTCTCTGGGGCTAACAGATTTTTATAAGGAAGTTTCTAAATATCTGGCATTTGCTTAAATTAATAACCCTAGGATTTCAAGAAATGAGAATACTTACAGTGTAGTAACTGCAGGTAACGTGAAAATACTTAAGTTTAGGAACTGAGATCCAATTTCTGTAAAGTAAGAGGTTACAATGGCCTGCTTTAAAAAAGGGTATCACTAAAAACACTGTATGGGCTATCCATTTTATGTGTTAATTGAAAATAAGAACTTCACATAATTCTGAATTCAAATTTAAAATACTGTATTCTTTAATTTACCACATACAGCAGTTCTTTATGCTAATGTATTGAATAAAAATATTAGCATTACAGTATAAGACGTGATCATTTCAAAAGGCTTTTCATTAAATTTCCTTCAGACTTAATTCTGTCTGCAAAGATATTTCAGAATTCAAAATTTTTTATTGTGGCCGTGTTTACAGGAACTTGTAACATAGCATTCTAACACTAGGCAATAATTGGCAACATAAATTTCTTTCCTGGTATAAAGTGTTTGCTTATCATAACTACGTCGGTTCTCTGTTCTGTTCTTCAGCACTGAATCTGACAGACGCACTCTGTGCTGTCCGTGGCTTACGCTGAACTGTATAAATGGGAAGCTGCCAGAGCATTTTGTTTCAAAGACCTTTTAAATTAACTTCAAAAGTATCAGAATATATCCAGGGAAAAAGATAGAGCAATCATGAACTTACTTTAAAAACTACAGTGGTTGCTAATATTTGTAAAAGAGAACAAACAACCCCTCCCATATTTAATATATTTGATGTATCTGTATATTCCTTCTCTATAAGTTGTTTTCCCATTTTGCCATGTTGTGACTATGAGAATGAATAACAGTGTAGAGACCCAGTGTGTGAGAATCTTTCACTATTGATTTTTACCATTTGAAGAACATTTACAGCAAAAGGGTAGATTTCAGCTTCCCTGTAAGATGCCTGCCTGAGCTAATTGGGCCTTGTACAGAAAAACCCTTGAAAATCCTGCAGGTGAAATGGGCAGGGGCCGTTCTCACCCCGTTCTGTCTCAGGTGCAGTACAGCTGCTCCGTGCTCTTTGTTTTTCTTCACCCTGTTTGAAAGTTTTCTGCCCCAACAGATTGGCAACATTTTAAATATAATAAATAATCCTATCATCTAAACGTTATTAAGAGCTGGAAATTATTTATTAACGTAGTAGATTTTCTTCCTGACAAATGCAGCAGAGACTTATCTGTCAGGCTACTCTGCTTTCATACCAAAGAGTACTGTTCACATCACTGAAGTGATACAGGGTGCTTTTGCTGGAACAGAAGCGCTAGTTGTTGTCAAAGCTTTGCAAGGATCTGACAGCTGTTAGCTTTCAGGAACAGCACAGAATGAGACAATGTGGAATACATGGCTTTTGGCAAAACACGGAGCAAAGAAATTTAGTAACAGGAGGAATTAGGGGCCACATAGCTCTAATACAAGTGATAAGGAAGATAAGTAACCCAAAGAAAGCAGCAAATACGGCAGCATTACGGAAATGAGTTACTCTGACACAGACTTACCTTCTTCTGCCAAGTGTTATCGATTCCTTCACTTTTGTGGCAACAAGGGCATTGGGCTTTCTGTACTCTATAATATGCACCTGCTTATGGTGGTGTGCTTGCTTATGGGATCCTCTAAAAAACCAACAGAAAGATTTCACTCAGATTTTATTCATATTATTAATAGTTAATTTCAATATTGTACTTTTACATCCCGACAGAATAACAAGAAAAGTATTTTTTTCCTTTCCTACTCTAATCTTGTTTCTAAGACATTAGGCCTGATAGCTGGATCAAGTGCATGATAATTAAACAAGGGTCTATTTTACTGATTGTCTATTGTCCTCATTGCTATCTGCTAATATCTCAATTAGGATATATGGTAAGCCAAACTTTTGAGTACTTCATATAATTTCTAATATTTCATGTTTGGGGAGAGGATCATAGTGCCTACCTCCATGGGGGAGAAAAAAAGCAATGTGAAATAGTTCTTTTTTTTTATTTTATTTTGTGATTACTACCTCATATGGAACACTAAATTTGGTACTGATGTAAGTAATTGAACCTATTTATAAGGTTAAGCATATCTTTTTAATGTTTTTAATTGAATATATGCAGCTTGTCATATGACAGCAAACTTCACTGAGGGGTTCCTCCCTCTGTCCCCCCATGGTTCTGATTTAATCTATCCTATAATATCATGGGGTTTTGTAATTACAGAATATAGAACCTAACAGTGCAGTGAAAAAGCCATGAATCTGTATTAATCTAAATACTCTAGACACAGGAATATTAAGGAGGAGCATTTCAGTCTCCAAAATTTTAGATTTCTGATGTACACTAACTTTGTACTGTATATGTCTTAAGAAATGGAAATTAGGCTATTTTGGAAAAGAGAGAGAGCAGCTGAAATATTATGCCTTGCTGTTATACTTCTCGTTGAACTCGTAATTTGGGTATACATTCACTTACTCCCTCTTCTGCCATCTTCTGAAATAGCAGTACCTTATATCAAATTATTGAGGCAACATCTGCTAACAGTTTTGTTTACAGAACATTGAACTACTGGGTCAAAACTATACCTTGGAGAGTTTCAGTACAGGTATCCTAATTTTCTAGCCAAGTTGGGTATTAGTTTTATGGCATATAAGATGTAGGTGTTTATAAGCAGTAAGTGTCTTTTTATTCAATAATTTACGTGCATTAACCTCTTACGTGACAATGGTGTAAAAAGAGATTTATTTATTTTTTCACTGCCAAGAAAAGTGTCTGACATCCTCAAGATATGTAAGACTGTGCAATATGGCTGTGTAACTGTCATAGTATCAGTATATGAGTGGAAACCAGTGGATAAATTTTAATTTATTACAGCTCCTAAAATAATTTTAGGTTGGAGGGGAGAGGGGAGTTAATATGAATTTATCATATTGTAAATGTGTTCTCAAATATTATAAAAATTATTTCAGCTGCTGCTTCTTAGGCAAAAGAAATCAATAAAGGAAGTCAAGAC
The DNA here is from genome assembly GCA_035590215.1 of Microhierax caerulescens. Classification (NCBI taxonomy): domain Eukaryota; kingdom Metazoa; phylum Chordata; class Aves; order Falconiformes; family Falconidae; genus Microhierax; species Microhierax caerulescens. The sequence goes on from JAVJGJ010000001.1 coordinate 2,683,854, forward strand.
ATGACAAATGAGAATTTCAGGCCCAGTGACAGTAGACAGAGACCTGGGTCCCTTATATCCGCACACCTTTCAATCAAGCAATATGTGCACTGTGGTGGAATAAACTGAAGACACTCTGGCAACCAAGTAGACTTTGATCACTTTTGTTCATAGATGTGACTCATATTTCAGTAGCATCTTTTTTTTCTAAGCTACTGATCTTCCCTAAACTTTGCAGTGAGTGCTCAGTGAACTTAAAGAAACCTTTACTCATTCTGCAAACAGACTTTAAATACTCATGCTGGGTCACACTGGTTTTTTTTTCTTAAAATATCAAATGTAGTTCTTTGTTACAGTTTTTTGTCCTATGTCCTTCACATTCTACAGGGCAAAGCATTGTGAAAGACAAGTTACTTTTTATAATCCAGTGCTGTTATTATTTCAGTTTTATAGCAGAAATTAAGTTTGAAAATACTAATTTGCCTACATTTATTTTATGGGGGTTTGTTGATTCATGTTTTTTGTTGATTATGCTTATGGTTTTTGTTGATTTCATGGCACATTAAGATACACAATTAAAAAGAAAGATGATAAATGTGCTTTCATAAATCACCCTAGTATGTCTGAGAGGAAGGCTAAGAAGAGTTCATTTTTTCCCAGTAAGGATACAGGGATATGGAAGGTATAGTAGGGACTGCCTCATGCTTTCGGTTGGTTGTAATGGTAGACTGCACCCTAGAAAACAACACACTGGTAGGAACATATAATGTAGGTTTTGGTCCTGCTGCTCTTGTTCCAAATAGGGCCAAACCTGGTGCACTGTTCTTTATATTACCTGTTCAGCATGGCCTCTGGAATGGGATGTGCCCTATGCTGCACAAGTTTTTAATTAAAAAAAAAAAGAAAGAAAAGAAAGAACCTAAGAAAGAAATAATGTCTGAGTTGCAGATCTATGACTTAATAATGTAGTTAGAGCCTTGCTTTGCTCTTGCTAGGCCTACTCTGGCATTGCCTTTTTCAGCAGAGCCAAGTCTTTCTACCTCTCTACCAGTCAGAGCAATTGTTGCCCTGATGCAGAACGTATACTGTGCCTTCCCTGCACAAGAATGTAAAGCAGCAATGTTAGCTATGTTGTCTCGGGTCTCCCAGAGGCATTCTAACTATCAGAAGTAGAGTACTACCCAGAAGTTCTGGGATTAGTGCTGCCTTGCGACACCTTTCTTTTTTTAATGCTGCAATAGTCATAAATAACTTTCCTTAAACCATCTCAGTCTCCAGTCTCTTTAGGGAAAACCCCTAAAAAAAAAGTACATTTGATATGGTCATTTATAGCCAGGAGTACCAGTTTAAGAACACAGCATGGGAAAAACAGGTGAAAACTAAAGCTTTTTGCATTCAGTAAAAAGGGATGGTGAACGTTATCCTAAAAGAGATATTAAAAAATATTTGGTTCAGATTTTGAGCTCTCTAGGAAGCCACCTTAGAGATGACTTTCTGAAACACTATCTTGTTTTCTACTGTCTTTTAGTTAATGTTGTGTGATAATCCCTGGTATTCAAATCCAGAGAGAGAGATGGTTTTTCATTCCTTTTATATTAATTTGAAATTATTCATTACATTCATACTTGCTCGGTCCTTGGAAATATCAAAAATAACTATTAGAAGTAATAATTACAATGGTTTACAGCAGTATTGATCAAAGAAAATCAGCATTCTATACATTATTAGATTCAAAAATTATGCAGTTTTACAGTGATTTGGATAAATGAAAGAAGCTTGCCAAGAAAATACAAATTCTTCAATAAATACTTTAATTTTTTAGGGGCTATATAAATAATGATTTTGAGAAACCAAGTATACTTTCTGCTTTGTTCATATTTTAGTAGTATACTCCTTTTTGCTGTTTCTGTAATTAAGTCTTATGACATTCCAGAAAGATAAATCCTGCTGAGATGTTTAAGTTTGGAGCAACCTCTTGATGTACAAACAAAATAAATAAATTAAAAAAGACACCCAGGATCTTAACAAGCTGTTTCGCTTTTACCTTTGAAACAAAATTGAATGGTAAAGCAATACAGCCTACTGAAACTGTTCTAGCATTGTTGTTAACTAGAACCTCCTTTTGAAATTCATTGCCTTCAATTACATTTTTTAAAGAATTTTAATTATGTGCCTGAAAAGAATAAAGATGCTTCAGGCTCCATTTGTTTATCATGGAAGGCCTAAAAAAATGAGGACAGAGCTTCCCAGCTCATGCAGGGGTTGCAGAGAGAAAGAGAAGACTTTTAATTCGACAAGTTCAGAGAGATTTCTTAGTTTGACGTGCACAGCAGGGGGTCTTTGAGTGCCTGGCAATACTTCAGCATTCTGAGCTTTGAAAGTCTTTCCCTGCAGCAGAAATTGTATCAAAAGCCAATGATAATATTCCCTGCAAGGTAAAGGACCCTATTGAAGATTTCTAGAGCTGTTTATTTATTCATCACAGTTTTTTCTTTTAGGATGTATCAGCCATATAGGTAATAATTCACACAGATGCGAGGAAAATGAAATAAATAAATACATAAGTAGGAATCCTTCATTAATCCTTCACCTTTCCCTTTAGTTTTCTATGGGCCACATTCACCTATACCTGTGTTCACCTATAAAATTTCTTGTTATTCCCTGCCATGTGTTCTGCAATGTTCACTTCAAATCTCAGCTTTTCCTTATTTTTAACAGAATTGTAATTTCTGTCTGCCTTCTACCACCAGCTGAGTACATAAGATGTTTATGGCCATTTCTTTCCACTAAACCCTCAAAGTGATTGATTAATTTTACAAAAGGATATTCAATTTCTTTGTGGTCTTTTAAAATCATTTTTAAAGTAGATTTGAGGTAACTGTTTCAAAGCCAAGATTAAAGTGCTATTTATATTCTAGACATTGGAGTTTTAATGTTTTGGCATTACTTTTGTTTGAAAAGTATACACATATTTTTTTTCTTTCTGGTTTTGTTTTGTTTTGTTTCTGCAGCAGAGCTGGGACTGTGAGACTACAACAACCTTTCCCCTGAGTAATGTCAATATCGGCTATCACTTTGGCAGAATCAGCCAGCTCAGTGAAGACAGAAAACCCCTCCTTCCCTCCTGTTTTTTCATCTGCTGGTGGCATTCAAAGTGACCTTCCTTTATAAATATTGGTGAGTGACCACATGGGGAAAGCAGTTCCTTGATGCAAAGAAACTTGTTTCAAAAATCTGCAAAAATCTGTGTTGACCTGAGGGGTTTACTTTTTTTTTTTACGTATAACCCCACCCCCCACCCCCCCCCCATGCGGAGGTGTTTGGGATGTGGGTGTGTTTTTTTGTTTGTTTGCTTGGTTTTTTAATAACTTGAGGTATTTAACAACACTTATTTCTTTAGATTTATAAGCCTTTATAGAACACTAGCATGTGGTACCTATTCAAACTATATGAAACAATCTTCCAAAATACTAATTTAGAGAGAGAGAGATACTTTCTGACAGCAAACAAGGACCTCTCCCCTCTTCCTGTTACTTTGTGTTGGCTAAATGATCTGGAATTTATCCTAACGCCCAAAATATGGCAAGATGAAACTTTCCCAAGTGTAGGAGTTAAGGAAGATAGCTAGAGGCTGCATTCTAGGACCCTTCTGGTATAGGAAGCATGCCTAGGGTGAAATCACAACACTGCAGAAATTCTGATATCCACAGGGCGGTCCAGGAATGATAGCAACTGTAGCAGTTCTATAAGGCTGTCTAAATTACATAGCTCATTACTGGAAAAGTTTTCAGGTCATTTAAGACTATCTCAGCTGATTTATCCTGCTTGAGACATCCAGTATGCCTAAAGAAATATTCAGTGTTGAAAACAGGTGTGAAGATAGTGAAATAGCCACCCATTGCTCAGGAATATTTACGGTACCATAACACAGAACATTACAAAGTACATACCCAGATAGAAAAAATACTTAACCTGGCTTGGAACAGTTTGGAAGCTGTAAATGTAAATATGTGCAGGATCTAAGGCTGGAAATTATTTAAGGATTACATGTATTTAATCTAAAGATGTTGCCATAAAGAGTCACTTAGCCTGCTGCCATTCAGTATTAACCACATTATTGCAATTATCTCCTATTCAGACTACAGTCAGACAACTGTGATGTATGATTTATGACTATATGATAAGTAATGTTTGATTATTTTTTAATTATTTTTCTCAACCGTATGTGTACTTGAAGTATGTCAGTTTAAAGGACCAAAGAAACTTCAAAAGAAATATTAATAGGAGCATTATCATGGCACCAGCCTAACAAAATAATGCCTTTTCTTCAAAGGAACCCTTCCAGCAACAGGAAAGGCTGGTGTATGTAGTGTATGTATCTCTTGCTTAAAGAATGAGTAGGCATGCCATTTAGGCATTCCTCAGGTATGTGTTAGCATTGTCACTGATTTCCTTGGCTACTAGTAATCAGGGGACAGAGCATAGAAGAGAAGAAAGAGGGCAAAAATTCAGCAGATTTACATAAATGGCTATGCTCTATCAGCGTTCTTCCTTTCTATATCAACTATGTGACAGTCTTACTAATTTTAGGGTTGACATTTGAGTATAGAGGTAAATTAGTATCAGGCTTGGTTTTGAGGGTTTGCCTGAATCTCTTAAAACCAAATTAAGTCTTACCTTGGTCTGGGATCAATTGTAATAAAGATTTCAAAAAAATGAAGGAATAAACGTATTGGATTAATACATTTATTGCACTTTTTCATCTAGTAATATTGTTCTAGTCATAACCACATACTGCAACATTTAGTTCAGTGATGTATGATGGTAAGGTTGCATTTAAAACATGAGGGGAGGGTAGACTTTGAAACCATTCATCTTTTGAGAAACCACTTTAACTGTTTTTCAATTCTAAAGTTGTCTGTCAACTCATTTTTATATCTTTCAAGGATACTGCATAGCTTTGCAGTAGCTGTATGGAATAACTTGCTGTTTCATCATATGATATTTTGTGCATGTAGCTGCTTTCCTTTAAAATGGATAGGGTAGAACTTCAGACAGTCCAACAGTTAAAGACTCAGAATTTCTTGTTTTCCATGCAAGATTCCAAGTATGGGCATACAAATCACAACTCTTAAGTTATAATGATATTTTTTTGAAATCTTGCAAGAGCAGCTGGTATACAAATAACAGGTGATTGGGTGTTCATAAGTTCTGTTGGGACCACAGCAATGGCTCTGTCCTCAATAAGAGAGTGTAGCAGTTTTGTAGAAGTCAGGATGTGACCAGAGATGATCAAATATCTTTACCATTTCTCAGTGCTTTTCTGGTAGCTCAAAAAATGGTGGATTTTTTACTTTTGTCTACATCCAGTTTTAGAAAGACATTGACAAAGCATGCCAGTAATTTATGATATTGTTTTCCTGTTTTAATTTCTCTTTGATACAGCTGTGCACTTCACTGTGATCTGCCAGATGGTTCTATGCTCAGTAATACACTGTTTCCATTTCATTTTGCATGCATTTGGTATTTTGTTCTAGTCTGACATTTTACAAAGAGTAAGGGGACTTAATTCAAGAAAATTGAGAGGAGTAAACTGATAAATAAATATAGTAAATGTTGTATGTATATACTTATAAATCTTCCCTCTACGTGAAGAAGGTGGGATTGAACATGATCTTGGTTTTAGCCTATTGTGTCACAGTGGGATTAATCCACCTCTAAGTGTTTAATTGGGCTTTTTTAAAGCCTCAACTATTTTAAGGAGTTTTGTGAAAAATCCAGTGTAAGCTCTAACACAGAAAGCCTTAAAGGCCAGTTTACCCCTCTGAAGCCTGTAGCTCTGAACTACATACAAAGGCTATATGAGGACACTTCCTTGCAGCTTTGTTCAAAAGTTGCTTGATTGTGTACATGGCATTAACTTCCAGAAGTATAAACTATCATTAAACAGTGTTGCTCTCTGTTAAGTAAAGGACTTTGCTCTAAAAGAATATTTTTTTTCTTTGTATTTATAAGTTGTCCCTTCATTTTTATTTCATTTTCTTTCTAAACTCAGGAACATGGTGAAAATAGAATCATAACACTCTTGGATTGTAAATAAAAAAGTCACACAAACTGCCAACTAGCAGAAACTTGATGTTTCAGGAGCTAGAACTAATAGAGCCAGCTTTCCTTTGGAAATCTTGGGGTTTTTTGTACTGTAAGATCACCAATTTCAACTGCAACCTCAATTTCCCTATTCCTCTTGTCTCTCAGCCAAGGAGGGTAACAGGAGACAAGAGAGCTATGCTTAGTCTGCAGCTCCATGGATGACGAGTAGCCCAGCCAGCTCCTTTCAGAATGCATGAATTCTGCCCACATTCTTCTCCCTGGGGGTATTAATTTGGTTCTCCATCCCTGAAACGAATAGGGCCTTAATTATATTTAAGACCTGCTTTTTTTCTGATTTGGTTAACCTTGACATTCACCCAGTTGAGAAATTACTAAGTGGAGAGAGATACAGGACACACATACAGACTGGGATTTTAGCCTTAGGTAAGGCTAAAATGTTCAGACATAATAAAAAAGACAAAAGAAGTAACTGGAATCCCCATCCTGCCACTGGTACTAAGAGACAACTCAACACAAAAAAGTTTCCAGAAATGTTTTCCTTAATTAAAAAGCAATTTTTTGTTAACTGTATTTATGACTCTGAATTACTTGATCTTTTGCGTGGTCAAACCCAGATAAAACAGTTCCCCCTGTCCAATGTTTTTAACTTAAAAAATACATAAAAGTGATTTGCTGATGTTAATTTGAGATTTTACATTGATTATTTAGCTAAATCATCCCAACTGCTCATGTGTAAGTCTAATTAACCAATAAGAATAGAGAACACTAGTCAGTGATGGTTTACATAAAATATTCAGAGATCAAAGAAATTCATAGATAATTCTGAGTAATCAAAATTTTCATATAAAAATCACAAAAATGCTGGTAAATACCTGAATAACATATCTGCAGTTCATCAGATATGACATGAAAATTATTAGCACACTGCAAACAAAAATGAAAAAAAAATTTATATATACGCATGTAAATCATGAAGGTAAGTTTTTCCTTTTCAAAAGGAAATATAATTTTGATTATATGCTTTGTCTGAGTACAAAAACCACTTTAAAATATGAATGGTGGTACTACTTCCCCTATTAAACTATGGGGCAATCTAAGCTTAAGTGTGGAAAGCTGCTATGTAAAGGAAGTAAATGAGAGGGCTCTGAAGAGGTGTCAAAAGCCTTTTGAGTGACAACATTTAGGAAGCACTAGCTATTCATGTGGCAATATTTTCAGCTAAGTAGCTGTCTCATCTACTATTCAAACATCTAGACAAAGTTATGTGTATATTCTTGTTACTTTATTACAGTTATTGAGCAAAGTTGAAATAAAGTTGGCATTATTATTTTGCAGATATCTCATATTAAGTGGAAGAAGGAAAAGATATTTCAGAAATTTATTTTGGTTTCTATTGTTCTGTTTCTTTGCTTTCTAATTTTACAGTTTTATAGTGACTGCAATAAGGAACTTCTGTGCGAGCACCACAGAGAACAGTATCACTTAGCTTTCAAGCATCTAATACTTGGACTGGCATCCAACTCTGTTACGTACTTAGAAATAAATGATGTATTTCAGCATAAGATGCTGAAAGGAGTCAGATGAACTCGTTAGTAGAAAGTGTGTTGATAAGAGATATGCCACAAATCTCATGTTCCTGGGCTACAAAGAGGCATCTTTGTCAGAGTAGGAGTTGCAGCTAAGTAGGAGTGAGAACATTTGCAGGGTGAAGGGTGTCCAGATTCATAGCGAAGGCTGAACTGTAGTTCACTATCCATTCCTAATCTCGGATTTCTGGCCCTTGCTATGTTACTCTGTGTGTCTCTGGCTGCAGGCATAGGCTTTTCCGTCCTGAGGATCGTGAGGGAAGCAAGCTTCTAAATGAACTCCATCTAGATGCACAGTCTAGTCATCATTGTTACAGAAGTCTCCTGTATTCATCACTAATGTTGAGAAACTTTAGGAAATTAAAGGCAATAGAAGGATCAGAAAAAGCTCAACCATAGCCTCGTGGTTAGTATACACTCCACGGAGAAGAAAGGAGAAGCCCGGATGTCAGTGTTAAGGACTGCTCCTGAATTTTTTACTGAAATAGTAATTGGTAAAACACCTTTCAACTTAAGAGTTTGACTGTAACAAAGAAGATGCTGATGTAATGAAAGTTACTGAAAATTCACATAAAGTAGAATTCATAATTTATTTGGTTTTCTATGTTATAGGTACAAGCCTTTGTAAGCAAATACTCTTTTTCAATATTTTTTGTCAACAGGTGGGGGAGGGGAGAAGATATCTTATATATCCAATGTACTTTGCTTCATAATAATCCAATGGGATTTCAGGGACAGCATTTCTTCAGTACTTCATCTCTTTCTGTCAGGTATACAGGTTTTCTGTGTATGCTTTTGTGATTGCTTTGCAAAAGCATGCTTTAAAAGGCATTCTGGACCCTTGACTACATAAGACAGTTAAAGAAACCTAGCATGCATTTTATCAGAGTGCACTGTCAGTAGTCAGATTTGCTGTGAAGTAGGTCCTGTGACTCTGGCTTAAATGTTATCCTGATTTTGAATGTATGCTGGTAAGCCATACCAAACCAGCACAAATACACAAGCAAATGGCATGCAGTTAACTGGGTTTTAAAAAAAAAAGGACTTTAAGACCAAGGAGATTATTTTCTTTTTCATTACCAGCTTGTTGCTTTTATTCCTGGTAAATATGTTCTGATCAACGTGGCCGTTACGTTACTGTTAAAGAAACCAAAATGAATAGAGCATCAGTCTGTACTTGCAAATCGTCAACAAGCCGTAACCAATTGACAACAAACAGCAACCAAACTGAAGGTTTGCCAGCCAGGAAGATGTACGTCAGTTAGTTTCTTGAACAGCTAAAGATTCAAGTAGTCTAAAGCAGATATCAGAGATTAAGGTAATTTAAAAGAATTATATTCTTCTTTAGCCACTTTCAAAGTTTTTGTGATTTACGGCTTTATTCATCTCTGTGTCTGTTGCGCTATTCCTTACAACGTTTTTTCAGGAACTGACTGCAGGATGCGCTAAGGCAACTTTAGTCCTTGCAGATATAATGGGCTCAATCAAAAAGGTCTTTCTCCCTTGTGGGTCCACAGCAATATATGCCAGCAAATTACTTCTCCACTAATATAAAGCATGAATTTAAACATAACTGGGAATCTCATTTTCGTTCAAGTAAGATTCTCCATTCTTCTGGTGCTCGATTTATCTCCACTACAGTCCAGTTTGTGTGTATGTGTCCAGATTTTGTGGGCCAATATAAAAGGCAAATTGAGACAGACACCACAGGAGCTAAATTCTGTCTTCAGGCAGGGCCAAGTGCATGATCTTGTAGGTGCTGTCCTGGCAGTGCGGTAGGGTTTCTGGCACAAAGGTTACGTTATTTATGCTAAGTAAGCAAATATTAATTCTATACTGGAGAATAATACATTTCTACACTTCAGGAAAAAGATAGAAAATGGACATTTCCCTTTCAGTTAATATTTAAACATACTCACGTGCCAGGCACAGAAAAATGCAAAATGCATTCATACTAAAGGTATTTATATATTAGCAAAGAAAATTCATGTTTCTGCTTCAGCTTGTTGGGTCTGATCTACTCATCAGAAACTTCTATTGTTATAGATATTCTTTATGCCTTATTATTTTCTGGTGCCAATATTAATAATGATTTTTAATACATAATTGATTTTTTTCTATGCCAGCATGAAATTCTGAAACTAAATGTACTTAGCTTTGAGGTGAAAAAGGTTTAAATAATAGAAAAATAAGATGGAAAAATTTAGGTCTTTAGGACTAAATGAGCTACAAAATTATATATACCCAGTTTGAATACGAATATGATTTCAGACATATTTAGACATGGGGAGCCTATAGTTTGTATCCAGATTTAAAAAGTCTCCTAGCTTTTTCAAAACTTTCACAAATATTATCAAGGGTTTTTTTACTCATACGATAGGTTAGTGAATATTACATTCATAGCAAACTGAGATCCAAATCCTGAAGCTATCCTAATTCCTTAAAGACTTTCATGCAGGTAAAGTAATTTTCAAGATGTGGATGGTTATAAAGGCGAGGCCTTTGCTCTATTGTGAAATGCCCTTACTGTGTTAGGGCAGAACTGTACCAGGAGAATACTGAGGTCAAAGTAGCTTCAGGCATTGATAAATGCTAAGTTACCAGAAGCTGAACACTGGGAGGACGTATTTTCCCATCCAAGTGGTTCTTTACTCTCTAACAAGAGAGGAGAAGCTGGATTCAAATGAATGCACATCTTTCTTACTAAAAAAACCAAACAACAAAACAAAACAAAAAAACAACAAAAAACCCCAACAACAAACCCAAAACCAAAAAAAAACCCCAACAGCTCACCCACCCAAAAAAACCCTCAAACACCCCTATTCTTCATCTGAAAAAATCCATAAGTGTTTTATTTAACTAACTGCTTCCTACAGTCTCCTTTTAAAAAGAAATTAGCTGTTAATATCATGGGAAATATTTGTGCTAAAGGTCATATTAAACAAAAGTCAAATCTAGACTATCTGAGGAGTCTGGAGAAGATGTTTAATGCAGATTTTTTTGAAAAAAAGATGTGTGTCACTGCAGGTCATCTCTGAATATTCTTGTTGGGGTTTCTCTGTTGGATATGCAATCTCAGCTAAATGTTTTGAAGAGGAGGAATCAAATAAATTGCCCTATTTTGGGTCTTTCTCATCTGTATACAGTTGTGCAGCTCTAGTAGACCTGAAAATTGCCCAAAGACAAACTTTTAAAAAATAGAGTGCTTCTGAGGCAGAAAATTGCTTTTCTGCAGCATGGTTTAAGGGACAGGATGTGACAGGAGGACCAGGAGTTGTCACTGTGTAGTGATATTATAAAGCATATCTTACATAACAAAAAGGGTCATTTGTTTCTTTTTCCTTTAATTTTAAACTACAAGAGATTTAATTGAAACAGCTGAAGGTATGCCCTAAACCAAGAAAAAGCTGTTGTAACTTACAATTAAAACTGAAAGTTGCTCCCTTAACCCACCTGTAATAGCCATTAATTGCAGAGTGCGTATGGTATGGATGTGTGTCCACCACTTTAGAAGCCTTATTCTCAAAAGGAGGAGTGAAAAAAACCAAAAAGCTCATTGTACATGCATGTCAAATATTAGCATGATTCTTGTAGTATAATAAGAAAAGAAAGTGGTTTGTGCTTTTGATTATCCTCTTGATGTTTCAGAGTGGTTTTGCATAGCTTAATTTTCATTTTTATGGCAGTTTGCACATATAAAACAAAATGAGGAAAGGAATGGAGGGGGAAAGAAATGTGCCATTTATATACTAAGGATATAAGGCCTCCTTTGGGCCCATTATACATTAATGGGTCAGCTGAGATTTATTAGGATATGTATATTAATCTTTATACACATTCACATACTGTAATTGTTCCTTTGGTACTATAATGTGATTAGCTGTGAATTTGTGCAATATTAACAATAATATGGATTTCCATATTACAGAACAGTAATAACAAATGCTTATTAAAAAAGCATGTAAAGTATGGGATGTGAAAGCACTTCCGAACTCACAGTAATCCGATTATGTTCTGTTGTTTTTAAATACCAAAATGGTTAAGTCTTTACTGTAAAGTAAAATCTTGTATGAGAAAAGCAAGAATTTAACATTCCACAGAATTGAATGAATGAGTCCGAAACTGCCTGAAAGTGTCTGATTCTCATAAAGAGCCAAGATGTGTATTTTTGCATTACTATTATTTAAAAATAGAGCAAAAAATAGAATATCAAAGGTAACGGTAATGTTCAATTGTAACGCTTCCCTAGTAGGTTGCTCTTGTGTATAGGAATGAGGTGCAGTGTGGAAGGAACTGTCTAGGATCCCTGCTACTTCCCAGACAGCAAATTCAGCATTGATACCACCACACCTCAACGCTGAGACAAGTATCCCTCCTGTGTCTGGAATGGTATGAAAACATTTCCACCCATAAGGCCATCATTGTGTGATACATAGATATAGTGCATATGGGAATATAGAATAGGAGTTCTATATATTCTATAGGAATATAGAAAGGGAGAACTATTAATTTTAATCTTCTGAAGCTTTTTTTTTTTTCTTAAATGGTGTAAAATAGAGAAGCCGCTTTGATTTCAGTTTGCAGCAATAGTAGCGCTATGTGGCACAGGGTTGTACACCCTCCTCTGTTACTCTGCTTCTGCTTTCTGATCAGAAATGACAGGAGTCCCTGAACTTGGCTTTGAGAGAGAAACAACTTTGAAACCTTTTTATATTCTTCTTACAGGATACATACGCCTTCCTCAAAAAATTGGGAGGTTTTATCTCAAGTTATTTTCACAAGGTAGTGATGTTTGTTTAATGAAAAATAGTCTACCCTCCCTTCATGACCCCATAGTGGGAAGGTGTCTTCTTTGACCCTTCTTCCCCGAATGTTCCTATGTTTCCTATGTTCACCTTGTGTACATTTAGGGTAATGGTAGAAGGTATAATAAAGAAATTCCTTCTATTTGCCACATAGGCATAAGATTATTTTTTTAATTATTATTTCCAAAGCTCTTACTAGCATCACAGTTCCAGCTTTTCATTCATCTGATCTGAAAAAGTTTTAAGATTTATGAATAGATCACATACTGTAAAACCTGACCATAATGGAGGAAGGCAATCACTCATTTTTGGCTTCATCTTCTAGAAATATTCCTTTTCCAACTTTAATATTTTTTGGTCCTACAGGCCCCTGTTCTGATAGGATGTGGCCTCAAAATGCACAAGGTAAAACGAGGAATTTTTTTTGTTACACATTTACAAGGTGTTCCTTAGACTTTCTTTGTCCTGTTTTATTGTGTCATTATATTAAACCCAATAACCTGGTAATCTCAAACCTGAGTAAGTTTTCATGGACTGGAAAAGGCTGCTCACAGACTTTGTGAATGCTATTTTCCTGTATTTCCATTTTCTGCTTCAACATTCAAAAGTCTTACAAAATAAACAATGTTAAGTTACTTCGGTGTGGGGTTTCTAGCTGGTTTGTTTTTATACAAACCGTAGAAAAAAAGACACCTACCTTATCCCTACTCATGGTAATATGCAATTTAAGTAGAGGTACTTTTGTCTTGCATTTTACGTGAAGATGGTGAGCATTCCATTGTATTCAAATGCTTGTGGAATTGCTGTAAAATGACATACAGCAGGTGGGCCAGTGTCATTTGGGGAAAGTCTTTCTGAGTTACCACTTGAGCTGCTGTTGTCTCTCGTTGACATACCACACTGCTGCAAGGCAACTACTCTTTGCTTGCTTGTCTATTGCATTTTATTTTGGTGCAAATTGATTCCTTATCGTCAATTCATATTTGGTCTGTCATTTGCTTCTGCATATTAATTTGTGGCTGCAAAGGAGAACAAGTAAAAGGCAATCATTAAAAGCACAGTTCTGTGCAGTGTAGTTTCAACAGCAAGGCGGTATAGTCCAAGGCCTGTGTTAAAAGTGCCTTCTCTCATGGTTGATTGGACTTGAAGGATGTTTCTTTGAAGTTTGTGGCAACCTATCTAAATATTTTTTGCATTTTAGCTATATCAGACTCTTCTGATAGGTGTTGTGAAGTCTTCGCTATTTTACAGTAGTTCCTCATAATTTCAATGACGTCTTTGGGAATGTGTATAGCCAGACAATGTATTGATATGGATACTTACCATTGTGGGTTAAACACTAATAATATAAATTAATCTCAACTTAAAGTGGGCAAATGTATTAACAAATACATTGGAGAAATAGATTAAGAGTATTTTGAGCTGTTTACAGGACTGGCATAATTAGCATTGTAGAAAAAACATTTTGTGTAATGAAGTTACCTAAAATCTGCTTTATTTTGAACAATTTTCATTATCTTCTTAATTTAGATTTTCAGTTACCTAATCTAGAGAAGGCCATTTTATAATTGCAAAAATATTGGTTTAAATACAATTAAGTAGAAGATTAAAACTCCTCATGTTAGAACATTGATTACTCAATCACATTCCTGTCATGCTCTTCTCTTAAACTATGAAATCTTAAAATAAGTTATTCTTTCAGAAACTTCATGGAAGTTACGTTTCCAGAAGCTATAAAAGGATATATTCAACTATCTATGGTACTTTTGCTGATTCAACCTCATGAAAACCCATAGGTTGGATTCCCTTGTTTCCTATCTATAAATATTTAATCATATTTACGGAATTATAAAACCAGTCAAAATACATCTGAAATTAAGCCATTTTGTTTTCCCTGGAAGGGAACACACTGAATGCTTTGCAAGCAGTGCAGGAGGTCTTGAGCTTAGATCTTCAGTGGAACTCCACTGCTTCATATCTTACCCTTATACAGCAATTTCAGTTCACAGGCAAGATTGGGAATGTTTTTTCTTGATTCAGCTTTGATTTTGAAAAGTTTATTAATCCAACCTTTTTATTATATTAAATAAGCATTATATATTATAATAATATTAATAACAACAATAATAATAATAGCACTGACGTATTTAGAAAATACCTTCTTGTCTGCTGACAAATTTATTCCATGGTGCTCCAGCAGGCTTTTGTCTGTTGAGTTGCCATTTCTTGATCCAGAGAAATTGTGTTTAGAAACGTTTGTTAAATGTTAGAGATCATACTTTCAACCAATTCTACTTAAAGTGTAGTTCACAATCTTACAATGTGGTTAGTATGCCATGACATTCTTCTTCAGGGGTAATTTTCGAGGTGGTAGGGTACACATTGGGGTACATCCTTCTTCAACACACGCTACAGACCTCTGTTCATTATCTAATACAGGCTAGAGTAAGCCTTAAGGTTTCTGGAGCTGCGTCCCATGCTGCTACAGCCCCTCAGAAAATGTGAGTCCAGAAGAACTGGGGTTTAATGTACCCTTAGCTGTCATAGCCCAGAAGGAAGCTTCAGTTCCTATCAGTGAGGTTAGAGATACTCCAGTTTCTTAGGATCTCAGAACATTCTGGCACATCACTTGCACCTGGTAAACAGACCTCACTCATGTTCTAACGTTACTCACTGTGTGTGAGAACAGAATACATTATATTTATAACCTCTGGCACAGCACAGCCACGTTCAATTACTACTAAAATTCACAGCAGTCGCTTACTGATGCTTGTGACACGTAATTTATACAATGATCACCTTTTAAAATGTGTGAACTTTCCTCGATGACAAAATTACAGTTTCTCAGTATTCTTAACAATACTGTGAATAGACAGATAATATTATATAAAATATAGCAGGAAAATTCTCATACATTAATTGTATAGTAGTGTAATTTGAAAATGAGATTTCTCTGTTTCATATAATAATGGCTTTTTAAAAATCTTTAGAACTCACTGTAGATGTTAAAGTGTCTGATAGAGTTCAAAACAGGTTAAAATTAGGCCACACACTGAAAACTAATAATGTTTATCTCTGACGTTTGGATCTGCAGGTGTGACTGTATTCAGCAAATTAATCAAACTGCAGCAGCTTTGCTACAGAACATAGTTTTGATACTTGTACAGCTTTGGTAGAAAGGACAGAGGAAGAATCAAAATTCAGAGTACTGAGTGCATAGACACGTCCATCGGGTAAATCTGACGTATTGCATCTAATAACTAAGAAGGTACTTTGCTGCAGTGCTGCTTAGAAAAGTACTTCTTGTTTTCTTTACCTGCCCTGCTTCTTATTCTTTCTTCATTTTTTTTTTTTTTGTTTGTTTGGGTTTTTTTTCCCCATTTTTCTTTTGGCTTTAACTATTTCATTTTAAAAATATTGACAGTTTCTGACCTCTACAGAAATAGGAAGAAGACAGTTCTGTGCTACTGATGGACCAGATTTTCTGAATCAGTGACTATTCCAGTATACAATACAGATTTAGGAAATTACTCTTCAGGAGACATATGCACTTTCAAAGTAACAATAAAATAATCAGTGCATTTCATGTGGCAAGGTGCATTAACTTACTTCCAGCAGAAATAATTTGAGATCTGTATCAAGTCAGCTTTATAATTATATTTTCCTGTACGTTTGGTCATTTTTAATGCTTCTAACTAGTTACCAGGTAATGTCTTCTACTTGCCATTAAAACAAGATTACTTCATGACTGAAAACTAAATGATACATCTTTCCATACTTCTTGCAACTGTAAATTATTTCTTTGGCAATAAGGGCTAAGCACAGATACATTTGACTTTCTAGGTTATTTTCAAACTTCTCAAAATACTATAATTTATTCTTTTTCTTCTAGCCTCTTGTGGTGTTCTAGCCTAATTTAATTATTTTTTTACAACATTTATATTATTTATAGCAAGGAACAGACTGTAATGTATTTAGCAGAGAACTGTAGGCTCTCAGGGTGAACAAAAGAAAGATAAAATGTCTTTGGATTTCTCAACTCTTTTCTGTCAGAATAAAATTTGACTCAGTGTGGAGACAACCTACACGCAGCCTTTCTCCACCTGACAACCAGCCCAATGGAGCTTTCTTTTGACTCAGCTGGATATTGCTGCTGCTCTCATATACAGAATGATCTTCTTTGATTTTGTACTATATTACTGGATAAAGAGCAGGGAGGGAGAGGTGAGGCACACAGTAACTATATTGTTGTCACAGTTACAGTTTGACCATGGTCTTGTGGATACAATCAAGGGTTTGCTTATTATTAAAGAAAAAAACCAAACCACTTTAAGTACATCTAAATTATACTGAGTGATACTAAAGATTCTAGAGTATGAAATCTAAAGAATCTGCATCTGAAGTGTGATTTCAAACTGATCAGAATCTCAATTGACCTTTGCTTCAGAAAAGCAAGATTTGGCTCTGCCCTTACTAATGGAGAGAAGTAGTTCAGGCTTTCTCTATTTGTGATCTCCTTTGTCAATTAATTAATATTTGCAAGACTCAGTTTCCTTTATGCTATATGTGATTTATGTTGCCTGGATGCTTTTAGGAATACTGTGCTGCCATAAGCTGTAGTAGCTAAATATAAGCACGTAAATAATTCAGTTTCCATAAAAAAAATATTTCATTTTATACCAGGATTTTTGATTTCCCGTTGCCTGGCCAGCAGGAATGTGAACATGGTGGCTACACGCAGCCTCTCCAATATTTGGACACAAGAATATCCATGGACAAATACAGTTTCCTCATGTAGTGAAATGAGGAATGTCCAGTTTCTCTAGGAACACATAAAGAGTTGACTCTTTAGATCCATGCCTTCCCCAGCAGGGGTCCCTGGAATATTATAAGAATGTACCCTCATATTCTTGAGGTAGCAGTGGACTCCTCTTGATTTATCAGAGAGATCAAAGAGAAAGTCTCTCAAATGAGGCTGGTCTCACATATCTCTATTTTGTCTCTAATTTGTGAGCCTTTTGGGCAGAGCTTTTTTAACATGGGCATGTAACACCTTTAAATAGTAACAGAAGTACTAATGATACACACATTACAGACAGGAGTTCTTTTAATCCATAGCAGAGCAGTTCTTTATGCAACTCTCTTCAGTGAAAGTGAAAGTCACCTATTGTGCCTTGTGCTAAAAACAACAAAGAAAATGCAACCACCTTGTTAGAAAGAAAAGGTTTGATGTTTTACTACCCCTGTTCTGATGAGTTTTAAAGGAAATAGCAAATAAAATTAAAATCTACCAGAGGAGAAATTGGCTATTTCAGTTATTGTTCACAGTTGTGTGGTTTTGAATTATTTAATTTCTTTCATTTACCCAATCCACCTGCAAAAGTGGACAGAGAAGGGAAATGTTTCTTTACTGATCTCTGTGCAGAAGGACCAAGCTTCACGTAATTTCAGTGATTGAAAAGAGTGGAAAGAAAGCTCATTTTTCACCTAAACGTTTCTGTAATGTTATAGAGAGGAAATAATCTTTCTAAAATCTTTCTAATATGAGTCTTTTCTGCAAGCAAAAAAAAAAAAAAAAACCAACAAAAAAACCCAAACAAAAAACAAACCAAACCCCCAAAAGCAATTGAGAATTAATTTAATACTATTTAATTTAAAACTGGTTTTGGAGTTTATACATTTTCTTTTACAAATGGGCTGTAAGTCACAGTTCTTTCTGGCTTTCCTTGCAAACTGTGCAAGTGAAAAGAACAAACAATATTAACCATATTAAACTTGCACAGAGAGGTGCCATTACCAATGGAAAAAACTTTCTTTCAGAAAACAAGCACTTCTCTGACTTTTCAATCTCATTGTCTTGATGGACCCACACGGAATTTTCATATCACAACAGTGGGAACTTTAATTCACTTATTTATCATACACTAAAAATCACAGATGTGGATATTTGGTTGATCCTAAGACACAATATATATTTTCACTTCCTTACAGTCTTTTACGAGGAAAGCTGCCAGTCCGTTTATTGCATGTCCTACTACATCTATCCCTTGCCAGTGTTTTTCTCTGTAGTACCAGTTCCAACTTCTGTTAAATCTTCTAATTAGTTATGATACTGAAGTTAAATTTGTCCATTTAGGTACATAGTTACTTAAAGTTTTCTATCTCAGATCTGAAAAATGCTGTGTGCCCAAAAGCCTGTTGTTCATGGCATGACACAGAAACGGGCTGAACGCTAAGTGGTTCCTTTGTCACCTGACTTCAGGGCACTCAGTCTCTTTCAAGATAAGACCATGAAGGAGAGAAAGCCTGTGATGTCAATGAGGAGGAGTATTTCTACAGTTACTGCTGTTAGGATTTTAGATTTAACGTTCATAAGATCACACACTGACTGCCTTCACAGAAACTTGCAAGTATGCTTTTAATGGAGCTGCTACAGAATTAGAACGAGCATTGTTTGAAAAACCAAAAAGGCAGGGTTTCCTTTGGTAATTTCAAGTGCTGTAGCAATTAATAGATATGCACCAAACTGAACTCTGTTAACTGAAGGTCAGTAAGTATACATACTTTACTGCAGGAGTTCTACCTTGCAGTACAAGAGTTTTACAAATGGCAAGAGCATCAGAAAGGGAGCAATTGTCCCATTACTGCAATTCAGATAGGCAATACAAAAATAGAACCTAAAATCTAAATATAAACCAAATATAATACGAAAAATGACCTTCATGAGATATTAACATTCACCAGACAAAAAAAATACTTGTTTTCCAGACAGCTGTAGGCACAATTTGTGTATCACACGCTTTTCCAGAGACATTCCATATCTTGTAGTAGCAGTTGTAATGTTTCTGCTTTTCTTTTTTCTGTTTTTCCCTAATACCTTCTACACAACTCTTCTCTAATCAAAGAACAGCTCTGAATTGATACCTTTTAAATCACTTAAATCTCTTTAAACATGAGACTTTGATACAGTTTTAAATAAAAGTAGGCTACCACTTTTAATCCCTTATTATATGAATTCATAATTTAGTGGTAGTAAATTAGAAGTATTTGAAACTAAACCCAGGCTCTGTAGTGCTCTATATCATGTTGTTTACCACTTCCTTTAGAAGTAATTCTGTCTTAGTTGCATTTTTCCTGCAAAGAAGTTGCTGTGACCTTGAGGAAGTCACTTAGCTTCACTCTGCTTTCACTATGTATTAAAAAGGATAATTTCTATTAAAACAACCCACATTATTAATGAAAAAATATAATGCAAATAAGATGTATTGCCTTTTCTTACTAACATATGCATTGGTTGATATTCCATGTTGTAATCGGTGCTTTCAGAACTCAGCCTTAGGCAAAAGAAAGGATGTAATGAATTCCTTGTCACACCATTGTCATTAACCTTGGTTTTATGTCAACTTCACACTTTTCACAACTTCACTCATCAAGTTGTACTTCAAAATGCCACATGCACAATGCAACACAGAACTGGTTCAGCCCAGTCCACCACGTGCCTTCCATTTCAAATTATCTTTGATTTTGATTATGAATGTAGTATAGACACTGGTTTTATGTAGCTTTTGAAATTTATTTTGAAAAGTGCAATGAAGAACGCATTAGGCATTGCAAACACTTGCAATGTCTCTTTGTAAACACACTGTAAACTAGTTAAGTCATTTTGATATCTGTTGTTTAAATGCTGTATATAGTTGGAGGTTTTTTTCTTTTTCTTTTAACAGGCTATTCAACGGGAGCATTGTTTTAGCTCAATTTGAGAAGTTTAGCCAATGTCTCAGCAGTGTTTATTTCTTTTGGAATGTGGTCTTAAATACTTGTCTCTTCCAGGAATACACAGATACGTGCAATGTTGTGAAGAAAATCTGTTCAGTCTTTACAATCTAACTTACAATTATGATTTGCTAAGTGTTATTATGACAAACTGTTGATGTGGCATGTGAAGGAAAGGAAGGAAATCTTGAACAAAATCAGACATTTGGAAAGATGGTTTTAAAAATGTAATTAGTTAAGACAAAATGTGGGAATAGTTCTCTTGAAGGAAACAACCGTGATGACAAATTGTGCAACATTCTTTTTCAAATTCAAAAGTCCTTTTGTTTGCTTATACTGGACTCTAGGTAGCAATGTGTTAGTTGTGTGATGATGTTTTTATGTGAGCTGCATCCATGAAGCCATGTCCCTTTGCACAATGTCCACATAGTGAACAGAACTTGTTTCATCATAATTCCTGTCATTGCTTGGCCAGATCAGAGCTTTTCTTCTTGATGTTCTTGAAGTCTGCTGTAGTCCACTGTTTCTTTGTAGCACATTCATGATTCTGCTTTAGCTACCTGCTTTTCCTTCCGAGTCTTGCACGTTTCTTTTCCTATCTTTGCTTTTAAACCAAACTGAATTCCTAGCTTCACACATATGCCTTTGATGCTGTTTGGCTCTTTGAAGCCCTCCTCCCCAAAACCTGCTCCAGTTTCTTTGAAGGAATCGGGGAAACTAATAGTGTCTCTTGACCTGTTCTCTTAACTTTGTCATGCCATCTTTAGAACAGGACATGAAGAGATGTTGGCATCTGAGCCACTTCAAAAGCCACAAAAACCTATTCAGTTAAGTTACTAGCACGTGGAAAGAAGAAACAGCATCAGGTATTAAACTCAGTTTCCTTTAGTAGCAGTACACCCCCTTGTAGTTCTTCTGAGACCACAAAATTCCTTCAAAGGAAATCTCAGAATAAAACCCACTGGGTACAAGTGACATTCCCCCTGCATGCACATGCAAATATTTATCATTCTTCATTCTTCTGTTAGTATGTGTGGTCTAAAAATTCAACAGTGCTGATTCATTGAGTACCCTGGCATCCTCCTTCAGACTCCTTAGCTGCTTATGAGGATGCTGCTCATTCATCAACTGCTAAACTGTTTGAGCACATCTGATGTGGAAATGGAGTTGAGAGTCTTGTTCCCTATGCTTTTTTCCTCCTCTAACTGTATGTCTTGGAGAAGAGCAGGCTGTCAGTGCTGAGCACCCTGTGGAACTCAGGGCGCAAACACAGGAAAACTACAAGCCCTTACAGGAACGGAAGAGTTATTTCTTCCTTAAGCTTTGCTTGGAATCATCTCACTTGTTAATGGATATTGTCTACCACTTAGTTTTCATTTATAGGTAAGACCATTACTCTAAAGAAAGAAATATTGATGCTCTCCAGGACCCTGCATGGGCCATTTTGTAAACCTCAGTTTCTTGTTGGGCTGTATCTGAAAGAATAGATAGACTAAGTCAGGAGAATATATATGCATTTTCTTTCTTCGTTGTCTACAGTAAGCTCCTGCTACAGGAAGAACTAAGTTGACCTATTTCTTTCAGGTCATCTAAACAAATTAATATTTTTCTACTGTATTTTTCCATTTCACTTCGATTCATTTCAATTCCACACTGGAAAAGGGTTTGCTAATTACAGAAATAAAAGTTACTATTCCAAATAAGTTCTTCTCAGATCTCATCCTACCAGTTTTTAGGAGACACTTTGATTTTGTCCTACTTTAAAGTAAATTTGTCTCTAGGATCCTGCTTTAGGGTACAGTTGATGCCTTTGACACCATTGTGTGGTCAATAGTGGCAGCAGTGCCCTGAGAAGACAGTTCCTCAGAACATGCTATTCTCTGTAAAAAGTCTCCCTTTTCATGTTAAACATCCAATTAACACACAATAGGTCTGTGTGGGACAAGGCCTGAAGGGCATGTCTCCAAGTAGGTCCGACTAATAAGCGGGGATGTGCTCGAGCTTGTCGGCAGTAAACCTTGGGATGACAAGGAGGGTGGATAGATAGCAGCCCACAGGATGCCAACTGTTGAGTCAGGCCTAAATAAGATAAGAGGAACAGATGGCCCCAAGGAGAAGTAACAAGTTACTGATAACGATATAATTGCTGTCTGTAGAGACTAACTTAGTGTCCTTTGTTTGTTGTTAAACAATTAGAGATTGCCTAGTATGTAATGCTTAGCCTAAAGAACCAATCTGCTTAAAGCGCTCAGCCTCTGAAAACATCTATAAACCTGTAATGGTGTACAATAGAGTTGACATCTTGCTTGCATCAAGCTGTGTCCCGTCTCTTCATTTGCCGCAGGTCTGTGTTCAACAACAATCTCTACCTGAAGATCTTAAGCCATGTTCCCACCAAGAATCGTTTCTCCTTAGATTATATCTATATGGGCTATAGCTCCTCTGAAATAAATTCTACTCAGACAAAGCAATCGGAATCCTGTTGTTTGATAACTAAGGGTTAGTGGTGAGTGTCCGTGGTACCTACACTATTAGCACTGCAAACTGCCTTCAATTTAAAAAATGTGTAAAAATACACTGGAGAAACTTCTCCCTTCTTACAGCAAGCACTGTTATACTCTTTTTCTAGTGTTTATCAGGTTTTCAGTTTGCAGTCAAAATTGCACCACCTATGAAAGCCTAACGTATCTGACAGAGGTTTTTATCTATGCTGTATGCAAACAGCTATAGAGTCCAATTTCTGGCATATCATTCTCTAGTGCTTGCTCAGAGTCTTTTCTCACAATATACTTCAGTACAGATACAATTTTAACTGTATTTAGGACTGTATAACCAAACCCCGTAAGAGATAAAAGGAGTTTTAAGACAACAGCCCTATATAAATTTACCAAAAGTGATTCATGCTGAATTCTTATTTAAAATATAAGAGTCTAAATGCTCAAACTAAAGTTCGGTAACCCCTTCGCTTCAGCAATGGATGTTGCTTTGCAGCTCTCGCTGCAGGACCTTCCATCGCTCAGTTTTCACATCAGAAATCCCTGAAAATCATGCTAGGCTACTAATAGTTGGCCTGTTGTCAGAAAAGAACAATTCATGTCCTTTATCTTCTTATGTGACAGCCTTTTGAATCTTTTGAATGTCATCTTCTGCATTTATCTGTGAAAATAGTCTTTTACGATCACTTCTCTACAACAAAGATAGCTGAAATTCAAGCTCTTACAGTTAATTCCTTTGCACTGTTTTCCATAAAGACAAGTGGTAGGATCCGTCTGAAGCTTTTACCTAAAGAGAATTCTGACTTTCATGTACTGAAAGTTGTTAACTTCCCTGTATTCCTTCTTAAACTTCACACTTCTGTGGAAACAAATCTCCAAAAATTAGATGTTATAGTGACCTTACAATAACAGATATTTTTTTTTATCAGAAGCTGAAAGACCCAAGGAACTGCCAGTCTTCTCTCAAGGGCATTTTAAGTGTAAAAGGACACTACCAAAATCACTGTTTTTCTTATAAAAGGTCCACTTGGCTGTAATTCAAGCAGAACTAATGGCTTTCCCATGACCTTTCTCGTATTTGACATTTGCCATACAACCACTTGGAGCTTCTTTCCCACTTTTGCTAAATATGCACTTCCTGAAGTGTCTAGAAAATTTAGTCTTTGAGAAGTCCAGCTACAAGTCTTAACTAGAGACTGTGGAAGAACTCCTTCAGTTTATTGCAAGGGATACTACTTGGAGTTGCTACTGTGTAAGTTTACAAAGGAAGTGACACCACAGGGAAAAAAAAATAATTATCTGCAACCATTGCTCTTCAAGATGTTTGTGTGCATATTCAAAGTTCTCTCACGTGACTGTCCATCTCAAAATCTTATATACATTCTTGGCTACATCATTTTACAGAAAGTGAGGATTAGGAATATGGTCTGCTTTTTTTTTTTTGTTACTTTGTGGATAGCCCACAGAGCAGGGCATGGGAAGTGTCTTAACACAAATTACTAAGGTAAAAACGGTTGGAATACCAATGCTAGCATCTTGGTAACCACAGAGTAAATTGATGTATAGATAATACCTCTTCAGAAAAGATGGCAAAGTGATCTGTCTTCATATCCTATTGATTATACTTTTGTGCCAGTGCTATTCAGTTGTTCATAAGATTATGTGTCATCTTTAACAAAGGAAGATAATGTATCCTTAATCCACTTCTAATAAAGGTATTAAGAAAGTCATATTACCTCTTTGTAGACAAAACAGGTATAAGTACTTCCCTTACATTAGCAGAATTTGCTTAGCCCTCCATCTGTCCATGGTATAGGTCAGGTTACAGTCCTCAAAGTATTAAACCAAAAACTTTTTAAAATGTTTGGTGTTTTCTCCCATTAGGTAGATGTTCAATGTGGCCTGTCATTTTCAATAAGAGATTTACATCCCAGACCAATATTATTTCCCCATCAACAGTCCTTAAAGCAAGTAAATATATTTTACTTATTGTATTTTAATGGTTCTGCCGATCTGTAGTTCAGATTTAAACATCAAGTGAAATAATGAATTAACTCCATTGTTCATAATCCAAGAGCATGCTTCTGACATATATTTTCAGCATCAGGTACTTCAAAGTATTGTGTAATACACATTCAGAGTGATATGTAAGACTGCCAAATTTGTAAGGAATCAGTTAACCTTGGATACAAATCTCTGTCAAATTCTAATTTGTGGTACTTGATATGTGTTGAAATATTTCAGATGGTTTTGGGGTCAGTGTTGGGGTTTTTTTATGTTTGCTGTGGAAGGCATGGAATAATTCTTTTTTTCCTTTTCTAAAGAAACAGATACTTGAACTTATACTGAGTGAACAGAGTGAACAGTCACAATAGGAGAGCATTATCACTGCCTGATCCACTACATACCCTACTGCTCTTCATTGATTAGTGTAGTAGAAGTGATTAGTTGATTAGTGATGTAGAAGTCAGGTCTAATTCCTCCATTAACATCAAGCCATTGAGAATTTCACTAGAGGAATTACATTCTCAGTTATTCCTCTCCAGGGCCCCTGTATTTTGTGTTGCCTGGGAAGGATATCATGAACAGATATGTATAATCTGGGAATATCAATTACTGTAGAAGTTATTCTTTGCTCTCATCTTCTTTGGTAGCTCTTCTAAAATGCTCCATGGATATGACTATCACAGGTTAATAATAACAAATGTGAGAAAGGTTGATGGTTATAAGCATTATAGTTAAAAGTACTACATCTGTAATCAAAGTTTCTCTTGTTCTTGAACTGAAGGAATAAATATGTTTACTTTTTATTCTTTATTTTGTATCCTTTGATAACATCCTGTCATTTCTCTCAACGCTAAAGCCAGCATTGCTTTTATTTCAGTGGGTTTGGTCTCTCCAGGTTTGTCACCTAGGTCTGAAATATTTATTTTTCTGAGCTGAGATGTTCATTGTAGAACACAATTACAAATAGCAATGCACAATTATTTTTATGTGTTTCTTTTTATTTCCTTGTTTTATGTGTTTTGATTGAAGACTTTTTTACAAGAACTTTTTTTTTTTGTAAGAAGTTACAGTTGGCTTTAAATTGAGCAGTGAGTGATTAATTCCTGTTCTTTGTTCCATTTATATTAATCTGGAAATGAGGAGTTGGGATGTGGTTTCACAACTGAGTTTCATCTGGCAGAGTATTATTTATTTGCATAGATTTGTTACAGAATTTTGAAATTCCTTACCGTCTTCTCTGGCTGCAGTATAAGCTGTTGTAAAAAAATTTAAAACATGTCACAATTTGCTGGCATAGTTTCATAGGACTTGAAGACCTTATCTCTCAGATCTCACAGCATCTATTTCAACCTGATTTTCCTATACTGAAAGACAAAACGGTGCCTCATGCTTTTTCAAATCAACACATTGTGTCCAGGTGATTCTAGTGGTTCTATCATTCTGTATCCAGCATAGGAAAATTCTTTTCATCCCCAAGTCTCACAATATAAAGAGGTGAGAAAAATATCATAAGGAAGCAGATTTACCAACTAATTTTAAGCACATCTATCTTAACCAGTGCTATGCTTCTAGTTCTAATGCCAATGTATCATGATTGTTTGTCCATCTCCTTAATGAAGATGGTGTCTTGCTACACGTAATTTAATTACATCTCCAGAATTACAATTTGTGTTACATTCAGCAGGATGCCATTGACCTGCGTGATGTGTTTAGTGTTTTCTGTCATATCGCTGATTACTATTTTTGTCTTAGAGTAGTGGTGCTTTCCTGCTCCCAAAATGTTAAAATACAAATTCATTAGATTTCAGTTGAATTTTATCTCTTGTGAATATTTAATTTGTGCCATATTTTATTTACATGGCACCTATATACCTACTAAGTAGATATAAATAGGACATTGAAATCCAGAAAACTCATTTTTAGTCAGTGGTTACTACTTCATTGTTCATAAAAGTCAGTCAAATGGTAAATTCATTGAAATTGGAGGATAAAACTTTAATAATAGAAATTATTATCCGTTATTTGGAAGAATTATAAGGGTATTTAAATCATTGCTTTGAAATGTTTTTCACAGATATCTTCCAAAGCTGAAATAAGACATGATTACATATTACAGACACAGAATAGTTTGTGTTTAGGGGTCAAATTTTAGTTCATAAGCTAAAGCTTTAAACAAGTCTCTATGCTTTTTTGTGTAGGTTTCATAGATTTGGATTCCCACTTACTAAATGGAAATCTTTAACCCTGAATTTAATTGTAATAGTTACCTCTTTTCTTTTTTTTGTTTTGTTTTGTTTGTTTGTTTAGTGTTTTGTGCTTGGGTTTTTTTTTGCTTAAGGGCATGCATATTTTTCTGTAATTCCTCCACAGTCTGTGTGTTAGAAGCTACAAGATAAATCTGGAAAATTGTATTATATTATTTTTTCTTATCCTCTCCTGACACATACAGAAACTGAATTTCAAACTTCCCTCTGAATTGCCAGAACCGATGATCTTGTTTAATATGCTTATTGCTGAATATCCCTAGAAATTCTTATTTGCTTCTGACTCAAATCTAGTCAAGAACAGCACCTCTGCTAGTGTCAGAAGTCATCCGTGGATTAGCACAAATATGAGGAAGTGCTAATTTTGGTGTGGGTTTTTTTTTCCTCACCATGTTGCTGTTTTCATTCAAAGATGGTGAAACGTTCTTTTTCATGGTTTATATGCAAAGAGCAAAAAATCCTTTAATATTTAAACTTTTGACATTACTGTGCTTTCACTGGGAAAATATGTAAAGCCTTCTGCATGTATCTGTTCATTTTCTTGGTGATCATAAATAGCTTCTGTATGACTTGACAGCTTGGATATTCCCTCCTGAATTAAGTTCAGGCCATTTGTTGGGTAGCAAGGGGAAACTCATATGACAGATGCCTACACTGGCAAGCCTAGAAAAGTTCTAACAGCAGAAGTTACTCTTCAGGAGTTATTCCTCTGGTAACAAAAGCCCATTTTCCCCTAGATAATTAAAAGAGCATTATTCTAGTTCTAAAGTTATTTTTTGATAAGTTGTAATGCAAAAGCTGTCCAAACAGACTTGCATTTTGAAAATATTTAAAGTATTTAAAATTTTCTATAGATTTATGTAATTGAAAAAAATAATACTATACTTTTATGACATATTCAAAAATGCAATATTAAAAAGTACAAGCCTACATTACTACTTACAGATACAAAATTGTACACACTTCTGCTATTGCCCATAGCTTCAGAAATTTATTTTCCAACAAAATATAAAGTCCTCATCTCAAACAGTCTATAAGAATAATCTTTATCTGGACTGTCTCCAAAAATGAATATGTATGTTAACAGCAAAATTTTTCTAACAGAAAGTAAATGTCTTCTTGACTGTAAGTGGCCTTTAAGAGTTTGACAGTATTGTCCATATCAAATATTGTTTCCCCGTTAAAATGAAAATGTGAACATTTAAAAATAAATTGTAGGAAAAATGCAGATGCCTGCACAAAATTCTTACATGCTTATTTTCACAGGAATAGAAAATAATTTACATAGGTTCTTCATTCCTACTATCATACAACTGAATGGCAAAATTAATAAATGCTCTTCCCCTGGGAGGACTCAATTACCAGCGTATCAGCCAAAACAACATTTTACCTGTGTGTGTATCTGCAGCACGCCCTGACTGCAGTATCGACACGCTGGAGACTAGATTGCACTTTGAGGCTTAGAGGCCGCCTGGTAAAAGAACAGACTGTGAAAGTGGCTACAGCTCTAAAGAAACTAGAACTTTAAAAGGAGTGGAGGGTGGACTAGGTCAGGTGAGTAGATTTGTGAAATACCAAGCTGCCTGTGAGACTCAGAGAGGAAGGTTCAGCAAAAGAAGGAAAAAAAGCCATAAGTAAATAAGATTTGCTCATATGGGTTCACAATGCCTACTTCTAAGTACAACTTTAAATCCAGATAGCCAATGTGTTTGATTGTATTCTTGTTATGTATATATTTCTTTATTTTACACACACACATATATGTATTTCTATATATAAAATATACTTGAAACTAGAGGACTAGGACTAGGATTACTTTTATATATATATGTGTGTGTGTATACATATATATCAGTATCATATATATCATATATACATATATATCAGTATGCACACTTCAGTGGTACCTAGAAACTCATCTGTTCTGCACTCATTTTCTGACAGTGTTCATCTAGCGCAAATGAAATAGCTCCTGTATCATTTTTTCCATATGAATTGATGACATCTTCCTGAGCATCAGAAAATCTGTCTCGCTAAGTTTTCAGTGAATAGGCAGAGTGCACATACATATTTTTTTTCAGCAGCACTGGCCTATCTTGTCATCTTTCCCACTGATTCTTGTTTCACAAAGAAAACGGGACAAAGGACAGTTCATCTTTTCCATGCCACACATCCAAAAGCTGTGATGTCAGACCCTGCTCAGGACAATATAAAGAGATAACTCTTTCAACTAAAATTTTCTGTGTTGTTTTACAATAGCTTATTAATATATTCTAACTATTCTGGTTTTGTTTGGTTTGGGGAGGGAGGGTTTGGAGTAAGGTCTTTCTTCAGTAGCTTCTGATAACTTATTAGGGCTCCAGCATGTTGACCTGTTTCTTGTCTCACTCACTAACC
Source organism: Microhierax caerulescens (assembly GCA_035590215.1). Taxonomy (NCBI): domain Eukaryota; kingdom Metazoa; phylum Chordata; class Aves; order Falconiformes; family Falconidae; genus Microhierax; species Microhierax caerulescens. Next base: position 2,713,271 of record JAVJGJ010000001.1, read on the forward strand.
CTCTTCTGTGCCACCTCTTTTTTTTCATTCTTTTAACCTGAAATTCTTTGGGGACACTCATAGAAGCAGAAATAAGTTAATTTTTACCAGCATCTTTGATGGGCTGTTTTGACAAACTTCAGAAGAACTGATGAGGTTTAAATTTGCTTTCCTGAAATACAGAGCATTTATGTACATACAGTAGCAACCTGTTCCAAAGACTGAGCTGTGTAGGTAGCCCCTAAAAGAGTAAAGAAGAGCTAAAATATACTCATATACACATTCTTTTATTGCTATTGTAATTAAAGATATTTTGTTCAAATAATATAGCAGAGATTTTGCTGTTGCTGCTTTCAGACATAAACATTCAGATAAAAGGCAACGTGGAATCATTTTGAGACAGTCAAGTTGAAATCAAAGAGAATTTTCAACAGGTTGGCAATCCTTATGTCTGACTAAAACCAAAAGCTCTGGTCTGATGTGATTTGGATAAAGAAGTGTTTGAGGCTTTTCTTAACAAGAAAGCGAGACTAAAGGTTTCTTGTCATATGAATAAAAAGGTTTCTGTAGCTCAGTAAATAATGCGGTAAAACTTCCTTCTCACCCTGGCCCCTCCCCCAGTCCCCAATCATGGGTGAAAATTGATTTTAAGAATTTGGTGATCTTGAAAGTGATAGAGTACACAGAATTTAAAAGAGAAAACCAGTGAATTTACTACAGGCATTTCTACCTTAGTAAGTAGCAAGAGATGAAGCCAGATGATTCAGTAAATTCAACAGTTTGACACAGGCGTCCTTCCCTACTTTGGCAAGACCCACACCTGAGGTCGTGGAAGGTCTGAGCCTGCTCTCCAAATGCGAGAGCAGCTTTGCCTCTGCATGAGTATTAGTGACATAATTTGCAGCGCGTTATGGGGAAGCTCCTTTGTAGGTTTTTGTATCAGGCGTAGGTTGTGAATTAATGGAATGCCAGTTTTCCAGCTTTTACCTAGTTGAAGTAATTTTAAAAAAATAAGTCACTTGTGATATGACAGAGTCTGGCTTTTAATAGCAGGAATTGTGTGTGTGCAGCTGTTTTTTTTTTTTGCTTGCTACGCTGTGATCTCAGCATTACCGTGAATTCTGCCTTCATGTGGGAACAAATGCAAATCGTCAGTATTTAGCCATGAGTGTGTTTTTTCCCGTACAGATCTGTATTGAAATCTATTAAATATTCCTTCATATTTTAAAGGCACTTCCTTTTTACATGTAGTAATTCAGTATCATATATTTTAGAGACAAGACTGAGTCACATTTTTATGTTGGTTTTTTTTCCCCTGTTAATTTCAGTCTTTCTTGGAAATGTGAAGTGTTACCTCTGTTATTGAATTGCTGAATATCACTGAGCCAGGCATTTAGTCAAAAAAGCACTTAATTTTATTTATCACATCCAAATGCAACTTAAAACAGAGCAGTTGTACACTGGTGAATAAACTCGATGTATTGAGGAGTACCCACAAAAGAATCCAATGTAGCATTTGGACTGTGAACCAACAATTCAATAATCAACATCCACACTTAGTTCAGCAGTAGCAATGTTTTACATTTATGATAATTTCAGAAATATTAAATAGAATTTGCCAGCTTACTGATAAAGAAAAAGCAAACCCAGAAAAAATAGTATGTTCAGAAAGATAATTTTTTCAGAGTTTTCCACATTTTCAGTCTTCTGAATTCTTTTGTTTGAGAGGAAGCACTTCAGATGAACAGATCAGCTGCAATGCAATCCATTATGGAAGCACATAAAAATCATTACTGGTTTTCAGCTGATTGGCTGACCAGTGCTGAGGTTTTTGCTTCATCACGAGTGGGCTATTGTGTCACTGTCAGTGGCATTAGTAAAATTAGTGGCCCATGGATACAGCCTTACCGTGTGTTTTTTAACAGAAACATCTTTGTTTTTACAGGCCTAGTTCATGCATACTGCCTTTAAAAAAATCAAACCAGGGTATGCTGTGATATCCAGCTTGAGAGATGAGAAAACTATCTAACTAATACGAAATAGAAAATCCAGGCTAGATCAAATAGAACAAAATGTCTGCTGGACTTAACTTTGATTTCTATATTAATTCAAAAGAAAAAGATTAAATAATTGCCTCATTGAGGACACCTACACATCTCCTGGAATTTTCAGGGGCCAGGAGTTTATTTCAGGTGAATCATTAAATTCCTGAATTTAGAAATGAAAGCTGAAAAGAACATATTTGTTCACAAAGTTTAGTATTCCTGCTTATATGTGGAAACCAGCTGACCAGCTTTGCTAACTCGTTTACAGTTTTCAGCTTCAGCCTCATAGAGTGGAGGGACTTCATCCAGGAGTACGTATCTTCATGCTGTTGTGTGTACATTGTGTGCGTGTTCATATACTGTTATACTCAAATCTGCACAATGAAGGAACTACCCTCCACGTAGGGAAGTTCTGTTACCTCTGTGAAACCATCTTTTCTATATTCAGACTAAGGAAATGTATTTTCATGGCATCTGTGCAGGGCAGCGGTTTTGATAATGGAGGTTGTATTGCTCAAAACTGTGAGGCACTCATGTTCAGAAAAGGTAATTTTCTCAAGCAGTAAGATTGTCCTTCGAATTCTATCACTGTTAGAGAGAAATCCCTAGGATGTCAAACACAATGGAGTCTTGCAAGAAGGGATATAAGCCCACCTTATATGGAAGCTCAGAGGTAGCATGGATCCCTGGACTTTTACAAAATAACATGTTCAGGAGCTTTCTAAATCTCATAGACTTCAGAGCAAAAGATTAACTGAGCTATTATGAGGTATTTTGAACTACCAGAAATTAAACAGCAGAAATATTCCTTTCACTGTTTCTAAAAGACATTTACTAGTTTTGACCTGGTTTAGTTTTGATAGCTTAGCTTCTCACAGGCAGCCTTGCTTCATCCCTGGAGTTTAATTTTACTTGACAAGCTGGGATCTTAATATTTGTTAATTAACAGTTCATTGTCTCATCAAAACTGCAGAGCTCCCAGATGATTGGCTAGTATGTCCCTAAAGTCGTGCCATACATAATTGTTGCACCTGTTACAGTGTCTTAGGGCCCAGCAAGTCCATGGGATTTTGTTCATTCTGAAGTTCAATATATTAGTGCTTTATTTTTCTCTGTGTTTAATAAATTCTTAGCCTTGATATTCCATAAGTCATTCCTCTGCATCTCGGTTGTCACATGCCAGTGTCAATTTTCTGACAGAACTAACTGAATAGTTACACCATAAAGAAGTCCATCGTCCTTAATTGATAAATTAGTTAGAGTAGTACTATAACCTTGTTATTCAACTCTGATGATTTTGAAGATGTCACATATTTATAAATGTCATTTTCCTCAATCTAATATGTTTTCATAGCTATTAATGGTGATATTGAAAAAATATTTATTCTTTCTACATGTTTGTGTGTGCAAGATTTCCATTAATTTTCAATTGCAGAAAGGTAGTACAGAAATGCAATTATATTGTGTCAAATTATGCAGTAACATTTCTATGTGTCCATCCAAATTAAACGTTATAAATGAATGAGGGCCATACCTGAATTTGAAAATGAGATACTGGTTAGGATATGTATGAGTGAATAAATGAAAACTCTCAAGTTGATTTAATTGGCGGCTTGTAATTTAATTAACCATTAACCAGGACAGTATAGACTCCTCCACGTTACCTCCCAGGTTTTTAACCAACTCCATTTAAAAACACCTAAAGAAAAGAAGAAAAAACTAAATCCCTGGGAGAGAGAGGGGTTAACTTCATTTGATCCATGCCCATTTATAGCACAGGTGTGGTTTTGGTTTTATTCTTTTGGCTTGCAGAATGATGTCTCCATCTTTGGTCTGACACATACTTAGTAGATGGGTTATACCTGTATGAGGTCCCCCTGCTCTCTTCTCTGGAAGCCACACATTCTACAGTCCAGAGTTCCTTGAGCCAGCTGAGAAAAGGTTGGGAACAAATTTGTACTAGTTAGTAGAAAAAAATTAATAGTCTCAAAAAATGAAGCAAAAGACTTTTTGTAAGTCTTTGGAAGTTACTCTAAATGCTTATAGCTGCAATCTCTATTCACTGTGATCACTGCAATTGCTGTTATCAGGCAGTGAGATGCATATAATTAAATTTGAGAAGTGTGTGATTCAGAATTTGTGACTCACAAAGATGTTTTTCTAACAAACAAGCTACAGAAAAAGAAGACATGGGAGCAACATCTCTGAGATTCACAAAAGGTACATGTGTACTGAAGCAACTGTCATTTCACAAATAAGGATTTTTTTAAGGGTTTTTTATAGATTTGTCTTTGAGGAAAACTGAACTCTTGAAACTGCAGGCAGTAGGATGCCTTAGGCAGCCAAGCATATCAAAATATGGTGCATGGGGTGACTTTTACTATGCCTGCTATTTTAAGTCCTATTTTCATGAGCTTATTAGTGACTAGTAATCCCTAAGGAAAAATACAATTAAGACTTAATCATACCAAAAGCTGAGGTTCTTCTGATTCAGCGAACTTGTAATCTTTTGCATTTAGTAGTTTACTTGTAAATGTCTTAGTACTTAGTACATCCCAGATGCATAAATTAGTTTCAGTTTGCAATAATTCTGCTCCTCCAAACTCAGATGGCAGATTTTGTCTATGTGTCTGAATACTTTAAGGAGAAGAACTTTTTTTCCCTTGAAAATTCATATTGCACAGCCTCCCTATACCTAGTTCTGTTCTCCACAGACCTTTGAGACATTTAAGAAAAGGTAAGTGTGAAGAATACAAACAACATTTAAAGAGATTCTGTGTATACAGTTGTGAAAATAACTGATTGTTGTGGCTTTATTCCCCCCCCCCAAACTGAAAACTAAGTGAAAATAATTTGAAACAGATTTTTTAAAAAGTTTTAATCTCTAGGTGAAATCCAAAATGGTGAAAAATATTTGAGGAAATTAGATTTTTCATTTAAAAACACAGAAGTCAAATATTTCTACTGGAAAAAATATCATAGTTCAGTCAGTTCAATGTAAGTACTTTCATTAATGTTTTTATATTTTTTGAACTCAGAAAGTTTTTGCAAAGCTATTTCACACATCTCTTCTGTGGTATGTATGACTAAATTGTAGAATGGTTGTAAATATACAGAACTTTGCAACATTACTGCCCTATGGTGCAGGACACATCCCCTTTTCCTATGTTGGCTCTTTCCAGAGGCTGGCTGGAAATTTATATTTCTTTGCTTTGATTACTCAGTAAATTAAAAACCAAAAAACACATACAATGAATAACACTGTATTTCAGTTCTCTTGGGTGCAATACAGAATTTTTTTGTCTCTTGGTTTAAGAGAAAAGCAATTGCACAAGTCACGCCGTTCTAATCTGAACCTTTGAACTTCTGACTAACTGTGCTAGACTAAGTTAATTATGTAGTTGTCACAACTGCTTAAATTAAGAAAAGAAGAAATTTACAAATTAAGAAAGTTATTTCATTTACTGCAAAATGTTCTTGTTTCAAACAAAGAAGCTTTTTTACAGTAATTTACAAGAGTTTGGCTAATTGGAATAGGAATCTGTTTGAAGTCTCTCTTTACTTTCTCTACTGCTTTTCCTTAAATTCTGGCCTGTTGGCTTCACATTTAGATTTCCATGTTCAGTCTCAATAATGAGCAAGCATAAACAGTTATTTTAAGAATCTAAACATCTTCTTCACTTACTGTTTTTAAGATAAAAATCTGACAGGCCATGTTTTCAAGGTACAAAAGATCTGTAACTGTTCACAAGACCAAAATTCCAGTTGAGTTTGATTTTGTTCATCAAGGGAGTCATGAGCTTTATAAAAACTAGAATTTTAAAAATGGGGCAAATAGTTCAAAATAAGAAAACCAATTTTATTATTATTTTTCATAGTGGGAGTTTGTAACAGCATCCTTACTAGCCACACTCTAGGAAGAAATACAATTAAAAGACTCAGAGAGAGTCTTTTACCTTTAGTAATTTTAATCAGTGATACATTTCCATAAACACATTTTTTTCTGTAAACAATTTGCAAGGGAATGTATTTCATGCTGTTTTAACATGCTGAGACCAACTTTATTCTGATACATTCAGGTCTTTTAAAACAACTGAAATAGGACCCATTCTGTGCTTGCTGGAGGGCACCGTGTCACAAAGATTATAAAACTATAAACTGCATTCTCCCTGTGACTGGCCTTGAGACATCTAAAATTAGTTATTATTAGACAGTTTGCAAATAACCCTTTCAAATTTTTCACCTCATTAAAGCTGTACATTGCTGGTTACCATACCAGCTGTACCCTACAGTTTATCCTATCTTAAAGAACTGTCTGATTTTTTCCACTAGTATGACAACACGGTTCTTGGAACTCTCCTGAAAATCAAAACAGCTTCACCACCCTGTGTGTGGTCTAGTCTTAATGTTCAGGTGTAGGATCATAGAGATCATGATGTCATAGATGTTCTGACATACATGAAAATTTGGTTTTCCCTAATCAGTAGACTCATTCCCCCTAGCTCAAAAAGAACAGAATGGATGTTCTTACTTAATAGAAAGACCCTTCTATCAAGACTTACCTGATCTTCATCAGATATATTCATAGTTATTCATCAAGATATTTAGTAACACTGTTTCCTGGCAAAACCATTTGATACCTAGAAATTCCATATTGTAAAGGAAGGAAGAACTTTCAAAAATCCAGGGAAATCATGTTCTTTCATTGAAAAAAGTGTGTCTATATGAAGAATTTCAGCTCTACTGATGGTAGAAAAGAGTTCTTTTGAACTGGTTTGGAATTGCTAGTTCTGTTCAGCATTCAGACCTTCAACTATGAGTCTAAATATTGGCTTTGCAATTTCTATTAGGTGATATGCCCCCTAAAATAGTATCTACACAGATACGCTTTCACAAACTTATATGCAGTTAATTTTGTATTATTCTTGTATCAGCCATGCCTGCTTTTCTATAATCTTTGATTAAATCCTGAAGCACTGTTCTATTATAATAGGTATCATGTAAGTTATGCTCTGGCAGTCAAAAACAATTTGTACCTCCCAGACACAGAGGCAAATAGAGAGAGCAAGAAGTGGGACTAAGCTGCTAAATCTGTCTGGTGACTCAGTGTTTCCAAGACTTCTTTCAGGTGCAAGGAACAACCCACTTTCTTTATAGTATTAGCATTTTTCTGTTCTCCTTGTATCACACAAGCATCAGGGAGGGGAAGGGAGAAATTCAGAGACTGCTAGCCGTATAGGTAAATGATGTGATAGCCCAAGTGCACAAAGCAGCCATATCCTTTCTGAAAAAAAAAACAACCCAAACCCAAAATCCAACAAAAAACAAAGGAAAAAAAAAAAAACCCAACCAAAAAAAAGAACAAACACAAAGAAACACCAACCCTCATTAGGAGACGTACTGTTTCCTGGGTTACATTAACTTTCAATAAGAGTGGAACGTGCTAATGATTGTCACTTTACCAAGCTCCTTTACCAAGAAGTTTCAATTTCTTATTTAAAGACAGTTTAACAGGATTGCTTTTTTTTTTTTTTTTCATCTCCCATTTATATTGGACTTAATTGCTGGAATTTACAGCCTTTAATTTATTTTTACTCCTTTTTTTGATATGGCCTTGTTTAGGCTGTGGTGATGTCCTGTTGGTTATAATGTCTTGCTGTTGTTCTGGCTTTCACTCAAGTACCAGCACAATGTTTTATCTGTCTTGTTCTGGTTTGTGTGTGTATCATCTCACTCAATCTGTGTGTATTAAAGGACCTTTTACAAATCAGCAGAATTCCTGCTTTTTTGATCAAACCCACCACTTCAAACACCTGCATCTCCCTTCATTGTCCCATAGGTCACCATACATCACTCTGTGCACACATCCAAACATACATACCCATGTGTATATGTACACATATACGTGTAAAGGATACTCAGGAGAATGTCTGGTTTTGTATGTAGCAGTGTAGCAAGTGGATCAGTGAGTGTTTTCAGAGTAGAAACAAAAATAAAGATGGTTTTTAAACTAACAGTTGTTAGTTTCTATACTTTTTCTGTAGTCATCAATATAAATATCCACAGAATATTTAAAAAAGTAATTATGTTTTTAATGTAAAGGTCCTAAAGGTGAATCAATTTGACAAAAACATTTTCCTTCACAGGCTTATCCTGTGCCAAAATATTATGCTAGGAGGTGGGGGGGGGGGGTTATTGTTTTGTTTGTTTATTCTTATGACTAGTTGTATTTTGTATTGTTTGACTTTTTGCCTTGCATTTTGTCTCTCTGTGACTACACAGAAAATGAATGTGCTAGTATTAATACTGTAGTGTTACGTACTTTGTAAAGCAATGCAGGAATGAATGACAGGACAAGTTTTAAGAAAAAGGAAAATCAAGAAATATCATAGTGTCATACAGCTCTTCCAGTTACAGTTCCATGTTAATATTTACAAGCAAGGGTGGCAGTGAGGGGTATTTTTATTAATTAATTTTGCCATGTTTGTTGAACAGTAGAGAAGATTCAGTAAGTAGCAACAGTCATCAAATAAAATAACTTGGATATATATATGTTTTTTTTATGATTTTTATTGAATTAGTGACTCGGTCATTGTCATGGCACTGATTAGGCTCAACTAGGGCACAAGCTATTTCACTTCAAAACCACCTGATTGGAATGTTTTCTTGTGTCATACTGCTAGGTGTGACCTTGTGTCCCAGTGGCTTGTTACGTTCTGTGTGACTGACTTCCTCCCTCTACCTTCATGCACGTGTGTGTAGTTAGTGATTCTGTCTATTAGACCAACCAAGTAAACGTTGTTTGCCTTTTGGGAGCAGAAACGTGACACTGGCAGTGGTCTACAGTTGCTCCCTGACACTGTTTTTTGGGGGGGTCTTTTTTTCCTGGTTTGCTTGCTGAAGTTTTTTGTTTGATGAAGGAAAACATTTTTTTGCTTGGGATAAGATATAATAAGGCGACAGTTATACAATCTGTTTTAATCTATTTTAATTAGGATCAGAATTACAAAATTCAGATAAAAAATGTTTTGGATAATGTTTTTAGCTTAGTAGTTAAATTCTCATTCAGTAAAGACCCTGAAGAAAAGAACTTTTACTATCTTTTTCTATATGTGAATACTACATTTCCTTAAAAACTATAGGCATGTCATGAGGTTTTTTTGAACCTTAGGTACTTAGGTGTGTAATTCTTGCCAAGGGATTTTTCTGACTGTCATGGGTTGCTGTAAAACTCCTCTTCTGGTCCACATCCTGGTGATTTTAACTCTAAAGAAGTACAGGAGGCTGCTCTGGTTACTTCTGAATGCCACAGAAGTGTGTTTTGAATTCAGATGTTTGCTAAGACTCTTACTGTTCTATAGTTTGTTAGGTGAGAAATGCAAAAAGATAAAATAAAATTAATTCCTGGGAGTGTGCTTAACAATAAACATTATTCCTTACCCTTAATTAACCTAAAATGTCCTATTAACTTAAGCTTTAATTTTTTGCCTAAGATATTTTTTCCTTTTACTTCTCCACCTCTACGTGTTTACCAGCACCCTCCTCTGAAGGGAAGATAAGGGCAAAAGGGGCTAAAGACCCTCTTCTGCTGTTCTAATGCATCAGTCTTGTTTATTCCCTTTGTAAAAACATTCCCTCTCATTGTCCATGTTAAGATACCCAACACCAATTTTGTGGAGGTGAACAGTACCCTTCTACTCACTTCTCCCCTTCTTAAGATCTAGTAATCAATTTGATTTGAATGTCTAAATTCCTCCTCCTTATTTTAAGGCTGCTTGTCCCTCTAGAGGCTCCTGAATGTGTAGGATTCATACCAGATTTAGAACAAATCTTACTCTATAAGCATTATTTAAAGACAAAATATGCCTTTACAAATGGGGATGGTAGAAATGCAGTGTCTAATGAGAGTTTTTCATCTGCACTCTTGATTTTCCTGTTCTCTTTTCAGATACTATGCTGCAGTACGGTGATAAAGCTTTCCCCTGAAATCTAAATCACTCTCTGTACCTTGATTTTCCATCATTTGATTCAAGGTCATTTCCTGTGGTCTTTATCTGTCCAACTTGTCTTCTGTTATTCCATATGCATTTTAAAAAGCTCGTCTTTTCCACATAGCTTTCATGTGTGTTTTTTAATGTACCACATTTCTGTAAGTCAGTTAAATTCATTAATAATTACATTATTGTTCATTAAGTGAAAGCTTCTTTATTGCTATCCTACTGCTTATGTATTTGAGAAGTCCACCAAGGGTTGAAACACTATCAGTCTACATTGCAATGCAATTCTACTATTCAAAATGGTAGCTTTAAAAAAAAAAAAAAAAAAAAGTTATAAAAACATAGGTATTTTTTTTAATTGCACATTTACCTTTGGTAAACGTTATACTTATTTACATATGAAAACCGAAGAATATTTTTTTAATAAAGAAAAAGACAACAAAACTTTCAAAAACACTGTCTGTTTTTGTGGTAACAGTTCCTGTCAAACAATATTTGATTATTTATTTTGAGAAAGCTATATATTTACTCATTAAGAAAATAAGAAAGGTCAATTTGCTTGGCTCCCAACCCTTGCAGTGAGGTATCTTATTCGTGTTTACTATAGTACAAATAGTATTTAAATCACATGCCCTGCACATTAATACAATAAATATATTTTTATTTGTATATGTGCACATATTGACAAACAGAGAACTCTTAAGGTGCTCCTATATACACACCTGTAAAGTGAGCAGTTTGACTGTTTAAAGAAGTGAATAGATGTTGTTTTGTAAATAGCTTTGATGTTGACCAGCGCCTAAATTAGTTTTTTAGTTTACTTTTTGTTTCTAAATAGTTAAAGCTTTGTGTGTCAGCTATTTTTTTCAACAGTAGGGGTAGGGAAGTGTAATATCCTACATAGCAGGGAATCTTGTACAACAGGTGGAAGGAAAGTAAACACAGTACTTTTAGATTGCACATATGAAGAGTTTAACAGTATTTTTTCTGCTTGCACATACTGTGCAATATACATTAGGAAATTGGTGTGCCATGCTAAAGTATGCAAAGTAGATATACTGCCAAAAATAAGTTAAAAGGTGCCAGAGTTAAAACTGCATAGAATAAAACCCAGTCTGATGACAAGATATGTTTTAAAAATAATTTTGGGTCTAAAGCATCAAAATCAGGACTTTCCCACCCACCCCACCCCTCCTCCTTTTAAGAAAACCTTTCCAAAAAGTAGAGCTGTTTCCATTAGAAAATACACAACTTTTTTATTTTTTTATTTTTTTAAAAAGAAAAAATAATTTCCTTGTATTTGCTCTTGCTGTTTTCAACCAAAATTCTGATTTGTCTTTTCTAGTTACTTTGTGGTCTTTTCTCCCAAAACTGTATAATGAGAAAAAAAACATATTGCTGTTTAGTAAGACCAGAACAATTACAGACAACATAAAAATAATGGACACCTCATTAGAATTTGAATACTTTGGATAATTTGTCTAATAGACAAATTGACCTGTAATAGACAAAAGAAGAAAATACTGATAAATATCTGAGGAACATTTTAGTGCTAAGCATGGAGTAATAGATTTATACCCCACTCCATGAGGTTAAAGCAGCAGGAATTAAAAATAAGTATTTAGATTTGTGTAAGATGGGAGATTGTTTTTGCCTAAGTTATGAGGGATATATTGTTCATCTTGCTTCAGGGTATGAAATAATTTACACTAGAGACTGAGGGGGGAATTCTGTCCTACTCTCATGGTACAGCAGTCTAGGTACATGGTGGCTTTTCTATCTTCTTAGGAGATACCAGGTAGAAGCCACTGCCTGAAGAAAGGTAACAAATGGAATTGATAGGATATCATAATTTTCAGTAATTTGCTCTGATTTAGCACAGAAGTATTATCTCAAATGAAGAAAGATCATAGTAATCCTTTCATCAGTTACTTTCTATTTAAATCATTTAAGTTCTTTAACTTCACTAAAGAAAATGTGTTTCTCAAATTGGCTTTTGAACTGAAAGAAAGGAAGTGGAGCAACGCAAAATAAAACTGCTAAATGTAAATCTGTCCAACCTTCTACTATATTAGCACTTTTACTCAGAATTTGAATGGCAATAAAAACAAGGGATTGGCTACTAAGAAAGCACGTTATCCATTGCTGTGCATGTATTCCCAGTGTCCCATTAAGAGAACTGCCTTTTGTCTCCTGAGACACATGTAAGGCAGCTCTATGTATGGTCTATCCCTTGAGAGGACAAATCTGTCTTCTCTATCTGCCCAAGGAGTAAACTTGGATTTTTCTTTCCAGAATTTGGTCTTGCATTGTACCTGCATTGAATTTCCCTACATCCAGGCAGATTGGTTCCTGCCTTCTGCGTGAGGTCCGTAATAATTCCTGCTTCTCATAATAATGGCAGAAAGATGATCTAGTGGAAATCATAGCAATTTGTAATTTATAAAACTTTTTTATTTTGGTTTTGGATAATTTCATAACTTGTTTTGTGAAGACAAATCCTTTAAGAAATAGCAGGAATGGCCTTGAAGGCAATATTTATTGCTTTATGTGATATCTAGTCACTACTTATTAAACAACACTGCTATTATCATTTTTACCTTTCTTCCTCTGCAGCTTATTCCCCAGCATTAAAGCATTAATGGTATGAGGGTTACATGGAAATGAAGAGTGGAATTACGAGGTTGTCTGGATTTGATAAGAAGAAAGAAAATGAAGTTGGGCTTTTCTTTATAATCTATTTTTGGTAGAGTATAGCAGTTCCTGTACTACACTGAGTCTATTCCATCATCCTTTCAAATGCTGCACGCATAAATATATATTAATGACATCAAAGACTGTGAATATAGGAAAGAATCTCTAAAAATTCAGCATACTTGTTTACACTACCTGTAAATAATCCCTAATTCTAGAAATGCTTATTACAAGATCATTAATTCCACATAAAACATTTATCAGTAGCTCTAGTGGTCCTGTATAGAGAATGTCGATGTCATTTACTCAATAATCTGTACATATGTAGTGACAGCAGGTGTATTTTAGGATTCAGTACTTAGTGTGGTCTTGACTTTTAGAGAGAGCTGCTGATTTATAGATCAAATATACAATCACCAAAAAGCATCTACTTTTTTCCCTTTTGCTATCACATAATCTTAGAAAATTTTATCAGTATTGCTGCACTAGTCTTCCTCCAAACTCATTAGTGGCTGAAACAGTTGAAAAGAGATGCTGTCCTTCTGAACCAAAGAATAAATTTTCTATTGTGCTAAAAGCAGTGCTTATTTTCCTGCTTTGTTTCCTTTTCTTTTTTTTTTTTTTTTCTTTTCTGTCCCTACTATCTACAGTTTTCTGGGCCAGTGGTGCATGGTTTCTAACATGCTATCTGATATTCATTCTTGTGCCTGCTGGTACATAACTTTTAATTCCCATCCAGTCAAAACATAAATAAGCTTACTGGTTAGTATGAGCTTGTTTTCATGAAGAAAACATTTTAAATGTATGTAAGTTTGGGTTGGTTTTTTTTTTTTATATGAGAATTGGTGAATCAACTCTCCATAGTATACTTACTTAGGAAGAAGGATTTGATATGGGCTGGGTTTTTCTGAGCATGCTTAGATGTCTTTATGATTTTAACAGCATTAGCAAATGATAAAGAAGCTAGTTAATTGCCAGGTGAATGTTTTCAAAAGCATGAGAATTCAGGGAGCCATACATTATTTTAGACTTTTGGGAAAACACTCAATATGCGTATATTCCTTTAGAAGACTCGCTTGTTTAAAACTTTCTTGTTACTAATGAAGATGATTTTGGGCAGTTTTAGAGGAAGAAATCAGGCCAGTCTCTAGAAACATCAATGCCACTTTGTGGAAATTTCGTAGTTTTTTGTAGCCAGTTAATGGCAGAGGTTAAGAATGCTCAACGATGATTTCTTTCCATCCCTTATGAAACAAAGAATGCTAATATTTCCCTAATAAGTATATCAAAAGCCAAACATATAATAACAAATTAGATTCATAACTTTCTTTAGATTCACAGATTTTTTTCTTTAGATTCATAGTTGTTGGGGTTTTTAATATGCGGTATGAAAGGAAATTATTATTTTGCTGGGTTTACTATAGAAGTTGGTATTGCTACACTGCAAATCTAGAGTGAGTTTATGCTTTTCAACAAATGCTGCAGCTTTGTCTCATGCACTTTTGAACACTCATTCCCTTTTAATTAATTAAGCAAATTTTAATTTCCTCACCTTTTCTAAATAAGAAACTCCAGGGAGCACTTTCAGCAAATTTCATTTACTGCATATTCCCTGTTATCAACCCCATTCAGACTGAATAAAAGGCAGAGAATGCAGTTTGGATTTCATTACTTTATATAACATAGATTGTTAGGTTCCATATAATGGAAGCTGTTCTGTTGACTATGTTTGCTAAAACACTATTTCAATCCTATTTATGAACCACATTCTGTATTGTGTATCCTTCTCAAATCAGTTTTTTTCAATGATCACTGCTGTCTCTGTCTGTGTGCACTATGCTGTCTGGCCCTCTTTTCCCTCTCTGAGCCACTCTGCTTGAGCAGGGGACTTGGACAAGATGATCTCCAGAGGTCCCTTCCGACCTCTAGCATTCTGTGATTCTATGGTCCTGACCAGGGGTCCTCAAACCACAGCCCACAGGCTGGGTACGGCTCCTCAGGGTCCTCAATCCGCCCCCCGGTATTTACAGACCCCCCTGCCAGGGGTTGGGGGGGGGAAACCAAGCAGCCACAGATGACTGCCTGCCACTTCATCCGCGTGCCGGCCCCCCGGTTAAAAAGTTTGAGGACCCCTGGTCTTGACAGTCAGCATAAAGCAGTAAGGGGGAGGCTGGCACCTTCTGTTGGAGTTCCCAGCTTTACACTTTTAATTCATTTATATGAAAGAATACTCTTTATTCAATATGCTTTACTTGATGTTGCGGAGTTAGATTATGGATACATCCTGCCATGAACACCTATCACAAACAACTTTAGGCTGCTTCCATGTCTTCTGAATAGTGTGGGATAATATCTGGGAGACAGGCTGTTGTTAAACAGTGCCATATATTTGGGGGTTCGGTTTATCATACCCTTGGGTAAGTGCCATTGTCTTCAAATTAATTTTTAGTCAAAGCAGACAATATATTAATATACAGTGATCCAGATGGATGGTGCAATTAAAACATTTGTGAAAAATAAAGAAAACCACAATGAATCTAGTTGCGTCTAAGAGACTTCTGTCCTCATGGCCATGGAGAAACTACGTATGCTTTCCTGATTCAGTTGCCAGGAATTTAGTCTTAGTGTACACCTTTTATCTCAGGTTACATACCTGAGAGGTAGGAACTCTGTGTCTTGGAATATAACCACTCAAGGAATCCTTTAGGATTACAGTCAGCTTGAATTAACTTTGCTCGTCTCCCTTTCCCCCTGCTAAAGTATATTTCACTTCCAATTCATGTCAAAAGTAGTCTTAATAGGCTGCTTTTGAAGATCCAAAAGTTAGTTTGCCAAACTAGTTTCATTTCTTGTACTCCATATAACTATTTGATTTAACCACAGGTTAAACTCCTCACTAAATCAAATCAGCATGTAGCTTTGAAGTGTCTCTATGTACTCAGCGATGTATCTCTTACCTAGCTGTACATCAGCAAATATGCCTGATGGAGTCTCTAATTGTGATTAATAGTTGTAATTCATTATGACTAGAACTGGATATGATGGCCTCTGGCGGAAAATGGTTAGGAAATTATGAGGTATTATATTCCAAAAATCCATTATTCAAAGGTGTTAGCTTCACTATTTAACAAGCAGTATTCAGACCTGTTTGGCCAGGTGGCCATTGGCAACAACAGGTACATATTGGTCTTTGAAAAGTTTTGAGATGTCTTGAAGGACATGAGGCAGCCTAAAAAAATGTGAATTCCAAGTAATAAAGTCAGAATTAGAACAACCATGATACATGTGTTAGAAATGTCAGAGAAGGGAATGAAAAACAAAACCACCAAAACCAGCTGGATGATTTACAAAAAGTATTTGCTTTGCCATACTCCTGACTAAGCCTAATTGGTTATTCCCAGGAAGCCTGGCATATGATATCTAAGTCATATGAGATGCAGCATGCTTTATGCAGCATTTGAAAAGATGAAAATCAACAGGAAAACCAATGTCAGAGCTTATGGTAGAGTAAAAATTCATTGATGGAAAAATACCAATTAATGCACGCTAGCAAATAAGTAGTTGTGTTCACAGGCACACTGAAGAACAAAACTCACTAAGAAATCAGGGAAATAAAGTGGACTGCAGAAATCCACAAATTTTGAGCCCTCTTAGTGCTCTTCTGGCTAAGGTCTGTTTTAGTCTGATTACACCCAACATCAGTGTTGTTACCCGTAGGCTTTCATATACTGATTTTTGAGTCACCTAGAAATTTGGTTCCATCAGACTTCTTTTTTGCTACCTTCTAAATTTGGAGGCATTTTTATGCCTTACATACATGTAACAATGCAGTACCTGACAAACATGAACATCCAGATGTGCTGACTGCAATAAGGTACTGTTTAAAAATACTTGAACTTCACTTTAAAAAAATCCCAAACAAACCAAAAAAACCCACCAAAACCAGACAACAGCAACAAAAAAAACCAACAACCTTGAAATTCAGAAATAATCCTGGAGTAGGCTAGAAACATCAGGGAATGTCAGTACTTGTAGACTGACATGCTTCAGATTATGACAGAAGCAATTCTGTAGACTTTATACCACTGTATATGTGATGTATGTACGCTGTTATTTTTCCTTTCTCTAGTCCTCTCTGTTACTGTCTGTGTGCCACTGGCTTCTCAGGATGTTTCATAAGTCTACTTGAACATATTCACACACAAATGAAAAAGTAATTAGTGTGCCTGCACATTTTTCTATTTTTAAAAGCCAGATTTCTTTGAAGTGTTTTGCAAAAGCAGCAACAACTGAGAATACTCACCCTTTCCTTTATGCTCAATCAGGTTTTGAACAAAGACAGAATAATCTTTTCATAGACTCTACCAGGCAAGCATCTTGTTCTAGTTGCACTCAGCCACGGATAGTTAGAAGAGTGTAAGAACAGAACTACTGTCCTCGACTTCCAGAAATCTATAGCTTAGGGAAAACTGTGAGTTAGAAGTTGTGTGTTTGAATTTACTAGCCCCTCATCAATCTTTCTTCCATTAATTTGCCTGTTTAAGCTCATCTGTTCTCAGTATTTTCCATGCTGTGGCATGCACATTTAGAGTGTAGTAATGGAGGTTACTTTCGATCTTACTGGTTTTGTGGACTTTTAGTATTTTTGCTGTAATTACAGTTACAGTTCCTGGTTTAGTGCACATGTATAAACTACTGTACTTTTTATTTTTAAGTAAAATGGGAGCAAAAAGAACTGTTAGCATCTGGCAACCACACCTTGATTCATTCTAGCCCCCAGAGTCTTGGTATGGTGCATTAATTTTTCAGTTTGTAATTTGCCAGCTGCATTTAATGGAACCAATTTTCATTACATCTGTTCTATGGTTCAAAGAGCTCTTTCAGTTGCCAAAGGGGGCCAGCTTCACACAGATTCAGAGAGGGTGCTAATATACTGTATCTTGAAGTATTAGATAACTAGGGATGGTTTTATAGCAAACAGATTATTTTTTACGGAGGCAAATTCTATATTCATGACTTGCCAATATTAGAATTCAAGTCCAAAGTGCTTAAGTTTCTTCCTCAGGAACATGATATTGATTTTCATGTAATTTTCTTCATAATACTCTCTGATTACTTGTCTTTTCAATCAATGATATATTTCTGTTTATTGGTGAAAGTAGACATAATTATACATGAGTAAACCCAGGTTTTAAACTAAAAATAATTTGGAAAAGTTTTCTAATGAAATACTAAAAGATACGAGGGATAACTGTGATTTTCAGCACTAAGATGAGGCATTTTTTTATGCTGAAACAAACTCACATTACCAGGACAACTGCACACATTGTGCATAATTTTAATCTTCATAAAATGTGTAGCAGTTGTATGTTATTAAATTCAAGACTCCATTTGACAGCAACTTTCAATGAAAAGGTTTTTCCTCATGGGCTGAGGAAAATTTGAAATGTTCTACTACACTTTGAAGTTTTAAAGCATCAGCCATATGAGAATTATAAAGCATTAATCCTGAAGAGTTTCCACCTGACAGTCATGAAATAGCATACCTGTGTGAAAAGTGACTCAGTTTTACTTCCTCAGGCAATACTTTCCTTTTTTTCTGCTGCTTCAGAAATATCATGCATCATGTCGTAGTGAGAAGATGGCCTTGGAATGACTGGATCCTTTTGAAATCATTGAAGTCTACAGTTATCACTCTATTTATCTGAGACATTTCAATGACATTTATAAAAGTTGTTTATACTAGTTTTATTCTAGTTTGATGAGCCATATGAAAGTTGCTCAAAAAAAGTAATCAAGAAGTTATGTGCACTCTGTTGTTTGAAACAGTTGTATGTAAGGCTATAAAGAATTATAGAAGGAGCAAACGTATTAGTGAGAGTTCATATGCAATTTAAAAACATTACAGACAATATAATGTGTGCACAATACTGCCTTTTGCACTAATTCGTTTGCTTCTTTGATATCATTGGGATTATCTTCTGGTGATTTCAGTCAGGATCAGGGCCTAAGATAACAGGTTTTCATTTCAGGATTTTTTTTTTTTTTCTCTGTGAAGTATTTCTTTTATGGTAGTTTTTTTTTCTGAAGGACAAAAGCACACATGTGCTGTGCCTCTTTGACTTTAGTAATACACCTGTTCTGCTTCAAAAAATGGTATTTGAAGGCTCCTGGTTTTTTCTCTCTATTGCAATAGTACATTGTATATACTTCTTTTTGCAAGACAGCATTGTAAAAAAAGTCTTGCAATTTGATTTGTATCAATTTCATTCCGATCCTAGTCTGAAATAAAGACGTAACCATGTATTCATGACGGTACAGTAATGGAATGAGTCCTGACGTGGGAAGTTATGTCTGTATTGCTTCAGCAATAAGCTGAAAGCAACAAGAGACCTGTCTCGCAGCACAGTCAAGACCCGTCACAAGCTTGCCATGTGGCCTCTGTTTGGGCTTTACATTGGTCACTTTGTAAGGTCCACTTTTTAGGCTTTGGGTACTAAACACGCAGTTGCTTTTGCCAGGTAAGAGGGGAAAAAAACCCAAGAAACAGTCCTCCAAGGATTCTCATCTTTCATCTTTTCTTATTACATGGAAGCAGAAGAAAAAGGATCTTAGCGTTTATTATGCACTGTGGCAAACAGCAGGACAATGATGTTGCCCCCTTCCTGTCTCCCCCAGTTTATTTTATATAATTGGCTAATGATCACATTTACCTTTTGCAAAACTAAAATCAAATCCTTGCAGTGACTGGTGGCATTTTCTGCCACTGAAACAGACTGAAAGGGGGTTTAAATATGAATTACCCATTATGAAGTAACATTACAGAAATGCTTGGAAGAAAGGAGGGACTTAGGGGAGGGATGAAGGACACTCACGCCACGCCAGGTCTGTCTTTCAACTGCAAGATTTGATGTCACAGAATTTATACACCAGGAAGCACAGAGAGAGAGGGCAAGAACAGCCTCAGAAGGGAAATTAAGGCTTCTCAGGTGGTTTTGTGTTGCATTAATTGGTACAGAGGAATGCTTCATACTCGCTTTAAATTAAAATTCACTACAAAAGCAACAGCTGGAGGTGTCTGATACCCCATGCATTCTGACAGCTGGAGACTAACACAATAGGAAAAGGTTGTAAAATGTAGTTATGTAAAATGAAGTTTACTATGTTTCACTGAACAATTTGAGTTTTCCTGTACACAGATGGAGTATAATTCCTTCCCACATTACTGTACCTTCTACCTTCATTTCCTATGAGTTTGTTATATTTAGATGTATCTGGAATTAGCTGTTTATATACGATAAGTGTCAAAATATTTCCATTGTAAAGACACAAAAATACTTGCATGTGTAAAAGAATGATTGACAGAAAAGGATAAATCATGTTTCAAAAGAATCCATTTGTGTTCAGTAAGTTATATGGTTATTTGTAAATGTCTTTTTTTTTTTTTTTTTTTTTCGTTGTTTTATGGTTGTTAAAAAAGCCTGAGTATTTGGTAGCATTAAAATTCTGACACTCCACCTTTTCTTGAGATCTGATTTTACTACCAAAAATGTCACCATATGAAGCCCTTGCCAGTCTTCCACTGGTTTTCTTTGATTTCCTATCTCAAAACTGCTTTTGCTTCAACTACTCAGAAGATGCCAACTCAGCTTTTTCCTAGAATCCATAACAGCTGATAAAAAAAATAATCAGATTTTAGCCAGAAAGCAATGGATAGGAACTACAGCAGGACAACCTCTATCATCCTAACTTTGAGTAGATGCATGACTAGTGAAAAAGAAAGCAGAGGGACCAGAATTATGTGTTTCTCAGTACATTAAAACTGACAGATTCCAGTCCATTCCACCTAATGTCACATCCTGGGAAAATAAGATTTTAAGGATTGAAAATCCCTTGAAGGATATCTTGTCAAATCAAAATTCAATGTAAAACGTTTTTTCAAATAAATTTACCTAATAGTATTCAATTAGCATTCAGCTATTTTCCTCCATTTTATGTAACCAGGGATGACATTTGATGCACAACATACTAGATATTAAGTTAAACATTTAATGTACTGATAAATAAATATATTTTTTTGAGTCTTTCTGAGAAACCATGAAAGGAATAGAAAGGTATGGATATGTGCTCTAGGTCGGACTACTTACTGCTAGGAAAAATGTTCAAGATGAATAAACTGAGAGACTAAGGGCTGTAAATACTGCTAAGAGACCAGTGTGTAGAGCACATGAGCTCTCCTTGCTTTTGTTTACTGTTTTGTCTTCTGTTCTGTAATGAGGTTGACTAGTTTGTCTGTAGAAATATTCCTTGTTAATCCATGAGGGAAAGTAAAGTCATCTAGAAAGGAGTTCTCTAGTCCTGTAGAGAGCACGCTTTGCTCAGTGTGGATTTGTGATGTCATGCCTCCTTAAGTGCTTTGTCACTTTTCCAAAGCAAATAACTTCTAAATACACATATTATTCCAAAATGCAATGCTTCTTTCTCCATAGTAGAGATACCCCTGTGCTGAGTATGGCTTAGTCCACATACTGACTTTCTATGACCTGTCTTTTAATTATAATTGAACTCTTGTGATTTAGATACGAAACAAGGGTGTTCTGTCAAAATCTACATGGTGAAAGTTGAAATAAATAAATAAAAAGAACTTATATTGTTATCTGATGCTACTAATCCATCAGAAACTTGCAACAGTTTCTTACCAATGGATGCAATAAATTTAATATCCATTTATTATTAACTGTACTCGGTGCCATAATGAAAGGTACTAGATGCAACCAAGAACTTAGGAACCTACAATGCAGACCTGAACTTTAGGTTCCCCTTCCTCCATTCTACAGAAGTCAATGCTAACTTCTAACCTACAGCATCATGTTTCCTCCTGTTCCCATCTTTACTTTCTGGCTTCATCCACCATTCCACTCCCCAGTCTGTAGATAGCTTTGATGGCAGCAGCAGGGCTACAGAAAAGCACATTTGAGATTTAACTTTTAGGCTCTAAATTAAACATCAGGACTATCGCATCTTGATTAGTACACTGGGCTGTCTGTAGATGATGTGAGGAAGAAGCGTGGGGGTGGACATGAGGAAGCACTGTCCATGTCTTTGCGACATACCTTAAGAGTGACCATCAAATTTGTTCATATTCTCTGTTTTGAGCAGTCCACTGGTTTCAGATCGTTAAAGAATTACATAAATTTTGAAGTCAGTCGTGATAAGTCACAATTAAGCACGGAGTCTTCAAGAGAGGGCCCTTTCTAGGTATGTATAAATAAATGCACACCATAGACCCGCAGAGAATTTGGGCACTTTTGTGCATACACAGTGTCTCTGGGGACATTTTAACTACTCTTGTTTTCTACTGAAATGCAGAAATTTCAACTCTCTATCCTATCTATCTCTATCTCTGTCTCTATCTTTATCTCTATCTCTATCTATTGAGGTGCCTAAGCTTCTTCAGGTTGACCAAGTTTAGTATGTTGTCATTGTAGTGATTAAAAAAATGCTGAAAAGTGTATGATATATAGTCAAAAAGATAGCATCTATACTGTACATTTTATAAGAATAGACAGTCAGATCTGGTGTAGGTCGGAAGTAAAAAATGTAATCCAAGCAGCATTTTGGCTAAAATTTTTGGGGTATGTGTTAGTGACAAAAAATGTACATGTTAAATGACCCACATATCTGTCCATTATCATTGTGACCAGGAGTATGCATAGTTACAGAAGTTTCTGTGTTTCTTTTCAGCCCTTCCTTAGCATTGGTCTTTATTTTCTTCTAAGAAGCTGTGAGCACTTTCAGCTTGGAATCATACAGGAATTTAGGTAGTGTAGCCTTTTGCTTGGAAAGAACCAGTGTGCTAGCAAAGAGTAATTGCTGTCGGTGAGCACAGAGCTGTGAAACAGAAGCTTCATGAACTTCTATTTTTTTAGCTAGAAACAAAATGTTTAATCACTAATCTCTGTGGATTTTAGTCTACTATGTGTTCAGATCATCCTTTTTTTTTTACTTGCATATTTCTGTATCAGATACATGACATTATGCCAGCTGATTCTGATTTTGAACTTACACAATTCCATTGGGAAGATTGTCTTACATGCATCACCAAAGTCAAACTCCAAGCCTTTCTATGTTTATTTAAAAAAAAAAAAAAATCTTGAGAAAAATATTGAATTATGTTTTGCATAATCTGTAACACATAAACCAGTATCACAATATTTTCACTTTTGTCTGCATTAATCTTAAAAAGGTTTAATTATCCAAGCAATTTCCAAGACATTGGAAGCAAATTAGCATTCCTAAATCGTATTTGCTTTTTTTTCACAGCAGTACATACCTTCATTTACCATTTAGCCTTCTGTTACTTCATGTAACTGGTAAACATTTGGATACTGCTGATGCTGTTCTTTTTTAGCACAAAAGGCTGAATTTGTGTCTGCTGGTTTTAATACATTTAAGTTGTCTAAATAGTCTTTAAGGTACTGTCTTTCCCAAGGCTTTCTCGTTAATCCTTTCTTCACGTCTTACCATTATTAAAATCTATTTTCTATTATGATTTTCAGTCCAGACTGAAACAGAAGCTCTCTTTTGCAAATCTTTCTTCCAAAAGAAACCTTCCATTTAGTGAGTTACTTTCCTTATTTCCTCTTATCTTTCATTGTGCTCCCCTTGCTCTGTTTGTGCCTGAATGCAGCCTGTGCCTTTTTGATATCTTTCATAATACACCTTTTTGTACCTTATTTAACACAACAGTTGGTTTTTGTTAAAGAGTGTGGTCTTAAAATACTCTTTGGTTTTTTCCTAACTTTTAATTTCTCTTAACATTTCAAATCGGTCTACCAGCGCAGAGTAAGCTGCAGAAGAAAGACCACAGAATAATGTCTTTAAGGCGAGATTTTTCCCTGAATTATGTCTAGGAAGTATATCACCAGTGCTACCATAACTAGTTGTTCTTCTTGTTTCCTTTGTGCATATGGAATAGAACTAATTTTTCAGCAATGTCCAAGATACCTGACAAAATTACGACTAGTGAATTTCTGTTCTGTTAGCTTTTTCATAAAAAAAAATCTAAATTGTACATTAATATTTTAAAATGGCAGTGCAAGCAGGCATCTTTCTATATTCTTATTATTAGTATGGTTGCATGCAAACAACTATAATAATTATGACCAAATATGCGACAAATTTGTTTCTGCATAGTAATACCCTGAGCATCCCATTGACTTCAGGGAGTTAAAATTGTATGACAACCCAGAATCGGACCAATTAAAAATGAATTAGATTACTTTTAATATAGTTGAATAATGTTGCATATAAGGAATGCTGAAATAAAAAAAAATAATTTATTTGAATTATTAGATTATGTTTAAAAAAATAAAATTCCTCCCTACTTTGATGGTGCAGTATGTAATGGCGTTGCTCTGCAATATTTTAGTTCAGTTAAATATCTCATTAAGAAAAATCAACTTGCTGATTTATCGTTGCTTTTCAGAGTAAATTTTAATGAGTGAAATTTCACTAATGAGTAAAATCCATTTTCCAAAGAATAATTTTTCTTTTATGGAGGCTGAGTGCATTTGTAATAGACACATTTAGGTTTAAAATTATTATTGCTCCTACATCGGTTACTATTCAGTGTATATAAGAAGACTCAATTAAATTTAAAAGAATTACTCTTTATTTTAAATTGCTTAATTATGTTATATAATTGAAGTATTTTTAAAACTGTTGAACTGCTAACTTCCAGAAGTAAGTAGTTTTTATGTATATTTTAGTGAAATAATCCACATTTATATATTTATGTCAACCAAAAATTACCAAGTTATTTGGACTTCACATGATACTAAAAAAAAGCCTCACAACCTTTTCCATACTGACCCAAGGCATTTGATATGTAATTTGAGATTTATTCTTAACATGAGATATCACACTCTTTTTTTGCGCACACACACAGAAATACTTCGCTCCAATTTGGCAGAACAACACCCCTGCCATTGGAGCAATGTAGTCTGCATAGAGAACAAGGAAGTGTGCAAAGGAAAAATTTCCCCCACCATTTAAAAAAGAGGAATGTTCAGTTCTGCAGCCTATGTCAGATAATTTCCCACATGTTTCTGTTTTCATTGTAAGTGGGACTGTTTTTAAGACTCATACAGAAGAGAAACATGGTAAGAATCTGCTGTTAATTCACCTCTGTATTACTGTCAAGATGAGGTTTTAATTATAGGTAGACCACATAGCATTACAGTTGTCTCCAGTTGCCTTAGTTTCATTTCCTTGTAACTTATGACAGTTGTAAATTGTTCATGCACAAGTTGTCTATTTCAACCAGTTTGAATCAGGGGGCAGATAATAAATGCTTGAGAAAGATATAATGGTTTATTGGGTGGCTGTCTATTCTCTGAATGAAGTAGATACCCAAGTTACAAATTGTCATGTAATTTTAAAGGTATTTGGTTTTATCGTTAGTTTAAATGCATGAATAAGTATTTATAGTTTAGTCTTAGTTTTTGGAATTTGCAGTCGTGAATGCTTTGACCATCAATATGTTAATCCTTGATAAATCTTGCATTTGGTTTCTATTTTTCTGACGTAATATATTGTATTATACTGGCATTGTAACACACTAAGGGATTGGACAATACATAATATATAGAAAGACAAAAAGGAGGGTAATTTTATGCAGAAACACAAAGGTGGGTAATAAGAGAACCAAAACATATCTTGCTAATTCTAGTCTGTTTTCCACTAACATATCTGCTTAAGTATCCATCTGCTAATTTTACTCCCACTAGGAAGATACAGATTAAGTAGATACAAATACTGGGGTACCTTAATGAGAACAAGAGAAAAAAAGGAGCAACGGGAACATCAAGGACAGATGCACACCTTATGCTGAGAGCTAAAGGGGGAAGAAGAATATGACATGATAGGACAAGGCATCACCAAAAAAGTGGGAGAGCAATTGGCATGGGAAAGAGGATGCGGTGTAACACCTAGGTACTCCCTACCTGTCAGCACCTTGTTTCTGAGAGTCGTGAGGCTGAAGGTTCTGCTCTACTGTACTAAAGCACAGGTTCCTCTTACAGCAGCACAGCGACAAGATTCAGGGGCTAATGGAAGAAGTGTTTAGGAAAGCAACTGAGTAGTCTTTAAAATGCCCGAAAGAGAGTCTGTAAATTATAAATTCTCGATCACTAATATTTAGAATTTCTAAAAATAGTTTTAACAAGTTTCCACCAGCTGAAGGCTGCTCTTAGTTGTTTAATGCTGGTGAGGTCTGTTGCTGTCGAGGGCTCGCAGGTTTTTTTGATCACCTACTTTAAATCCTGCAGCTCATATGCCTGCAAGAGATACACTGTAAGGACTCTAGTTTTATTTGGGTGAATCTGTTCTGTTGCCATGGTAGGTGATAGGTCAACTACCTGTCAATATCAGTGACAGAATCAATTATTGATATGAAATTGATCTTTAAGTATCTGGCCCTTAAAGCACAACATACACGTGGAGCTCTTTCTCAGTCTTACAAATTTAATACCAAAATTTCCACAGTGCCGTTTTTCTCAAAAGATGCTATTCCTTTTATATTTTCTTCAACATAGTATTCAACACCATTTGAAAGACACTGTCATTCTCAAAGATATCTTTCATGGAGAAAACATGGAGAAAAACCATGAGCAAATCTTCAATCATGGACCGATTTGAGGCATTTTGCATGAAAAATTAGAATTATTTTTTTTCTCTTCAGAAATATATTTTCTTTTTTCAAGAGACTATAGATAGCAGTTACTTTAGAAGAACATGTTTAGACTATCTAGTTTGCAAAATCCAGGACAAAACACTGGAATTTTGTAAAAAATCATAAGATAGTAAAAGGAGGAATCTCATTTTGAAGGCCATATGATAACAATACCTGTGTGGAACTTCCTAGTCATTAAGAGCATAATGGCTACTCACATTTCCCAAATGCAGTCGTCCAATGTTTACGGAAATGTTTATTAGGAAAATGACCAGACATAAAAAGTCCTTCTCTTGTAAGTGTAGGCACTTAATTGACTGCTCTGATCATTAAAATAAATTAGACTACATTCTCCACAACTCCCTATGGAACTTTTACCTCAAGAGAGAATTGTAAAACAATTCACTGTTGCGATGCAAAACAGAAAACCCATGTTTTCTATACAGTGACTGTGCCCGAGTACGTGCATTTCTTTTTTCCCTTGTCTTTGCTCTGTCTTCCCTTAAACCAGATTATTTAAGGTACGTTCACTTCCTTTCTCTCTCTCTCTTCTCTACAAGACAGAGTTCAATGTCTGCTTAAGTCTTCTAATTTTTTTTGAAGTTTTAATGAAATATATTTACCAAAATAGTCTTAACTTTTTCATGTGGTGTAACAGCTGTAGTTAGGGTAGCAATTCTAGTAAGTATTGCTTCCAAGGTGTTGTGGTTTAACCCCAGCTAGCAACTAGCAGCCATTTCAAAAAGAGACAGAAAAAAATACAGTATCGCCTTATTGTCAGATTCCTTACAGAACTCTGAATATCAAACATCAACTTATTGCTTTTTCTTTTCATTACAACTCCACTTGTTTCTTTCAAGGTTCATTAATTTACTCTTTGAAATGCAGCTAGTAACTTTCGTACATTTCATAAAAATATATTATATAATTGTCTTGCTACAAATTAATTACAAGAGGAAATAGACATGTAATATGCAAAGACAAAAAAAAAAAATCCCAGATGTATATGCTTATGTAGAAATGGTTAGTCACAGAAAGAGAAAAATGTGCCTTTTCAATGGCACAGTTATATTTTCTTTTGATCAAAGTCTCTTTTAAGACTTGTCATATGCTGAGGAGGTGAATGAATAGATATAAGGTATTCCTTCACCTTCCCTTTCTTCATGAATTTCATCTCCTTACAAAGATCTCAATTAGAGGGTTTTTTTTTTTCCATTTTCACTAGTGTCATGGTTTAACCCTAGCCAGCAACTAAGCCCCACGCAGCTGCTCGCTCACTGTCCCCCACAGTGGGGTGGGGGAGAGAATAGGAAAAACGAAAGTGAGAAAACTGGTGGGTTGGGATAATGACAGTTTAATGGGTAAAGCAAAAGCCGCGTGTGCAAGCGAAGCAAAGCAAGGGGTTCACTCACCGCGTCCCACGGGCAGGCAGGTGCTCAGCCATCCCCAGGGCA